>JAVJGJ010000001.1:76125441-76144422 GCA_035590215.1 Microhierax caerulescens
AATGCATTTTGATGAAAGGAGAAGGGGGGGGGGGTAAGTTTTTTATGTTGTGTACAATTACCTTCAGATTTGGTAGATTTGGAAATTGCAGGTATGTAGCAAACTTCCATCTAACTTTTGTCAAACAAAACCTTTATTCTAATCAAACCATACTGCCTATAGAGAGCAGTAGCAATAAAAATAATACCAAACTTTTGTAGTTTGTCTTACAAGCTCCCTTCAAAACAGTGTTTCATCGCCTCTGAATTAAGGGAAGAGCAGAGAGATTTGTCCCAATTCCTGGCAAGATGAGTATTTGAATCTGGCATACTAAGGAAAAAAACCTCTAAGGCGGCAAACAACTCCCTCTTCACTGGGTTAGAGTTTACGACTGAATTTTTCCTTTCTGCTTGATGCTGCTCTCTTACAGACTTCTCTAAACTGAACTGCACCAATTGTGAGCGTACATCAGGAAGACATTTCAGATGCAAGTGGAATACCTCCTGTCATCACTTTATTATTCTGATTAATGGGGTAAGAAAACAAGTCGCAACAACCCTGAAGAGACATTCCTGAACTTTTCCCCTGTGGAAATGATCTGGCTTTTCCTTTGCTGCTCAGATACAGAGTTGCATTCTAATTTTAAGCAGTGTGCCCATCTTAACACCTTCATTCTTGGACTCAGTTGTAAGATCCTTGGGAAAATCTCATCGATGTTTATTTGTTCGGTGCCAAGACTGGAGTATCATCACATACAAAAAAAATTCCTTCTAGAAACACATATTTCAAATAACTTAAAATAATTATTTTATATTCATGCTACAATGCTCTTGCATCCTAGGCTCTACAGAAATAAAGGTCCCTAACCTCAGCTAGAGAATGATGCTCTTAATGAGCAGGGAAGGGGCTGTCCTTCTGTTCATCAGCCACATGGCTTGTCAACTTCAGCCACCGAAATTATGCAGCTTCCTTGGTCATTTGCAGCAGTATTGAATTATTTAATTTCATGGTCAACAATTATGCTTTAGAGACAAACTTACAGGTGCTCCTCCAGGAAAACAAATTATGTCAGACTGCTGACTGTAGATGAGCTAGCTGCAACAAGTTTAAACCCTAGAGATAAATAAGCACAGAGATGAAGAGTTTAAACTACTTTTCTTATGTAAAAACCAAAACCTAAAACCACCCAAACCACAAAAAAACAATTCCTAAGGACAGGGATTACAAGGTAAGGAAGACGTTTCTCACTTGACTGCATTTCCAGTGGTAATTTAACTGCTCCAACTTCAGAACACTTAAGTGGATTGTTGAACAGGACACACTTAGTAGAGTAAAATTCAGAAAAAAACATCATGTCACAAATTTCACGTAGTGCTTTCTAACTAACGGCAGAGAAAATTAACGGAATAGCTCACCAATTTATAATCTGCAAGACACACGGCATCTTAATTCAGAGCTCTACTGTATCAGATGATCTCTTTAAGGGAGGAAAAAAAAAATAATCTACTGTTTCAAGCTGTAAACCGGTGAAGACAAAACCAGCTTAATTCCACATACACAGTGGTGCTAGGGCAGAACATCACTGGGTGAGAGTGAGGTTTACATGAAGAGCAAGAGAGAAATGCTTGCATTCCTTTTCATGCTGTCACTTGGCAGGAGAATAAAGAAGCAGTCTGCAGGAAAAAGAAGATCTTCCTTGTAACTGAATACCTTTCAGACATTTATTCAGGTATTGTACCACTTAAGTTATGGTATAAAGACCAGAGCAGGTCAGATAGCAGGAATGGCATACCTCCTAGAAGCATTTAGAAATGTCTACCAGCTACAAAGCATTGCTTTGTGGATCACAGATTGAAGGAAAATTTCTCTGTGTATTCACCTGTGCAGAAACCGCAGTTAAAATGTTATTTTCAAATTAAGAGTTGGACACCTCCAGATCAGGCATAAACTGGAGGAAAAGTTAAGAATATAAACATAAAAGTGAAATGGAAAAATTAATGAAATGGCTGGAGTTAAAAAGCACAGGGAAAGCAGAATAAAAACATGACAAAATACATTGACAGAATAAAACCTCATTTGGAAAAGGTTTACTTAGGTGACAGACAAGGACTCTTCTACTCCTAATCTGCAGTGAGTACTCCTAATCTGTTCCTTCTCAGAGGGCTGTAATGTCCAAACTACTCACTACTAAATGTTTCTTTAGTAGATCTGGCCTTTGAGGGCCAATACAAATTTCTGAGCGTACCTCTGAACCTCAAGACTGCATGACAAGGTTTGGCATCAATTCTACAGATTAACACGGTGACCCTGTTGTGCTGCAAGCTGGGCTAAGTGTTGACAAATAAGGCAGGAGATCTATGAGAGAAGAGTTTTTTCAGTCACACATGCCTGGAGCAGGGAAGGACAGAGAAGATAACAGCATCATCTTGCACAGGGGTAAAGAAAGAAATAACCAGAGCGTCTCTGAATAACCAGAGAGTCTCTGCCTCTTAGAGGTTAAAAGAATGAAGGAAAGGACACGAGTGCTTTCACATTTCTGCTCAGGAACTCCTCCTGCTAGTCTAGGAACAGTGCCACCACAGAGAAGGTAGGTATGTGATGGCAAACAAGATATGCCCAAAAGCAGGAGATGGTAAAGGGCAAAAGATACCTTTCCTAACAGGACAGAAAACGCGCAAGCACTGCAGGATCACACAAGAGAAGAACATTTTGTCTGCAGAGGCAAGCGAAAGAGGGATGTTTGAAGATGACCATGTAAAAGCCTTATTGAATCCCAAAAGAAAAACCCAGTCTACCTGCCCAGAAGGTTTTGCCAATGACACTTGCCTTTCAAAAAGGACATTGTTACCTTTGACACTAGGAAGACAAATCCTTAATCCATGTAGACAGCTCTGAAAGCTATTCTTTTAACAGTAGCTATATAAAAAAAGAAAGTAACTAAAATTGATTACTTCAGAGAAAAGGAAACCAAGTCAAACTGGAAAGAGCATCATTACCTGGCAGAAAAAGAGCTAGAAGAAAAAGAGACACCGTGAGACAGAAGGCACGCAACCATGTTTGGAATGAACTTTAAAAGCAAATACCAATCTGATTCCAAGAAAAGACAGGTATGGCAAAAGGATAAAAGTGATCTCAGCTCCCCAGATACTAATTAGGGAAGCTTAGTTCCCTAACTAAATTGTTAAGTTCCATACTAAGTTGCTGCAGCGACTGACCTAGAAGCAGAGACTAAGAGGGAAATGGTAAAGGGCTGGGAGAGACACTTAAATCTTTAAATGGGAACACCACCTTGACCTTTGATCTTAGGATTTCACAAACAGTAGGTACCATAAATGGGGCACTAGTGATCCTTGACCTCTTCCTAAACAGGAATGAAAACACGACAGCCCCCCCAAACCCCTCCGTGTTTTATTTACATGAATCTTAACCTACCACCCATTTGGTAAAACAGTTCCACAGAGCATGTGTCAGAAAAGCTGAGCAGCATCCCCAAAAAAACTGCGGTATTCTCAGAAAACTGTTCCTTACAAGAATCTCTTCCATTTCTACATGCAAGTGATGAAGGCTTGGCTGGGGATGGAACTGCAATATGAAAAAGAAATTCTAGAGCTTCTACCATGAAGCAACATTTGCAGTTTTCCCAGATTCAGAAGCACAGACTAGATCTCTGGCAGCACACTGACAGACTCTGAGATGGATTATCAGAGAAGCAGGGGAGTATACGCTCTTTCTTTGGCCATAGAAACTGGCAGCTGAGGGAGTACTGGCTCACTGAGCTACATAAAGATGAAATGACAGTAAAGACCCACTCTCTTCTCCTCAGGGAATGTTATTTAACACTGAAAGGAGATGTATACTGCCTTACAGATATGGCAGAACACTACAGAGGAATTACAGTATTATTGTGTCCAGGATGGCTGTTTTTGTTGCTTCTTTTCATCACCAAGAATCTGTCAGAAATGCAAGTCAAAAATGGACAAGTCTAGGGCGAGGCACTGAAGCACGACCAGCTCCTGCTGAGGCAAAGGCAAGAAGAAGAAACTGCCCTGCAATGTTATTAACTGAAGTCAAAGGGTATTCAAACCTCTAGAACTCCCATCAGCAGCTGGCAACCCCTGCTAGCTGCTGGGCTGGCGGACTGAGCACACAGGGTTTTCTCATGTCAACAGCTGGAACTTTTATTTGCTAAATCACACAAGTTCAGCGCATGGGGAAGAACAGATGCTACCATAGCTGCTGGTCTGAGCAATGGGGCACAGACAGCCAAGGTTCTGCAGTGTTCTTGGAAGCACCTTAGTGCCAGCCAGCACAGTCTGCAGCCCAAGTCTCAACCCGTCAATCCTGTCAAACTGCAAGCTGCAAACACTTACTGCTCCAGGAGAGTAGGACAAGACAACTTTCTCCCCTCTTCCAGGACAAATACATACGTTTTTTATCTGTCCTGACGGCCAGCGTCAGAAGCTATAGAATCCTGTTCTTTAATAATTTCCTCAGGCTGCTGTTCCCTCTTTTTAATGAAATATTTTTGTGTTGCTCTGGCAGCAGAAGCGTTAACAGTTAAGGCTCCTCTCCAACCAGCCGCGCCAGACAACTGGGGAAGACCTGCATATAACATTAAAATAATGTGAAGAGGATGCAGACTGGAACAGAGAACTAAAGCTCCAGTGTTTTTTTTCTGCTGTTTCAGTCTCTTTCCACTTGCTATCAAAATCTTCCTACTGCAGTCAACTAAATCTTTTATTCCCTTTTAATATCTTATTATTTTTACTACCTCTACTCCATGTTCATGTATTTACTTTGCTTCTCCTCCTTCCCCTTCCAACTAGAAACTTCCCAGGCTTCAGTTCTTAAGACTTTCACATTATTGAGAGAGAAGAAAAGGTTCTCTGAATATATTAATTTGACTGTTCCCTCTACTAACATGACATTCAAACCAGCACTTCACTCATTTTATTGAAAGTGGGGTCAAAACAAACTCTGTTAAGAGCAACACTTGCAAACTGATAGCATTTCAGCTCCAGTGCTCAGTGTGAAATAAATATTTATGCCTTACATTTTGGAATGAAATTAAAACACAAAATAGAAAATAATTCATAAAATTAAATATACAAAATGTTCTTTTTGTATTACAGTCATAATTTGCAAATTTTAGAATTCAATGTCTTTATAATCCAGTCAAGTAGACTTCATTGTTCCTTTGAGGAAGAGCCTTGCAAAATACAGGAAAAAAGGCAAAAAATTTATCTTGTACTTCCTTTTACTATGTTCCAAAATTCAAAAGTTATGGTTATTAGAATATGAATATTCTAAATAATTTAATCTAAGAAATAAGTCTCTTTTATAAGTAGAAGTGTATTATATTACTTAGAAAAGACTAATCAAATAACCCCAGTTTTCTTGTTCATCTGACATATCCATCACCAATTACAATGCCCTGTTCTGGCATTTTCCTCCCTTTTTATTCTTCATCTGCTGCCTGCTCAGTCAACTTACACACCAGTTTTATAAATGGTTATGTAATATACCTCTCCTTGCACGTAAGTATTTGTAGTCGCTTTCATTTAGAACTAAACCGATCACTAAATTACCTACGTAACCTACGAAGTCAATGATGGGTTGTATTAGCAAGTGATAACTGATGCGCTGAGAGAAATCAAGAGGCAGCAAGGACAGAGAACAGAAGTGCTCTGGGTGACTTAACTGGTAAAATGTTTGGATGCTATCGGTGATTGTTGTACAGAGAAGCTGGCTAGGGAGGCCACAGGAATAAATGCAGCTACTGAGCTAGTACCAACTAACAAGAAACACCTGGTGCAAAAACCTCACAAAAACCTTGCAGCAGAAGTTGCTCTTTAACAGTGACTGTAATATACTTGGTTTCAACTTATCTACAGGGGAAATGCATAAATAATCCAGCATGACTGCGCTAACCTTCAGAGAGTGGAGCTATGAAAAAAATGGCAAGTTTTTTTTAATGGTAAGGTAAAAGTGGTAGCTAAAAGAATTAAGTCCTTACAGACAGCATAAAGACTACTAAAGCAGACAGTAGGGGAAATGCTGTGCTAACGCATCTCTTCTGTTAGGAAGGGCCTGATGAAGTGAAAGAAGCCAGTGAGTACGACTACCAGCAAACTAAAAGATTAGAATTAAGAAGGCATCATTCAAAAAGCCGAATGTACAAGCTGAAGAAATTCACAAGGACCATAAACTCCTGCAGATTAGAGGTAAAAATACAGTTAGACTGGCAAAAACAGTTTAAGCCGTGACTAGTGAAAGGAATTCAAGCCAGCCACAAATCCTTCTTCCAACCCCCCAGAAGCACAAAATCCACCAGACAGTCCAGTGGGGCAAGGTGATACTAAGGCAAGAAATGGAGCTTTTGCAGGTGAGAAGTCATTGTGGAGGAACTGAAGGAACTCTCTGCATGGCATATACATCAGGGGTCCTCAAACGTTTTAACCAGGGGGCCGGCGTGCGGATTCAGTGGCAGGCAGTCATCTGTGGCTGCTTGGTTCCCCCCCAACCCCTGGCGGGGGGGGGTGGTGTCTGTAAATACGGGGGGGGCCAGATTGAGGACCCTGGGGGCCGTATCTGGCCTGCGGGCCATAGTTTGAGGACCCTTGGTATACATCTTAGAAGAAAGATGCAATTACCATACCAGAACTCTGACAAGTAAGCATGTGCATATTTTGGAGCATGGTGAAACTTCACAAAGGATCTCTCTGAAACCAAATTAAGCATAAAAGAGGTAATGATACCTGTAATCAAAATGAACATCAACAAGTTGTCAGAACAGGACTGCATTCACCCAAGAGAGCACTGGAGAACGGAACAGGTGAATTACTAGTAGTACATGACCTTCACTTACGGTTATCTTGGTACATGAAGACCTGAAAGTTGCAAATATCTTTGGGGGACAGGCTGTAATTTTGATATCTGCACCAGGAAAACAACAATCTAATAAGCTAGAATTAGTTGGACACCTGGATAAACATGATCTGCTTGGGAAGAGCCAAATTAAGGCAAGTTCCCCTTTTAAAACTCTGGGGAGTTTTCTGAAGCAGTCAACGAGCACATGCATAAGGTTAATCCAGCTCATACAGTCTACATGGCCACTCCACAGGTTTTTAACTAAATCCTCACCAACAGTTTTTAAGGAAGATGATGTTAGGCCTTGAGACAGTTGCACCATAGCATGAAGAGATGGCAAACAGAGAATACAGCTAAGAATCCAACTAAATGATAGGTCTAACAATAGAGGGAGGCCACAAAGTACCCTAGTATCACATTCAAAAATGAAAAGCAACAAGAAGGCAGAATTGTTTACCTCTCAGTATCTCTCATATTAATATGCAGAGATTTTGAGAGGGAAGTAACACCAAAGGATAGAAATAGCACCTGCAGTATTCACTACAGTCAGCCACGTAAAGAAATCAAACGTGTGTAGTTCACAGATTGAGTTGCAACATTTCAAATCAAACAGAACCTCAGCAAACTCTGTGGAGGAAAGGACTCCACTCAAGATCACAGTAGAAGAAACATCATCAGTACTTGACTTCTGGATGCCCTGTGAGCTGACAGAACCAAATCCAGACCACAGCATTTAGTTAATGTGCATAAAATATTAAATGGCAGCTCTGCCCAAATCTGCCAGTTTGACTTGTTTTCTCTTGACAGTAGATAGGTAATAGAGTAATGCAAGAAGCCATCCCCTGCGTGAAGCTAATCATCAAGGAGAAACAGTTCAGGTATAAAACCCTCACACACCTTTAATAATTTGAATGTTTCCTGAAGAGCACATCGACTAAGACCTAACAAATGAGATTCCTGATTTTTAGAGAACAATACAGAGAGAATGACTACAGAGTAAACAATTCCTTTCCAGTCCTTCAAGTGCACAATTTCTATTTGTGGACATGACAGACTTCACTTCAAATAATTTCTGAAGAAAATGAAAACAGGTGAAGGGATACTCCCTTCAACTTTTTAAGGAAAATATTTAAGAACTCATAATAGAAACTTAGAGCAGATAGATCAGTTTTACATTTTATTAAAAAAGGTACCATCATTGGCTATAGAGGGTCTTAAGTGACACCAGGGACAGAAATTAAGCCAAGTCATCCATGCTGTGCAAGGTC
Organism: Microhierax caerulescens; assembly: GCA_035590215.1. Classification (NCBI taxonomy): domain Eukaryota; kingdom Metazoa; phylum Chordata; class Aves; order Falconiformes; family Falconidae; genus Microhierax; species Microhierax caerulescens. Next base: position 76,133,559 of record JAVJGJ010000001.1, read on the forward strand.
AGGGGAAGGATCCACTTTAATCAGGCTTGGCTGATGAAGTAACATGGGATCACAGCACAGGAAAGAGCTTAACCTATCACCATTTCAGACATGCATGACTCCCGAGAGCTATCTCTTAAACAAAATGGTGTTTTAAAGGCAAAATACAATTATGTCCATTTAAAAAATGTTCTTTTTATGCGTGTACTGCATTGGCCACTTCTACCTCAAACACAACACAGACGTTACAGTATTTGCTCTGTAACCTTTTTGCAATGTTGGAAATGTCACCTTCTTCACATTGCTCCATTACTTAAATCCAGGAAAGACCCTTAATTTTGCATGCAGACTTTGATGTGAAGTATTTAACTGAATTTCACAGAAGTATAGCTATAACTGAAAAGAATACAAAAATGTTTGTATCTGATCTACAATACTTATCTTCCCCACTGAGGCACACATTGACTAAGGAAAGAGTTGCTTAGAAGGACTTTAGTCCATCTTCTTCCCTCCATGAGCCCTCCTAATTATAGTGCACACAGGGACAGGCTATAAGGTTGTCAAGCTCTTCATCCAAATCAAACCTGGGAGTATGGACCACACAAATACATTACTGTGGGGCACCAAGGTATCACAGAATAGCAGGTTGGAAGCGAGCTCTGGAGATCAAACCCCAGCTGCTCTTTTTCACTCAGTTTACTCAGGTACTGTGAAAGACTTCATATCTGAGGTGGGATAATAGCATATATAGGTCAGTTGCCATGGAGCAGCTGGCATCTGATGACAAGTTCTCCCATGACTGCATACGATGCCCATATCCATATGGGTCACCGGTGAGGCTGCAGAATAAGCACAAACAACTGTAGTACTTGCAGAATGCAGCAGTCATGTGAACACAGCAAACACGGATTTTAAATTTCAGATTTTTAAAACAATAAGCTCTCAGAGTAACATTTTTGGTTTAAACAGGATTAGATGTGCTTTCTACCCTCCCTCAAAGCCCAGAAAATCAGCTTGCAGAAACAGGGTAGTGCTGATGCATGTCTTCCCCCAGCCAAGTGCGTTAACTAGCTGTACCTTTGAGACAGAAACATACAGACATAAATATACACAGCTAAGTATATATAAAGGTGTAGATGAATACATATGTATACACACCTATGTACTTTTAAATTTTTATATATATATGTAAATATGCACATTCACACCTCTAGATATACCTTTGATACACATGCGTTTCATGAAAAACATCCAAGATCAACATCAAAACCTACAGTATTTAGAAGCTATCAGATGGGGACAACTTTATGTTAAAAAAACATTAGCTAACAAAGCACACTGTTATTGCTTATTTTGTTAACTGCAGTTCCAGAAAGCTGTTATCATGCATCATGAAACTTCTGGTTCATCTTTGCAGGACCACAAATGAAGAGCCCCAAATCCGCACTCTTCCTACCCACAAAAGTAGGTTTATATATGGTACTTCAAAACCAGACTAACATTCCATGCTAGTAAGCAGCAAGCAAGCACATTCAGCAAGGGTTTACCTCCCCAGTTATTCTGGAATAACTGTTTTGGATTTACTCTAAGTGGAGCTGTCTTTTTCTAAATTAAAATTACATTTTCTAGTTAAACAATTCTTTATATTTTTTTTAAATTTTATTAGACTAATCAAAGAGAAAGCACTTGTTCTGAGCAAAGAATATATGCAGTCAACTGTTAATCTGGTTTCAGTGTACGATTCCTTTGCTCTTTTCTGCACAAGTTATTTTTTGTTGTAGATAAGCCTTGAGACTAGACACTTCCGATATATCTATAAATACCACAGACAAACAATGCATACCAGCAGAAAAAGCTCATAAAATTTTGTGGAAGATAAAATGCAAATTGTGACACTAAATAATATGAGTACACACTGAGATTCAGACATACCCTTGCATATGACAAAAATGCATCACTTATCTCCTCACCTCTATTGCTCAAATAGGCAGCTTTTGTCTGTAGAAAAGTGTGTATTTTCACAACACTTAAACACTTACTATATTTGAAATAATTTCTTCAAAGACGTTCTATACTCATCTGAATATAATCTGTATGCCTTAAATTTATAGAACAGACCTAAAGGTTTATGTGGTATTAGTTTTCGTTTTTATTACTGTAGCACAAGAAAAATACACACAATTGTAAAGGTTTATATAGTGTCACTAGCACACAATTTGTTCACAAGTCTTGCAACACGCAGCATTTTTCTTCAATCCTCAGCTCCTAGAGCCAAGACGAGTACAAGAATCTACTCAAGTTTGTAGGTTTAGTAACTGTAAAGAAAAAACTTGTGAAAACATGGATTGATTGTTCCATACAGACTCAGAAACTGAAAGGCATACCAATTTTCTTTTGAACTGCAAGAATTTTCACTAAAATGGTTGAGAACAACTAGAATTCTGGAACACAGGCTGGAAAATCCACTTACCAGCAGCAAATTGGAGACTCCCTGGTAAGAGAAAACATACCTCATCTTGCTACAATTCAATTCCTGTATCTCACCCCTTTGTTTACAGGCTGATCTCTCAACAGAGAAAAAGAAGCAGAGGAAGCAAGAGAAAGAATATGCAACCCCATCCAACAGAATGTTACTTAGTTTACTTGTCCCTTACTTATCAGGGATGCCCCATAGCTGAGGGGCACAACACCCTCCCCACAACACGCCCCCACGATCTCATGCTGTGGTTGCTTCAGGCCAAGGATGCTGGTACTCAGCACTGCATTGCAGACCTTGTCAGAGTTGGATTTCTTACATCTTTATCCTGCATCCATGAATCTGGATGATGCTGTGCACAAGAAAAAATGAATGTCTGTATGGGAGAAAAGAATGGGCTGAAGAAACAGCTTCAATCAAACCCAAGAGGCAAATAAGTCTCCTGCGACTCACAGTTTAATGCAAAGGCCTGCTACTGGTATTCTGGATCCAGGGTTGTCTACATTTGGTTTGGAAAGGTGTAACATCAAAGGTGTAAGAGAGGCAGAACACCAAGTATTAAGGACTGGTACTGGGAGTTGTTAAGGACCAAAACCCAGGAATAAACAAAGAAAGGGGCACTAGGAGCCAGAAGACTAGACTGAAATAAAATGAAGTAGGACTGCATGCACATTAGAAACTGTCCTTTAATAAATAATTGCTTGTTAGTTTTTTCCATGGCTTCACTGCCTCATGCACTGTGCTGGACGGTCCTGCACTAGGAAAGGAAGGAGGTACCTTGTTTGCAGGAACCCCAGTTCACCTCTTGTTGAAACTCCTGTGTTTCTAGTTTCTAAGGAGCAAGGCAGGGAGGGAAGGTAGAGGAAGGAAAACTATGTAGCTGTAGAGCAATTACATCTTGTGTTGCCTCCTGGTAGTAATTCTTGCTTGGCCTTGAACAAGTACCCAAGACCAAGCTGTCCACAGGTAATGCCATGGTATTCTCCATTTTTCATATGGTTCATAGAAAAATGTAAATACAAAATGTAGCTGCAACAGATCAATGGAAACTATTTTCAACACATGAAACATGTAATGAAGCGTGCATTTTATTTTCCTGAAAAATAATTGTTCTGTGCTCCAAAGAGCTCAGAATCTCAGATACATGCTCTACTTTAAAAGAGATGAACCTTGAGAAAAGGAGCAAAACGAACTGGTTTTTGAGTAACTCCTGACCAGAGGAGTTGGGTTCCCTTGCATGAAGAAAAAGTTTTATTCAGCTGATACCTGAGCATTTTAGCAGTGGCATGATCTGAGCATGCGTAATGTAGTATAAAACCAGATTATCAGATACCAGCAAAAATCCAACAGCAAAACAAAAATCAAACCTCCCATTGCTAATAGCTACCACGTCAGCTGGAAGCAGTTCACTTTGCAAAGCTGTCAAGAAGTGATGTGAGAAGTCTGACTTGCAGAGAAGAGTTCTCATCTAGAACTCATTTAGAATTACTAAAACCAATGCTTCCTTATTAACTCTGTATTTTAAAAATGAAGGCAACATCAATTTCTTCCTGAAACACCTTTGTAGTGTCCACAGCAGCTTTCCAAAGGAAATGAGAGCCTAAGAGCTTCAATTCAACCTGCAACCATGTAACGTTTTAAGCCTGTCTCTTTCCACTAACTACTGGATTTGGTAAACTGTGACTGTCATAAGTCAAAAATCCAGCTCCTGTGACAAAATTCAGCTTTAGCTTCCAATAGCAGTCAGGAACCTGTTGATTTAACATAGTTAAAAACATCTTTTGAAAATTCATCCACAACTGAGTCTTGAAAAGGGCAACCCCAGAAAAAAGAATAATTGAGGGAAAACAACAGTGGTTGCAAAGCAAGTCTCCAGAGCCTACATAATTTACGTAAATAGACATGTAAATAGGTGGCTTGGCTTTTTAACAGTGTTAAAAGTTCAATACCACCTGTTAACTTCAATACTATAGCATGTCTTCTCAAAGTCATTACTCCTATAGATTACATAAAGACCAAACAGTCTGGCAGAACTCAGAGGCTGGACACAGTGAAATCTCAGATCCATCGGGAATATGCAGGTACCATACATTTTGTTTAAGTTCCATTTTGACAGAGCAAATATTTTGCAAATCAATCTAAACAGAAGTGATATAACATGTGAATTTTGTTACATACAACACTCCATCCTAACAATTCTGTGACTTTTCAGTCTATTTAAAAAAAACAAATCAAAGCAAGATTAATTGGCATGGAAAATGACTATTTCATCTCAGGCGTTGTTTTTTTAAAAACAAACAAATAGAGCAGTTTTAAACACAAACAAACAACAACAAACAACCCCAACCACAAAAACAGTTGTTGTGAAGTTTTACCCCTGTATAACACTAACTTGCATACACTGCACCATATAGCTCTGCACTGTATAGTCAGTACTTGTGCACTATTATTTGTGCCCTCATATATATTCAGCAGGCACATAAGCCAATATTTACTCAAAAATCAACCATTGCTTAGCTCAATGAAATTGCTGTTTCTTTGAGATGTTATTGTTTTTTCCTTGGTCATCAAAAAAAACCTCCCATAAATTACCTAGATCCTTCGTATGCAGGAATGTTCTAGCTCCTGTAAAATTTGCTCTTTTGCACGCAGTTCTTAATTTTTCACTCCAGAAAATAATTGCAAGACTAGCAACAGAGAATGACTTCCCTCTTCAGGCAACAGCTGAAGAGCTTCAGTAATGTGAACATTTCTACAGTGCTCATAATCTATATAAACTGTGAGCTGGAGGGGAAGAAACAAGTTCAGTTCTTACTCCTATTCAGCCTTTGACCTCTAGGCTAAGTAAACAGATGGAGTGATGGTTATCAGCGCCAGCTGTAACTGTTGTAGCAGCATGGACTGCTGTCCAGTAGGAATCAGACTCTGGCTATCAATACTTTTCAAAAGGCTGCAAGCGGTGCACAGAATGCACCAAGTCTTTGTTATTTCCAACCAGACCTGGTTTCAAACCAGTGAGCTACTGTTGGCATTTTCCACCCTCTCTATCTGTTCTGTGAAGCACAATCCCACAGCAGATGTAGTGTTTGGGAAATCCAAAAATCCTGGAACTCCAGATGTCAATATGCATGGGACGCGGAAGAGATCCGCAGGAAAAAAAGAAAAGTTAAACTGCATACAGCAATGAAATAGGCAATATCGTGATTCACAATATCCTGACTATCCTGCTATTCAGTTCTAGTGCAATGGGTGTTAGATGACAACTGCTGCAAAGTCACACTCCAAAGCACGAAAAAACCACTACTACCACCTGCTCTACAGAATTACCCATTCAGTACTGGGACTCGATTTCCCCACCTACAAAGCTAAACATTTCTCTTATCAGAGTGGCGCTGGACATCTCAAATGTGCAAAGCCGAGGAATGCAAAAGCTGGAGAAACGTGTACACAAGAGTTTGTGGTTGTGGCTGTACTGCAGAGTACGAACGATGCTGACAATCTCAGGCCGCTCCGCAGGGCCTGCGCCTCCTGGCCCAGCCAGCCGCACTAAGTCTGTGACCTTATACTGTGGTAAATTTGAAGCTTGAAAACTCAAAGCATCTGCAAAAAAAAATGCTATGAAAAGCACCAAGGAATGCAAAAACCACCTTCCAAAACGGACAAATTCTCAGCTAGCATAAATCAGCATAGGTCAATTGGAGGCAGCTACACCAGCAGAGACTTTCATCTGCAAGAATGCCGTGCTGCAGGCTGAAAAGTTCACTTAATTTGCAGCACAGCTTAGAATAATTAAACTGCAAGTGATCTTGCACTAGTACAGGACCTGAAAGCTTTGCATTACAAATGAAATACTTAAGTTATACAACACACTTATTTCACCTTCAACAATCTATACACATATGGTGGGGAGGGGTAAATAAATCTGGTAGACATCATTAAAAACCTAATTAATACTAATGGCAAGCCATCTTAAAAGTTTTAATAACCAGTACATTTACAAATATGCAAACACAGGTATTACCAAAGGGTCCGTATTTATTAGCTTTAACTGCAATATGCTTTCTGAGCTTTAGGCATAAATTTTCAAAATAATTCAGAGGCTGCAATACTAATTAAATATTTTCTGCTAGCTTAAATTTAATTTTAATAGCTTTTCAATTTTTTTATTTTTATTTTAGAGTGATAAATATTCTAGATAATGTATCTGTATCTGCAAGGGTTTATTCCTCTCCCTATTGACAGAAATCACAGCTCTGCCTTTGGCCTTAAATCAATAGTGATGGGGACTCAATTACTCAGTAATGCACTGCTGTATACCACCATGCTTAATCATAAAACCACAGTGCACTATTAATACCTAAATACAATCTCACTTGAATGGTAAAGTCTTAAAAAAAAAAAGGGGGGGGGTGGGGCGCAACGGACACTAAGAACTATGGTCAATATATTTTATTTTATCTTAAAATATGGGGAGTATTTCATCAGTTCCAACACAGCTGAAATACATAAAGACCCTGTTCATTTGCCCATCCTAAGACCATAAAATCAGCTGTTTTAAAAACCTTAAGATTCATAAACTTCCTAATCAGTGATAAATGTAAGCAAGTGAAAAACTGGCTGGGTTTTCTTTCACATAGCAGGTAACATAAACATTACAACTGAGAAAATATTTTTAAATGTGTATTAAAAATAGGAATGTTTCACAATGGAGCTACATTTTTTTGTAATCATCATCAGGTCTTTTAATGAAAAGGCAGTGTAAACTGGCCTATCTCCATTGATTTCAGTGGAATGGAACTGTTTCACAACAGCTTCAGAACGGACAGAGGTTTATACTGTGTTCTACCACATTCCATTCCCATGCTTTTCTCTTCAGGAGTAAGATGTACTGTTACATGTGAGAGCCATTTCTAAAAGATGCAGATTAAGAACATTCTAGTACACACTAACAAAACCCAAACCTAACATTTGTAAATCCAATAGTCTAGACAGACCATCATTTTGATGTCAAAACATCAAAAATCATAGGATCTACTTCTCACTCCGTATGTTCTTCCCTCCTCCAGTTTCAGCCTAATCCTTAGTTTAACTCAAACACTCCTGCCAGAGAAAGTCAGATGTCAAACTTAAGAAAACGCAGAAGATATTAAGCATGTGAATACAGTGCCACTCTACGTGGTCGGGCATTACGAGCTAAGCCGAATACCAACCACATCACCTGGACAATGCGCAAATACAAATAACAACTTTCCTCCCTTCGTTATTTTATTCATCTGCAACCGTTCATTTTGGTTTTTTTATGAAAGATATTGAGGTTTTGCTTTACACGTACACCAGCACACACAAAATGCACGTCTGCCAACTGCTGATCCGTCACAACTGCCACTGTCGAGTACTACATCATTTAATCTTATGGCGAAAAGACATCATGGGTTTCCGCCCCCCCCAGTCCCTTGGTTTACATATCTACGCTTCCCAGTATGGTTAAATGGGCCTTTCTTGAATAACAGAAATACAAAGCAGGTATTAACTTACCTTACGCCCATCACTTGCATGGCAGTTCACATTTAAAGGAGTCAATAAAGCCATCAGTTTTTCTTCATTACCACTCCTGTAAATGGAGAGGAGAGGATTACTGAAAGGGGGGAGAAAAGACAGAGCTCTTTGCAAAACATTTGCTAAGGAGCTGGGTGTATCGAAGTATAGTATATTGCAATCTGTACTCTGCTAGGGAGAATATCAGATAGCTGAAGGATCTTCTGAACATTTCAAAACCAAGGGTAAATACAGAAAATAATACTAATTTTGCAGTTAAGCATATTACAAAAGATCATGCAAAACCACCTACTAATTTCTCTATTTAACCTCACCTTAGATTTCCTTTATCTAATTTTATAGATCCCCTAAAAGCCATTTGCCGAATTAAATGTTCTGGATTAAATACATTTTCCTAACATATGGCCCATAACATTTGAAACAACCACGTAACAATATCCAGAAATTTTGTAGAAGGGTTAACGGTCTATATAAAATGGTCCTGTGACATCAGAGGGAAGGATGAAAGCATCTTCGGAATATATGACTGAAGTTTACACCTTTTGCATAGGCTTCCTTATGCTCTGTTCTGATAAAGCCCATTTTCAAAATATATCTTAAGGTAGCAGTACAAATCAAAAGAAAATAGAAATTCCAGTATTTAAATTGCCCCTAAAAAGAACAGTCACAAAATGTAAAGAGGATTTAAGCAGCTTAAAGCAAAAACTCAATATTAACCTTATAACCACCATAGTGGGGGATTTCAATTACATAAACAGGCTTTTCCATTTGTACTAGACTGTAAAGTCCAAAGAGATTTATGCTAATTAAGTGGTTTGCTTGCATCATTTCGTGGAAAGGCAATGACAAAACATTACTGTTTTAAAATTCCCTTTTCCTCTACTTCCACCCCCAAAATATGCTTTATATTCTAAGCAGCACTCACCTAGCAGCTTCCAGGAGTTCGTCCTTCTTGTATTCACCTAAATGATTGCAAAATATCATGCTGTTAGCATTTGGCAGAAGACAGATTAAGAAATGCAGTAGGAAGCAAATACAGAATTAAAACAGAGAAGAGGAGGAAAAAAGCCCACACCCCGCTGGGTGATGGAGCTGTGACGTTAGCCAGCTTGTGGAGGCAGCATCACCAGTACCTTGGAGACGGGCAGCAAATTGACGCATCTTCTTGTCCAATCCTCAGATGCAAAGGCTTTCTTCGGACAACCAATGACTGCGAAATCTTGTGTCCAGAAACACAGTCCCGCTGATAACAGCATGTCAGCTGAAGACAATGTCCCCACCCCCTGCCCTATTCAGTATGTCACATTATACTTGGGAAGCATAATAAATTCCGAGACAAAAGCGAGGCAGTGCGGCTTTTTAAAAGGTACAAATTACCAGGCTCCAAAGCTCTCACCTGTCTATTTGAACGGTAATTAGACTTCAGCAAGTTCTTCAGAAAAGCAGTGATTATTTTAAAAATTCTAAATATTATATCATCAGCCGCTTTCCAAGAAAATCCACATTTGAAATAAAAAGCGCAGACAAAAGAGCATGAACTCCCCAAGAGAATTTGTTACGAGACGCAAATCAGAGATAACCGCAAATAATGTTAAAGCAACATTTACATTTGAAATTGAGTTACAATAAACAAGTCAGAAGGGTTGTTGCATCGCAGGATTAAAATTACATGTGAAGATCTTAAAAAGAGCATAAGACGAGACAACCTGTGGAAATCAGATGGTATTCTCAAGGCTGAATCATGACAACATCGTGCAATACAAATATAAGGGGATTTCAATTCAGAAATTAGGAAAACGGCTTTTTAGCAGCTTTATAAAGTCACAGAGCAGAAGGTATCCTAAGACCCAAAAGATGCAGGGCTTGAAAAACATACTGTATACCACCTGCCAGAGAATTAAAGCCTCTAACCACGACAGTATAAGAAAAAAAAAAGAAAGATGAAGCCTTCCTGAAAACAAACAAACAAACCAACAAACCCAACCAAAAACCACACACACATCTTTGTGCTGCCTCCTACGTGTATTTATAATAAGTGTCCAGTGAAACTGTCATGAGAGGTGAGGAAAGCCATCGGGCCATGGGAAATACCAGGCTGGACTGCAGGTACACTGGAAACAACATCACTCAACAAAGAGCTTCTCTAGGCTGCAGGAGAAGAGTTACAGTCCTCGTCCATCACAACCTGATACTCCCCCCACCACAGCTCCTCCGGTTATCAGCAGAGGGGGACAAAACCCACAGCAAACCCAGCCCTTTCCAGGGCCTTAAGGAGCCCCGTTCAGTTCAGCATCCTGCCTTCACCAAGGGCAAGGAGGAAGAGGGTGAGCACCCACCGACATGCACCCCCCACCCCTATCCCCTTGGCTGCAGCTGAGAAATTCTCAAGGGCAGTACCTGCAGCTCATCACACCGGTGAGTTTTCCTTTCACAAGTGTGTTTAATTGCTTTCTGAAGCACATTCAGCTTTGGGAATTCACAACACCCTGCAGCAAGGAGTTCCACCACGCAACTGCCTCTCATGTGATGGGTCTCTTAACCGAGGGGTCCTGTGTTGCTGAACCCTAGTGATGGAGCAGATGAGTTCAATGCCAAGACAAAGAACCACAATTGTTGTTTCAAATATAAGCCATGAAGGTTAATTCAGCTTTTGAAGATTTTATACAGCAGTCTTAAAAACTTGATCATGAAACAAGTGACAGAAAAATATGATCGCCTTTGTCTTTCCACTGCTCTGCAACTTCATCAGAGAGGGTTCCTGTCCACCGCAAGTGTCCACCTTTTCAAGCCATGGCATGGCACATGTTCTCTCCACCTCGGGGGGGGGGGGGGGGGGGGGGGGGGGGGGGGGGG
>JAVJGJ010000001.1:76150778-76163462 GCA_035590215.1 Microhierax caerulescens
CCAGTTCTCGATCCACCTCACTGCCCACCCATCTAACACGCACCTCCTGAGCTTACCTGTGAGGGTGTCATGGGAGACTGTGTCAAAAGCCTCGCTGAGTGAGGTCAAGGTAGACAACACCCATGGCTCTCCCCTCGTCTATCCAGGCAGTCATTCCATCATAGAAGGCTATTGTTTTGGTCAGGCATCGTTTCCCCTTGGTGAATCCATGCTGACTACTCTCAATAACCTTCTTTTCCTCCCCATGCTTTGAGATGACCTCCAGGATGAGCAGTTCCATCACCTTTCCAGGGATGGAAATGAGACTGATCAGCCTGTAGTTTCCTGGGTCCTCCTTTTTACCCTTTTTGTAGACTGGAGTGACATCGGCTTTCCTCCAGTCCTCAGGCACCTCTCCCATCCACCATGACCTTTCAAAGATGGAGAGTGGCTTAGCAATAACATCTGCCAGCTCCCTCAGCACCCAGGGGTGCATCCCATTGGGCCCCCATGGATTTGTGGGTGTTAGGTTTGCCTAAATGAGCTCTAACCTGATCCTCCTCAACCAAGGGAAAGTCTTCCTTTCTCCAGACTCCCTCTCTTGCCTCCAGGGTCTGGATTCCTGAGGACTGGCCTTAGCAGCAAAGACTGAAGCAAAGGAAGTATTCAGTAATTCAATTATAGCACTATTAAGTTTACAGTTGGCACATAACATACCTGTTTCTCAGAGGAGCTCTTTTCAGTGGTGCTGACCTATTTGTTAAAAAATGCTATCAGATTTCCTTCACCATACAGCAGCAGGAAGATGAAAAAGTCCCTTTGTCAGAGGGTTTCAAATGCCTTAACTCTTAAATCATAAGACACAAAGATGAAGCCATGTCAATCATAGCAGTCAAACAAAGGATTCTTCCTGAATGTGCAGGGAAAGGACAACACACAACACTGCAAGACCATAGCGACAATAAAAAAAACCCAACACAACAAACAACAAAAAATCCCCTAAAACCACCTATCATGTGGTAATCCATATAATAATCTTACCTTCAACAATACTACCACACCCAACAATATAATTTCTTCTGAAATAAATCTTGACAAATCATCTAAAACTCATTCTCTTTAGTGTACCTGTACAAGTAGTTTCAATTTCTTCGTATTAGTGCATTCTACCCATATGAACACCATGGACACATCCATTTCTTATTCGTAGTGTGAAAAACATTATTTTCAATACAACTACTATTTCATAATACTGTACTTTTCTTGAGGGCATACCACCACTCTCATCTGTCATGTCTTCAGGCAGATTGGAAGAGGAAAAAGAACTGCAGAATTTCAAGAGACTGGGAAGAAAATCCAAACCTTCTGCACATCAAAACACACTGGTGAAGGGGAAAAAACGAAGGGCTTCAGGCTCATCTTTTCACCAAAGTTCAACACTCATGAGATCTCTTGTGAAATACATGTGGAAAACGAAATTTGACTGTGTTTTTCCAGAGCTGTTGAGCTTTCCCTACCACTCACCCCTTTGTGCCTCATGCAAAGGCAACATTCCTATGGCTCTCCCTCTTCCCTTCATTTTTTGTATTAATTCCAGCTATCAGCAAACAAACCTCCACTGTAATTCCCACTACTCCAGCCATCTTCCATATCAATAATGAATAAACTGTCCTATTCCATTTTTCCAGCAGCTATCTCTTTCTCATTTCTACAATACGTCTGCATGTGTATTTTCTCTCCAAGATTTCTAGGAAATCTTTCCAGACGAAGACAAAGGACTAAGAAATTCTCTTTGTCAGAGACTTGAGTATTGTAGATGTGGACAGATAGCCAAGTAGTACACCCATAACTGAGCAGGAAAAATAAGCTGCTTTCATATCAGTGCATCCTTTTCAAAAGCCAGCTCCCTCCCCTGTCTTTTCAAACAGTCTCCTCAAACAAGGAAATTATTTGATTCCCCAGAATATTCTCCAAAGAGAGACCACAGAAATGCCTGTTTATAACTGACACAAAGCATGGAAGAAACCCAGCAGCAAATACATACATATAACCCTCAGGAAAGCCATATTGTACAAACGCAAGCTCCAAAATTATTCTCCATCATCTAATCTTTCTCTGAAAAGAACTCCAGAGCAAACATGAGCAGACTAACTTTTGCAACATCTCCAATTTTCCCCTTGTAGATATAATATGCTAGCAAGCTGGGGACACTGTCTGAAAATCTACAGCTGGATCCAAAACTGAAGCATTTATTTTAACTGAAAAATCTATACTCTCTTAGATACAGCAAACATGATGGATTTTGTACTAACAATTTGTACAGATTTAAAGGAGTGAAGCTTTCTAATGTTTGCTAGGAAATGAATACGAAAGACATAAAATGTACATATATGCCAAATCATTTTTTTACTGACTTTAGAAGTTTTTTACTAAACAGTACAATCCCTCTTCTGTACACCTGAAGCTGCCCCATGTATTCAGACTTACTCTACAAGCTTGAGAAAACAGAGACTGCCACCTTGTAAAAACACACACACTTCTTTGTATTTACCACGCTTGCCCTGCAGCACATACCCTGGAAGGAACTCAAATCCAGTTAAATCACTTCTGTACCTCCTAGACAAAAACGAAAACATTTCCTATGCCTCCTGGGCCACAGAGCTGTGAGCAGAAGGAAGGAACTCCTTTGAAACTGGAGGAAACACAGGGCAAAACTGTCAAACACATAGCAATGAAACCACCTAGCTGCATTTTGGAAGTTAAAATAAAACAGTGCTGCAACATTACTTTTATTATCAAGAGCAGACATATCATTAAAGGGAAGAGAGTTAACATTTTTATGCAAGCTTAAATTACAGCAAATAAACCCTTACCAAAAGTTCACAAAAGAAGAGGTAATAGATTTTGTTATAATGAACAATTTTGTCACGCCAAACAGGAAACTAATCTGTTGATTCTGTTTAAATTTTTTGAGAAGTATGCATTTCCCCACAACAACAAAAAAAAATGGTAACGAAATAACCCAACTGCTTTTCCACTTACATTAAATCCATAACTCGATTTTATCTCACTGTTGTGGGCAAATTTCCCCTCCCCATGGGTTTTTATTTGCCAGTTAAGAGTCAAAAGACAGTTGGAAAATAAGGAAAAGCTTGGTAGAATTTGAGCGAGAGGAGACAGCAGCATGGCTGGAAAAACGGTATGTGGATCAATACGAAAGACTCGTGCTAGTACCCCAGAGTAAAGAAAAGCTGCATTTGACTTGCAACATCCCCACCCTCCCTTATCCTTCCTATTAGATCTTATGATACAGGGAATATATACTTAAAAGCAATGGTTCCCTTTGTCTCACTTCTAAAGATTATCTTTAACTCCTTTTCTGAACACACATCAGTCACAGTAACCCTGCTCAAGCTTTGCCTGATCTAAGCAGTGGTGTGGTCTCTCCATACTCACTCGGGCAAAGATCTGCTTTGTGTCCCACACGGGACTAGGGGTGTGTTTTTAAGAGGAAAGAAACTTTGGATTTACCAAAAATGTTTGGAATTAAATCTGCAAACTGTTGTCCTTACTAAAAAGTATCTATTAAAACACCAGCTGGGGGAAAATGAATTTGTTATTTACATTCAAGCATTTTTTGCTACTCCTGTTGGAATAACGTACCACAAGAAGGAAATATAGCAATAATATCTATTGCAAATACACTGGAGGTCTAGCTGTGAACAGTTACATTATTTACCTACAATGGAAGAATAACGAAGTACTACATACAGCTCAAGTTTTGTAAACTTTTTTCAGTCCCTTACATCCACGTCATTGTTTTAAATGCTTTGCTCGTTAAATGCCTGATAGAATAGAACAGTTCAGGTGGAAGAGACTGACAATAATCACGCAGTCCAACTGCTTGACAACAAGTTAAAGCACACTTAAGGGCATTGCACAAAAGCCTCAAACACTGACAGGCTTGAGGTATCAACCACCTCTCTAGGAAGCTTGTCTGCCTTTGACCACCCTCTTGGTAAAGAAATGCCTCCTAATGTCAGGTTTTCCCTGATGCAGCTTCGAGCCATTGCCACGTGTCCTGTCACTGGAACCCAGGGAGAAGAGCTCAGCACCCCCCTTCTCCACCTCCCCTCTTCAGGGAGCTGCAGAGAGCAATGAGGTGGCCCCTCAGCCACCTCCTCTCCAAACTAGACAAACCCAGAGTCCTCAGATGCTCCTCATAGGCAACAGGATTACACCTATGACTTCTTCAAAAACAACCCTCATTGCCACAAAATGACAATGTGGTTCATTACAAAGACTGGAAAAAGAAATAGCACTGCAGGAAAAAAAAGAAGGCTTATTGCAGGAAAGACATACTAACATTACTTAAAGACAAGAGCTTCAGTTCCCCAGATTGCCGTCATTACATTTCATCTCCAAAGGAGAGCACTTGTTTTTCAATTTTTCATTTATGCACAGAAAGTTTCATCTGATGCAATACAGGGCTGCCTGTTCAAGAGTTACCTTACACAAGATGGCTCTAACGAAACCAGTCACCAGTCATGTCCAGGTCTGACACTGTTGACAGATCACATGTGCTATCACAGGTATGTCCATGAATAAAGCACCTTCCAAATCAGATGTTCCCTCTTCACTGCAGGCCAGGACAGAAATATATAAATTGTGTGTACCCTCCGCACAACAGCTCTGCAGGTTTCTGTGCAGAGCTGCAGTGAAGGGTAGTTTAATTACGTTCTGCATGAAGCAAGACAAAATACTGTTTTCCATTCTCAGTCACTTCCAGTAATTCTCACTTTTAAAGACTCTGCTTACCTCAAATAGTTCAAAATATAATTGGCCAAAAAGTATTTCTGTATTCCTCATTCATCATAACCACTGATGATCCTAAATATCCCCAAGAAAATACATTTAAATGATCCTCTTATAAGGTAATAGGATTACCAGCAGCTTTTAAACCAGCCTACTTTGCCAATGGCTTTATTTCAAAGTTATTCTGAAGTATGCTTCATTTTTAACTTCCAAAAAAGTGGTATTTCAAACCTCCATTTGACCTAAAATAAAAAGAGGACCATGCAAGAATTAACACAGGTTTTCTCTACTATGTTCTAGGTGTATTAGTTCACCGTGAGCTAGCTCAGTATTACCACTCCTTCCAGAAAGCACATACCATCAAGGAGAAATAATACTGTACTTCCTCCACCACTAGCTTAGAATTCTTGCTTATCCATTTCTGTTAAAGCCTAGTTACTGATGCAGGAGATGGTGAGATCTATTACTGAGAGACGTTGCTTCCTTTTTGCCATCCTCCAAGCACATCTTGGCAGAACAGAGCAAGGACATGTTATAAGAGAACTGGGTCAGTCTTCAGAGCGCTGGACAATGAAAACTGCAGGGAGGATGAACAAAGTCCCAGAGAAAAGACAGCTCTCGCTGGATCATATTGTGCCATTAAAATAGTTCTCACATATATATCAAGCATAACGTCCTTTAAATCCAAACCCATTTTGATTGTAGTAGATGAAGGACACAAGGCTGAAAAGGAACAGGTAAGGCAATATTCAAAGGGAAGGAGTAATAAAAGTTTTAATTTCTCTTTTTCTGTTCAACAGTCACTCCAGCAGTCTTGACCCCTGGCAGTGTGCTATCTAGGAGTCACAAGACAGTGTAAGATGTCCACCTCTGATTTTTGTCAGGACAGTTTTTATATTTACCATTTTGGTCCAAACAGAAGACTATGCTTACATATAGAAGCTGTCATCATTCTTGAACACACAAATGGTGCTTCACAAGAAAGTTTTGCTCTAAGAATCAGCAGTGTACTCTGGCAACTTGAGCCGTACCTGGAAGTATGATACTTTCAGCTTTTAGGGAGGAATTCTCGGCCAGCAGCTAAGAAGCAGGGTTTCAGCAGTCACACTCCTCCTTCCCCCTTTTCTCACCTTTTTCAAGGTGCTGCTCCTAACCATAGCAAAGAGAGAACATCCTATATGGGAAGGTATAGCCACATACAGTAAGGAGCCACAATGCACACAAGTCATAAATTATTTGCCCTCTGACTTGATAGCTCTGCAGGAGAAAAAACACTCATCTACCATGTTGCAGTAGCACAGACAAAAGTGCAGATTCTCAAGATTGGCAGGGAAAATGTAGCTCTATGATCAGGAAACATTTTCCCTGGATAGCTCAACGTTATTTCAAGAGAAAAAAATAATTCCATAAAGGCAAGATTTACCAAGTAATTAGATGAACAATTTCTAGAACACTGATTAAAGTTCTCATCTAGCTCCCTGATGATACTGCATCATTTGAAAAGTGAACACTTAGAATACCTGTCTTTTAGATTTGCAGGGAAGATAAACAATGCAAATGCAGAGATGTTATTCTCTCCATTCTTAGGCAAGTATCAGATTTAATACATGAATATGCTGATGATTTTTTTAATGTCTTTTTTTTTTTTTTACATAGAAGAAAGATTGCCTTTTATCTACTGAAAACTGGAAAAGTTGTTTACAAAAGATTTTTTGCTATGACTGTGTCCTGGTTTTGGCTGGGATAGAGTTCATTTTCTTCTTAGTAGCCAGTACAGTGCTGTGCTTTGGTCTGAGAAAAACGTTAATACCATACCTATGGTTTTAGTTGTTGTTAAGTAACACTTATATGAAGTCAAGGACTTTTCAGTTTCTTGGGCCAGTGAGAGGACTGAAGCGGCACAAGAAATTAGGAGCAGACACAGCCAAAACAGCTGACTTGAACTAGCTAAAGGGATATTCCATGCCATTAAAAAAAATTAAATAAATAAAATTGGAGTAGTAATTATTATTACTACTATAATAAAGTAGCAAGAGTAATATGACCATCAAGAAAAGGCTTTTATAAAAATATTAGTAAAGGCTGGACATTATTTTTTTTTTAAATAGATTAAAATATAGTCAGTTCTTAGCTATTCACAGGGAAGGTTCTCAAGGCTCTGCCTTCCTTCACCACTGCTGGTAGGAACTGAGCTCCTGATGCAAAATGCATATTTTACTGAGTCCACCTCTCTGCACAAATTATTCAAAAGCTTTTCAGAAATTAATAGCCCAATTTCCCTGGATTCAATAACATCCCATATTTGCCTTTTGTTACTTCTGTACCCTCCCACATTACCTTCCCACAAGCAAAAGTAGACTGCTTCTAGAAACTTCATGGATTCTGCACAGAATCAGTTATTTGTCATGGGAAGCAGCTGGTTTAGGGCTGGCAGTGATAGATGTGAGGATTGAGAGGTATTCAAAAGTACTGACATGCAT
Source organism: Microhierax caerulescens (assembly GCA_035590215.1). Taxonomy (NCBI): domain Eukaryota; kingdom Metazoa; phylum Chordata; class Aves; order Falconiformes; family Falconidae; genus Microhierax; species Microhierax caerulescens. The sequence goes on from JAVJGJ010000001.1 coordinate 76,158,053, forward strand.
CATGGGTTTTATTTTCTGCTGTCTTCACAACAGTCATACTGACACAGTCCTCCACCTACAGTCATACTAGGCTTATTTCCCAGAACAGCTGGCAGCCTTGCCAGCCACTTGTATCATCTGGCTTGGCTCACATCAGACACAGAAGCATAGCAAGAGGTGATGAGTTTGTCAAAGATGGCAGTCAGATGAAAGCTGCTAGTAATGCTGCAACTCCGTGAGTCTGCTGCTTGTGTAAGGACAGAGCTACTTCCCTGCTCAAACTGAAAGAATAAACTGAATCCTGAATCTATGCCAAAATATTCTTGCCATTACACAAAAAGTTCAAACAGACAAGAACAATGCTGTATTCTTTAAAGGCAAGCAAAAACAAACATGCAGAGCACAGAAGGAGGTGGACCATGATGCTCTATGGCCAATAAATAATCAAAGTTATGTGCTGAAAGTGCTACTGGAACAGCAGAACACACAGAAGGTTTAATTTCAAAACACAAGGGAATGCCCTCTAAAGAGTAAAGTGCTCACTTCTTAGGTGACCTAAGGAAAATATAACACTATAGAAAGGAAACATGCCATTCAAAAATCTACACCCTACAGAGTAGGCAACTATTTCTAAACATGTTATGATGACAACACTTCAAAATATATGCTTGAAAATGCTACAGCATCAGTCCTCTTAATGCAGTGCGCAGTGCAGTACTAGACTATATATAGCTTCTATTCAAAGACAAAAAAGAATGTTATCTACAAATAACAGTCTCCTGGAGGTATTTTTCCAAGTACTTTTTTTGTTTGCAAGTTGTTTTAAATAGTCCTTATGTATTAAGACATTTATATTACCAATCCCCTTCCCTGAATCCTCCAAAAAGCCTCAAATCATTACTTGTACTCCTTGCAAAGTAAAATTTCGTGCTCGTCTTTCCCCAACACCTGAAAAATGATACTGTTCTCTCTGGAACGTAACACTTGGCTCTTCTGCCAACAAAGAAGCTATCAACCACCAGTCAGTTTTTCAGCTTCTCTTGGCTCATTCACTGACTCTAAGACTGGTACCTCACCATCTTACTTTTGCTCTTGAAAGATGCTTCATCTGTGAAGTACTACAGACGTTTCATTGCATGCAGACAGCTAGCTGCAATTTATGGATAGAAAAGACAAGCTCCTTTGTAAAGAAATAATGTGTTTTTAATGTTTTACTGATTCTTGCCTTGAATGCCAGCTGAAGACAGAACACCCTTCTCCACTTGGCAGCAGCTTTGCCTCAGTTTTTAATCAGTTTAACAATATAGAACATGGAGACAAAAGAAAGATAGCAGTAAGTATGTAAAAATGGAAACTGCACGTCATACAAGGCAAACAGAGCTGAATGTACTCTATCTGTGCACCATCCAAGAACGCTGAAGGAAGAAGCACATGGGGTTTTTTGAAGTTCTGGTAAGATATTGTCATAAACTTACCAAGATGGCTGGCACTGCTAGTTCAGTGCCTCCTTTTAAGGTGAGATCAATGCTTGACCTCAACAGCAAGTACAGGCCAAAAAAATTTGCAGGGAAAGATGACAGAACACAGTATGTGACAGCATCAGAAAGGTAAATTACCTCAAACAAATCTTTGATGCAATTACCGATGGTTAAAAGGAAAACACAGGATGCCTTATCCATACAGATACACAGGGAATTAGTTCAGGTATCATAGCAATGCTAAAGAACTTGAAGAGAATACAAATCAGGTTATCCCTGAAAGGCAAATCATTGGGCTAGAAGTAGGGGGGCAGCCTGCCCTGTGGCTTGAATAATTTATTCCTAATACCTTCAGTTCAGTAGGAATACCTTCAATCCATGCAGTGGTCTGGCAGGGTTGATGACTGCATTAGCCACAGCTGTGTCAAGGCTGCCATTCGACTGAATTACCAACTGAAACACAACAGCAAGGTTAAAAAAACCTCATTATGATCCCAACCAAACCCCACAAAACTGTGACATGACAAAAGAGAGACAAGTAATCCAGAACAATCAACATCCACATTGTCCCCATGGGACAAACTGAATGAGGCCAGAAAAGGTTAGGGGACTCTGCTCCAGTGGTCACATTACCGTAACATTAATTTTACTTCCAACAGTGCAGCCTGCCAGGAAGCCTTTACTTCAAAAGCCACCTTCTTTCTCCTTACTGGACTTCCATTATTAACTGTGCAACCCACTGCAATAGCAGTATGCCATTAACTCTGTGACTATTACTTGCATGTAATTTAAAAGAAAACAACCAACAAACAATAAAACCAAGCACCATTTGTAAAATGCTTTCACAAGTTTTGCTGAACATTCAAGCTCAAATTACAAGGTGAGGCGTTTTGTATGCTCCCCTACTTTGACTCAAGACCACTTAATCACTTATCTGTCTTTATTTCACAGTCACATTTAAGCCTCCCTCTAAATCAGTGGAGGGAGAAAGGACTAGAAGATCTCTCTGTACACTAGGTGTCATTGCTGGCACTGGATCTAATAACCATTACATGGCCATGAATACCTTTAGGCTGGAAATATTAAGTTCAAAGCTAGCACAGGAATGATTTCTGAACTGGATTCTCAGCAGATTTTTGTTGTCCTCAGTACTCTTAACACCTGCATGCTAGAGCACGGTCTGTATATTAAGCAGATTATATATCATGATCATCTGTAACAACACAAGTCTTGGACTTGATGATACAGAAAGTTTGATAGGGTTTAACCTCCTCTGCTTCAATTTTTAAAATTGTCCTTCATTTCCCCGGTTTCACAGATCCAATTCTCAAACGAATAAAGACTCATTTACTCTGCTCTGGCAGTGTAAAAGAATCCTGAAGGCCAGATCTGATGATCCTTTAGGCGACCAAAAGTAGTAACAAAATTACTTTAAACAAATGAATGAATAATCAATTCACTCTGTATTTACTTACACATTTTATCTTTAGACTATTAAGTTTAATTCAGCTTTCTTCATCTGAATTTTTCAAGATTTACGTGTATTTTTCCATTACTGAGAAGCTGTAGATTATAAAATGCCTATTCCAAGTGCCAAAAATAGTATGGTTAGGACACAGTAAAATGTGCTTAACTTTAAGCATGCATGTGAGCAGCCCTACTGCCCTTGATGTTCTCATGTCTAATATGCTTTGTTGAACTGCAGCTCCAAGAAAGGCTATTACATTTCTTTACAATAAAAAAAAGAAAAAAAAAGTCTCTTATTCTCTTGCTCTTCAGCTCAAACCTGCACTGTAATGAATTCTGGCCTGCTGCCCTGCACTGTGCTGCCATGCTCCACTGCAAGCATATACCTATTTCAATAAATGTCAGATTATCATCGCTCTCAAGAAAGACAGTACTACCTGCCTACAGTATCTCTAGAACTCTTTTTGCATAACCCTCTTGCCTTTTTCAGAAAGAAACCAAGTCTGTACTACTTCATTAATCTGTTGCTCAATTCCTTTTGTCTTTTCAGCAAGGCTGACCGAGCAGCAAATGCCAAATAAAAAGACACCACTGCAGCCACATAATCAATTGCTCTACCTGGTGCCATTTTCACAGACAATCTTTCTTCCTAAAATGATTTACATATGCACTGTGTAATGGTGTGGCAGCACAGTAGTAATAGTTACGAGTCTATCTAAAGCACTCAGCACGCTATAGAAACAAAAGCAACTGTGAGTACTGAATTATGAAAATCTGGACATTGCATGGATTGCCAAATCTTCTTCAAGTCAGACAAGCTATGACAAGCACTTCTTTCAACCTCCACATGATGCAGACTCAACTCTGTCAGGCAGTTTCACTCTAAATCTCTCTAACCCCTCCTTGTTTGCCAAGCAGGGAGAGGTGTACTTCAACCCTCTGGAGACTACTGGAAGAGGAGGAAAACAGGGGAAAAAATAAGGACTTGTTTCAGACATTACTCAAAGCACACAGGTACCCAGAAACATAGAAAGCAGCCATTCTAGAGGTAAGTATGACAAACAGGGAAAAGAAACAGCACAGTTCAGAGACAGAGCTGGTCCAGGACAAGAGAAAGAAGGGTTACAGACAGGAATAATTGTAATATCAAAAGAGACATTAAGAATCCTCCCAGGTGAATTAATGTGTGCAAATATCTCCTTGGTGAGTGGCAAACCTCACTGACTACCATCTGCATATACACAAACAGAATAAGATAGTAAGCATAGTGACTTTGCATCCAAATCCATTCCAAACACAACACTCTGGACTGTGCTCATATAACATTTACCACTGGTAAGTGCACTATTACAGGTAAAGTCCTTCTACCTACCTTCACCAACAGTAAGCTTGTGCTTAAAGCAGTCTTTCTCCCACAAGCCTGTATCTGAGAAGCAGGACTTTTAAACCCTATTGACCTGACTGCTATGATATATGCAAACATACACACATTTGGCAATGGCAACGTCACAAGGTGGTGTTGACGCATTTGGGATCTGGTGACATTCCTCAAAATCTCCACCTCTGTAAAGAATAACAAGAATCATTGCACCCGCGAGACTTTAAAAGCCTGAAATTGTTCACAGGAGAGACAAAGGCTCTAGGACTTTGTACTTCCAAATCAGGGAACTGGGCGTCACTGTTGGTAAGTCTATTTGACAATATACAAATTCAGTACACTAAAAGCCTAACTTAAAAAAATCAAATATAATGGAGGAGGAAATGGAAAGAATATGAAGGATGAAGGCACATGAATTGAGGAAAAAGTACAGAAAATATATACCTGGTATGTTAATATAACAGCAATGACCATCTCTACACAAAGGAAGAACTGTAGTTGGAAACTTCTGGGCAAAGCAGCAACAAAAAGACATAGAGCTCTTTGGTATTTTATATAAACTCATACTATAACAGAAACAAAGTACAGAAACAGCTGCCTTCTTAAGAGAGGAGGCAGAAACTAAATTTCACCAGTATATAGAGGGATGCTATTGATTACTCAAGACCCATTGTTCTGACATGCCCAAGTGGGCCAACAGCAAAGTACGCTAAAGGACTGTTTCAAATCTGTCTTCTAGTTAATCTTAGTTAATCCTAACCTTTATCCCAACTTCTTCCACGGTATACCTCCACTCAGCACATCAGAGAAGTCTGACAGTATTTAGCTGCCTTCCTTGCCCATTCCAATACAGTTCAACATGCTTCCTGGAGCAATTATTGAGAAGATAGTGATGATACTGTAATCATATCTCCAAATACTGAAATCAGCATTTCAAAATGGAAATGCCTGGGACAAAGGCAGGAGCCTTGGCATTGCAAAAGCCTTTGTCAATACTGTATTTACAAAGTTTGGTTACTTAAAAACAGAGTTGATGCTTCCCACCTTACATCTTACTCCTGCTGTTATCTTAAATCAAAGTGCATATCCTACAATTATATATTATATA
>JAVJGJ010000001.1:76163562-76205145 GCA_035590215.1 Microhierax caerulescens
CAACTTACCATTCACCAGCTGACTTCTGCTCTAGATCTGATTCTACCCCAATGAAGATCTGCAGCTATAAGCATATTAGGAGCCCAAATTACTGGCTAGGACAGGAAAAAAAAACATCCCAGAGACCTGGACTCAGGTTCCCCATACAACTTCAATTTTTACATTTCTGAGCATGTTCCTTGTCCAACTTCCAGCCTTCATATATTTCTACAATTTCCCCTCCCCACCTCCCCATCCCTACATGCACTTCCATAAGACTTTGAGTGTGGTTTAATTAAGGCAAAACTACAGACAGACACACACATTTTTAATCATACACTTTCCCAACGGCAGTTCACATGTTTACCAGAGCAGAGGTATAACAAGAAGTAGCAGTCTTGAGTAAGTGCTACTAAATGCTGTGATTGACCAAACATCATTTGCAAGATTTGGTGGTTTTCCTTGATAAGTGGAAGAATCAAGAAATGGCACAAATATACCAGCTTAGGGTTTTTTCAACAGAAAAGCTGCTAGCTGATGTCAAGGAAGAAATGCAAAGCAAATGCAACTAAACCACTGTTTGAGTCTAAACAGCACATGAAACAGTAACTTCAAATTAATTGCTTCCCTCATTTCAACTGAGCATCCCTCAGACAACAGCAAGTTTTAGAAGTCATCCTTGTCAACTGTTTTATTGCTCAAAGCACTTCACTAAAGATTACATAACTATTTACACTGAATGACAGCATATTTTGATCAAGTCTTTTAACAACTCATGGCCAAGCTGAAGCATTCCAATACAATTTGCTTTCAAAAGTTTGGTAAACACCATTTAGACTGAAAGCATGCTGGTGTGTACTTGCATGGTTTCCTCAATCACCCACCATATCCACACGTGGTAGCATAGGCTGGTGCTTAACTGGTACCTTAAGGAAGTAAACTGGAAAAAATACTTCCTACTGGAAGTATCCAACTTTCAGTTGTAACCTGGCAGTAAGTTCTTTGGAGGTTTTGCCAGCGAAAACATTCAGAAACTTACAGTTTGGCCAAACTGGGGTGGACTTCCATAGGGGCAGCTAAAGGCACACCTCTGAACCAAGAGTGAACATCTGCCAAAGCTGAAGTTCCTGCTCCAACTATGAATGTTTTGAAACAATTCAACAGAAATATTTTGTTTCAGACAGTGAGAAAATATTAGACCTTACTTTGTTGTCACTAAATCTTTTCTATCTTTTTTTTTTTTTTTTTAATCATTCTGTAAGGATGATCCATCCTTGGAGCTCTTCAAAACCTGACTGGACATGGTCCTGGGGCAATCTGCTCCAGCTGACCTTGCTTTGAGCAGGTGGGTTGAACTAGACATCTCCAGAAGTCCCTTCCAACTTGAGAGTTTCTGCTATTCTCTGACACCAAACCAGTAGATCTCAGGTCTCTAAACTGTAAAATGAAAAAAGATGTAAATCCATTAACTTTGATGGTAGGCTTCAACGAAATGTTAATAAATGATTCTCAGACACTTCTGGTTCTCGGGCAGTTTAATTTCTCTTTTAAATGCAAAGGCAAGTGACAAGAAGGAAGAAAGGAGATCAAGCAGAATTGTTGAACTAAATTGTTTCAGTGCTTCTATTGAAGCAAAGTTGCCTGAACAGACCCACAGCTAATTCTGAGTTAAACAGCATGGCCTGAAGACACTTCCTTGCTTTTGCTATCAAGTATGGGAAACCAGGACAATCAGTTATGGGGTCAAAAATCAGGAAACACAATAAGAATGTTGCAGCAACAAGAAAGACAGGCTCAAATGGAGAAAACATTTTTCAGAAGCCTTTCAAAAACCTATCTTTTTAGATCACATTGCATGCTGGCATGAATCTGATACAGCAGCCTCATGCCAAATAATGTCTTTTAGATGCCAACAATGTTCTCAGAAAGACCACCTTGGGCAAGAGTTAGCTCACCTAAGGCTCACTAAAAAAATTGACTCCAACTGTCTTGTAGCAAGTTTTCAAATGTACACATTTGCACACCTGGTCTATAAAAAGAGGCCAAAATATCTACACCTGGTGTATCTACACCAGGCTGTACAAGTCTTGTAGACTTAACACTTTTGATTATCTTTGAAGAAAGTTTACCAGACTGAATACATGATGGATAGGACACTATTAACACAGAGGGGAAAAGACGTGACCTACTAGTAACAGTGTGCCACTCTGCAGAAAAAAAGTGAAAGATACAATGGCACAAAAGAAAAATATAAGCAGTAGCACCAGCCTGAGTCCCAGGAGTTAGACCTGCAAAATAAACCTCTTTCTGTAGTCTTGATGGTACCTGAGGTACTTCAGAGGACAACTCGCTTGTTGGGTCAAGATGGATTTTAGCACACCAGTAACTATTAACTGGTCTCATCTCCACTGCAAATACACTGGTGTCTGCTCCCTGCAATCTGGTTCCCTTCTTGCACCAAAAAGAGCCACAGGCAGTTCCCTCTGTGCTTTCTGCATCACAACATACACCGTTATGAATGGCTCTATAGAGCCATTTCAAGACCCCTCTTCTACTTACTCTAAAAAACAAAACGGCCATGGAAGAGTCACAATCATAGATTGGAAACTACACACTTCTTGGGGATTTGCCATGGAGAAAGAGGGAGCAGAGGGACATTTTAGAAGCATGTTCATGAATTTCTAAATTATTATTCTGGCTGTGATGCCAAAATCCAAAAATTATTATCTAAAGTACTAGCTCTGAAACCTCTGGAAAATGTTAGAGACTTATTAGGGCAGGAAGAACGCCAGGAAATAAAATTTCTGGTAAGTAGTCACACAGCATGACATTTTCCTTACCCATTAAATGCAGTACTTAATAGCCTCAGTTTTATTTATGTTTGTACTATATGGAGGAGTAGATGCTTTCTCCAAAGTAGAAAGTGTTATCTTAATTAGCATAAAATTTTGGTTTTAACATTATAGAGGCTTTTGTCTAGGTAAATACTAACCACCATCACAGCAGCAATGCCAAGTAAAATCAACGTACGTTTTTTAAATGCTTACCTGACTTGTAGCCGGTACTGTAAAGCAAAATGCAATAGAAATTACTAAAATTCACCGCAGCCAACTACACCAAAAATGATAGCTGCTCTTTATACAGACTAACAAATTACTATTATGTTCTGCATTCATGTAATCTTTGAGGAGCAGGAAGATCATGCTACTTACAATGACACAGACTTTGACTTTTATTACAGCTAAAACTCAAGAAAATCTTATTAATTACTACAGAAGTAGTAATTCTTCCAAGGACAGATATAGCTTGATAAAATAGTATCATTACTCATGATCAGGAGTAATTCTTTGGAGGGCTCATATCGCAAACATTTCCATCATCTTTCATGTCTAACTTCTGGATTAACAAAATATTTTCCAGGATAGGTGACAATGTAAAACAGAAAATGCAATATCCTTGTTTTTCAAAAACTACATGTAAAACATGAAAAGGTAAGTTACAGTTTTGCGCCAGAGCAGGTGTATTCATTTTCACACTGTCCCCAGTTACAGTAAGTGTCAATACAAAGACAGCCACTTGCAAATTTAGACTGTTTTACAGTGAGAAAGAAGAGATGAAAACTTTTCTTCAGGTACAAGTGTTCGTTGTTTTGGTTGGGGTTTTTTTGTGGTTTTTTTTTTTTATTATGTTATTTTTAAAGATGACAAATACACTGCAGACAAAATTAAATGTGGGATGAAGCAGAACGACTGATAAATTCACACCATGGATCCAAAGGGTTTTCTAGTATGGGCAAAGTTAAATAACTGAGGTTAAACTCCAGGCGCCTGTATTTCAAATTAGCCTGGTAGCACTGTATATATATACACATGGTACACAGCAGACATCAATCATTACAAGAGGCTCATTTTGAGAGCTGAAGTTAACACAGCTTTTAACAAATTTGAGTTTCACTATGGCCCAAAGGCTACCTCATCTCTCCAGCTTTCAAGTGGGTGCAGAAGTCAAGGTTTTGGTATCAGGAAGTGCTGCTGTGGTGGCCTGTACTGGACACAGCCTCTTACAGCTGGCTCCAACAGACCTACCACTGGCCAAAGCTGAGCCCATCAGCGATGCTGGTGGTGCCTCTGTGGTAACATATTTAAGAAAGGGTAAAAAACACTGCGCAGCAGCTGTGAGAGAAGAGTGAGAAAATGTGAAGGCAACAGCCCTGCAGCTACCCAGGTCAATGAAGGAGAGGGAGGAGGTGCTCCAGCCACCAGAGCAAATATTCCCCCTGCAGCCCACGGAGGAGACCACAGTGGCACAGGCTGTCCCCCTGCAAGTCCATGGAGGACCATGCCAGAACAGGTATCCACACTGCAGCCCATGGAGAGCCTCACACCACAGCAGGTGTCCTGCAGCCTATGGGGAGCCCACACAGAAGCAGTTTTTCCGGCAGCTGTGGCCCACAAAGCAGCCTGTTCCCGAAGGACTGTACCCTGCAAGAAGGGCCCATGCTGGAGCAGTTCTTGAACTGCAGCCTGTGGGAAGGACCCACACTGGAGAAGTTCATGGAGGACTGTAACCTGTGGGGAGGGAACCCATACTAAAGCAGTAAACAGGTTACTAAAGGGATGAGTAACAGGTCTTGGTCAATCTTTCAGATGTGCAGGAAACATTGAAACAAACAAAGAGCATCAACTCATAGCTACACATAAAGTAAGCTGAGGGTACCGGACCAATTTACCAACTCTCTTTAAAAAGGAGCATACCCAGTTCTTTTAGCCTCCTTTTAACTTTAGGATTAATAAACATCTGAATAGTTCACTACTTACTACAACTCCACAACAAACAAACATAAGACTTGATCTTCAAACCACTGGCAATACAAAGAAGAAAAAAAAGAAAATCTACGCATTGGTTTGTGCTGTGTAGGTTTTCCTCAGGTCTATGTATTTGCAACTTTTTATTTCCAAAAAGACACTTCATTCACCATTCTGACAAACAGCACAGAATATATTAATTCCTGTGCTGGTTAATATAATTATTCAACACAATACAGAGTTTTTGATTGGTCAGAAGACCACCAAGTTCCCTATGCTCAATGGGTCCTTTCTCTTTTTTTCAGGAGCATGGAGAATATTATTTCTTTTACCAGAAAAAGTGACTGGCTTTGTCTAAAATTGTATTTTTCTAAAACTTCAAGATAACAGTACTGTCTAGCGATTCTCATTAAACCCGCCGCTACTTTGCTGTAAATAATATGCTCATCAAAACATGGACTTCATAAATCTTGGGCAAGCCCCGTATTGTTGTCTTCTAGCTTGTCAGGTCTGCCTGCCTTTTCTGTATGTCAGCAAATAAAATGAAAGAGACACCTCATTTTTAGAGGCACCTCATCCAGAAGCAAGGTGAATCAAATAGAAATGGGAGAAGATAATAAGGAGGAGGAATGCAGGGAATAGCCTCAGGGCCCTCATACCTTTTCCAACAAAGTCAAGGCACTTCCAACAAGGCAACTTTCCAACAATGAAGGCACTGCAGGGAAACGAGGAAGGTGCAGCGGCAGAGACCTGGTAACGTGAACTTTGCCGTCGGTTCACTGCTTGCATGGAGCCAACCACCCATGTCTTCCAAGGTCCAGACTCGGCTATTATGATCAAATGCTTGCAAGTTTAATTACTGTGGGCATAACCTTTTAGTCACTACTGACAAGGACAGCTCTGTAGAAACTTGCTTGACATAACCGTATAAATTATAATTGACCTGAGGTTTTAATAAGGGAAGTTTCAGTTGATTTGTGGAGGTGGACCATTACACCCGTAGGTCAATTAAAACCCAGTGCCATTTTATTCCTACCTTTAGAGACTTTGTCCAGACTTAACACATACGACGCTGCCCTATGTTCTGTAGGGTCTAGGGCATCCCTCCCACAACCCAAGCTGCCCTAAACTCTCTTAACTACAGCTATATAAATTGCCTTTTCCAAAAAACTAAGCTCCAGGATATGAAAACAATTTCCCAAGTTCCCACAAGAAGTGCTAAAAGGAGACAGTTAAAACCGGCTTGTTCATCAGCACAGTCCTCTTCAACCAGCAATACATCTATACATGCATAGAACCAAGTGAATTCGGAAGAGGAAAGAATTAACAGGTTTTCTTCCACATCCTCAAAAAGAGAGGGAAACTATTTTGTGCTCTTTTTATCCACTTGGTAAATTTGAGAGGATTGATTTGGGTTTTTTTATAAAACAATTCTTGTCCACTGAGATAGCTCATGTTTCTTATTGCTAGTCTAGGCCCTAACTCTGCAATTTGCTTCTTGTGATCAGCCCTCAAAGACTAAATTCAGCTGACCACAGAATTTCTCCTACCACTAGTCATCTCCCAAGTTGTTTAAAAGAACTAATGCATGCAACAATGAAAAATACATGAGTCATGTACGGCCTATAAATTCTTAAAATTATGGTAACACTTTTATCACCCAAAGCAGCAAGATCTGTGGAGTCTGGAACAAAGCAGCAGAGAAATAAGCTTATTATCCGTAAAGAGGGAAGCCTAATCTTAAAACATTTCAGACTAATAAAATTCAGGGGCACAGCCTGCTCTTGTTATAAAAAGCAAATTATTAGACTACAGGAGTCACAACAGAGGATAAATCCTCTTTTGTCCAAGTTTTGGGCCTGTAAGCAGCTCCAAGAAAATGCAAAATGACACCAAATGTCTACCTATTATAATGTATCTGTAACAAGTCTCAGCTACATGGTCTCTAAAATGGCACTGAAAACTCTTATTCCACTCTGAAATAAATGTAGCTACCTTTGTGAGGCAGAAGTAGAAAAAGCATCATGGTAAACAAAGGTTTCTAGTACTTACTATTCATGAAAGATAATCAATAGCCTAGAATACATACATTCGTACTTTACAGTCTACTGTTTTTTAATTCTGGTTCTCTAAGTGTTGCAACAAAACTGAGCATGATTTATCAACGCATTTCCAAAGCACCAAAAGACTTTTGCTTGGTATATGTTATAGCTTGTCAGATGCAAGAAAATTTTCCATTAATAATGTGCTACCGATTCAAAATTTTGTATCTTCGTGTAAGATATTATGTTAAAATTAGAAGCTGTTCAATGCCACCAACCAAGTAAAGCACTTAATCTTATAGTTCTTTTAAGCATAAGAACAGTCCCATTGCACCACAGGGGAAAGTTATAAAACATATGATTAAATGCAACTAAATTAGGTACAAATCACAAAGATGTAATTTTTAAAGAACTCTAAAGCATACTGGAAACAAACAGGCTTTTGAGACATGGAAGGCTGAATCTTTGTTGCCAGAGTTTCTCTATCAAGTATGAAATAAGGAATGACGAAGACAACAGCTGATGTACTTTCAAAGGCATAGATGACTCCATACCTCCCAATGAGGTCATGCTTTTTAAAATCACCTCCGAATGGTTACATAGAGGTTTTGCATAAGTTTTAATATAAAGTTAGGTTTTGCTGTATTATAAATTAAACTTTGAACCTTCATGACAGTTTGATAAAAAGCCATGTACAAATGACATTCAATCTAATTTCAGCAAAAACTCCTATAGCCCTGGAAAAGCCTCCACACAGTACATCCACAAGAGACTGCCAATAGCTCTGGTACACAGTAAAATCCTTTTCCTCCCCTACCCTCAGAAAAGCAGTATAACTAATAATAAAAAACCAACAAAAAAACAAACAACCCCCCCCCAACCTAAAACTAAACAAAAAACCAGCAATTTGCTATGGATAAACAGTAAGCATGAGAAGAGTCCACCATCTAGAAAACACAACTCTAGTCATGAAAGAAGGGGGGGGGGGGGGAAAGTGTTGAACTAAGAATAAAAATCAACAAACAAAAGAGGACCACAGATACAGTTAGAAACAAGGGTATCTTTCTGTCTCCCTTGCACTGCATGCAGTAAAAAGAAATCAATGTAGGAAGATTTCCAAGGCTGCTTGTACGCTCTTGAATTATCAGAGGTTCCTATCAATGCCACCATGAAGAACCACATTCCAAAGTGGAAGACTGCACTGCAGTGACTGTGGGAGAGAGCTACAGATCTGGTATTAATCCCAGGACTACAGGCCTTTGAACTGTGAGGCCCCATTTCTACCGAGAGCACCAAAGTAGACAATCTTGCAGCCAGGAAGTATGTTGGCCAGACAGACAAACAGGGCTGACTCAGACAGACACAGCAGGTTTGAAGGACCAGTCCTGCCTTTTCATAACTGAACACAAGAGCTTCATAAATAGCCATCACAGATAGTGCTCACAGAGTTATGAAAAACTTAGAATATTTAAAGAGAAAAAACCCACCAGTGTTCCCTTGTCCATGAATACAATAGAAAATGTAAAACAATGGGTCTGCCTGATTATTACTGTGATGGGAAATACTGCTTTGACCAGTATTATTCCTTTACACCCACATATTTATTATGCTTCTCCTAAAATAACTACATGCAGAAAAAAAAATACTTTAAACAAGTTACTTGCCTTTTTTCATAAAATCTGGAACAAGGCTTTATTTGCCTACTCACAAGATGCAGACTACAGCCACCCACAGTACCCCAGGGCAGAACGGCATCCAGATTGTCCTTCATTGGAATGGCCTCCATCTTTGCTCCAGAGATGGTGAAAATTGAGGGCCCACTTCAGCAAACATTTAAATGTCTGAATACACCCCAGGCTAACCCCAGATCTTTCCTGAGTCACAAGGAGAGTGGCTCAGCATCTGGCAGGATTGAGCCCTATGAACATATGCAAAAGGAAATTAGCAATTTCAATTTAAATGCTAATTCTTATTCTTCCTAGTGAAAACTGAAGTACAACAAGTGATCTCTCATCACACAGAAACAGCCTTGATTGTTATTTAATGATAACAACAAACAGTTAGAAAGCATGAAATGAAGCTAATAAATCTTCCCTTAAGTCTGAAATTTTCAACAAACAGAAGTACTCAAAGTTCTCAAAAACAGTTCAGTCTGATTTTCTTCATCTTAAACTACACTTTCCATGTTTTTCAGTCACAGAGCCACATACTGCCACCACAATTAACTTTCAAAATTGAAACACCCAGCTACAAATTTAAGGTTGGTTTGTTTGGGGTTTTTTATTGCTACCTAAACAGTCTAAAACACATCATATTCTATGAAATTCAAGTTCATTCATCAGCAGCGTTCACCACAGGATCTGTGTGCCTTCCAGTGATAAATTAAGAAATAAGATAAACCCTATGGAAGTAGTTTTTCTCCTTTCTTACACCAGCCTCCTGGGAGAATATAAATACAGTTTGATTTGTTTGGGGTTTAGCACATCTAAGGTATGTTTTATTTTAGGTGAGGGCAAGTTGAGAATGATTTTTGACAAATCATTTTAACAACTTAATAAATTCTTAAAAAACAGTCATCAAGACTGCTTCCCCCCCTCCCCGGCAAACACAAAGATGAAACAAACAACCTCACAAGACTCCAAACTCTGGGCCTTCTGAATCTCAGCACTCAATACTTAAATTATTTGTGTTAGCTTCAATAAATTAGTCACCACTGAAATGGCTATACAGTTTAGCAGAAACATTATTTTATTCAGAAACTCATAAGAATAAAGTATCCATTCTAGAAGCCTCTTCGCATACCAATGGAAAACAAGACTTCAAGTAACTTCAGCTACATACAACCAATACTGTTGTTACCTTATTTCTGAGAAGTCTCATTTTTGTTGATAACATACATGTGAATGCGTGTGCATGCATGAGAATTAAATGCTCACCACATACTGTATATATACCCCCAGTATAAGACAACAAACTTTCTCCATAATTAAAAAGCATGTGTGAAATAAAACAAAAGCAATGCAGTTCTATTTCGATCTTATATGCAGTATTCTCTAAGTAGAGACACATGCACTAACCACATTCAGACTCCAAATGGTGCTACAGCCAACTGCAGAGGGACATCTGGACTATTTCTAGAAAGAAAACTGAGCCTTTTACGAACTCAAACTATTCTTTGCAACCTGTCCAATAAAGAAGAGGCTACAGGTATTTGCTTTAGGTTACCTTCCTCCCCTTCTCCTCAGTTCACTGTCCCTTCAACAGAACAAGTCAGGTGGATGGCCTCAGTGGTTGGACACTGAGCTGGTGTCAGGACACAGAAGATGCACCACATCAGACCTGCGGCCCTTGGCCTGTCAATACAGGCCAGCCAAAGCAACGGTGTAAGTTACACGATATTAAGTATAAGCTTCTTATATCTCCTCATTCATCTCTGGAAAGTTTTGTACAGCACAAAGAACTAACCCACGGCCACATGAAACGTAAACTGCATCTGAGCCTGCTGAATCAGATCACTTCATCAAATAAGTTAGGTGAGTTCCATTTCCATTACGTATTTCTACAATTATAAAAGCCCCTATGCCATCAAGTTCATTTTAAAACACTTCAAGGTGGGTGGCCTAAGCTCAGAAGGACATGAAAGCAAAACAAGCTGCATCCAAGAAATCTGACTCTTCAATATACTAATTGTAGACAGAGCTGGTAGCAATTCTGATAGCTGCTAGGAAACTAAAGGTTACTTCACTATGATTTAAAGACTAGTTTCCGTTGTAATTCTGCCAACTTTGAATCCTTCAGGCTGAAATCTTTCTTGCCTAGCTCAATGCAACTTTAAAAATTATACTAAAAGAACTATACTACAAGACAGAGCATTCACGCTGCCCACAAACTCATATATAACACTTCATATATTTGAACAAAATATAGAACCTCTTCTAATCTCTTTGAGAAGAAACTTTAGTATCTAGATATTTCAGAGTAGATATTTGAAATATGAAAAACATTTGGGTCATCCAAAGTTAGAAGAAATGCCTAGCATGGCAAATCTTATTTGTTTAAACTGTAGGTTGCTGAAGACTGCAGCTTTGATGAAATAGGTCAGGGGAAAAGCAAGATGACACCTTGGCAAATCAGGGCCAGGAGAAAAGGAGAATGCTGGGCCAAGTCTGAAAAAGGTGATGCTGCAGGGGTATATTCAGATTAAACCACACACCCCTTTAGTATCTGGTTGACTTCCTGTGCACACTAAACTCAGCTTGCATGTACGTGCATTCTGCTATGATCATACCACACTTTCCCTCTCACGGGATCCCTGATCTACATTCAGGATATGAGTAAGGACAGCACAACAAACTACAACTTACCTGAAGGACATCTGCTTTATTTACTGCATAAATGGGAAAGCACATAGGAACTGCTGGAAGGAGCAAATGCAGCAGAGTCCAGTGCACATCCCCATTCAGTTTATGATCAAGCATCCCAGGGTGAAATAGGGTATCCGAGACAAACACACATGCTGTGCTTCAAACCCTGCTATAAGAATGGCATCAGCAGCAAAAGGGCAAGACAAAACCCGGGGCATGGAAGTTTCAGAGAGCTGCAAATACATTCACAGAGAATGGTCACAACCTTACCTATAAATTGTCTAAGACAGAATTTTTAAACATATTGTTAAAAATGTATTCCCTATTACATGAGAGCAATCACAATCTTAAATCCTAATTTAATGAAGCCATAGGGACTTGTAAACTGTCACAACAGTTATAAAAGAAATAGAAGTTACACAAGCAGTAGATGAAGACATTTTAAAATAAATTTGTACAAAAATTCTTTTGGACATTTAATGTCCCATAAAGAAACAATGGACACAAAAACCAATTTTATTTCTCCTTTCTAAATGTTACCCTAAAAACACTAGATCATTTACATTAACAAAATGTAAATCAGGAACCCAAGTCCCTTTAGATTTCAGGAGTATTAACTACTTTTTAAAATCTTATCCTTGGATGTACCCTGCGCCCATCACTCACCAAGGCAGAAGCACTTCTCAGCTAGCAAGAACAAGCCACTCTCACCAGAACAAACCTGACACATCAGCTTTGTAGAAAAAGAGTATCCAACACAGCCACAGCGCTCAAAAGCTCTTGGTTTGGTCACATTGCTATTATAAGGACTTACTTTCAGCAATTTTTCACTTTGAAAGAACTGGAAGAAACCTTCCCCTAGGCTGACATATTCCTACCAATCAGAAAAACTTACGGATTTACTTTTAGTGATATCATTAAACTTGGTATACATGCATAGAAAATCTTCCTTAAATGCATACTTTCAAGTCTGACAAAGCTTCTTACTAGAAGACCTCAGCTGAGTAAGGGCTTGCAAGTAGGGCACCAGAAACAGGCTTCGTACTGAGATTGTTGCAGTATGACCTTTCAAGCCACGTGCACCTGGTTAGGTTGGTTATTTTAAAAGAAACAAATCCTTTAAAGTAAAATAATTTCAAAGTTTGCATCTCCTTCAAACTCAAACACAGCTCCTGTGGAAATAAAAGTAAGGAAAACCAGAAAGTGACAGGCCTCATAGAAGGAGGTTGGAAAGCTACAACAATTAACATTCTGAAACATAATGCAATCTCCATATAGTATTAAAATTCTTTCTAAATCTGGGCAGTTATTAAACACTCCCAAAGGAGTTATTTTGCTAGCTCAGGAAAAGAAGAATAGAAGTCATAGAATCAACCAGAAACTAATTGGGAGTATGCAGGTAAAGGGAAGAAGAGGAGAATGAGATGTAGTCAGGAAGCTAGCCAGACAGAGGGGGTGAAGTGATCATGGATTCTAGATAAAGAGTTTAGAAGACAACCAGGATTAGGAGCCATGGGGAAGAAAGAAAATCAAACAAAAACCCACCCAAAAAACCCACCTTAAAAAAAAACCAACATACACCACACAAAACCTACAGAGGTGGTTTTTTTTTTTCACTACAACCAAAGAGGCAGAGTAAAGGATGGAGATCTTAAGTAAGAGGGGTGCATAGCATGTATGTGAATGTGTTGGCAGGAACTGGAGATCAAGATAAGAAGCTTAAGAAGGACAAGCCTGCGTGCTGAAACTGGGACCAGAAGTTGGATAGCACTGGGTATGACCCTAAGCCCGTATCACTAAGTTTAGAAAGAATGGGGAAAACAACCTATTACTTCTACCACACACTCCCTTTTATAACAGCACTTCCTTGTCTGCAAGGCAGTTAAGGAACACAAGCCACTTCAAACCTATGTGCTTTATAGCAGGATGCAATGAATCTTTACTTGGTTGCTAACAGAGGAGAACTAGAGCAGCAAAAATCACGAGTTTTCAACACGTTAGAATGACACTCCAGGCAATGCAGAAATATTGGTCAGAATCAAGAAGTAAATCCTGTTTCCAAAGGAAATATTTAGTTGCCTTAACCCCATATGCAACCTTTTCCAGTCTTGCACCATTCACTCTTGCTTTCAGCTTTTGCAGCAGATGAAGCAGGAGCCATATGGCAAACATTGTACTGCACTATGCAGTCTTGATTCCTTCCTTGCACACAGCCATCCATCCTGCCGAAAGAGCCAGTGGGGAACAGTAAGCAGTCCCATAAGCAGTCTGTGCCCTAATATGCGCACAGAAGGTAATATTAATATTGCCTGCCTCTCCCACTTCCCATCAGTATGTTTTCCTTATGCAACATCAACATTCTTTCAGATTCTCCTGCTCAGCCTAGAAAAGATAGTCTTACATGTTTTGTCCACACATTCACAGACTCCACAGACTTCAGCTGTGACTTATTGTTTACAAAATTTAAATGTGGCTTCACTTTCAGAAAAAAGTAGTCCAAGTATAAAAAACTGCTCTTGAAGTTAGAGTACAAGAGATAAAAACAATGGCAGCTTTTGTTTGCAGGAATTACCCAGATAGCTAAAAAAAAAAATAAATAATTTTAAGGAAGCTCCATGCTTGCTTATAAGCTAGATCACAAATTAGAATCAAAAATAATATACAAAAATGACATTAAAATAGTTACAACTGCATCATGGCTATCCTACTTAGAAACAGAACCAAACAAATGAGAAGTTACATCATAAAAAATTCTCCATCCACTCATTTCTTACCACTGCTCCTTGGCTTACTATCACATGTAGTATACACTGTAAAAAGGCTGTTTGCGTACAACAGTCCACAAGAAAAGCTATCCATGGACAATGGAAAAATGTAGTAGAGATCAAAGTAGTATTTTGTCTCAAGACTGGCAGAAATTGCTATTAATAACCCAAAATGTACAACACTGACTATGGAAAAAAAAAAATCCTGAACTTAAACAGAATTATCTAATCAACAGTTAGAGAGAAGAAAAAATTTCAGTGAAGTATAAGGTTGGTGAGTGCTCAAGGCAAAGAAATCAAAAAAAGGAGTGCTCTGATGCACTATGGAAATTGAAATGCTTCTTATTTATTTCTGCAATTATTTTTCCTAGGGCAGCATGGAAAATACATTTTGGGCTCTTTACTTACAAGGTTTAGAGACCTTATTTGTTATTCTGTCCACCTGAATAACAACAAATCTTTGGAAGAAAAGCTTCTTCTGAGTTTGATATTGTTAAATTTTGGGGTGTGGTGTAGGCTAAATAAATTTGTGTACATCTGTTTTCAAAAGCTTTCAAAGTATCCAAAACTCTGCAATATCAGAGCTGAGAATTAGAGAACTGTAAGACAACAACATTTAGGTGCTTCATATAAAAGCTTTGAAAGGATAATTCCTTTGACAAGTTAATAGTTTGATTCCATTCAAACAGCTCTTACTAAATATTCCTAAATGGATATCACTGTAAAAAAGAAAGGTCAAAGAATGAAAAACCTGGCAAAGGGAATGGTATAAATCAAACCCACGCTTTTCTTAAAGGCATCAATCCTGAATCCCATGCTGCCCCTTCTTACTTGACTACCTACACAACAGATTACAGATTTTTATCTCCTGCCTAAATAGAGGATTCGAACAATAAGGGAAAAGTCATCTGATCTTCCAGCCAGCCACATTCCAGAGAAGCCACTTGCAGACACACAACTAAGTTTAAACAAAAGATGAGGATGTCATCATTGTCATGGCTTGTCTCTAAAATAAGGAGCAGGGGAAAAGAGAGGAGAACCTCTCATGATCCTAAAACTAAGCCCCATGAAACAAGCATCTAGAGCTATACTTACACTAGTAAGAAATCCAAGCACATTAAGGCATGGAAATGGAAAATTTAGGCAGCAGAACATACATACCAGCTCACATAAATCCTTGCACAACTCCTTCAGTAAGAGATTAAAGAAATTAGGTAGTTACAGAATTAGAACCAGAGTACTTCCAAGGATCAGACACTTAACAGCAGGAGTAACTTGTTTCCTTCATGATAAAATACACTGGCACTTGCATTAAGTAATCTGCCACATTGAAGGAAACATTTAAATTATTCAATTACCAGAGAAAACTGAAGAAATGAGAAGGACCCAAGACAAACTGAGGCAATGGGCAATAAAATAGGTAGACCAAAGGAGTACTGACAAGTTAAAACAATAAACATTGCATGCATAATATAAATCATCTAGAATTATACTGGAATGTAAGCCACAAACTCAAGAATTCAGAATTCCATTACAGGCTCCCATAGAATATTTAACTTTTCCACCATCACTGATTTAATAAATTAAGTGCCAAACTTAGCCTGAATAAAACCTGAAAAATGCCATGAAAGCTATTAAATCATCATGACAGAAGTCAGCTGGACATTAATACCAGAGCACAGTGCTCAAATCAAGTTGTGCTATCTTGAGATAATAATGCAGTGCTGGAAGGTGGAAAAAGAATTGTGGCAGTGCCAAAGTGCAACTCCCATTTTCACTGAAGTGAAACTTCTTATGTAGACAGTCTTAAAGAACAAGAACTGTTCTTCTTGAAGAAGAAACACAGAAGTGCACACAATGTGTGGCATGGCATCTAGAACAGAAAGAGGACTGTTTCTTCCTCTTTCCTCTCAATGTGAAAACAAGGAAATGAGAAATGCAACTGAAACGTGACCATGCCAGAACTGAGAAAGGAAAGCATTTCGCTCCTGGCCTGCCAAGTAACCTGTACACTTCCTTCAAAGAGAAAAGGGGGAACTAGACCACACACTAGATGAGAATTTTAAGAGGTATACATTTACAAATATAACAAGATAGTTACAATTATAATGTTCTCTAAAAACAGAAGACAAGATTAACATATTCATATAGCTAGAGCTTCTAGATGAGGGCCACCTAAATGGTACACTTGACATTAGGTCTGTGCCACAAGGACATTTTGCCCGCATCTTTCCAAAGACTGGAAAAGCAATGACCCAGCATTCCTGAAGATATGCAGATATTCCTCACAGTTCTCCAGAAAGTAGATGTCAAGTGTCACCACGTAGTCCAAACATAAAAGCATCATACAATATCCATACCACTGATCTGAGAAGGCTGTGGTAAAAATGAGGAGAGTAAACCTACCTGAATACTAAACAAGTCACAATCCCAAAAACATATGTTCAAAGCACAAAAAAAGGGCTGGAAAAGGTCCTTCAGACCTCTTGGTTCAAGACATGTGCCAACAGCCTAGATATAGTAAGGTTAAAGTCTTCTGCAGGGCAAGGATATTCCTTAGCTGCTGGATTTCTTGCACTTTTCTCTAAGGCAACATAGCCTGGTGTCACCATCTAAAAGGACGAAGATCCAGATAAACGGATGGCTCAAACCATTCTAGCAGCACCTGCCCTCCTTAACATTAAAACAAACACTTCTCCTTTTGCACTGATTTTTATTATACTGTTCCTTGAAGACTGAAGCTACACCTTGTCCAAATGACCTGATTTCAGAGTAAACCACGTAAGAATTAGATGGTGCCTCCCAAAATTAAGTGCTAGTGTCTATCCAGAACGCCTTTAAAATCCTAAGAGTACCTGAAAGGAAATAATACCAGCACAGTAGGAAAGAGTTTGGGATTTGAGACTGTCAAGCTGTAAAGGCACCACAGTACAAATAAAACTAACCCTAACTAAAACAGTTTCTACCCTTTCTGCTAATTTTAAAATGCATGAGTTGTACCTAGGATCCATTTTGCATTCTGTAAAATTCAGTAAACTTTTTGTAGTAAAATAACAGATTTCTCCCTTCCTTGCAGGCAAATTATGCCTAGATGGCACTTCACTTTGAAATATATTTGCACAATTTTTTTTAATAAATGGACTATGTTCCCCACTTAAATTAAAAAGTTGACATGACAAAGAGATGAAAACATGAATCCTCATTAACACGTCTGGTAACCTTAGCCCAACTGTACTTTCACTCATCCAGCTGTCCTTCACATCCAAACTGTGAGAGCTAAGAAATGCTCAATAGGACCTAAGCACTTTTTTTGCAAAAGACATCATTTCTATAGTAAGCAGAAAGATCAGAGTCTTGTTTAACTTTGAAAACCGATTCTATTAACAAACAAGACATTATTTTGTACCCAAGAAATCTTCCTTTAATTTGGAGATGCAGCAGTCTCTGAACTTTTTCATTTTCACCGCTTTCAAGGGAGTAATTCTTGAAACCAACCAAAATCAACCTTGCAAAACACTAGCATGGAATAGTCAAGATCCTATCTTCCAACTTAAGTGCCTTCAGCTCCTGCTAAGAGCTTTGGAAACTGCTGAATTACAAAGAATGACCATTCATGTAGAGAAAGCATTTCCAAAGAGCAGATAATATGGGGAAGTGACAAAGAGCATCAGCATGTGAAAAATCAAAATAAATCTTTCACATAAATCATTAACAATATTGCTGGCTCTTCATACAGTGTACAGGAAAGATATAAAAGGATATTAATGTTTAAAGAGTCAATAAGCAGGATAAGAGAATAATGAAGACTAATACGACTTGTAGTGCAAAAGCTCCCAAAGGCCCTGTTCTGGACAGGAGTCCCACAGTGCTTTGTGCAACAAAGATAAGTCCCCATCTCAGAAACCACACAACTCAAAGGCAATTCAACTAAAATAAAATTAACTAGGATATTAATCTGATGTAAGAGCTCTGGGGTTTAGATGCAATATGTTTTTGGAATCTGTACTATGCTTCAGCCTAGAGAGAGAGATTACAATATGTTTCTGACAACCCATTCAGGAACAGTAAGGGATGCTAAGGAAGAAGAAACAAAACAAAACAAAAAATTACTCTCTCAATCATTAAGTGTTTGGCTCACACAAATGTTACTTATTCTGCAGAAGGGGGAAAAAAGACTGCTTTCCTGTTTAAGTAATAAAAAGCAGAACCCCCTATTATATAACTTTTTCTTTTTTTTTGCTTTTCTTTTAAAGAAGCTGAAACTGGGTGTTTAATTTCTATAAAATTCACTTTAATCTCCAAAGAAATTTTCAACATCCATTTCCATCAAAATATTAGCCTTTCATTTGCATTATGTGTCCTTTATAAAACACACACTTTAAGAGAACATTGCAAGAAAATGGCTGGAAGTCATCCCAGAAACTACTGCATTATATATCCTTTCTGTAATTCAGGAGAAAAAGATACTATAAATTATTCTAGACTGGGAGACAGAAAAGAACAAATGATTGTGGATTCAGCATTTGCTGCCAGAACACCAGAAATGCTTTTTACCCAGCAGGAATGTCCCTTTCGAAACATATACTGGATTCTTTATCAAATTAAAAGATTTAATCAATTACCATCAAGTTTTCTGTTCACTTTTGCTAAGCTGGAGGTCAAAGAGAGACTATAATGACAGTTCATTCGCAAAGCAATTAACATCAATGCATGAACTTATGCAAATACTTGGTCAAAAAAGCAGTAAGAGGAGCCTTGTTCTCCAACAAGCAATACAGCAGCAATGTGGAAAAGTATATTATGGTAGACACTGACAGAAAAAGGAACCCAAAATAACATCATGAGAACAGCCTTGACATGCATGCTCTTTAAAAATGCAAATACATTAACAATTACAGATTGTGCTTTCAGGATCACTCCATTTTTAAAAGCTCTAAACACGAGCATTCTAAAATCCCACCATTCACCACTAAATACTGAAAACTAAGTTAATATATCCTACTCATCCTTAATCCAGTAATACCTTTAAGTTCTGATGCCCCTAACTGCAAAGCATTGCTGTAGCTAAAGATTATCCCAAGCCAGATAGAACCTAAGAAATCCCCTAAGCCCCCTTCTTCCAGAGGGATGAAGCAAGACCTGAAGGTAGTAACATATGGAAAAACGCAGCAGAAAGTAGCAGCCTAACTGGCTACTAATAGAAAGCAGGGCAGCATCCAGAAAAATTAAGCTCTTAATAGAAAACATTTAAATGGTACCCAGTGTCAGCTTTTTCAGTTACAGAGCATCATACACCAGCTACCGCCTGATTCAAACCTTATTTACACAGCTTGGAGCTCAGGTGCACAGCACAGGGAGAGCCCGGCATAACCAAGAGCCACCTGGAGGACAAAGATGATAAAACCAGAAGCTGATTTCCTTGCTAGGAAGAATAAACACGTACAAAAATTACATCTTTTTATGAACAATGAAACACCTAAATCGCTGAAGTGGCTCTTGGCATGTGTGTTTGCATGCACAACCTGACAACATCCATGGTTGCAGAAGCTGGCAGTCACTGGATGCTTTTGTGTGAGGCATTAGGGGTGAGGCGAGGGACGCAGGGTCTTGCTACACCGGACAGGACGTTCTCAGAGGGCTGCTTCTAATCCATCTCCACTTGTTCACTATGATGCATTGCCCTCTCAGTTCTCTAAAGCACAAGGTGGTGATTTAGTGCCCATAGAACTCAGTGGAGCAGACACGAAGTTACCATCACCGGCCTTCCTAAATCCTTTAATATCCTCTGAGGTTGATCTTCCAGCATAACCTGAAGAGCAGCTCGGAGCCTGGAAGCCCCAAGCTGTAGGCATACCAGGTTCCCCATAACCAAATGCCAAATATTCATGCAACACCTTTGAGGTACCTTGACTCCCTGGTGCCCTTTCCATCCTCAGTGTCTGTACAACTGTACCCTTTAACAGCCAAATGTCAGATTAGCCTGCTAGGTACAGTGAGCACTGTTAACACTGTTAGAACATGCTTAAATTTGACAGTGAGTAATTAAACTAAATCATATGTACTTAAAGTGCACTGTTCCAAAGGCACTGCAAAGCTGTAGATAATTATGTATAGCAGTCAGTGCACTAGAAAAAGATGAGGAAATGTTCCTGACAAAGTGAAGGGAGCTGGTGTGCTCTGAACAGAATCTGAAGGAAGAATAGGGGTGTTGCAGAGCACATAACCTACAAATTAAGCTGTCAATAAAAGGAGAGAAAGAATAGGGGAAATAAAGGCAAAAGAAGAAAAATAGCTATTTCTTCAAATGATCCTCAGCTACTAAATCCCTTTCTATAAATCTAATCGTGTATGTGTTTTAAAATCCAAGAGTACTTTGTTCTAAACATTATTTCCTATATGTCAAAAACAGCACTGATGACCATGTATTTCTTGATACAGATTTGACAGGCTACTAATAATATATTTTTATATGCTTACTGGTATGCTACAACAGTTAATTTATAAAGACTAAAGCTGTGTAAAACCAAAGTTGTATCTGTAGAATATTTTCATGAAACATATTGTTTGGTAACTAATTTCCCCTAAAAAGGAAAAAAAATGGTGGGTGAGAAAGTTCTACCTAAAATGACTAATGAGGAAGAGGAAAGAAAGGGTAGCATGGGAATCTGCAGCAAAATATAACATAACTATTGATTTCTGCAATCGGTAGCAGGTTGTCTTTCAGATCACAGGTACTTTTAGTTATACAAACGTCCTTGCTTGCTCAACAGTGAAGGTCTTAAAACAATTGACCTGATTTTTTTCTTCTTTTTTGCAGGGGTTAGGGGCTCCTATTCAATCTATATATTGGGTAGCATTTAAAAAGAAAAAAACCACCCAACCACTCACACAGTGAATAATGAATGATGTTAGAAAATTACAGCATTATCGTAAGTATAATAAGCAAACCTATAACATCACATCAGATTAACGACAGTTACATCGATATGAAATCTGGTAAAAGACAATTTTAAAATGCTCTTACACAACAGAAAATCCAAAAAGGCAGAAGGATCTTATGATGCTGAACTTATACACACAAAATGAACTACAGGTAATGCTGCTGAGAGATGTATTGCATCTTACCCGTGAGTACAGCTTTTGCTGAAGGGTCCGCCAGATCCAGCGCAGATTTCCCATCGGTGTTCCGAATGTTTGGATCAGCTCCGTGCTGCAGCAGCACTGTGCAGGGAAAGCAGAAACAGTATCTTAGCTCAGGTATACACAGATCATTCACTGTTAAGTGTCTCCTCGGCATGATGTAGGCATAAACACACATTGCACAATTTTCTTTATTTTTTGTTCTGTTCCGGTCCCCCCCTCCCCCTTTTTTTTTTTTTTTGTTAAGCACTGCAGCAAAGGATCTTCTCCTGAGTAAGGCTAAGTTGGCAAGTTAAGATATAGTAAGATCATGTGACTTCACATGATAAACATGAACCCTGAATCTCTTGCAATACTCAATTTTGGGTTCCTCCTGACGGCTAGCTGGGAAGCTGTGCATTCACTGACTCACACTGGGAAACTGGCTGTGGAACCTACTCCTGCCTTTACTACCACTACTGCTGCTTGTTACCACTCCTGTTCCTTTTC
The DNA here is from genome assembly GCA_035590215.1 of Microhierax caerulescens. Taxonomy (NCBI): domain Eukaryota; kingdom Metazoa; phylum Chordata; class Aves; order Falconiformes; family Falconidae; genus Microhierax; species Microhierax caerulescens. Next base: position 76,185,147 of record JAVJGJ010000001.1, read on the forward strand.
CTGCCAAATATCTCAAGTCACCCTGCCTCTGCAAATCAGTAATACTCTAACCTGTCAGTGGCTCGGCTCTTGCACACAAGATCTTAACCACACAGCATACCGGCTTGCCTTCAAGAAGTGTAACAAACCGGGTAAGATGTGCAACCTGTACCCTGCAGTCTGGATGTTCAGAGGCTATGATTCTCACTGGTATTTCTTTCCTCTATTAAGCCTATTAACATGATAAAAATAAAGTACATGAGAATACTTAGAATGCAATATGCAATCACATGGCTACAAATGCATTGATACAGTAAATTGTCATCTAGGGAAGCTTATCAAAAAACGGAAAACACTATTTCACCTGTAAATTCTTTTGATCAGAAACAACATTATAACAATACAATTCAGACCACCCCCTCTCAAAATCAAGGCTTTTTCTTTAGAATTGGAAAACAAAGCCCACAGCAATGTTAGAGATCTGTCAAAAAGTGCCCCAATTCTCCATGTCCCCAAATGATGTGCAAAATGAGCACAACATATTACAAATTCAGAGCAACAGTTACCCACTTACTTTGCACGACTGTGAACAAGACAACAGCATACAGAGGTGCACACAGTCAATATCAAGGAGACCAATATTAAAAATTAGCAAATGTTTATGGCTGATTATGTAACCATGTCTATTGAAATACAGCTGAACTGAAGGAGTCAAGGCAAAGAAATAATCACAAACATTTTTCGTAATTAACAGTGCAAAAGTACTTCATAGACAGGATTCTTCAGGAAATAAAACAACCCAATCCTGAACAAGAGTAATTACCAATATTATATTGCATGTATCGCTTTAACCAGCAAAAGACTTTTCAGAAATAAACTTTTTCTAAATGAAAATTTTAACTGGTAGTATTGGTTTTATTCAAACCTTTTTTCCTTATACAATTCTGACTTTAAATGCTTTTAACATTGCCAAATTACATATATTTCAGCTTACAGGATGCTATGCTACCTGCTTGCCCTAACAAGACTTTTTGCAGAAGTTTGGTGCTTTAATGAAGTAATTTGACTTATTTTATGCTTTGCCAAGAAGGTACAATTGTCCTATGTTTTTGAAAGATTTCAAGTAGGCAGATTGGGCTTTTCCTAGGAGGTTTTTTGTTTGATGGGGCAGGGGTTCCCCCCATGTCAAGACAAAGACACCAAAATGGAAGGAAAAAAAAAAAATTCAGCTAGCACGTGCTCACAGAAGCTTGTTAAGATCTGGCACCTATGATTCTGAAGATGCCATCTGTGCCATACATACTACCACCCCCTTAGAGATCTAACTCACGGACAGGTTTGACTCTGAGCCAATCTCTCAAGCCAGTCACACTCCAGCAGGAAGCGGTACGTAGAAAAAAAAACAAAAAAACAAAAAAAACCAAAAGAGGTCTTACTGCAGATTTGTTAAACACAGTGGGCAGTACAGAAAGTAAGCATGGAGGGACACAGTGTGTCCTGCCTCTTAGATCCTGCTAATGAATCACTATTCCAGGAGAGGGAAGCTGCTTGTCCCAGAAGGCATCAGAGTAAGGGTGGGACCCTAAAAGAGGGTACCAGCAACTAAGGATCTACCAAGAGAAAGCAGGCAGTACAAAATGATGAAACAGCACGGACTGGAGGAGAAGACAATGAAGGATTGACATAGCAAAATGCCTGGAATAAAGAGCTAGGAGACAAAACTGAACAGGAAGATGTGGCAGGGAAAAAGATAACTCAGATAAATCCAAGAAGAAAGACCAGACGAGAGCAATGATTGGGTTTTGATTGGAGTTTGGAAGTTTGGACTAGCATGCAATGCCAAGCTGAGGCAGGTTAGGGTGCAAGAAAGGTGACTTTGAAAAATGAGAGGCAACAGGTGAGGAGATGTCAACGGGATCTGCAACTATCTGAGCCAAATGTTAAAGCAGAAGCACAGATTTTTAAGTCTCTTAATTCTTTAGTCCTGTGCAAACGAACCAAGAGCACTTCCCTGCTACTTCTGCCGGCACACACAGATGACAACACAGCCTTCAGCTCCTCTCCTGGCTAAAATGTCAAAGGATTATGCAGCGTATCTAACCTGTTCAGTCATGCTAATGAACCATGAAGGATTTTGGCATGGCTTACAACATACAATTACTATGTCAGGATTTTAGTTTTTTAAAAACCTAGGGAAATATATTAAAAATTTACTAATGGTGCTTAAGCTAGTTGCCTGCAAAAAATCTGAATTAGTGACTGGCTATGCAACAAGCACTTGAAGTGGCCAAACCAGGCTCAGAAAAACCTGTCAGCGCTCAATCACTGTAACCATAAGACTTATCCTTGCCACTGCACTCACTCATCCCATTTGTCATAAACCTTCCAGCCTCTCTAACAGTCAAGGGTATGGTTCTGCAAATAGCTCCCTTACTCAGTCCTAGAAACTGATCTACCCTGTGAAATGAATGCGGTAGCATCTTGGGAAAAGAAAACAGTTATATAAATAAAGACTACATTAGAATGCAGATGAATAAAGGAAGCAAATTCAGGTCACAAAGGCAATCTTATTCTTACATTTCCTCTATCGACTATTTGATTCTATCTTCTCCGTACTTTTTTAGTACATATTCTCACAATAAGATATCCAAGTGAGCAATGTCGTCATCAATGTGAGTTAACAAAAGAAATCCAGCATTTGATGTTTAGCCTATCTGTGTAATGCAGCTGTACTTTTATACCCAGCAAGCCACAGGCAGCTTCTAATTGAATGTTCTCCTGTTTGTTCAAAACCTTTAACGCTTCAGCCCAACACAAAGTCTCTTCTAACCACAGGGTATTCGAGATCTAGACACAGTGTGCGTCTCTAAATTTCCTTGTCAGGGATGTGTAAAAATGTCAAGATAGATCTCCTGTTTGAGAAAAAACATTCCCTTTATAATGAAACACAACAGAACAAGCCATTCTAGCTAACTGTAGCTATCTTGGATTTCAAACACTGCACATCAGTTTTAGAGGATGCTTTCTGAGTAGCCTGAAAAGGAAGCATTGCAATAGTTTCTGTCAAGAGAAAAGTGTAAGGATGGTGTGCACATAAATTTACTCCTGGATCTTTCTCAGTTAGCATATTTTGATATGTTGGTTTATTTCCTCTGGACAGTGGGGACACTGGGGCATATTATTTTTCTGTACTGCAAACAGAGCCCTTAATCTAGCAATACCACTACCTGTTAACCCTTGCATCTCCTACAAACCTAATTGTAAGATATAAAGAAGCTCTTATTTTAACTGAATCTTCATGTTGTATACAGTTAAAGTCCTGTAAGTTTAACTATGGAACAAACACAGACCAATATGGAGTTATACTTTTACCCTCACTGCAGCTGCTACAACATGTAAGTATCTGATCTTCACATACTACCTGAAATGCTTTATTTAACTACACTGCTATTACACCAGATCAGTCCTAGAGATAAGAAAGGCCACATTCTTCCCACCAAATAAAAGAAGTTACAGCATGGCACAGAGCATGAACTACAACCACTAATCATTTCAGATTACTGCCAACTTGCCACAGCAGGATGAATCCTAAAATTAAACACTTGGCCCACAGCCTCCTGGCATAGGTATTTTGAACTGTAAGGCTATCCAACACTACCTCATTTGGCTATCAAATTAAAATGCTACCAAGAACAAACATTTTTACTTTTCGCAATTTCTGTCTTCACATTTGCACCGCCAAGGGATGGCAAAAACTTCAGCAACAAGGGAGAAGTAAGTTTTGTTAGAAGAAAAAAATAAAGTGAGTTTCTCTGCACACAAACCATCACCCATGTACTTAGTCCTTCCTCCTTTATATTGCCTCAACTAAAAGTGCACCAAAGGAAAATATTTTTGATTGAAAGACAGAAATGCAATGTAAATAGAATGGAAATAAATATCAATTTGGTTGTTCTATTATTAGACACAATCAAAGATCAGAATATTTCCATTGCAGTTTGTCTAGGCCCAACATCCACAAGCTTCCCGAGTACAGTTACACAAATGCTGATGGGGGAGTTCATATTTGATTTCAAATTGGATGCATGCAAGTACAAAAAAAAGGACACATCCAGACTTTTGACTGTTGAGTGAAAAATGCAAGAACAGGCAAAGCTTCCAGAAGTATATGTACTTAAAGCTGCCTCTGCTTTTAAGTACATTTCCAGGGTTCCTCACAGGTCTACCGCTGCCTCCTCTCCCCACCAGTTTACCACCGTGTCCCACTGCCTCGTGCTTGCAAATCTCTTCCAGCTACCCTAGCTTCAGCATGTATCCTTTCTTCCCCCTTTCAACGATACCTTCTGGAGATGATCTCCAAAGGCCCTTCCAAACCAAAGCAGCTTTACCTACTTACTCCCAAGTATCTAGGTAAAGAGAAAAACAACTTAAGAAAAAGCTCTCCTTTTGACTCACGACATAGGCCTTATATTTTATCTCTCTTAAGGAGATCTTTAAAGCTCATCAGTCTCTCAGTAATCTTAGGCCCCTGGTACACACACACCTCAGTACTAGTCCCATGCAGGACACTTTTCCAAATTATACTTGACAAGAAATATAATGTGCTTATTTACCTCCACATTCTGAAAACATCTGGACAACAGACTGGAATCCAAACTGTTTTTTTTCAGCCAATGCTAGATGCATCTTCTCCCCTAGCTACTTCTACATGTAAATTAAAATACTGAGGTTTTGAAGCTTTTCTCATGTTATAAGAACAACAAGTTCTTGCCTAGATCTCAATCACAGAAGTGTAATTTCTAATAATCCCATTTTGGCAATTTACCAGATACGTAAGCCTTTTTGCTAAATGACCCCACATAATAAAACTTGTAGCACCCAAACGTAGGAGATACAGCTAATAACATTAATCACAACTGCATCACTGATTAAACTTCCACCTCTGTGAGCAATCCCAGTCTTGGCTGCATGATTAAGAGAAAGGCTATAATCATCAGCCATTGGAATTACAAGGTGAAAACATGAGAAGCAGTATCACTACAGAGGCTGCACAGAGCTCTAAACGTTTGACTACTTGACCTGATGACATCCATAGCTCAAACACCACTGCCAGCTCAGATAAAAGGAGTTAGAAAAAAGAAGAGCAGGTCCTATGCCCTTGACTGCTCCTCTACAGTGAAAGCCATCAAAGCTGACCAAAGACAGGATTATGAAGCAGAGAGGCTAAGCACACCAAAGGATTTAGTCTGGACTCAGGTTAGGATAGAGGCAATAACCAGACTTATCTGGGAGCACTGCAGGTGGTTCATCAGTAGGAATAGATGATAACCAGGTGGCAGTTAGGAACAGGAAGACAGGAATGTGTTTGGTAGAAGAGAGACAAACATGAAAGAGCATGCAGCAGTAGCAAAAAGGAAGAATAAAAGCAGAGTAAGCAATTAAATCCCTAAGGGAATCCAAGGAGAAATACAGTGGAAGTCCCCACGGATGCAGGGTGGACAAGTAAGGAGAAGATGCAGAAGACCAGAGCTGCAGCAACAAAAGTGTCTGCAAACAGTTCACTGCTGAAGGCTTTAAATACCTGCGTTACTGCAGCTGCTTTGTAGGGTTTTATTGCTCAGATGGCAGACGGGAGTGAATTCTTCCAGGCTGAGAGCCGCTTTTTCTGAGGCGAAGGCTATGGACCTCACTAAGCTGAGAAATTACATCCAGCCTGTCTCAACACACCGGGACTATGGGGCTACCCAGACCAGTGCTTAACTTGAAGGGGAAAAGGGAAGGTCCAAACACCAAGCTTCAGGGGAATAAGGAACACCTCTAGTAGAATAAGACCACACAACACTTCAAGGCAGAAAGCAGAAGAGCGTGCAGCCTTTACCCTTCCTCCCAATTTAATAAAATAAAAAAAAAATATTTTTGAGAACTGCAAAGATTTGTAAAGCTGACCCCTGCAAAACAGCGCTATACCAGGCTACAGTTTCACCTAGACCAAGCTGGCGGAATCTCCCCCCAGCCCTATGCTGCTCACCCTGCTTTGGGTGGCTGCCCACATTTGGTCAGGCAACAAGGCAGATCAGTAAAGCAGTCACTTGCCCAATCCAGTTCATCAAACAACAACATGACATGCTCTGGTTGGCACAAGAAAGGACAGTACAGGGACACGTGCCAGTGACAGAAGTTGAAAAGGATCATCAAGTATATCTAACGTTACCATCCAGTCCTGGTGGGTCTACATCAGCTGCAGGCACTTCCCATCATTTTGCCTTCCCTACTGTCCTTGTCCAGGGCATCCCAGTTTCCCATTACCCCAGACAACAGTTTTATTCCCAATGAACCACCGTGTTGGTTTTGTTCTTTGTTGGGGCCAGACAGAGCGAGAAACAAATATGCCAGCCACAGTAGTATGAAATAGATGAACAGAAGCTTACAAAAGCAACACGAGGCCCAGTTATGCTTAAACAGAAAATTGTAAAGGGAGTTAGAACAGTGCTCTCCAACAGCGTAGGCATAAACAAGAGTTTTGACAGCAGGAGAAAGCAGCAGGCAAGTAGCATGGGGAAAGTGATGGAATTTTGAGCAACAGAGACAAGACAGGGACTGCTGACAAATTAGGAACCAAGAGGGGAAACACCCGTGAAATGCTTCAAAAGAATTATGACATGTTCCTCTAAAAAGGTGAAACAGTTGGTGACCCAGCTAAAGTGCCTCTGTGCCAATGCAAACAGTGCAGCTAGAAAGCTATGATCTAATCACCGTCATGGAAATATCCTGGGAAGGATCACACAAGCTGCAACTGATGACTAGAAACCATTTAGAAGGGACAGGCAAGGAAGGAGGAGCAAGCAAAACAATGTTTTTTAAAATAATGTACTGTAAAACAATGGACTGACTTTACAAAGCCACCTTTGAAAACCAGCAATAAACAAGTTGAGAGCTTACGGGTAAAAAATAGGGGCCAAAGCAACAAAGGAGACCTCATGGTTAGTGTTTGCTACAGGCTGCTCAACTAAGGGGAGCTTGTTGATGAAGAGTTCCTACTCCAGCTACAGGAAGCATCAGGCTCACAGGCTACGATCACCCTGAGAGACTTCAATTGCCTTGACATCAGCAAACTGTAAGCAGTCCAAGAGACTCTTGGAGTGCACCAAGGATAATTTCTTAATCCAGATGACAGACAGCACAACCACAGGAGAAGCATTACTAGGCCTGTCGCCTACCAACACAGATGAACTAATTAGGGGCGTCAAGACTAGTAGCAGCCTGAGCTGCAGTGGCCATACCCTGGTAGAATTCACAATCTTGAAGGATATGGGCAGGGTGAAGAATAGAGTCAGGACTCTGAGTTTTAGGAAAGCAAACTTTCAATTGTTTAAGGAATTAATGGATGGGACCCCCTCAGAAACTGTCCTCCGGAACAAAGGAACCAAACAGAGCTGGCAACTCTTTAAGGACATTTTCCTTAGAGTGCAAGAGCTCTCAGTCCCTGCATGTAAGAAGTCAGGAGACAAACTAAGGACCTCCTAGTCAAACTAAGTGTAAGTAGGAAATGCACAAGCAGTGGAGCCAGAGATGTGCACCCTGGGAAGAATACAGGGATGCTGCCTGGATGTGTAGGGATGGGATCAGGGAAGCTAAGGCACAGCTGGAACTGAATTTGGTACAGGATGCAAATAATAAGAAGGGCTTCTACAGAAACATTGGCTAGAAAATTAAGATTAAAGAAAACACACCCTCCCTTGATAAGTAAGACATGAGAACTAGTGATGACAGATATAAAGAAGGCTGAGGTACTCAACGATTTTTCTACCTCAGTTTTCAATGGTTATCTCTCTTCCCACATCTCTCAAGGCCCTGAACATCAAGGCAGGGATTACAGAATTAAGTCCCTCCCATTGCAGGTAAAGATCAGGTTCAAGACAACCCAGGGAATCTGAACATAGGTAAATCCATGAGACCCTGTGAGATTGTATCCCAGGGTCCTGTGGGAATTGGCTGATGTAGTTGCCAAGCCATTCTCAATCATATTCAAAGAGTCATGGCAGTCAGGCAAATCACCAGTGACTAGAAAAAGGGAAATATCACACCCATTTTTAAAAAGGGTAAAAAAAAAAAAAAAAAAAAGAGAGAGGACCCTGGGATTACCAATCCATCAGCCTCACCTCTGTGCCCAGTAAGATTGTGGAACAGGTCCTCCTGGAAAACATGTCAAAACACATGGAAGGCAGGGAGCAAATCAGAGATGCCAAGGGCAAATCATGCCTAACTTGGTAGCCTTCAACAATGAAGCGATTGCATTAGTCAAAGGAAAAGCTACAGACATCATCCACCCAAACCTCTCTGGGCAACCTGTTCCAGCCTTACAGAAGTTGTGGATACCCCATCACTGGAAGTATTCAAGGTCAGGTTGCACAGGGCTTTGAGCAACCTGATCTAGTGAAAGCTATCCTTGCCCATGGCAGGGGAGTTGGACCATGGTCTTTAAAGGTCCTTTCTAACTCAAACCATTCTATAATTATCATCCCACAGGCCACTTCCTAGAGATAAGAATTTTTAAATTTATATGAACACATAGTCTTAAGCAGCTGTTTTTAAGTAAAAGAAAGCTACCTCTAGCAAAGAAATTGTACTTAGGCCAAGTGTGATGTAATCTTGATACCATAGTACCGGCTTGCGTGTTTCTTTTACTACCTTGTCGTTAGATAAGCAATAACAGCAGCTGCTGGGGGTATCAATACATGCTAGGAGACTATATGTGCAGAAAGCTTGGAATATGGCTCTTAGCAGTCATTCCTTGCTTTACAGCTGAAATGAACATTTAGTCCATCAGAACAGAGGACAGCCATATCAAAAATCTCACTTTCCTAACACAGATCTGCTCTTTGAAAGGCAAGTTCTCATGCATCCATACATGCAGAAACTGCACCAGCGCCTACGGTAGGTAACAGGATGCAACTACCAAATTGAGCAGAGGCCCAGTTAAACATGGTATGGAAAACAACGCTTAGAAATCAGACTTTCCTTTCGCTTAGATGAACAATTCACAGAAACAGGCTTCAAGACAGCAATAGGAGATCAAAGCAGCAGCATGAGCAAGGTCTCTCAGTATCTTTTTTGTTGTTGTTTTGAGGGTAAGATCTAGATAAAAAGACTATTACAAAGCATTGCTTTAAAGGGACTTCATCTTATTTTCATGCAAGCTCTAGTTATTCAGAAAGGCAATTTTTCCTCAGCCTTTTCATTGCTTGTCCCAGCAGTACTTTTAGACTTTGCTTACTTAAGTTTCAACCTCTCAGTAAGACAGCCTGACTCCTGGTCTATATAAACTTATATAAAACTATGGTACCATAAACATCACTTCCCAAAGCACTACTTAATACTTCAGTGTATTCTAGAATTAAGTTTGTGCTAGATGTTCCAGAGATCAGATTTATCTAACGGAAGTAAGGTAGGGGAAAAGAATCTACACCAGACAATCAAAATCACCAACATTCCAACAGAAGTCACGCTGCAGGGCAAGAAGATACCTTTCAAAAAGGCTCCTTCCTCCCTCAGTGGCTGCCCACAACTATTTCCTCATAAGCAGATGCATCTTATCTATGATTACTTTCCTATATGTAGAAAGCACTACAAAAACGACTCCCTGGTATGTCAGTTCTGCCTACCGGTGATTAAATACGCACAGGGAGAGAGAACAAGCAGAAAGTTCCAGAGGCTGTAGGCAGCACAGCAGGCTGATAATATCCTTCTGCCCTCACAGAAAGAGCCGGAATTGGTAGTTTGCTCAGCCTACTGGAACAGCAGTTCAGAGCCCTGATCTTGCCTGGACTTCAATGCAAGTAAATATTCCTGTTTCCTTTTTTATGGATAGAATATGTTCCAAGCTAAAATTTTCCATTTCAGCTAACAGTGAGAAAACAGAAATATACACAGGTTATACAGAACACAGTCTTCCAGCAAGCAAACTAAAAACCTTAGTGTCACTGCAGTTTGTTGGTGGGGTTTTTTTGCATCATGCAAGAGATGGCTCCATCATTCCAGAATGCTCCCCCCCCCCCCAAGCACACAATCTACATCAAAGCTTAAGTTACAGGGGGGAAAAAGCAAAACAAAAAATAAACAAACAAACAAACAAAAAAAATCCAGAAAAACCAAAGCCACCTTTCTTTGAGCTAACAAGCAATAAAGGACAGTACACTAAGCATTCATTTAATCCTGTTTATCTGCAGTCATGCACATGCACTCCTTTTTCACAGAATGCTTGAGGTCAAAGGAACTTCTGTTGGTCACCTGAAACAACCACCCTGCTAAAGCAAGACTACCAACAGCCAGCTGCCCAGGACTGTATTCAAATAGCTTTTCAGTATCTCCAAGGAAGTAGAGTCCACAACCTCTCTGGGCAACCTGTACTGGTGACTGGTCACCCTGACAGGAAAAAGTGTTTCCTGATATTCAGAGGGAACCTCCCATGTTTCAGTTTGTACCCACAGGGACTTACAGATCACATTTAAGTGTGTTTCACTAGTCATCTAGAACATATATGCTATTAGTGTGAAAAATGGAATAGAAGACCATTCAATCAGAAGAGTTTTAAAAAAACAAAACCAAAAAAATATTTAGCCCATTTGTAGATGGTACAGGTTGAGGTCTCACTATGCCACTAACTAAATCACACCCCTTTTTCTTGTTGCAAGCAACAATTCTGCAACTACTTTGTTTCTAAGCATTTGTTTTATGGGTTTTTTTATTTTTAGTATATTACTGAACAGCCAGAAATCTTAGCTGCTGCCCTACTGTCTGAGCAATTTCTGTTTTCATCTGTATCCCAAGCTGAAAGCTGCTTTAATGACAAGTCTTCCTTGCTTGGTTTCAATTTCTCTGAACAAATTCACTTTTCTACTTTAAGTTTTATTTAAATAAGTCTAGTCTCAGCTGTAATCCCGATATCCCACTTGGCAGATTAAAAGCCCTGCTTTCAGCATTCTTGAAAAGCAAAAGCAGCCACTAAGGCAAATCAGGTCAACAAGCAGCATCCTAAACGGAAAAGGAACTGAGGAGAGTCAAAAGAAACCCAAGACTAATGCCAGTTTCCTTCTGCACTTGCTGCCTATTTCTTCCAGATTAAGTTTGGGGGAAAAAAAAACAAAACCAAAAAACCACAAACTGGTAGAAGTCAGGTGATAGACTGCATGTGGAATCAGCTATATGGCTATCAGAATGCATTATTTGCCAGCACACTAAAATCTAGCATAGCGACAAACTGAGGAGTCTTAAAAGTTTCCTAGAACCTGCCCTGGATCTACCATTTTTCTGAAACAGAAAGGGTGCATGCATACTCAAAAACAGTTTATCTTTTTAGCACCAGAAGAAATAGGTACTGAAGACATTCAAACCCTAGCAGCAGCTGCTAGGTGAGCACAAGGAAAACAAAAAACCCCCAGCCTTTTCCAGAGGTGAACTTCAGCTCCTACCAGCTTTGAACAGCATGCAACTTGGGCATGGTATCTGGAGTCACACACCCCATGGAACACACAGACTAACATTTTGATGTGATTAAGAGTTGAAACTCTTAAGATTAAAGAAGCCCCAACATAAAACTTGAACTTTGTGCCAATTTTGTGAACATTAGTCCACAGTATAGTTACCAAATATTTAAAAAACACAAGTAGTACATGAAATCTTAGGAATACCAAACTGATCAGTTCATGAAATCATGGCTAAAGCTACGGGCTGGCCAGAAGACATGGGTATTCTCAAAAATTCTATTTCTGAAGTAAACATCAGGAAGCTAAGAATATGTAACTTCAAGCAGATATAGAACTACCAACTGACTAGCTAGCAGTACTACATGTATCAGTCTTGGAAACTTCCCCCAGCCACTATCTTAGATCACATTATTACGTAAAACGATCACGCTGCTTTCCATTCTTAGAAGGACAGAGCTATATCCATTTGTTCTCCAGTCTCAGAACTGCTCACTGCCATGCCCTGTTGATACAGAGCAGTGCAGGTCTTACCCTATTTAGCATTAGGTCCTTGACAAGTAAATACTCAACACTGAAAAAAAACCCTCACAGTCTGTCAGGTAAGATAACATCACTATCATGCGGTCTCATGCTGGGGAAAGGTGCCTGTTAGATATGTCTGAGCAGGTTCCTCTCCTGGGTCACAACTGTATCCTGTGCCATCCTTATATTACCCCACCCAAACAAGAAAATAAAAGCAAATTGTAGCAGCCAGTTCCTCTTGACTCCCTCATGATCTAAGTTCAGTATCCACTACTATAGCTAGGTCAAGAACTCTGTGCCTAACCAAGGAATTACTCAGTACTGCTTGCATGGACAAAACATCAGCAAAACATGAAGACTACACACAGCAGCATGAACAGCAGGATTCACACCAGAGATTTCAGCCTTCCCTAGAAAGGAATAGCTTTGTCTAAGCAGCATAGTGCATTCATATAAATGTGGAAAACCAGTGTACTACTGGAACACGGGAGTCTGTTCAACATAAGCCCCAGCTGCATGGAAACTGAAGTGAAGACCACACAGAACAAGCAGCAAGCACTCAGTATTTTCACTAGGCTTCTATCACCCATATCTTTTTGTATACTTTGGTTTACATTGTGGAAAGACCAAGTCATTAAGAAGAGACACGCTCCTTTGCTCACATTACATGACAAATATTTAATTGCCTGCACATTTTTACAAGCAAGACCTTTACATCCTGTAGTAATACGTTAATCAATGTTTTCCACTAGGCTAAGAAAACAGCTGAGAACTCTTCTAGAATTGGCCCCGCTCATTTATGCCTACCAGCTACACACGATTGTTTTTAAAACATGGATGAATTGCATTAAGACCATATGGTTGCTCTGAGAAGCTAAAAACAGATATTGCTACTGCAATCAGAAGCTCAGTCCTGTAAGATTAAGTATTCCTGCAAGATATTTAGAAAGCCACTGTAAACTGGGATTGGACATCTGAAAGTAGTTTCAGTGTCTGTTCTATTACTCAGTTCTGGATAATACACAACTTCCTTTTCCCCTCCCTCTTCATTTGCTAATAGTTAACATCAGTACTCCTGAAAACCTTACTTCCCAGAAATGCCCTACAGCAGGTTTTCCAACAGTGTCTTGCTGTCTTGCTTACTATTGTACCACCTCCTTTGCTGCAAATAAGCAGACTCTGATTTAATCAACACTTTTAAAGAAACATAAAATAAATGACTCTTCTTGTCCTCCACAGATCCTCCTATGCCAAGCAGTCCAACAAGGCAAAAAGACCAGTTTTCTTGAAACCTGAATTTTAGGAAAGAAGAGGCAGAACTGGAAAAAAGTCTGAAGCCCACAGATGCACTTTAACATACTGTCAATACACTCCAAACCTAACAAAAAGACCAAGGGCTTCCAAAACACACAGTGTATGAAACCCCAGACAAGGCAACCCTTTTCAGCCTATTTTCATGAAGCTGAATGTCAATCAACTTTTAGCAATAGTAATACCGTAATATAAACGACAACCTTCAGAACTGTAAGCAACACAGCGACGTGACAAGTTTTACAGAAGCCTTCAACACCCCTGGTTCCAGATATGAAAACAAGAAGTCATTCTATTGGCATATTTATATTTAACACTGCATACAAGTCTTCCTCACCTGAAGTAAGGCTCATTTTCACCCAATTTGTACAAAGCATCCCCCTCCGTGCTATCAAGTTTAGTGTTGATTTTACTTCTGAAGAGGATTTAACCTCAGGATTAATCCAGCTCAATGCATGGTCCTCTCCCAAAAACGTTGTGGCAGAGCATTTTGACCTTGCCTCAGTGACCCACTCATTTCAAGGCTCCTGGCACTCCCAGACCTTTGCCAGGCACACATGGGTAACTGACACCGCTCTCAGCCATCTTCTTCATAAAGCATCAATCACAGCTACATGTGCACAGATGCAAAATGCCAACAGAAAGAATTCCCTAGAGCCCTCACAGCAAACAACTGCATCTCATTTTGGCAGCTTTTCCCATAAAAGTAACTCCTGTAGACTGCAGGACATTAACACACCTGTCTGCACATAGATATCACATACTGAAGTGGTATCCTTCGTACACAAGAAATAATCACCAACCTCCCTCCTGTCCTGCCAAAGCCCACCAGAGAGCACTGCAGTTGTATATGCCACAGAGTGCCCCAAACCATTTTCCGCAGTCCCCTTTGACAAAAGCCCCGATGTCTTGCACAACAGTCCATTCTAACAATGACAACAGTATTACAATGCCTCCGAATTACCAGTGTATGATTTCAACTATGGATTCCTCCACCACCAACAGCTCGCAGAAAGAAGGCCATATTCTCTGCTTCCTTTCAATAAGGAGAGTCTGAACTACGGATTTATGGGAAATGAAGTAAAATTCAGCCCAAGGAGCTCTCATTTCTGTGATGAGCATTAATGTTTAGAAGATGACATAGCTTAAACAAGTGGTTAGAGGACATGAAACTGTTCTAAACAATGAAAAAGTACTCCAGCTGGTAAGCAAAAGCATTCTTCCACTCAACCTAAAACATGGGGGGGGTTATCCTATGGTTGCTATCACACAAGGTTCATTTGAGAAAGACCCCATGAAGGACAAGTAGACAAGCATATTGGGTTTTTGAGCCACTGTGTATGCACAGGATTTAAAGTCATTTGCTACTCAAAGAAACAAGGTTACACACACATGCCATCATTCACAGAGCAGAAACAGACCAGAAGAATTCATAACCTGAACAGTCTGACGAGCCTAGCTCCACAATAAACAAATTGGCTTTCATCAGTTAGTATCCAAGTAATAAATACTAATAATAGCCAGGATTTATCCTGCATTATCTGGACAGACAATAGATGCTGTTAATGAGGACTGCTTGGCCTTAAGCATGTCAAATCATGAGGTACCTTTGCTCTGTATGTCAACATTAACTGCAACCATTAGGCAGGATAGCTCCCTCACTGTAGGAATTAATTTATGTCCTCCTAACGGGACAAAACTCACATTTCTGGTATACAAGGACAGTCTAAGGTTCTTTACACAGTCCTGCAGCTTAAAATTTCAAATACAAGTCACTGTCTTCCCACTGCACACTGAGCAGTCAGTAGCAGTAGTACTCCAACTCTGTAGTTCAAAAGTCAAAGCAGGAATATTAACAATATTCAAGAACCTTCTGGTATAAACAGCATTAATAATTAAACATTTTACACAAAGTATTTGGAAGTACTCACTTGAGAGCATTTTCCGGTGATTTTACAAGCCTCTGAACACCAGATTCCTGGGACACCTCTGTGAATCTAAGCTTCCCTCTAAAACACCAGTTCTCCAAGAGAATCTTTGGGAATTCAGTACTCCTCTCCAACAAACAACATGCATAACCAGCTCCCAATGCACCTCAATTACCAATATCCCCCTCTGATTTATTAAAAAGCTACTATTCTTCTTATAGGCTTCTGTCAATCCAGTAGCTGAATCTATAATCCTTGTAATAATTTTTAGTTAAGATGCTAAAGCATCTCCCCTCATGCCACCCCAAAAAATAACTGGCTACTGCACAATTTTGCTCTTTGATAGCACTTCCTGTGATTTATATCTTTTTACAGTTTTTCAGATAGTAAAATCAGACATAGCTCTAACTTTTATAGAATAATTTTAACAAACTTTTACAGTTTAGTACAGTGTTGAAGGGAGCTTTTCAGTAGCTATAATTTTTTATTTCCTTAAAATTACTGAAGTACCCTCTATGTTCAGAGCCATAAATCATGGCATCACCATAGCAGATACTCACTGTTGGCATATTTGTGAAGGCTGCCCTTAAATGCCAAGCAGGTGTATGACACCTGAGATCACTTTTAGGCTACCAATCCTGTAGTTCTCACAACAGCTAACTGGAAAACCACTTAAAAGGGGTGAAAAAAAGAGCACAAAACCCCTCTGAAGGAACAGCTACAGCCTTTGCAGAAACACACACAGTGGAGGACAAAGCAAGCCCAGACAGACTGCATAAGCGCAGCTTCTCTAACCTTACTTTTAGCCTAGTTTTTTTTTTAAATAAAAAGGCTAAACACCTGTGTGTTGCACACACACAGTTTTAAAGCAACTGTTACTACCCAGGAAATACCTTGGAGCTACTCCTATGAAGTGCTCAGCAACCAGAAAAACAAAACAGAAAGAACATTAATCTACCACATAAGTCTACTACACTCAGTTTTGATGTCTGTACCCCCCATAACAACCCCTCATCCTTAACAAAAAAATAGAACAAACAAAAAAACCCTGGAAACAAACAAAAAAGTCCCACTAGAATATTCCACAAGATATTATGAAAGACTAGGTTTTTCAACAACGTTTGAAAGAAGAAAAGAGAGAAGCCTATAGAATCACAAAGGACACGCAGAGTGCAAATAGAAATGACTGTTGATTATTTCTCACAGATGTCCTGAATGACTTACAATAAAAGCCATCAAGAATAACATTTTAAAGAAAACAAAGGATTGTTTTCTTCCTGCAAGACTATTAAACTGTAAAATTCTCTTATTACAGAACAATTTCAAAGCCAAAAGGATACCAGCATTTAAGAAGTGATTAGACCTATCTTTCAATAATTTAGTATACCAATGGCTATGAAATACAGTCCAGGTGCAGCCTCCACTTTATGAAATTCCTAAATTGCCAATTGTCATGAGAAACAAGGATAAACTCAAACCATGCAAAGTCTCTGAGCATCTGCTACAAGTCACTGTGGAAGAAAAGCGAGCTAAGTGGATCTTTGGTCCAACCACAGTATAGACTTACTGATGAAGAAATACATCATCCTTTCTCCCCCAACTTGCAGAACAGTCATTACCCTGAAGTTGCAGCATTCCTCCAAACACACTTTGCAGAGTTCACCATTCATTCATTATTCCATGAGCCAATGCGACGCTGAGGAACAAAACCCACTTTTTGATTAGCTCTAGAAGCAGTCCAGACACTGAAAATGCATCTTCCTGACAGATAAAAGCAATCCTAGAAGCCATAAATACTGGAGAACACTAGCTAACGATTGGGTTTAATACTTCAATACTTTTAGTCCAAAAATTAATTATATATAGCAAACAATGCTTTCAAGTGGATTTTATTACTTAGCAACTAAACAATTCTGCAGCGGCTAAATATATTGTAAGAGATGGCCAGCAAATCAGCTGAGCACTGCTTATCATCCTTCAAGATCTCCTACGCTTCTAGAACCAGGACACAAAAGTAACTGCCACATAAAAGAGCCACAGTCCATATTCCTCCCAAACTCAGCACATTTGCATTATCTACCTTTAAGTTCCTACACTGTCCTATCGCTGTTAATATGAGACCAGTAAAACACAAGAACAAGAAACAGCATCAGTTATTTGCTGTCTTACAGTTTCCTGGAGTAGAAGTTTCTGCTTAGCCTAATGAGTTTTCATCAGTCTATGTACACTTCTTATTTCCACATAAGCTTCCCAGTGGCAGGGTTTGTACCTATTAGTCTGAACTTGGCTGTAGAGTTGAGCACTAAGTACTTTTAGCATAGACACAACAGCATTCTATAGCTGCAGTGCAATCACTGCCTAGCTTCTGCTGGTCTTTCCACTCTGCTTCAATGCTTTGAATTTTCCTCTGAAAAAACATTATTCACAGAAGTACTGAATCTCTGCACTCCGTTCAATTATCACTTTGTCACATTTTGACCTGTAAAGCAGCCAAAAGAACAGCATTCCATGCTAGATATGATAAAGAAAAGATGCAGACTGAGGTGGCACAAAAGAAGGGAAGGAAAAAAGATAAATTGGAAAATTCTCTCCCATCCCATCATTTGGAAGAAGATGCCAAAAATTGGTAGATGATGCTAGATGACTCATTCCTACACAGTCTATTGATTTTCAGACATATCTAAATTAGGCAATAAATCCTAAGTTTTGCCAGGATTTCCAGAAACTGTTCTTCAATTAATGCTTTTTTAAAAAGCATGTCTTGCTTGCTTAAAAAGGAACATTCTAAGAATCTGATAATTTTTTTCCCCCACCAACTAATTTCTTCCATCATATCTGCTGTAACAGTCTACACTTAAGTTGTAAATAACAGTATTGTACAATATATTCCCAGGAAGCTATTCAACTACTACTAGTCAGAATTCGTGCCTGAAGTACTCACTGTTCCATTATTTCTGTTTATAACGTGTTCTTCAAGAGACTGAGATAAAAGCTGAAGACCTTAATATAAAAAACTATATATAAAACCACTGACAAGAAATAGGAACTTGCCAAAGACAGCAAAACATGTTAGCCCACTAGATACAAATGGCAAACTCTCTGTAAACAAGAAAGAATAGACTTACTTGTCTATACTTATGTCCTAGCAGTTTTATGGAATCAACCAAATCCCAAAGAAGCATCACACTACAGAACATATTAAATCTAGTGACTGGTGACATTGCCTTCGGTATTAACTCTCAAATCAAATATCTGACTGAAGTATGATACACGTGGATATCCGTAACTAAACTGAGCACAAAAGCAACATGTTTGCTGGTTTAATATGAAAAAAAAAAAAAAAAAAATTACAAAAATTCCCAGGCTCCAATCTGCCTGCAAGTAGCATTGTAAAGAGAACTGCATCCAGACCTGCAGCCTTGCTCAATGCTTCCAAGGAACGCTACAACTGCAGAGGACAGCTGAAAAGATTTGGAATTTGATCAGTACTCAGAGCTGCCTATTTTTTATATATGCATCATTCCCTTAGTCTAACATTTAGAGCCACAGATCTAATCTGTGCATGGAACACAGAATGAAGTTCTTTGTAACACAAGCCATAAATTTCACTCTGTACTTCCTTTCACAAAGCCCACAACTTCTTGCTGAATTAGAGTACACCTTTAAAGGTATCATCCATTCTTTGATTGTGGAAATTAGGTTTAAATGATCTCAAATTACTGCCAGCATTATAACATCAAAACTGAGGTACCACATAACCTACCACCTTGATCTAACCTGTTCAATCTCATTCAAGGAGTACCACAGTCTTCAGACAGACCACCCAAAATGACACCATCCATCAGACACCGCCAAACCCTAAAGTCTTCTGCAACCATCTTTCATCCTATCACCTATGACCACAAAAGGTGTGCTGCTGCACCCCCTCCTGCTTTATAAC
Organism: Microhierax caerulescens; assembly: GCA_035590215.1. Lineage (NCBI taxonomy): Eukaryota > Metazoa > Chordata > Aves > Falconiformes > Falconidae > Microhierax > Microhierax caerulescens. Next base: position 76,204,310 of record JAVJGJ010000001.1, read on the forward strand.
AAGGTTTTAAAAGACTGAGCAAAACCTAACTTTTCCAAAGCAAACAAACTCAGTCCTCCTTTATAGGTCACTTCTCAGTCTCTTACTGTTAACCTCCCATTTAATTTGTATTTTCAGTAAGCAGTTCCCAAACCCAGGCAGACTTCAGCATTGAACAGACCAAAGCAATTACTTCCTTTAAGTCACAAACAAAACCCCAGTTACTGACTGGAATTAAGCTTACTTTTCCATTCACCATTGTCACAATAGACTGTTGTTGGGAACTATATCAATGGATCCCTTCCCATAGTACTGCTATATAGTCAACTATACTCAGTAACTTCTGTAGAATACACTCCATATGTTTTACCTCACACGCAGAGATGAAATTACTGAATACAGCACATCCCTCGTAAAAAGAAAAAAATAGACTGAAAAATTATATTTTGGTGTTTCCTCCAATTTTCTCTCCCTCAGTTTTTCAAGACATTACATAAGTATTGCAATAAAGCTAATGCAAGAACTTGTCCTTTAAGTTTTCCGGCAAAGAAAGCTGTCACTTTATGTAATAAGTCTTTCAGAAAATAGACATAAGAAATTCTGAAATTTGTGTCTTGTTATCTGGATAACATACAGAACAAATCTTATCTGCCGTTACTATAAATCAAGCTTTCCTTTCCATGTTTGACAAAAAACACAATGTTGAGCAGACCATTTTATTCAAGTTAGGAGATGTGAGAAGAACCAGAATTGATAAGTAAGTTCAAGAAACAGATCTGAGTGTAAAAAAAAAAAAAAAGTATTTACCCTATTTTCTGTTGCCTTCAAAGCTGGCTTCTTCCCCACCATTTTATTCT
>JAVJGJ010000001.1:76205155-76217800 GCA_035590215.1 Microhierax caerulescens
ATTTAATTTAAATAAAAACATTTTATTTTAAAAAAAAAAAAAAAAAAAAAAAAAAAGAAGTACCCATTTAGAAAAAAGTAATACTAACTACACTGAGAAAAAACATAAAAGTTAAAGACACCCTGACTGAAACGCTCTTTGTATGTTCTAGACACATTTAAAATGACTGAAGTGTTCAATTTAATTTGAAATTGCCTTGGCTCCATTCTATAATACACACACTGAAGATACACCCACTGTGAACAACCATGTTCTGTAACTTGTACTGGAAAGCTCCAAACGACTCTTAAGATGTTTTCTCATACTGTATAGAATGAAAGGTTAACCATCTTCCTAACCAACCTAAGACAACATATCAGCCCAAAAAGCAAAGACTTTACCTAGTAAATCTAGTTTTCTTGGGAGCAACCAAGACAAACTTCCATATTCAGATTTTGAATACTGTAATTTAATGGGCAAGGAGACTTTACCCAACCTCCCCAGGTTAGTTTTCCAGATCCAAGTTCAACAAAGCTTGTATTATTACATATCATAAAAAACAGTCTTAAATGACTATCACTACACCTATCTCCTAGTCTGAAAGAAGTTAGCTTTTAAGAACAAGCAATATCTTTAGTCTCAAGTCCAGCACATTAACAATTGCAATTGCACAAAACAGATCTGGTAAAGTTTCAATATAAGGAGTGACAGACACTTACCAATACACACATCTATCTTGCCCTTGATAGCAGCTTCATGCAAAGGAGTGTAGTTCCAGTTGTCTCTAGCATTTGGGTCTGCCCCTTGACACAGTAACAGACTAACCACTTCAGCATGACCAAAAGAGCAGGCGTTGTGAAGGGGTATCAGCCCTCCATCGTCACGAGCATGAACGTTGGCTCCTGTCTGTAGCAAGTGCTCTACAACATCCTTCCTTCCAAAACCTGTAAGAAAACATATTTCTGTTCATCTGTCTGGTAAAACAACATGATTTAATATTTAAAACTTTTCACTTAGTCCAATGTACAGACTTCAAATGGTATTATTAATGTCCCTCTTCTACTGCTTAGTTCATCTTCTACTGCTTAGTTCATTTCACCATAAAATGGACTATATTCACCTGCTCAAACAACAGTTAGAAGATTCACGTACAGTCACGACAGAGGTGAGCAGTGTTGTATTATAATTAGCTTGACTGGCTGCCACTGTCTCATGAAGAAGTTCTGCAAAAGACTTCCCATTTTTTTCAAGAAAAACTTATTACTAATTTTAATGTTTTGAAATCTAAATTAAACATTAAGTATAATCTGCACATACCTAAAGCAAACATCTTACATGCTACCTCTTGATATAGGTCTTCATCTTGGAGAAGACATCATGTTAATAAACACTGAAGGACACTGTCTGTGGTCAAGCAGAACAACCTTATCTCAATTCAAACTACATTCTTGCCCTTTACAAGGAGCCCAATTACCTCCAACTGACAAACTAACAGAATAAGTCACAGATAAGCAGAACTGAGACCTCAGCTGGAAAATAATGCCTCAGGAAGGTCTCAGCCTACAAACACAGCTTCTGTTATAGCCAGGGAAAATGTCACCATAAAGCCAGCATCATTAAACTAATACACTTCAAAATCCTGCATCAGCATGCCAGGCTCTAATACCTTTAGCTTGTTGTCCACAACAAACCCTGAAAGGTTTCAGTGCCCAAATGTACCTCCTATTGCTCCAAATACCTTAAAGCAGTCTCCAAAATTTGACTGTGCACCCTATCAATAAAAATATTTTTGAGCACGCACCCCCAATATATGTCTAAGTCACATACATGCACTACTACACTATTATCTAGATTATAAAGCTACACAAACATAGACATTTAAAAAGGCTAAGATAAAAGATGAAATAAACACTGTTTTAACATTTATATTATACTTATTAATGGTATAAAACATATTTTCTTCCTGCAGCCCAATGAAGTATTTTGCACACTCCACTTTGGAGACCACTGCCTTAGAGGTCAAGAACAGATACCAGGCTTAAGAGGGGCAGTTTGAAGTAAACCACAAGTGTTCATTTTTGTACAAGGTTGCATCTCAAAGGTTGGGTTGCATTTCTTACAAACCTAAGAGTTAAAAGCAGGTATCACTGGAGGTTTTAAAAGACTGTCACTTCAAGTTATTATGTCTTCTGGTAATCACGGATAACAGCTAGCTTAAGTATAAAGAATCCCACATATATGAACTATGTTTATGAAACAGCTGAATTAAATGCTGTAGCAAGTGAAATCTAATCACAGTGGTGCTAATTCTCAGCTTATAGACTGTATTAAGTTCACAGATCAAGGATCAAAAACATAACTAAAGACATTATTTCCCCTCTAGAAGACAAATATAAAGCTCAAGGGAAGCAACAAAGGCGCTGTCAGCTCTCCTCCAGGTGATCATGTAACTTAGCTGCTGCAAAATGCTGTTGAAACAGTGACAGATGTGGTTCTCAAAGTCTGCACCCTCCATGGAGGACAACAACTCACACACAAAGACTTCTGACACCTCGATGTTGTACCTGAGAGTTACAGTCCCTGGACAGGACCTTCATTTCAATGAATTAAGCCCCCTTTCTGCCAGAGTAGTGCATTAGTTACAGCTATGCAGACTTACAGCATCAAATTAACATGCTTTTCCCCGACAGTCCATACAGTGAGATCTCTAAGCCAGACCTAGCAGCTTTGCATCCACACTAGCTTATCCAATTAAGGCTAACGTACTAATTTGACATCCAGCTTTCAGTCAAGCTGCAGGCTAGCGTTCTGCAGAAATTTACACTGTCTCCTCAGTGGAGTCCTTCAACACCCTTTCTTGAACGATATAAGTTTTCTAGAAACTGACTGATGCTATAGTTAAGGCAGGCAGGGCCAAAACAAAAAGCCCCTTCACCAAAGCTTATCATGGTCTGAGAGTTTGGATGACAGTTTAACAATATCTTTATTTCTGGCTGAAGTAGTATTCTTCTATGAGATGCAAGCAAGCAGGTGGAAGAATAGTCTGGGGAAGACATCACAGAAAGGCACACAGATGCTCACATGAGTAGAGGCTGTAGCAGCTCACACCTAGGTTAATCCTGTACGGTAACGCGGTAACGCTGCTCCAGGGCTCCAGTTAACAACTACAGCCTGGTTACTTCTGGACAGCTGTAAGGATTCCCCCACCCCCACCGCACAGAGCCATTCACTGCTTGCAGCACAGATGCTGGACCGCTACAAATCACAAGTTAGCATACTGAGCAGGTACCAAAGTGGGTTTTCTTTAATACATGGGGCTCAACAGCAGCTTGGCAGCTGTGCCACAAGCTGCCAAGTCATACCAGTTGCAGGAAGGGGCCCACAAGCAGACTGGCACCCCACTCAGCGAACCAATTCTAGTCCATCACTGCAAATGAGTCAAAGCTTTCTGGTACATTACATACTGATCATTTCACGTTAGAGATTACACTACAGAAATGGAAGCGTGCAAATCAAAACTGGTATTATTAAAAGTGACACTCACTTGTCATGACAAAACTGCTACCAAAAGACATGTTTTTATTAACTGTCAGCAAGACCACTGCTACTGTAAATCACTGCAGCTTCCAGCATGAAAACAGATCTGTTTGTCTCCTTATGAAAATGAGTCCAGGAACATCACCTATAAGTCTTCAAATAGAAAATGACAGCTTAAATGGGTACAACAGCAAATAAAGGGTATCTGGTCCCACAGCAAAGCTAACAGGCCTGTGGCACAAATACCAAGAAGTAAGCCCTCAAGGTTCCCACGTTTATATTGTTCATTTGACTGACAAAGGAAAATGGAGCAAAACAAGAATTAGAAAAGGATGCTTTCAACTAAACAGTAGATCAACAGATTTCATTAGCCTTTAGTTTTTATAGACTGAACTACTAAAACCAGCGCTTAAACTTCATCAGAGTGTTTGCTTTACATGCACGTCTTGTCTCTCAAGGAAAGAAACCTGACAGTGACTGAAACCTCAGGTTCCTTTTCAAATTGTCCAGTCCTGTGATTTTCAGGACTACACACATACTTCAGGGTATTGCTGGACATGAGGCCATTGAAACAGATATCTTTAGAAATGCCAGCCATAAATATTTGACAGGTTTTGGTGAATTAGCTCTTCTGGTCAGTCCTCAAAAAGCACAGTTGCAGTTACTGTGATTTTATCCCACCGGACCACCCATCTTTCAGAGAAAAAGTAACCAATTATGGGAATGGCTTCCCCCACCACCACACCTGTAAGAACTTGAATTGACAAAGTGCCAGAAAGTTTTTTAAATTATCACACAACCCAATCTGACAAAGCAGTTGTAATTACTGAAACTCTAGCAGTGTCACCTTTTGTAAAGAACAGACACGTTAAGCCATCTGTGACAGATGAAGCACATATAATTCAGTTTAAACTGAAGAAGCTGATGTGATGTCATTTAAGCTGACTTTAAAAATCCTACTCTTGTATATTTCCAATACAACTTTAATTTACAAAGTTTAAGGAAGAGTTCCCAAGAAAGAACCTGTAACCAAAGATCCCAAAAGACAATGAAATAGAAGGTTCCTACAGAAAATATCCAAACCCAGGGTAACTACGGAGTAATGCAACATGTAACAGCCCAGTATGCAAGCTTGCTTTGATGAGATTCACCTGCCAGCTTCCAAAGCATGCTCATGGGCAGGGTCTCTTACAAACTTGGGCTTTACACAAGTAAAACACACAAGCTTTACCCTCATTTTAGCTTCTTTATGCAATTTAGAAGTTTCAGGCAAGTCGCTGTACCTCAGAAAACATATTGTACAGGAGTGAAAGGAAGCAGTAATTCCATTATAAAAAGGCAGCAGCAAGAGAATGCCTGAAATGTAAGGGTGAAACATTTATCAGTTAGACCAAAGAAAAGGCAAAAAACCCAGACTGATTGACAGGCTCTTCATTTCTCCAGTCATCTCACAGAAACAACTCAAGACAAAGGCTTGGCAAAAGCCAGGAGATGGACACAGCTATGCTAGCTTTACATAAATCAAAAGACAGGCAGTCAATTCAGAGAAAATCCCACTTAACTAGTTCTTTGGAAAAAGGCAAGAATATGTCATTGGCAATTTATACCTGTCACTTTAGGCTGAAAGTGAGAAGAAAGACTTTAGATATCAAACTGGCAGCTGTCAAGACAGTACACAGAGACACCAACAAATGCTTACTACTACTGCCAAGACCACCTGTCCTACTCCCCACTCACATCCTGCTCCCAGCCCACAAGCTTGTCCTGTCCCATTTCTTCTTGTGGCATTGAGTCTAAGTAACAAGAGGCAACAGGGTGAGCAGACTGAATGACTGATGAGAAAGCAATGCAAGGAAACCAACAGGAGCATCCATGGATACCCTCTGTTACATGCTCCAGTTAGAGCTTCCATGTTAAACCTGTGTTCAGTTAGTCACAGACTTTCACACAGTAACAGTTTACAATTACTAACACTCCCAGAAGTCACATAATTCACTGCTCAATTTCAAGACTCATTTTCAGAAAATTTGGTAAAAAAAAAAAAACCACCCCACCAAATAAATATATGGCGTTCCCACTAGAACTGGAAAAATCTTTTACCCCATGAATGTAATATATCAAGCGGTCAGTTTGATCAGCTTAAGTACAGCTGTACTGTTTTACCTGCTGCACAGTTAATGTCACTTGATGACAACATAGCATGAACTCCAACTTCTGCAAGGCTACTGTTAGGTGTACAGTCTGATTTATCACATGGAGACTTCTAACTCACTAGGCATTTTTCTGCCTCCTTCCACTTGCTTGTTTTTAAGAACACACTGACTCCAAAAGGAGTTAAATTTTACAACAGCGTATAATCACAGCTTAAGCACACCTGCAAGTATTACCCTGATCTCAGACAAGGCAGGAAAGATGCTCTTATTAAATGTTAGATTTGTCTTATTAAATAATGTCTTATTAAATGCACTTGTTAGAGCACTAAACATAGCTTATACGATAATACAAGCCCTCGAAGTGGAGAAGCACATATCCTAGAGACACACAACCTTTTGAGAATGTTTGAAACTGTAGGCAAAAGGTGGAAGAAGTTCAAGCCAAGTCATTGTACATCCCTTTGCTTTAGTACTGCACACTCTGGGACCAGGTTTATCCCCAAGACAGGTCTTCCAAAAGCTACCAGCACTTCCCCCACTTCACTAGACAGAACACAGTTGAACTGGGTGATTTAACAAAGTAAACTGAAGATCCTTCAGGCTGGGAAAATGGACACCTGGCTCAGTATTACTGAAGAGCTGAGATTTTGCACGTATATCCTCTTGTAAACTCCTTCAAAGGATTTTAAATGGGAAGGAGATACAATCCATTGCACAAAGTATTGCAAGGTCACTGGAGAGAAGTTAGCATTCACAAAGGAAGCAAGCTGAAACTTCCTAGGAAGCCATACACTTGTGACACTAACAGAGTCCACGTACTACAAATGCTACAAAAAGAAAGAATTCCAAAGTCAAAGCCAGTAATTTATCAATTTCTCTTGTTACATAAAAAAGCCTGCATTTTTACAGGGGAGGGTGTAAGGCTGTCAGGGTGTTTCTTCATTCACTACACAATCAGCACTCTTCATTCTATCCATGAATCCACTGGAAAATTGTTATTACCCCTGCTTTAAGTTGCACAAGACACAATTAATCAGCGACTTAGCATTCTTGAACTACTCTGACTCATTTTGTTGCAGTTGTCCAACATATCCTTGTCATAGAAGAGACAGCTTTATAAACAACCCTTTGAGTAAGCTCAGACATCTCAAGCAAGGCTCTCCAGAGCCATTTAAGCTAACTTACACCACAGGTGGAGTGGCTGATTCAGATGTCTCTGCATAGAGTGGAAGCACGTAATAAGTTACCAACTACTTCTTCCCATTTCCTGGCTTTCCCTGAAGGAACATTCAGCAGCTAGTTATGTTGGTTCTGCCACCTCAGTTCCTTATCTCACTTAATCATAAAAAAGCAAGCTGTATCAACATGTGTAACAGTTTAATACTTGACAAACTTGATCATCTCTTTTCTTAAACTCTGACCACTGACTATTTGCCAAGCCAAGTGAAAGCCCTTTGCCTTCAGGATTGAAGTTGTGTACTCCATAAATTTTCCAAAGAATAATTATATATATATGTTAGCCTTCATAAAAAGATTAGTCTTCCAACTATTAGTTATACTTATTCCAACTAATTAGTTATTACTAATGATATCCAAAGCATGCTTACAGAAAACTACTTTCCCCAAACAGCTTTTTACCATTATTATAGACCCAAGCAGAAAGAAAACAAGGAGTATCACTGATGTTCTAACAAGTCACCTTAAATCAGGTTTCTCTAAGCCTGAGTTTGGGCTAATACAAAGAGCACTGTGATCCTGACTTTGTGTCTTCCAAAAGCCACTCTGAAACCTCTACCTCACCTCTTCCTCAGTGCAGAAGTGGGCATTAATCTACAGTTCAGCAGTTACTACTACTACACTCTATACCCCTGGGCTAAACCTAGAAAGAGTAACTGTAAAGCTAGAAGAATGCATTGCCTAAGAACCTGGGCTAGCTCCATAATAAAAAAAAAAACAAGTTAAACTTAATGGGTGTCAAACTGGAAAAGCTTATGACTGCGGTTATATGAAGAAATTGGCTAGGACTCAGCTTACTTCTATCAGGTCCACCCACCCAGCAATTTTCGAAAGAGGTGCTATTACTAATGACTTACCAACAATGACGAGGCCTAAAAATATATGAATCGATGTATCAGCAGCAAATACATACATATCCTTCTGCAAGACCAGACCCTGTTTCAGAAGGGAAGAAGCAAATCTACTACCAAGCTGGCATCTATAAGTTGTAGCTAGCTCTGGGAAAGAGCTGGGAATTCAGACAAAAGGTCACAACAGTCCTCCCCATCTAGGAATATTAAAGGTCAAAAAGTTTTGGAAAGCCAACCTTCGTATGTTAAGTACTGTACGTGGAGGATGAACACAAAAAAAAAAAGCCATGAACGTATCACTGCCAACATGCTTCAAACACCATGGACCAATACAGGCACACAACCACCCCCCACCACCACCCCCAACCACATCATGATTCACAGGAAAATGCGTAGGCTGACACACACCCCCACACAATGTATACCTAAGATGTGATAAGACTGAAATCATCCAACCATTAAAAAAAAAAAGTCAAGTCAATAGCATTCCCCAAAGGGGGGGTGGGGAAATAATAATCTACCTTTCACAGGCAGAACAATCAATGCATTTGGTTATGCTGGCAAAAAAGGAACCTTGTCAACTATGTGACAACAACATCACCAGATGCAGAACTATCAAGCCAATTTATAAGAGCAGACAGCACAGGCATAATAAAATTTTTCAACTAGTGAATGACACACAATACAGTAAAGACATTCATAATCTGGTGTGGTGAAATCAACAATGACAATTAAGATCTTTCCCAAAGAAAAGAGGTAACATCTTTAGATCGAAGGAGTGCAGTGGAAAGGCAAAGGAGTGGAATAGTTTCTTTCAATGCAGTCTAAAGAAGAGAAGCATTAGCAGAACACAGAATATTCCAGTGGAAACGGTGGAAAATACAGGAGGAAGCAAGTTACCTTTAATACAAGTTACAGTCCAATTATTTAGTGAACTCCTTACTACAGGATGAGCTTCTACTAACATGTAGAAACTGTGTCTTGCTCAAATAGTTGTTGAGCTACAGGAACTGCAGGAAGAGCACTCTGAAATATCATACAATAAGAAGGCAAGTGTGTAACTCTTTCCTAAACATTTGCTTTTTGCCACCAGTACAGATAAAACATGGAGCCAAACACACCTTTGTTTGTGCCTAGCACAGTTGCTTTTTGAGTTTGTTGGTGGGTTTTTTTAGTTCTAAACAAGCTTTTTTTCATTGAAAAAAAACCGAATGCAAAAGCTATGAACACATTAATACTGCCACTTAATTTCTTTTTGGTATTTTAGTCAATAACTCTTAAGTCTTCAGAATCTGCTTCTTGGGTGCTGCTGGACAATATCCAAAGCCTGCACTGCTACCAAAGACCCAAATATCCTGCAATCCCCACAGCAGTTGAGAAACCACTGAGTTTTTCTCTTTCCAGTTATGTGTACCTCTGTAGATGAATCCCTCAAAATCACTTGCAAAGGAAAAACTGAACACCACACATCCTGAAAGACATTCAGGATTTCAAGAGATGCTCTGCTAGAATAACAGTCCAGTTTGAGGATGAAAGGAAAACGATCCTTTGTTCAATATCTTCCTGCTTGCAAGAGAAGTCTCTATCACCCTGATATGGGTTCAATATTAATCTTGGCTTTATTAGTAGCTAACCAAAGCAGGTCAGATTTATTCAGCATACTAGATGACATTTCAACACAGAGTTGAAGAATTTATTCCCCTTCATTCAGATTAACTGACAATTCAAACATCTCAGATTAAAAAAAGATCTGGATAACACTGTGGCTTCAACTTGATATGGTTCTGCATATTTTACATGGAAGGGGATAACAGACAGATGACTGCAACTTCTAGAAATGGATTTAGAACTATCTCCAGCTTTTTCAATAATTGATTACAGAGATTTCAGTTCTTACCTTATCCCCAGCTTACATATGTGCTAAGGATTCTGAATGCCCTCGGAAGTCACTCCTTTTATCCTTCTTCTGCCATGAGAAAGGAGATAAAGGTGATTTTGAAACTAAAAACCTCACAAAGCTTAAGGAAACAAATCTAGTGCTTTTTACAAGAAACTAGAACTAGGGAAATTGTCCTTGCCTGTTTTACTGTAAAAGTAACTTAACTGCCTGGCACTGCTGCCAAAAGAAAAAAGACACCTGCAAAAACCAGGCTGAACTAGGGAGAAGCCAAGTACCTGGACCAGAGGGGGAAAGTGGGGACCCAGCTATCCAAAATTTGGAAATGAAGAAACTAGAAGTGTTCCTCTATCACAGATCACAAGGTCAGATGTAGAACTCTCGGTCTTGTCATTTAACGCTTCAAGAGGTTTGAAAAAAGCAATTTGAAACACTATATATTGCACTCTCCAACTCCCGTTCCCCTTGTGAAGGCCACGCTACTCACTCTTAGGTATGGCACGTAAAAATGAGCTATTATCCGTAACTCAACTTCATATACGTAGCAGGCTCCTATGCTCATTGGCAAACAAGTCTTATTTCTCCTTTTGCCCACAATGGAGAAGGAGATCAAGCCAGCACACTACATCACTAGCAGATATACACTGCCTAAGATCAGTTGCATTTAAACAACGTGCTTACAGGCCTCTCCAAAATACAAGACCCCAAGACCTCTCTAATAAGAAATCCACCTAATGCTATTATATGTCAAGTTACGTGACCTACTGCAGTGATTTGAGATTGAGTACGTACAGTAGCTAAGGAAAATCTTTAAATCTAGAAAAATATAGATACAGGAATTTGTTAGGCACAAGAACTTCACCTGCTGTTTTCCTCATGCTACAAGGAAGCATCTTCCATTGCTATTACAGTAACATCACATTGACACTATCAACTTTCAAAGCCTTAAGTAGATTTTGTCCGTTTCTTCTCTGATCAAAGTAGAACTTAATACTGCACCTTCAGCACTAGTTTGTACTAGCACTGAAGTTACAGGGAACATCAAGGTCTAACTCTGAATCTGAATCCAAAGCAAGCACAGCAGAGTTAAGATGAACCTTCCAAGACATTCAGAACTTCATGCATGCACATGCATTTGTACCAGCATTATGTTCTACAGTTCACTAAAATCAAATCCATCTCCATACCCCAGAAGTTCACTATGCTTTAAAGCCCACTTGCATAAGGTGATGCTTTACTGGTAGAGCTCAGGGATCAGAAGAGAATGAAAAGGAAACAGCTCAGGGCCAAAATTTCAGTTAGAGGCATTGTGAAATGCCACTTGTACTTTGAAAATGAAAACAAACCCAGTACAGTCTCACAGAGTATCATCTGACTGATAAATTGAACACCACTATTCAGAGTTCCAGGCAACATGGTGACATAAAATAGTCATTTTTATTACCAATTTCAACACAGTGCTTTAGAGCCACACTCCAACACTTAAATACTGACCGCTCAATACAGTCTCATTAATTACCTTAATTTATGTGTACTAGTGCACCACTTAAAGCTCAAACAAGATCAGTGCCCTTTACTACATAAGGACCGGTCCCGTAACACTGTGGCATATGCCACAAAGTCCTCAGCCTGACCACAGACCTAACAATTGTGCAAATCCTCAGTTAGGGCTGATGATTTAAAACATCTTCATTTTACTCTTATGAGCTTCCTGCACCCTGCACACCCTGTGAAGACCACAACTTGTACAAAATACTCTTTATGGACTACTCTTAATCTGTAGCAGCTATACTTACCTAGAAGATAACATTTACTTCCAGCTAATGTAAACTGTTGGACTTCGATGTTAACGGCTTTTATGACACTATTTCTGATCACAGTGACAGCTCTTCTCTGCACTAAGAAGCATATTCTCTCCTGGATATATCTGTAACTTCTAGTAAGTTCAGTGGTTCCACTTCACCTCTTTCCCCAGTCCACTCAGACCACAAGAGATGCAGACTTCAATCAGCAGCTATGCTATGCGCCCCCCCCCAAAAAAAAAAAAAAGATAAAAAAGTTACGAAGTACAAGGCATCAACTTTGATTCCTACCAAGTCTACACGTATCACAGGGGTCCCTGGCTTTCAAGGGCTACTACAATACAGGTGAAAGCCTCAACTTCATGCCAGCTCTGTCCTGATTTCACTTCTCACTTCCTAAGCACACATGCATAAGTAGGCAGCAGCCCACGAGTCAAATACAGAGAAAACCGCCCATACTTTTAGGCCACACATCTACCTTACGCCTCCAGGATCTCTTCTCCCACTTGTTTCACCCAAAGGATGGGTCTTCTTTCATTTTATGAGGGGGGAAAAAAGAAGACTTAGCAGCTGCCTCCCCACAACCTGCAGCAAAAGGCTGCCAGGGAAACGGGCTCACAAGCCTCCTCTCAGCTTAGGCTCGGCTTCTCCCGACCCACCGAGGTGCCGGAGGGCCGCTCCCCGAAGCCAGGGAAGCTACTCCTGGCGAGCCAGGCGGGGAGCTGGACCCTCCCTGTCCCGACGCACTCGCTGTCACTTGCCCTCGCCGGGAACAGGAGGCCGGGCCCGACCCGGCCCCTCCCCGGTCCCGGGGCACTCACCGGCGGCGAAGTGGAGCGGCGTGGACTTGCGGCCCGCCATGTCCTTGGCGTTCACGTTGCCCGTGTCCACCAGGCGCTTCACGCGCGTCACGTCCCCATTGCGGCAGGCCTCCAGCAGCTCGCGGAAGGCCCCGCTCGCCGCTCCCGGGCCCGCCGCCTCGGGACTCTCCGCCGTCGGGCTCGACGCGACCGACGACGATGCGGACGAAGAGGAGGAGGAACTGCTGGAGCTGCTGCCCGAGCCCGGCGGCGGGCCCGGGGCGGCTGGGGAGGGGGGGGGCGCCCGCCCGGCGGCGGGGCCGTTTGCGCGCCAGGCTTGGCATTATTGATTCCTTTAGAAAAACGGAGGGAAGTCCGACGCCGCGCTCT
>JAVJGJ010000001.1:76225437-76262363 GCA_035590215.1 Microhierax caerulescens
GCTCAGCCTGCGGCGCAACCGGCTGAGCCGCCGGCCCGCCGCCGCCCTGCGCCCCCTGGGCCGCCGGGCCGAGCTCGACCGCAGCCACAACCGACTGCGGGGCCTGGGGGACGGCGGGGCGCTGGCGGGGCTGCGGGGCCTGCGCAAGCTCAGCCTCAGCCACAACGAGCTGGGTGCCGAGGGCCCGGGCCTGCCCCCCCGCCTCGCCGAGCTGGGCCGCCTCGAGGAGCTCGACCTCAGCTTCAACCGCCTGCGCTGCCTGCCCGAGGGCCTGGGCCGCCTGCGGCACCTCCGTGCCCTCGACGTGGACCATAACCTGCTGCCCTCCTTCCCCGCCCCGCTGCTGGAGCTGGCCGCCCTGGAGGAGCTGGACTGCTCCGGCAACCGCCACCTCGGGGTCCTGCCCGAAGGCATCGCCGCCCTCCGCCGCCTCAAGATCCTCTGGCTGAGCGGGACGGGGCTGGCGGCCCTGCCCGAGGGCCTGTGCCAGCTGAGCGCCCTGGAGAGCCTCATGCTGGATGGCAACCGGCTGCAGGCCCTGCCCGCTGGCTTTGGCAGCCTGCAGCGTCTCAAGATGCTGAACCTCTCCTCCAATCTGCTGGGGGAGTTCCCTGCCGCCATCTTGGCGCTGCCCAGTCTGGAGGAGCTCTACCTGAGCCGCAACCAGCTCGCCCTGCTGCCCCCTCGCCTCTGCCAGCTCCGCCAGCTCCGCACCCTCTGGCTGGACAACAACCGCATCCGCTACCTGCCCGACTCCATTGTGCTCCTCCACAGCCTGGAGGAGCTGGTCCTGCAAGGCAACCAGATTGCCATCCTGCCTGAGGGCTTTGGGCAGCTTTCCCGCATCACTCTGTGGAAGATCAAAGACAACCCCCTCATCCAGCCCCCCTATGAGGTGTGCATGAAGGGCATCCCCTACATCGCAGCCTACCAGCAGGAGCTGGCCCACTCCCAGCCTGCCCTCAAACCCCGCCTCAAGCTAGTTCTCATGGGCTTAAAGGATGCAGGAAAGACGCTGCTGAGACGATGTCTCATGGAGGAGGATGGGCAGAGGGAGGACGTGGGAAGTCTGGAGGCAAGGAGCACCCAGCCCAGAGGGTGCCCTGGGCAGCAGCAGGACGTTAGGAGAGTGCCGGTTGGATGTTGCCCCTTCCCGGAGCCTCAGGATGCTGGCTCAGCACGAGTACCTGCCATGCAGCAGCCAGAACATCTGCCCATTGATCGGCAGGACAGCCCTTCTCACGTGCCCTCTCACCGAGCAAAAGGGGAAACATCGTGTTCTGCGCTGCTGCTGCCACCGAATGCTCCCCATGTACCATCAGGACTGGGACTGTTGGGAGGCAGCAAAGGCATTGAGGTGATGGACTGGACAGCAGATGCAGAGAGAGGCCTGACATTCATCGTGTACGAGCTGGCGGGGGACCCGAGCTATGATGTGATCCAGTCTTTCTTCCTCTCTCCTGGAGCCCTGTATGTGCTGGTGGTGAATTTGAGTGCCTATGTCCCTCAGCGCTTCTACCCCTCTGTGGGTTATTTCTTGCACTGGCTCGGTTCCAAGGTACCCCATGCCGTGGTATGCATGGTGGGAACCCATGCTGACCTCTGTGCAGAGCGGGAGTTGGAAGAGAAGTGCCTGGACATCCATCACCAGATTGCTCAGCAGGAGAAAAGGGATGCTGAGGGACTCCAGAGCTTGGTCCAGCAGGTGGATGAGGCTCTGGGACAGGACTTTGACCTGCGCTGCTCCAGCCCGCACGCTGCCTTTTATGGGGTCTCTGACAAGAACTTGAGGCGAAAGAAAGCCCAGTTTCAGTACCTTCTCAACCACCGCCCACAGATCCTCTCTCCAGTGCTGCCTTTCAGCTGCCGGGACCGTTGCCAGGTGCGTCGCCTGCGGGACAAGCTCCTCTCGGTGGCTGAGCACCGGGATATCTTCCCGAACCTGCACCGGGTGTTGCCCAAATCTTGGCAAGTGCTGGAGGAGCTGCACTTCCAGCCACAGGCTCAGCAGCTGTGGCTTAGCTGGTGGGACTCTGCCCGGTTGGGCTTGCAGGCAGGCCTGACGGAGGATCGGCTCCAGAGCGCCCTGTCCTACCTGCACGAGAGTGGGAAGCTGCTCTACTTTGAGGAGCACCTCACCTTGCGGGAGTATGTGTTCCACAACCTGCCACGGCTCATTGACATCCTCAACGTCTTCTGCCAGCGGGATGCCACTGTGCTGCTCCAGAAACTGCTCAGCGACACCCAGATTGATGAACTGAGGGCCACTCAGCTCCATCATTACGTGGAGGGCTTCTTGCTGCATGGCCTCCTCCCTGCCCACGTTATCCGTCTCCTTCTTAAGCCCCACATCCAGAGCCGGGAGGATCTGCAGCTCATCCTGGAGCTGCTGGAGAAGATGGGGCTCTGTTACTGTGTCAACAAACCCAAATGCAAGCCCCTAAACGGGGCGGCCGCTTGGTATAAGTTTCCCTGCTACGTGAAAAATGAGGTGCCCCATGCAGAGGCGTGGATCAACGGCGCCAATCTGAGTGGACAGTCCTTTGTGGTTGAGCAGCTGCAGATTGAATATAGCTTTCCATTCATTTTCCCACCCGGCTTGTTTGCACGCTACAGTGTCCAAATTAACAGCCATGTGGTTCAGCGGTCGGATGGCAAATATCAGATCTATGCCTACCGGGGAAAGGTGCCTGTGGTGGTGAGTTACCGGCCTGCCAGGGGAACTCTACAGCCAGATACTCTGTCTATCGCTAGTCACGCATCCCTACCAAATATCTGGACAGCTTGGCAAGCTATTACCCCTTTAGTGGAAGAACTGAATGTCCTGCTCCAGGAATGGCCAGGCCTGTACTACACTGTGCACGTCCTCTGTTCAAAGTGCCTTAAAAGAGGGTCACCCAACCCACACGCTTTTCCAGGTAAGGCACAGCCTAGCTTGCCTTTCATCTCTTCTGGGGCTTTGCCCCTTCTAGAAGGGAGTCTCGCTGTGTTAGTCTTAGCTCTGTCTTTTCCACCCCCCACCCCAACCCCCCACTCTAACTCCTTTCCCTAGTGACTTGAGTCATAAGAGAAAATATTAGGGTAGCTCCAAGGAGAAAGGCTTAAAATAACCCCATTCTGAGACTAGAGGAGTGTTATGTCTCCCTTTTGTCCATGCCCTTTCTCTCTTGCTTTTTGGGTTTTGGCTCGGAGCATTGGCAGTGCCATTTTTATAAAGGCCCTGACCTGTCCTTGTTTTGATTCTTTTGAATGGCACGTGGGTTTGTTTTTTTTTCCTGATTGCCTTTACCCTGCAGCTCCCCATTCCTTGGGGCTATTTGTAAATGTAGATAGAGATACCAGAAAGACCGCAGGTGTCCCCTATTCCCCCCTCCTTCAACCCTCCACCCCTTAAACCTGGCCTGTGCTGCAGCCTCTCTGAATGCTGGTAGGCAATGGGTGTGTTGGTCTCCATAGCCCTGTATTTAAAGGTCTTTCTTGTGTCTGAGCCCTGTTTCTAGCAGGAAGCATTCCTCTGAAAAGAGAGGGTTACTCCATCTTCTTTGTTTAAGTGTCTCACCTAGAAGTGATTCCCAGACTGTGCCTTCTGGAGCTATTCTTGAAAGCAATTATTTTTGTTCTTTGCCCCTTCGTCAAATGAAAAAAGCATAATCTCTCTCTTCTGGAATGTGACTAGTTGTGGTGCTTTTTAAAGCTGTTTCCTCTGAAGTCGTGATTTTATTGGTGGTGTTTTCCAGCAGCATCTCTTTCGCTTTGTATGTATGCAGTTACTGCCTCCTACCCAGTTTCCTCCGTGCTCCATTTAGGTTTGCTCTAGGGCTTGTGGGGGCTGTGGGAAAGGTGCTTTGGTGTGTAAATATGCATGAAACTAAAACCACACTCTGGACTGTAAGCAGCACTCCAGAATTGTACAGGTTTTTTATGCACAAACCCCCTACCCATGTCGCAACTATGTTGGAACATTTATTATTACAGGTAGCCTGAAATTGTGGAGTAAGTGGAATATGATTTGAATTAAAGGAAGCAGTGGTGCTGAATTGGTTCGTAGGCAAATGTGAATACTAAGATGTTGTTTGGGGGGGTGTGTGTGTGTGTTTCTTGTTTATTGGGGTTTTTTTTTCCTCTGGACCTTGAAAATAAGGAGATGCTGTTTGCTCCTCAGCCTGCTGTCCTGGCTCTGTCACTTGTGTCTCCCTCTAACTGTGCTAGCTTATGTAAGAGCCACTGGACTGGGGTGGGGGTGGGGGAGTAGTGAACCCATGCTGTGTGAGTTGCTGAGTGGTATCTGAATGCTGGGTCTTGCTGCAGACATGGTGCTTGGGGCTGGCTGTGTGATCTGCTTTCCAAAAAACCCCCTGAAAAATAAAAAAAAACCCAAACCAAAAACCAATCAATCAAAAAACCTAAAAAAACCCCCAAACAAACAAAAAAAGAAACCACCAAAATCAGCCAAGACAGCAAACTGTGCAGGTGTGATGAGTGGCTGGTGAACGTTTAGCCTGTGAATAATTCGGGTCTGCAGTCACATGTCTTCTTGTTTTTTCTTTTATGTGAATGTGTTGTGGCTGACCCCTTTTTCCCAGGTGAGTAGATGATGCTTTAAAAGTGAAATGTGAAGAGATGCCCAACTGTCTGCAGGCAATTGGCATCTTTGCTGACCAGTGACAGTCAGAGCAGGTCTGGAAGCATAAGGGGACATTGAAATTGAAGGGCCTTTTCCTTAGGCTTTGTCTGTGCCTTATATTATGCTTTATTTGGCTTATGCCTTGGTTTCCTTAGAGGTGGGAAAAGATTGCTCTCCCCTGGGGGCCAGGCTGGGTGTGCTGGGAAGGGGAGGCACAGGTAAGGTAAGCACTGTTGTTGCTGGGCGTAGGGGTGGTGCTGCTTGTGGAAAGGGGGTTGCAGTGTTCCTGTGCTCTCCAGGGAAGAAGCCAGGCATTGCTGCTGGGAGCACGGGGCTTAGCATCTCAAGTGACCCTACCCTGGGTCACGGAACAACTGTCCTGACACAAATACTATGCGAGCCTAACTGGAAAAAGAGCATGTTCAGAAGACAGATCTGTTTCAGAGGCAGGGCTGCTCTGTGGAAGTGCTGAAGAGTGATTAAAGGCTGCGATTTATCAAGAAACCTGCTTGTCATCTTGGATGATACTTAAATCTAGCCCAGCTATGACCTGAATTGCATGAAAAATGTGAACCATGGTTTGGCTTGGGGAGGCCTGTATGTCTGCTTTTAGTGTAATTTGCTGTGTATCTGCTCTATGAACGAAAGACTGTTTAGGAGCCCCTAAATGGCAATCGTGAAGCTGAAAACTTCTTTTTTTTTTTTCCCCTCCTGATTTTGTTGATCAGGAGGTGTGTATGTTTAAAGTCACGCTGCCAAGCTTGCTTTCATGCAAGTGAATTGTGCTTGGCATCATTTTTGACAGGGTGTAGGACAGAGATGAGTCTAATATTACAAAAATAGGTAGCGAGGGAGATGTCTGTGTTTCTTTCCAAGCTCTTCCAGTGGAAATCCCTGGCAATTACAACGCTGATAATTCTTAAATAGAGCTTTGATCTTTTTAGGACTGCATTGAAGAACTGCTTTGCAGCCTGTTGACCTTAATAAGGGAAATACTTCTGTGGAGACACTGCCAAATTTGTGCTCAAAAATGGAAGTGCAGTCTGGGCCTGTGTCTGGTTGCGCAATTTGTGTCGTCATTCACCAATGATGCATTCTTTGGTCATCCAAAACTGTCATTGGAATCCCCTTCAAAGAGGGGACTTGGTTGTTCATAAATTCAGGATTAATCCTGGCTTTTCCTCCCCATCCCTTCCCTCTCCATCCTGCATGTGCACACTCTGTACGCAATAACTTCCTTTGGTAATACACACAGAAATTCTCTTAAGAATAAGCCAGTGTGCATAGAAATGGTTAATAACAATTGAAATTCTGGATTAAATCTTCTGAGGGTTTATTGCAAACTAACAGTGAATGAAAGTGATATAAAAATGTCTCGATGGGGTCCTTTTAAGGAAGTTTCAAACACAAAAACAGTTTTGTAGCTGGTTGAAATAGTAACTGAATTGGCATCTGAGCTGGAATCTCAGTGTGCTTTGAGGCTGCAGTCATCCACTCAGCTTATAAGTGGTGTGTTTAATTTTTTTTTTGCTTTTACATTTGCACTATATATAAATAGAAGCATCCCTGCCAGACTAAGAAAGGCATATCCCTGCTTGGAGTGGCCAACAGGAATGGTTTCTCACTCCAAGATGATGAGACCTCAGTTGGGTTGTCACAGGCATTCTGAGATGCTGTGATTTTGTGTGTAATGTTCTTTCAGCCCCTGGACTGAAGGGCTTATGTGTTATTCATGTCCCATAAGCTATTAAGTGTCTTGGGTTTGGGGGATGGAGGTGGTTTGCTGTCTGTCTGATAGCAGACGTGTGCTTTGTTTGGGTAAATGTGGCTGGATTTTCCAAGCTTGCCTTCATGTGCACCTGCAAACCGCACTGCTGTTGTCTCTTGCCCTGTGCTACGCTGGGTCTGGGCCACCCTGGGCTCTGTGAGGCTGTGGTCTGCACACGGTGTCCTAATGTCCAGTATGTGATCATTTTGGTGTTTGGGGTGGGGGGAATTGTGTTTGACCAGTGGTTTTCCTTTATTGCTGCCTGTGAAGTTGCCTGTGTGAAAGCAGACATAAGAAAGCTGGGGGCTGTGTCCATTGCAGAAAATGGGCAAAGTGCTATCGCAAGCAAGGCACGATGATCTGGGTTTTCACAGAATAAAAATATGATAACAGACAGAAGCCACAGGTGAAGATACTATGTGAGCCTAACGGGCCCTCTTCAGAAGGATGCTGCAAAGCTTTTGGATTGGGGAGCTTTGAGAGATGCTGAAAGACTGGCAAGAGGTCTCCTGTGGAGAGGAAGTGCTTATCTCACTTCTGGCTTGCTGCCGCCTTCCATGGGTATCAGAACAGGGGAGAGATCACAAGCCTCTACTTTGCCAGTCTCCCAGATCAACGGGGAGCAGAAGCAGGAGTTATGTGCCAGTCACCTTCAGGGGTACAGATGGAGGTATCATAGTGTAGTTTCTCTGTGAGACACTGTCATGCCCAGAGCAGGGCTGGCTCTAGGCCACCTTATAATGAGTGTGATTTAAAGGCAACCATGCTAACTATCCCTGCACTGGAGTCAAAAGCAAGCATGAACTTCCTTGGTGGCTGGATGGAGTCAGGAGATGGAGAGGTAGAAGATCCCGTGATGTGTCATGCTGTCGAGTCACCTGTGCAAAATGAGGTGGGAGCAGGTGGGGCTGGTTCTGTCAGAAAGGCTCAGAAGTTGCTCCAAAATCTGAGCTGCTTCTCATGAAAGACTGGTGTCAGGTATCTAATTGTGCTTTGCAATTAAATTGTAAATGGCTGGGGTGTTTTTTCACAGCCAATTGCAGTAGAGCAACACCTGCTTGTTATAGAGCCTGATGCTAGCATTTGACAGCCTCTTATTTTCCCCATTTGAGGGTGGAGCCTTTTTTGCTTGGCTTTGAAAGTAGATGCTGCAGTTCTTTTGGGGCCGCTCTCCTGAAGGTTGTGGCTTCAGCAGAGTACTGTGGCGTAATCAGATAGTGGAGCAAGACTTCAGCAGTGTGAGCACTGGGCATGGATGATCTGGGTGGCAGGGTAAAGCTGAACGCAGCCCTGTGGTTATGGATGAGGAGAGAACAGATTGGCTGTGGGTTTTGAGAAAGCCAGTGTGATTCTGTAGCTCTAGCACTAATTATGTAGTTTACTGAGTAGAGCTGATTTCTGTGCTGCTGAAGCACCAGCCTTGAGTGGTGTGACTTGCTGTATGTAATGGTGTAGAAATACAGTTTATTTGCCGCCAGGGATTATTAGAGATTTCCTTCACGTTAAGCTGTGTGTTGCATGGTGAGTATTTGAGGTCCTCTTGCTTGGTGGCTGTGGTGGGGCATCCTCTAATTAAAAGAACACATTCAGGAAAGAGACAACAAATGTTTTGTGATCTTGGAGGAGGCAGAAAAATTACCAGAGGAAGAGTGTGGGGTGCAGTGTCAATGGCTGCCGTGGGACCGTGCCTGGAGGGGTGTAGGTGTGGGAACCAGTCCTTGGGGAGAACTGGAGTAGCCAGTGCAGAGCTAGGCTCATGCCTGGTGATCTGGCTCAGGAGGACACAGGAGCAGGAGGGACAAACTCAAATGTTGATGCCAGCAGAGAGGCTGAGGGTTTGAAGGGCCTTCTGAAAGCTGTCCTGCTGCCTGCAGTGTCTGGTTACCTTGTATTGTGTGCAGTACTTTCTGTGTGTTTGGGTTTTTGTTGTTGTTTTTAAGGCTCCTAATGCAAACTTGCAAAGATTACTTGAAATTAGGGTGACACTATTTGAAGGAATCCTCTTGCTCATGCGAAAAGTTCCTGTGCATTTCTGCTGAAGGAAGTTTCCTGGTGTGTCAGCTCTGGTACAAAAAAGTGCTTCTAATTCGTTCCTTAACAGCTTGTCTTGCCCTGCCCCGTTCCCCATGGCAGTCTGCTCTGGCTTTGGGCCTCTGGACTTCCAGCTTCCTTCATTGAACCAGGGAAGAACGAGATTTGGTTGAGTGGATCTTTTCAGTTTGGTTAGTGAAGCAAAGCAGAGTTCTTGGCCTTCAGTGCATTACCTTTTTTTTGTTTGTTTGTTTGTGGTTTTTATTTTCACAGTTGCTGAAATTGGCCTTTGCAGAAAGTGACCTATAAAAGAGATGCTCAGTACCAAATGATTCTTTGTTTCATTGCATGAGAACCATTTAAAAGCTACTGACTGTGAGGGTGAGAAAAAGGTTGATGTAGGTTTTCCCCTCTCTAGTCAGTTGGTTATATGAGGACTGATTTGTGCTCCGCTTCAACATGTTGCAGGCACAGATGTCATGAAATATGCTTTGCTTCCTGCTGTGTGCACAGGCTTCTGGTAGTGTGGTGCCTCTTTCTAAAAGCACTGAAGTGTGAAAAGTTTTCTCATCTAAGTTTGGTTTGAGGCGGATCATGTGCATGATCCACATGCAGATATATTCTAAGGACCTACTCCTTTTGCATCTCAGGAGAGGATGGTGGGAAATCACCAAGAGTTGAATCTCTGTCATCCTCTGGTGATGTCATGAACGTGTTACTTGACATTGGGATAGAGCTGTTAAAAAACAAGTATCAGTTTAAAAGCAAACTATGGGTGCATATGGTCGGTAATTCTCCTGTATGCTGTGGTGTCTTGTTGCATTTGCAGTATTAATCGGGTAACTGTTGTAGACTAGCATGCTCTCCAATTAGTGATTCGCTAATAATAGTGCCAGCTAGATTTTAGCTCTTGAAAAAAAATTTCCAGGGGAAAAGGGAGAAAACATATTTAATGAAAAATTTGGTGTCAGGTTTGAATTCTTGGAAGCCATCAAAGTACATATTTTTTTAATTCTTTTTTTTTCCTCTGCATTTTTCCCTGTCCTGAGTCAAGGAAGAATAGCCTTTCAAGATGAGTAAAGAAAACTGTGGTCTGGGGGGTTGAATACAAGATAATCAGTTATGTCCCTTTTATCTCCCCTCTCCTTGTTTGTGATACTTGCGCTGGCCTCACAGATGTGGATGACACTGAGAGTAAGCAGGCTGCCTGGTGCTGAATAAGGTCACTTCTTCTCAGGTGAGCTTGTGGGATGCCAAATTAAGGATGTGCTATTTCAGGGAGCACCTTGTAGTGATGAGGAATGAGGAGGTAGTGCTTAAAAGTACCGTGTCAATTATAACAATCAAACTCCTGCTGCTGCAAACAAAATTTGTTGGTGCTTTTTGTTAGCTAAGGACATATCTGGGGCTGAGGAGGCAATGCAGCTGAGTTGTAGAGTCTCAGCCTGCCTCCTTTGTACTATAGCAATCTCTTTGACTACAGCAGGAGAGGTGATGGGATTCTGGTGACCATAGTGTGAAGGAGCTGCATCTCATACAGATAGTGAGGAGGCCTTGGTGTTTTTAGGAGTGGTTGAGTGGATGCAGTTTACAGCCTCTAATGGGAAGATGACCTGTGTGGACGTGGCCTTTGTTCACCTGAGGAGCTGGGAGAGGTTTGTTCCCTAGTGGCTTCTTCCTTGGGAGCCAGATGTAAGAACTGGGGCTGGGGGGTTCAAGACTTGTGAAACAACTGGCTGGTTGGCTTTGGGGGAAATTTACTTTGGGGTGTTCCACTGGACCATTTTTGAAGGGCTTATGGTTCTGCCCCAGCAAGCTTCTGGAGGCTGAAGTCGTACTGTATTTTGGGTATTTTCCTGGCTAAAGCTTGGTCCTGAATGCACTGATCAGGTTGCCAGCATGGTCAGTGGCAGTGTGGTTTAGGGCTGATGCAGGCTCCGTGGTTAGGAGGGACTTGCCTGTGGCCAGTGGATGGAGGCTGTGTTCAGACTGAGCTGTGACTGCTTGAATTGGTTGTGGTTTAAAGTGAAACCTTAATTTCAGTTTTGGTTTTTTCCTAGTGGTCATTTTCAAGAGCTCTTTGCTTCTTCCAAAGGTGAACTGAGTACGCTTACTTAGTAGTTTTAGTTGTGGGTAGGTTGGACTCCTGGGGGGTGGGTGTGAAACTGGCCTAGGATTTATAATTTTTACGAGGTAGCATTAATTTTGAATTGATAGTTCAGCATGGCAAGCTCTGCATGAACCAGATGCCAGCTTTGAGGTGAGCTAGGTGCTTCTGTGGGGAAGTTCATTAAACTTAAAGCTTTGTGAGGATCAGACTAAACTGAACTGTGGAGGGAAGTAACCTTTGGAGTAAAACAAAGCTGCATCTCAAATCCTGTTCAGACCTGCCCTGTTTTGCCACATGCTGACTTGGAGGTGATGCTTGAATACTCCAGGGAGGAGCTGTATTGTTGCTGATTTAGGTTACATTGAATTGTGCTTATGAGATGACTGGAGTCTTCTGCTGGGCTTTTGTTGGCAATTTCACAAGCTTGGCTGAATGTGTCTCTGTAAGGCCTTTTATGAAAGCAATACCAAGTTACCTTCCCCTTTGCATGGTTTTAGGGTGATGCTTGCCAAGCATCCAGTTTAGATAAGCATTTTTATTTGTGTTACATGAGGGAACCCACACCTCCCAGATCAGTTTTGGGAGAGGTCCCTCCTCCTTTGCATTGTACCCATCACTTTCTGTAGCATTTTCAGGTTCTCCCTGTTCTGGTATAACAGGAAGGAAACAAAGGTACAGCAATGCCAGGACAGGGATTTGTGGGCCTTATGCTGTGACTGATAATAAAATTAATATTGTAGGTTTTTGTCCTAACAGAATGCGAGATCATGGTGCGTTTCACTCAAGACTTGTCTCTTGAATGGTCTCTGCGTAGTAACTCCAGTTTCTGTGCTCCTCTTGGAGCATGTTCTCTGCATTTTTAGCAGGTGTTTTCCTCGCAGCAGTACAGAGTGAGCAGTGGCCTGTGACAAGGGACAGTTCCTGCCCTCTAACAGGGTAGCATTGTTGATGAGCTTCCTAAAAAATTAATTTGCCGTAGTTTCCACTGCACCAAAATCTTCAGGGTTTGGCTTGAGACAGAGGTGCTTGACCTAATTTGCTTCCAATGTATCTAGCTGCTGTTTCTGCCACATGAAACCACACAGTGGAAAAATACTGAAGGTGAACGCAGTGACTGGGTCTTGCTTGATGTTGAGAGACATGTGCAGCACATCTGGTGCCTTTGTATTGATGCAAAGCTGGCAGCAGAGGGCTGCTAAAGAGGCTGATTTGTCCCAAACCTACCCCAAAACAAGTGTCCTCACATCTAATATGGCCTTCTGCCACATGGTCAACAAGCAGAGGGTGAGCTTCCCACAGTAGATGTGCATCTCCGTCATGTGGCCACTGAAACGTTATGGTGGGCACAGCAGAACTGCAAAATTGTCCTGCAGGACAGACCGTGAGTGCTGCGTGTTGCAGCAGCACACTGCTGCATCTCTAGCTGTTAGTGTGGAGCTCTGTGACCATATAATACCATTTTCCACTCACTGTGGCCTGTTCCTTAGATGCAGCAGCTGGGTATGAAAGGCAAGCAATTTTTCTCTGAACAGATAAAATTAGAAAGCAAGGACTTAGTAGAAGTGCAGAGCTGAAATGCACAGATACAGGATGTGCAGTATAGAGGATGGAGAGAGAGGAACCTCTCAGACTGGCTGCCTGACATTAGTCTTTTACTGTAAGTAAAACACTGTTACCTGTGTCTGAACAGTCATGTTTTCATCTCATTAAAATTCTTGGATAAATCAAGATCAATCAAAAATGAAAGACCCAAAAATGGGGTAATGGTTGGGGCTAGTGATGTGTTCTGAAAAGCAGTCATCTTATTGACCATCCTGATATTTGCATTTGTATCTTTCCACCCTCCCTCTGTGTTTATACTGTGGATAGCTTCACTAGTCTGTACACATGTTCTCTGCCATATTATAGGGAAAAATAGCATAATTATCTGTCAGATTGCTAACCTTTGCACTTTTCATTATTACATCCTCAACAGATACTGAGATGCAGCTGTATTTATTGCAGTGTGTGATAGGGAATGTTTTATTTCCTTGAAAAGAGCTGAGCAGCTGGACCCTGTCTGTATGGGAGCAAAAGGGACTTGGGGCAGCTACATAAATTAGGTGTCCCCTTCCTCATCCTTTTCTCTATTTGTGTAGCAAGGAGAGGTTTATAGGAGCAATGACCTTCCTTAGCAGGGAGTTTTAGTCATGATGGGACTCGCAGGAGCAGAGGAGATGGTAAGGAGGCAGCTGAGCTGTGCAGCACGTCTGTCAGGAGCTACATAACTTGGAAGGAGTTTTGCAAATTGCAGACTCACCTGGGAGTTGCCCAAGGGCATGGGGAATTGTAGATCCAGACAAACTGGTGTCAGACTGAGCAACAACTGTATGGTGCCAAGCTTTCTCTTAACGATGGGGAGCTGTTCTTGGGCCCAAACTGGTTTTAAAGAGCACTGTAGGTTTGAGGGTACAGCTACTGGCTTGGCCTTCACTGCGTTAATGTGGGCTCAGAGCTACCCAGTCTCTGTCCCACCATTACCCATTTTGAATTACTCCATCTTGCACTATCACACTGCTGAGCAGCCCAACCAGGAGCAAGCAGTGAGAGCTGGGATAATCAGTGCTCGCTCAAAGTAATCACCTGGCAGTCCTTTGGATGGGTTGACTTTCCTGGGGAAGCCTGGTGTGGGCTGTATCTTCAGGAAGCCAGCATGCTGTGTCCAGAGAGGAGCAAGCAAGTGGACGTCTCTCCATGCTGCTGGGGCATCCCAGGTAGGGAGAGAGCCACAGACTTACCCTGTTGCTAGGTCTGTGCTGCTGCAATGAGAGGAGGAGATGGAGGGTGTTACATGCGTTCCTTCTCCTGGTCTGCATGCTGCTTCTTGTCCCTTTGCTGTGTGTGTGTGTATTTTTTGTATTGGGTTGGCATGGCAAGGTTTTGGTAGTGGCAGGGCTACAGGGGTGGCTTTGGTAAGAAGCTGCTAGAAGCTTCCTCTATTTGACTCTGAGCCAGCTGGAATTGGGTCTATCAGACCTGTGGCTGCATAAGGTCAAGCCAACCAGTGATGGCAGTAGCACCTTTCGAGTAGCATATTTAAGAAGGAGGGGGAAAACCAAACTAACAAACCCTGCACAACAGCAGTTGCAGCCAAAGTAGGTGGACACCCAAAAGAGGCTGTGACCCTGTGAGAAGCCCACACTGGAGCAGCTTCTGGCAGGACCTGTGACCCCACGGAGAGAAGCCCTGGAGCAGATTTGCTGGCAGGACTTGTGACCCTGTAGGGGACCCGTGCTGGAGCAGTCCATTCCTGAAGGACTGCACCCTGCGGAAGGGATCCATGCTGGAGCAGTTTGTGAAGAACTGCAGCCTGTGGGAAGGGCTCACATTGGACAAGTTAATGGAGGACTGTCTGCCTTGGGAGGGACCCATTCTGAGGCAGAGGAAGAGTGTGAGGAGCCCTCCCTCTGAGGAGGAAGGAGCAGCATAAACAACATGTGATGAACTGATCGCAACCCTCATTCTCCATCCCCCTGCAGTGCTCAGCGGGAGGAGGTCGAGCAAATAAGGAGTAAAGTTAAGCCCAGGAAGAATGGAGGGGTGGGGGCAAAGTGTTTTAAGACTTGGTTTTTTTTCTCATTACCCTTCTATGATTTGATTGGTAATAACTTAAACTGGTTTGCCCATGACAGCAGTTGGTGAGTGATCTCTCCCTGTCCTTATCTTGGCCCATGAGCCTTTAGTTGTATCTTTTCTCCCCTGTCCAGCTGAGGAGGGGAGTGATAGAGCAGCTTTGGTGGGCATGTGTTTTCCAGCCAGGGTCAGCCCACCACAGTGTTACAGGCAGAACTGCTGGATGAGGTTGAATGTGCTGCAGCAGAGGGTGCTTGGTGGCAGGTTTCCAAACCAGGGAGTCGGCAGCAAGCACCAGCCCTACTTACATGCATTGCGTAACCAGATGAGTTTTCAGCTCCCTGTGCATTTCTCTAAATCTTCCTTTTAAACAGGCTCTTTCTTTGTCTGAGAGAGATTTTCATGCTTTTAGTTCACATAACGATGCACGCACTGAAAGTCTCATGTGCATATGACTGGCTTATCAAAGTGGCTAAATTCAGGAAATCTATTAAAGAAGAGCTTCCCCTTCCTGTGATCTGACATAGCATTTCTTGGTCACTGTTATTTTTACTATGAAACAGCTTAAATCTATTTTGGTTGGGCACCAAGTGACGGCTACGGTGTGAAAGGAAAAATTTGTTTCTGTGAAGTAAGGCGGCCGTGCTGCAGCTTTAGGGCTCTCAGGGCTGGCTGCTCACACGGAGCTTGTGCCAGCACTGGGTCGGCCCCCCCAGGATTCCTGTGCAGCTCTCGGAGCCCTGTCCCCTTGGAAGAGGGTCGCTGGGCTGCCCCACCTCCGGGCTAAGAGGTGTTGAAAAAGGTAGTAGTCAGCACTTCACTCTGCTGGTTAAATACACACGTGTCATCACCCCCCATCCCCACCCCCTGCAAGTTCTAGGAGGCTGGCATAGGGAAGATGGTTTCACTGGGGCCAAAGTAGGGAGATAGCTGCATGCGGTGGGAGTTGGTGTGGGAACCAGTCGTGCCCCTGGTTTCACAGGTCTCTTTAGTACATGGACTTTCTTTTGCTTTTCTTCATCCCAGGCTTGAAAATGCATTGCTGGAATTGTGCCCTGCAGAGGCACCTTGAGCTCTTGGTGTGAGGAATATATAATTCGAGCTTTCAAACTTTTTTACTGTTTTTGTTTGTTTGTTTTTTAAGGTAGCTCCTTTGTTAAAACTAGCTCTGTGGAACTTTAGCTCATATTTTAATATAGCTGACTGCTCTGCTTCCGCTGCCTTCTGAATTGTTTCCAAACATCCCACGCCTGCTTTCCCATTGAGATGGGAGTGGAGGCAGATAACTGGGACATTGGGAAGACATGGCATTGCTTGCTGACTGCCATAGCCCTGAGGTCTGCTGAGCAAGAATTTATTGCTTACTATGTTTTTTAAGTTTCTGATGGACAGTTGTGCAGAAACATTCAGGCAATGTGAGCCTTGCTTTGGAATTTTGGTCATCTCTAGGTGCTTTTGCCCAGTTCTGATGGTGTCAGAGACTAGGGAATGAAGCTCCTGTGTGCTTTCTCCTCACTAACAGGTCTGGTCAGGTCTGTGTACCTGAACCTGTACTGTCAGGGGTTTGGAGCAGGGAGTCTTGCTTGTGCTGGTGAAGAAGCTTGTGACCTACCATTGGTGATGTTTTCATGCCAGCTTCAGAGGAGTGTGCATGTGCCCAGAGGGAGCCCATCAGACTCTGAGGGGATCGTTACTGGATTTTGGCAAGATCTTAACCAATGCTTGCATGGGCAAATAATTCAGCTCAGCAAGTGGCTGCTGTGGTCAGCTTGGAGCCTTCCTAGGATGAGATGCTGAAATAAATGATTTAAGAGTTGAGTCTTGCTTGTGTCTTTTCCCAAGCAATGTATTTGTGCCTCAAAGGCTCAGCCAAAGTAAAGACTTTTTTGGATGAAAGGAAAGTTTGAGAACACTCCGTTGGGATCGGAGAAAAAAAAAAAAAAAGTAGCTTTTTCTTTCTTTTGTAACGGAAAGCTACCACAAAGCTTTTGAAGCTGCCTATTGTTTTTAACTTGTTCCGTGTCCTCCTTTGAAATAAATCACATCTTTCTTCTGCACCAAAAGAAAGCCTAGCATGTTACATAAATACACACGTACACATCCTTGAGTGCCTGCAGTGAAGCTAAGCACTATGTTAAGATGATGTTGCCAAACAAGGCAAGACCATGCTCAAGTTGGTGATTCACACAGGGATCCGAGTTTTTTTAAAAAAAAACAAACACCAACCCACAACAAAAAATCCAACCCAAGAAGAGGGTGAGAGGAGAGGAGGTGCTTGATGGGTGGGTTTGGGAGTGCAGTAGGCTGACTGAATCTGTGACTTGGATTTCTGCCACACTTTGCAGGCGCTGAAAATGCGCTTCATGTTAAAAACTGTCAGTTGCAAGTGCAGCTGAGTGTCTTCAGCCAGGGGAAGCTGAGCAGCGTGGCTGTTTGCTTCCTCATGGCTGCTCATCCCCCTGGATACCAGGATGGATGCTGGCAGGGTGGTTGCTGGCAGCGTGGACCTTGTAGGGAGATGGGGCAGCTTGAGTGCAGTTCTTGCCCAGCCTTTAGTTTGTTGCCAATAGGGCGTGACAAGTTACTGTGGTTTATGGCAGACCTGTGGCCAAGCTCCAGGTCAGAGGTTTGTCACCCTTACCTGCATTTCGTGAAGTATTTGGTGGCAGTATTCCCCTGAGACAGTGCCTCTGGTTGAAAGCCATGTTGCAAATCAGCCTCTGCTCTGCAGCTGCTGTGTCATATAAGTCTTGCACATTATGCTGCTTCTGTGGGATATACCAAGTGTGCCCAGGCCCATCTAAGCCTTGCAGGTGACTGTTTGAGCTGGGAGCTGCCCACAGAGTTGTGACTCTGTTGGAGATGACGTTTTTGCTGCTTGCTCTGTGCTGCTTTATCCCCCGTTGCATAGTGCAGCATGACATGGATAATCCGGTCATCATTACAAAAGGATTTTAAACTCCTTTTTAATCAAAAGTCATTTTTAATAAAGCTTTGCCTTGCTTGGAGGAGTGTTGGCTCGTGCGTTTAAGAAAAATGCAGGAGGCTGGGGGAGGTGGGAGGGAACCATATTATGGAGACACATATGTGGGACACAGGTGCTGTCTGGTTTCCAGGTGGCTGCTGGTGAAGTCCAAAGCTGTGGGACACATGTCCACTAGCACCAAACATGCAAAATCCTTACGTGTGCAGATAGAAGCAGTCAGTAGGTCTGTGCTTTCTCTGACTTTTTCCCTCACAGAGCAAAGTTTTAGTGGTGATGAAGGGAAGAAAGGCCTTTTCTAGTCTGGTCTGGCTCATGCTGCCACTTTAGACTTTGTATGTCCAAAACACTAGTGGTCCTCCAGTGCCTCTTGCATCTCAGAACAAACTGAGATCCTGGATGATGTGCAATGAGGAGGGTATGCTCTTTGCTTCTCTTGTAGTGGCCTTTTGTGTGAGTCTGTGTGATTGATCTTATTTCTTTGGCTGTTGCTCTGCCATTGTGTTGTGGAAAGTGCATTGTATAAAATAATGTGTGATCTCTGAGTAGCTCTGAAATGTGCGGTCTCCTCCTGTATGCCAGTGTCCTGCCAGCTTTTCTGGCAGAAACCATCTCTTGAGCTGCTACATCAGCTTCAGCTCCCCCCAGAGCAAGCCTTGCTGGGGCCTGAACTCAGTGCTGAATGGAGTTTGGGAGTGAGCATCCTGCTGGTTCCTGCTTTCCCAGTGCCAGTAGTCCTCACTCTTGAGGTATCTTGACCGTATGTTTAAGATCTCCTTGAGTCTCTCCTCTTTGATAAGTACAGGTAAACTTCTGGGAAGTTTTAAGGTTATTTCTTCCTGAAACAGACCCTTCTGAAGGGATCAGTGCTGGGCACATCCAGAGGAGAGCCAGCAGCTTGCAGTTCAGGTTGGCTAGTGAAACATCTGAAGGAGAGGGGGCCACGGCTGTGTTACAGTGACACTGGTGAGTTAACCTCAGTTATCCACCTGTTGGAAAGCTGCACGTAGAAAATCTGAAAGTAAGACAGGTTTGCAGCACAAATAAGGGACCAGGAAGGAGCTCAGCTTTGTCCCGGAGTCCCATGGTTGAGCTGGCAGCTCCTGGAAAGGTGCAGGGGAGCAGAGGACACTGCGATGTGAAATGTTCTCCTGGCAATATTGTTGCTTCCCTGGGAGGCTGACAAGTTCTTTACAGCCCCCAGCACTCCTGCCTGTTTCAGTAGCAAACGTGACTGCCATAGAAGCAATTTTTAAACGGCAAAGACGGATGCTGCAGTTTATTTTTGGGCACAGAGAATCCCAGACCAGATGGCATTTAGCAGGCAATGAACTCTGCAGGAGTTAAGTAGCAAAGCTATTGTTTATGAACTCGCATGACTTACCGTTAGAAGGCATTCCAGTGGCAGAATAAAAAGTATTAAGGATTTGTTTCAGCAGCAGTAATAAAACAATCTATAATGTTAAGTCCATAAAAAATCACTTTCCCTTGGGGAAAAGGTGTTCATAAGCAAAAGCTAGATATTGCCTTGATTTACAGTTGTTATTTGTCACCTGTTTGGGTATTAGGGAATAAGAGGGTGCAAAGAAGAATGGTTAAATGATTGGAAATCATGAGGAATCACCACAAAAAAAAAAAAAAAAAAAAAAGATTTAAAAGATTCATTCTCATCCTCTCTGGAAAAGGGGACAAGTGAAAGCTCTTAATAGTAAAAGGACAGACAGAGCTTTGTTCTTGACCATTGAACAGTGCTAAGCCAGCAGCTCACTCAGACTTCAAAGACAGCAATTTTGGTAATTACAAAAGTACACCAACAAATGGAGAAGATTTGAAACAAAATCAGTTCTCCACCTCTGTTGGCATAAGGAAACTAAGGCTCTGAGCCCTGTGGACTGCTGCTTGGGCACTGCCATGTGCACCAGCAATGCTTTTATAGAAAACACCAGCCTTTCTCATGAGACCAGGAGGAGAGATAGCCACTGGTCCCGGTGCTCCTCTGATTTTGAATCATATAGCTTCACGCAAATCTACATCACACTCTGTCAAGGAGCAAACACTTGACCTATGGATGTACTCATGAAACTTAAGTGTAAAGGGAAAAAATACATGCAGAGAAGCAAGTTAGATCTGATGCTCTTGTAGATAAGGAAACTTCTGTGATCCTTCAGGTTCCTACTCAGCTAAAGCTATACCTGTCATCAGCATGTAGTGTGGTGTTAGTTATTAACTAGCAGGAAGAAGGTAGCTTTGTAGGATAAGCACCAAGGAAGGATTTTTCTCCGATTAAGTGCGAGCCTAGATTAAATTCTGTGATGTGGATGCATAGATTGAATTCCACAGTAAAGTGACTTCAATAGAAGGTCACGTTAATACATTAAAACAGGAATGAGTTCAGGTTGGTTCAATTAAGAGGTAAAACATTTACTTGATTTAACATTTGAGCCTGAGTGGGACTTACAGTGTTTAGACTTTGCTCCTTAGACCAGTCAGTGATGAAGGGAAAAAAAATAGTAATTTGTTCATTTCCTTAAGTGGGTTCTGTGGTTGTCCTGCTGAACAGCAAGGGCTTTAGAGTGACTGAAATCTGTTTACAGAGGAGTATTGCACATGCATCTCACCTTAAATAATCTGGAAGAGAGTACTTACCGTGCAGGTTTGAAAATACAGCTCCCACCCACTCAGTTTGCAGAATACACTGAAGCCTTGGAATGGCCCTCAGGCAACAGCAACTCATGGAGGCAAGTTACTTTTACCCAGGAAGGAGTTTATTTAATCTCAGGGAAAACTGCTGGGCAGCACATGTCCATGCATGTCTTGCATGTGTTTTGATTTATTCTTTTTCTTGGCTGGCAAAAGGCAGGTAAATTGAAAAAAGAAAAAAGAGGGTTGTGGCAGAATGCAAAAGGCTACTACAAGGGAAAGTGCAGGTCTTTTGCTCCCCAGCTGGACTTTGCTGAACTTCCAGAAGAGAGGCTGCACAGCCAGGATCCTACCTTCAGCCATGGCATGCATGGGTGTCTTATGGGGAAGGAGCCTTTGTCTATCTTCAGCACAGGGATTTGTCTCTTTAGTAATGCTTAAAGGCAGCTTGCTTTGTGAAACCTTGTGAGCTTCTTGAATTTACAGCCTGCTGCAGGAGGGAGTTTTGCAGCCTGTGTTAGGTGCTCGACTGCTTTCTTTGGCTTTCTTCAAGTGCACCTTGCAGTACCTACATTGAGGCTTCCTGGTTTTTCATTGGAGCAGGCAGAAAAACAGTCACCCAGTTCTGGGTGCAGTACTGTAGCCAAACTATTGTGAGGAAAAATGTCTTGCAAGCTTGCCTAATTCTCTAAATTTAGCAGAAGGACAGGCTGAGACTTGGCCCTGCCTCATCAGTTGCATAAGGCTGGAAGTCCATGGGACTGAGTCTTGTAAGCCCCACTCCAGGGAGTTGGCTTTTCACATGGGCAGCTATTAACGTGTTGTGACCCAAACAGAGAGACAGAGCTAGCAGGATGCTGATCAGTCCTGATAGCTTCCTGCAGACTTCGGTGAACCCTGCCTGTTAACTTTATTATATCATAGAAATGGCTTTGGGAACTCTTAAACTCCTTTTTTTTTTTTTTTTTTTTTTTCCCTTTAGTGGGACCTGCAGTGGTAACGGAGCCAGTTAGAAGGCTCAGCATCTCCTCTGTGATGGGCATGTAGTAGCTTTGGAATTACTGATTGGAAAGGTGGGCTCACAGCTAGTGGGAATGTTATCATTTGGACTGGCTGCAACTGGTGGTGTCTAGCATTCTGGTGGATGCTCTGCGTGCAGTCGTGCCTTGTTGTTACTGGGTGAGAACAGACAAGTTGGGGCTGGCTGCAGCTTTCTCTCCAGCTGGTGCCTTCCTTGCCTTGGCAGAATGAGAAAGTGCTCATGACAGTTATGACTGAAGGGGTGGAATTAAAAATAACCAAAAGGTAGATTCTGGGCTTGGTTACTCAGTGACAGCCCTGTTTCTATTCTGGGATGAGGATAATTCACACTGAGCTCATTACACCATGACTCTGCCTTAAAATGCCTTGACAGTCAATTTTGTTCCAGCTAATAAGGTTCTAAAATGTTAATGAAGCAAATCAATTCTTCATGGCTTTATATCGCAGTCGTCTGAAATTGCTGTGTTGCAACCTGCCAATTCAAGGAGCTTTTTAGATAGTAGAAGGGCAGCAACATACTCATCAATTTGGAGGATGCTTTGTTTCCTATTTGAGCTTTTCCCCAGTGCCCCCTCTCATTTTCCTAAGCCTTTATGCTGTGCTGTTTACTTGTACCCTTTGGTTGCTTCCTTCCTCCAGTGTCTGCTCTGGTCAGTCACATGCAGAGGTGGCTTGCTGCCACCTTCCCCATTGCACAAGGAGAAGAAGGATGGACTGCCCAACAGGACAGGCAGAGATGAAGCTGGACAAGGGAGGCTACTCATGCTGAAATACTATTTGAACTAGATTGAGTTTGACAGGACAGAGTGGAGAAATGG
The DNA here is from genome assembly GCA_035590215.1 of Microhierax caerulescens. NCBI lineage: Eukaryota > Metazoa > Chordata > Aves > Falconiformes > Falconidae > Microhierax > Microhierax caerulescens. The sequence continues at coordinate 76,247,065 of JAVJGJ010000001.1, forward strand.
CATCATGTTCACACACCCACCTCATCTTTTTGGAGAGGGCAATGGTGTCAAAAGTCACAGCCTTCTCTCCTCATGCCAAGTCTCTTGCTGCCATGTCAGTGTTACCTGGCATAAAGATTCTCTGTGCTCAGTATTTCATGAGTTGCAGAAATAGGAGAGAGATGTTGCATGTATCATGTAGCCACACTGATGGTAGACCAGTTACCTGCACCGGCTTAGGAATAAATTAGATACCAACCCTCCTTTATTTCTCTGAGCTGTTTATTTCAGACTGTGAGAAGGAAACAGAAGGGTTCAAACCTTCATGACTACTCCTGGAGTTATTTTGATGGAGCTGTTTTGTTGAGTTCCTACTCTCTCCATCCTGGTTTGTGGGTGTGGAGATAGGAATTACCAAATCGTGTGGTTTGGGGAACATGTGGGGTTTTTTGTTTTGCTTTTCATTGAATTCCAGTTCTAACTATAGTTAGCTTCTATGTGCCCGAGAAAAAGATAACTGATGTTTTGGAAACCTTGTACTGCCACACTGGTAAGGGATGATCTCAAATAACTCACGTTGGGGAAATTAGTGGATGAGATGTAAATTGGCATTTTGAATAATTACCCTCCTGTAGCTGCCGAGTTGAGCATCCAAAATGCTTTCCACTCAAGTTGTCCACCCAGAGGTATGCTCCGTCCAGTGCCAAAGGCCTCCCCAGAGCTTTTGCAACCACTGAGTTGTGTCAATGTCCTCTTCTGCTGTGGCAGTGAGGGGTTATGAGCTAGCTGACCCTGTCGTGGGGAAGGAGGAGGGTATTTAACCCCCTTAAGCATTCCAGTCTCTAGCTGGTGTTTGTGTGACCTCTCCCCTTCCCTGAGTGGCTGCATCTAGAGGCGGTGGTTGCCAGTATGTGTCTCCCTGTGTCTCCTGGGCAGGCCTTGCAGACCACCTTACCTTTGGGATGACCCCGGCTTCCTGCCATGGTGAGGAGCTTGGTAGTTCCTTGGGCAAGAAGTAATGTGCAGGGTGGTATCAGCTGCAGTGGGGGAAGCTGCTGGGGCTTGAGCTCAGCAGAGCACAGCTTCTGCAGCAGGTCTGGGGTTCCTGGCCCAGGGGTCTGCAGCTTTAGGTCCTGAAGCTTGACCCAGACCTGTCAGCTCCAAGCTGCAAAGCACTCCTGCCTGTTTCCAGAGATCTATCACGGAGGTCGTTTCGTGTTTCTGTCATGTGGTATGAATTAAGAGCCTTGGGAAAACATTCTCCTGTGCAGCCAGCTGGGGGAAAGATTCAGGGTGAGCCATACACATGTCCACATGTGAGGCATAGAGATGAGGTGCTGGCTCAAGAGGCAGCTGGTGCTGTGAATGCAGGAGCTGGAAAGCTCTGTGGTGCTTGGGTCAGCCAGCAGCCCCAAGGCTGAGCCAGCCCCTCTGGCACTTGTGATGCTCTGGAGCAGAGCTGAGCACCCACAAAAGACTACTCTGTGTTCAAGGAAGGTGTCACTGTTGACATTTTTAGTCTTGAACCTTTCAAAGGAGAAATGGCAAATTACTATCTGTTCCTTTTGCATATTTTGGAAACCTCTAACCCTCTCCCCTTGCTCCTCACATCCTTTTTCAGCTTCTGGTCTTGGGGACTCACCACTGCAGGATGGTCCTTTGCCTTGCAACTGGCCACCTTTCCCATTCCGCATTTCCAGAGCAATCTTTGGTTTTTGTTTTCAAGCCTTCCTTTTCTCTTTTTAACTATATTTAATCTCAGGCAGATGTGTTCCTGAGCATGTGCTGTACCTGATGGGTGGTTCTGCTGACCAGCTTGGTGTTGTGATTGGTGCTTAGTAACAGATTTTTCTTCTCTGTTGCTTTTTTCCACAGAGGTCTCTCCCACTGGGGCCCTCTCACAGGCCGGGATTTTTGTTGGGGTTTTTTTGCTAGTTTTAAGCTTCTTTAACTGGGACTGCAATGTGAGGCTCATGAAACTTCTGTTCATAATGTGGATTTCACCCTGCTCTGCTCCCTTTTGTGATGTCTCTGCTTTCAGCTTCTTTATTTTTGTTGTTTGCAGCCAGAATAGCCTCCAGTGAGAAAAAATCAAGTCCTGACTTGAAGGTCTCTATCCCACACACCGCCTCAAGCAGGCCAGGTAGATAAGGTCGCTCAGGACTCCAGAAATAAATCAAAGGAAGTGCGGAGTTGTAACTTTCTGGGTAATATTTTTGTGCGTGACATGCAGGCAGTGCTGTGAGGAGCATATTAAAAATTCATACCGATACGGAGCAGTATTTTCTGTGTGCAGTGCTTGAGAATAAGCTTGTGCATCATACACAGCACCATTTGCAGGAAGCAACTAATTCGTTTCATCTAAGCAGGGAGTGGTGAAGACAAGATTTAGATGGCATGGAGTAGGAGCAGGCTTAGTGTGAGACACCATCTCCTTCCCCCTCTTTCTGCCTCCTGTCAGATTTCTCGTCTGTTGTAGAACTGGCTGCAAAGTCCCCGTGTATGAGGGTGTTGCCTGTGCTTACAGCAGAGGGGGAAATCTCTGCATGTGGCTATTCAACTCATCCTGCCCCTGTGATGGGTTTGATCTAATTGTGTAAGTATTCCAGCTGTTGAATCTCAAACCAGCTAACAGCCAGGCAGAGAAGCTGTAGCTTCTCCAACCCCAATCTCTTTGCAGTTGTATGGGTGAAAGGGGGTAGGACTGCATGTGAAGCAGAGGGGTGTTCTGGGCCTTGGGGCTCTCTTGTGAGCTCTGCTTTCTGACTGCTGTTGGAAACTGAGGATGGGACATGTGCTTTTGGTATGCAAGCAGTGCCGAAGTGTTTTATTCTCTAATTTTCTGAAGGCATGACTGCTGGGTGCTGTGCTGAGAGATGTCAGCAAGCAAGGATTGGTCAAGGGAGGCTTGACAGAGAAGCAGTTGAGGCTGAGATGTGAAGTGTATCTCCTACCAATTCCACTTGCAGCGGTTGGTGCTGAAGACCTTCAAGCAAGGAGGGAGTGTGAGAATGGATTTGGGCTAGGAGAGCAAATGAACAGTGGGGTTGGAAAAAACAGCAGCTCTGGGGAATGGGGTGGAGTGAGTGGGTCAGTGCTGAGGCTGGGCAGGATGTAGATGCAGCTTGGTTTTGGCTGTCTCATGCCCCTGACATGAAGCATGGGTGATGTATCTTCAAGGTCCCAAGCAGACTGAAGAGAGAGAAGCAGCACCAGAGCCAGGGCCAGGGTCCTGCTCATCCACTGCTGGCTGGTTGTGCCAATGGAACCCAGACCCTGACAGCATGAAAATGAGAAACACCATCAGGCTGGAACTTTGCAAATAATGTTCTCTTGGGAGCTCTGAGAGAAAGGAGATGGCATGGCAGGCTGGAGTAGAGTCTCTCACCCCTGCTGCGTATTGTAGACACATGAACAGGGAACCTTGTGTCACTTAGCAGCGCCGTGGCAGTGGGAACTGTGTGAAGGCAAATGGTCCGGGTGGGATTTTTCCTCCTTGCATGCAAAACCCTTCTCTCTGTTAGGCAGCCAAGTAGGCTTACAGCTGGCCTTGTCTGGCTGCCAGAGTGGAGTAACCGAACACTCCAGCAAGTACTTGCTTTTCTTGCTGTCAGCCTCCCTCCTAGCTCTCTGATTTGTCATGAGTATCTGGCATTTCATGGGTATTTCCTAAAGGCCAGTGAAGTGTGCTTTGCAGCACGCCTGGGTCTGATCACTGGCACGGGCTCCAAAGGAGGCATCCCTCCCCAAATCAATGCGAAGGAATAACATGAATAACTGTACCTGACCAAAAATTGTACACTGGTGCTTTTTCTGTGTTCCTAGGCATATATGGCAGTAGAAATGTCTTCCTTGTGCACTGAGTGGCGATACATGGTTTGCCTCAATCTGGCACACGCAGTTATCCTTACAGGCTGCAGGTGTTGGCCTGGCCCAGGAACCCAGCACAAGTGGCTCAGAGTTGGTCATGCCTGTGTCTGTTCTGGAATGAAACAGTGGCAGTGAAGAAGATCTTGCTGACATAGAAATACTTGCTTTGGGTGAGGTGGCTAGGACTAAGAGGAAACAGGCCTTTCTGGTAGAGCTTTGGGCATTGGAAGGTTTGTTCCTACCTTTACTTGTGATCATCCATGTGTAGCAGGTTTCTTTTAAATGGTGTGGGGCAGCATGACTGGCTCATCCCATCTGCCTGGAGGAGTTTACAAACCAGCTTAATGCTGCAGCCAAAATTGACCATGGTAGTTTCATGACAGGGTCTCTGTTTGTGTCTCAGCCTTAGGTTGCTGTACAGCACATTTTACCCAGTTGTGGAGACCTGTTTCTGTGTCAAAACGCCAGGATGGTGGCTATGGGACAGAAGCAATTTCTTTGCATCATTTGTGTCATTGTAAATGGAGAGACAGCAAAGAAGCATCTGCTGTCTTGTTTGCAGGTGCTTTTAACCAGGCTTGGTGGTGCCTGTCTGCTGTCAGCTGCACTGGGACTTAGACACATCTAAAAATCAGGCCTTGGTCAGCAAGTACCCAACATTAAAGTGCTTTTGCAATAGGGCTCGTGCATCTAAATCAGCTGAATAATCTTAGTGATGCACACTTGTGGAAGATGGGATTGTTCTTCAAAAACTGTGTTAGTCTTTAGCCTTAAGACAAAGTAGTTGGAGTTTTGGTTAAAACCTTAGTGGCTTCTGTGGAAGTTAGCGTTAAAACCAAGGCCATGTCAAGACTAAGCTTCGTGGTTTGTGTGTGTATTATTGCAGGGCAAGCTTTCAGAGGGGGTAGGCAGAACTGAGGTTTCCAGTAAAATTTGTGACATGCTCATGAAGGAATGTACAATCAAAATACAGACTGGCTGGTCTGTACGTAGGGACAGAACAAGCACTGCAGATGTGGGCTGCTCCAGCTACATTTAAACTTAACAGTTAAACCAAGGAAACACCACTGCATGCCAGGCACTTAGCTTTTTGTTTTGTATCAGTGCAATATTTCATTTGATCTCTTTCCCACCCTGCCGCAGTCTTGAAGACTTTTTTTTCTGCTCTCTTGCAGTTTGAATAATTTCTGAATAGAAACATGAGATTCTGGGTGGGGAAAGTTGCATCCAAGCAGTGTCTCAATGCTAGTTTGTTACAGCTCTGAAAATTGCATATTGCAATGAGATTTGCACAGGCTTGTATTTAGTAGTGATGTGAAGCATGATTTAGTACTGTGATGAGTTTGTGCAGCAGAGATGAGCTGTTTGCAAAGGCAAGGGGACAAGAACGCTACAGTGGGAAGGCAGCAGGACATCCATTAGCTAAGAGGGGCAGGAATAGGAAGGATGCCCAGGTGACCTTCTGGCCACTTGGTGCGTGATGTATCTCATGCAGTAACTGAGTAACTGTGAGAAAATTCATTCTTCTGGGGAGCAGCCTGTATGTCAGTAGGAAGTGGGAATAGGGCTGGAGAAGGTGTGGATGGGGCTGGGGACAGAATGAGGTGAGCTTTATCCCAGAGGCAGCCCTGAGGGGAGGGTAAAGCCATAAAGAAAAGGAGCGTTGACTGAAGAGCTGTGGGAAGGGGTTTGCCTGCAGATCAGGCATCTCTTTTACCCTGCAGCAATCTCCTCTGTTTAAGAAATCTCAGTCTAAGGATTCCTGAAGTGGAGAGATGGAAATGGGGATGAAGGCTCAAGCAGACAGACCAGTCTTACTGTGCTCCTCTGGTTTAAGATCTAATGGATATTAGCCCTGTCGTTAAAGCGCATAATGGTGCACTGATTTTATGACTCATCTTTCAGAACTGGTGTTTTCAGTAATTTTAGCAATATTGCAGTTTGGAAGTCAGCCTGGGGTTTGGAACCTGGGAATCACGGTGACACAGAGCCCTGTGGCATACGTGCTTGATGGGATGCTATGCTGCTTTCAGCGTGTGACAGCTCACGTAATTGAGGATGCTGCCTTGCAGATATAACTTTGAATTGCAAATACCATCACGATTCTTCTGTTTTGGGAGACATGTCTGCGTGGCTTAAAAGCTGCTCTGCCACTTCAGGTTTGAGTGTGGGTGTGAGACAAGGGTAAATATTCAAACTGAATGTGAATTCAAATTGTGCACCATGGGGGTAAACTGGAATTATGAGCCCCTGAGAGTGGAGTATTTTTCCAGAGGAACTGTGTGTATATGTGTATGTTCCCTGCCAAGCCCTCACCTCTGCTTTCATGATACCAAATGATGTGTTCTTCCTTTGGAAAAACCAAGGGGGTTTAGACCTACTTTTTCATGAAAGTGAGAAAACAGCATGGGGAGGAGAGGAAGGAAGAGGCATGTAACAGGCTTCAGGTACAATGGGATTGACTGTCGTGCTGTTGCTGCACAGGCTGGGCAGTAGTTCTGCAAAGCATGGTTTCTTTTCCAGTTTTCCTGGGTTGTCTGGCTATCACAGCTAGGCACAGGGAAACATTTTTCTGATGTTCTTTGTTTTAACAGCAATTTATTGCAAGTGCATTTCAAAATAAGGGAGTCCAAGGAGTGTCTGTCTTGAGTGTTTTAGTGGAAGTGGGAACAGCCCATGGTGGCTGCCTGATTGATGGGTACAGAGAATTTTGTGTGGACCTGTGACAGCAGCCTGCTTACCGGTGGCCTGCCTCTAGAAGAAGTCGCTGATCTAGCTGGCACAAGCCAGTTGTGGCCTGGTGCCTCTGCCTCGGGTAGGTCTGTTCAGCACCAGTGTGGGCTTGCCTAGCAGAAGGATTGAGCCCCTGCTGGGCAAGGATGCTGCCATCCCATACTGCCTTTGAGAGCAGAGCCTGCCTGCCAGACTGTTAGCAAGAGGTGCTTCTGGTGCTCTTGGCTGGGCTACGCTGAGGAGATGGCATGTTGATGGCTGGGGAATCTGTCTTCCTGGAGCCAGTCATGTGTGGAGCAGAGTCAGGAGGAAACTTGTCTTGCTCTGAGCAAGCGTGCTGGGGAAGTGTTCCTCAGAGCTGGGCACATCTCGGTACCTGGCTTTCCCCCCTCACTGTGCTGACCTGCATCTTGCCCTGGACTACATGCTGCAAGGGTGCCAGCAGTGGGGAGCTGCCAACTTGGCATTTGAACAGTGGCGCTGACGTAACTTATTTAGCAGAGGGATACCATGCAGTGTGAGAGCCCCACGCTGCTCCTGACTCAATGCAGAGCTGGTATTGCCTCCATTCGGGAAGAGCTAACGGCTGGGAGCTGTGATCTGCATGCTCAGCAGAGTGTAGCATGGCCCAGAGCCCTGACAGGACACCGCAGCGGTCCCCACGGCAGCTGTGGCAAGTACACAGAGGGAGAGGGGCATTAGGGAATCCTCTTTGTGTATTTCTGCCTGCTTCTAAATATTGTTCTGGCAGCTGGGAGAGGCACCCCACAGTTGGCCAACCATCACAGAACAGCCGGGTTTCTGCAGCTCCTGGGTAGCTCCAGCTTAGAAATAGCAGTACCGGAGCAACAGCTAGACAGCTGCAGTGGTCAGGATTGCTCAGGGAAAGAACAGGAGGTAACATACAATTCAGAAAAGGTCAAGCACACTTGTCTGGTTGGTTTGAGGTCCCCCCATGAATTTCTTAGAGGAGAAATACTGAAGTGATGCAAAAATCATGGCTGTGGCAGTTCTTTCAGACCATCTTTCTGGTTCATACTAAAGGTGGTGGTCTTGGCAGGGTCCTTGTAGCATCATTCTGCTTGAACTGAAAGACAGCTGCTTTTTGGGTAGCTTTGTGGGTGTGGATGGCTGTAGTATGCAGATATGAATAATAAGGCTTGTATCTGTAGCTTTCTCTGTCTGCCAATTTCCTGATGATGCTACAGGTCAACTTCCTCTCTTTCATGAAGATTGAAGGTAAACTTCTGGATCCCATCTGCCTCCAAAGCCTAATTAAGAAACCTGCTCCTAAAACCTGCAGCTCATTAGGCTCCATCTAGAGGCTGTGAGTCCCTAAGGAGCCTTCAAGTCTGTGTGCAGTGATTTGTGTGGAGCAGCATGTCTTCAATCTGTATTCACCAGGATGTTCACCATGGTTACACGAATGAGACCTGCTTGGGTTGCAAGACCAGTAAGCCCTCTTACAGTGCTCACTAGCATCAGTCATGGATGTTTACTTGGTGATGGGGAGTGGAAAGGCATGCTAAAAGCAAAAATTGCAAAAACTGCCTTGCCAATGCTTCAGTGTTTTAATTGTTTTCCTTTATTCGCAGGAGAACTGCTGAGTCAGCCGAGACCAGAGGGACTGACGGAGATCATCTGTCCCAAGAATGGCAGCGAGCGAGTTAATGTTGCCTTGGTTTACCCCCCAACTCCTACTGTGATCAGCCCGTGTTCCAAGTGAGACCTGAAAATAGACCCCCATTCCCCTGTCCATAGACATCAGAAAGCCTACATAAAGCATGCCCTGACTAAGTATGTTTTTCTGGAAGGTAGCAGCTCCACAGCCTGGGTACTGTTCTAATTATTTGTGGACATAGGCAGCCCACTCTTAAGGGTAAGAGGTACAACAAAATGGGTTGAAGTGTTCCCTGAGCTGTGTTGTGGTAGATGCAAGACACATATAGTGGGCAGGACAGATCAGGAGATAATAGAATCATGGGCAGGTTTAGGTAGGATGGGACCTCAGGAGGTCTCTGTCCACCCCCTGCTCCAAGCAGAGCCACCCTTACAGCTGGGTCAGGTTGCTTGGGACTTTGTATAGGCTAGGGTTGATGACTGGCAAGGATGGAGGTGCTGCCACCTCTCTGGACTCTAGAATTACACTGTTCTCCTGGGGCAAAACTTTTTTTCCTTCTGTCCCATCTGAGTCTCCCTTATTAGAGCTTGGCTTTCATTGCCATGAAAATGCACTATTGGCTTGTGTTCAACATGTTCTCCACCAGATCCCAAGCCAGCTGGACCCCAGGCTACAGTGATGCATGGGGTTGTCCTGTTCCAGGTGTAGGGCTATGCACTTGGCCTTGTTGAATTTCACAACACTGTTGTTGACCCAGTCCTCCAACTTGGTGAGGTCCTTCTGGACAGAAGCCCTGCACTCGTGTATCGGTAGCCTATGTGTCTTTCACTCCGCAGAGTGGGGATGTGCTTAGAGAACATCTGTTGTGGTGGGAACAAATGTGGGACAACACTCACAAGAGCAGCCTTGGCTTTTTGATGCATAGGTTTTCTTGCAGAACAGAAATGCAGCCATGGTCTGCTCTCCTTGGAGTGGTGCAAGGGAATTTGGCAGGAAGCTTAGAGGAGCAGGCCAAATATCTTACCTGGTGCCTCTGCTGTGCTGCCTGTGAATGCCTGTTACTTTCACTTCAGTATCTGAAAGTAGGCTTGGATGCTGTTCTCCCTGTTCAGTGCCCTTCCACCCCAAAATACACTCATCCTGCTGGAGAATAGCTTTGGTGATGGGTGGCTGTTGACCTGTGTGTGAAATTGAAGTGCCCACCTGGGGCAGCAAACAAGGTAGCTGCCTTGTTACTGAGCCACAGGTCACCACTGTCTTCATTTGGTCCTCCTCTGTGTGTACTTGGCACAGTACATTTCTAACCTGAGGCTGCAATTTTTGTTGTACTGTACTGTCCAGCTGTGCCTGTGCACTTGTCCTCATGTCCTCCAGCGTACCTTCTACAACATCTGACAGCTGAGTCCCAGTTTTACAGTCACTCTGCTGGCAGGGAACTTGGGTTCTTAAAAAGGCCTGTGTTACATTTAAAAGACCTCACCCTCCTTATTTAGAAACCTAGAGAAAATTGTGTGTCTCAGGTCATTCCTTACAAGCACTGTGAACCCTGCTGCTTACGTGACATGACTGTTTTCTCTATCCTTTCCTCTTCTAGATAAATCGTCAGTGCTGGTGCCAAAGGTTTTCCACCGGGCAGAACATGGCTAATGCTCTGCAGTGCTCCCATCTCTCCAACTGTGGAGTTGCATGCTGACAGGGATCGATGGGACTTTGGACTCTGAAACGCTGTGGGGCGGGGGCAGCTCCCAGGTGGGGCCTCATGACTCGAGTGGATGCGGTCACCTGGAGGTTGGGGACGACAACAAGGCATGAAGCAAAATGATTGCTGCAGATGGCAGGGCACTGGCCAGAGGGAAAGCACTGGGGATAGGATTCTGTGGACACATTGATCACTTGTTGAAAACCCATTTGGATCTCATGATGAATGTAAAAATGTTCTTGGTACCATTTAATTCAGACCTGCTTGGAGGAAAGTCTCTTGAAATGAGCTGTAGCAGGATTCCCTGGATTTGTTCCTGGACAAGTGAGTTTTGTGGCAGTTGGCCAAGGCTTTGTTGGGGGGGGGGTTGATGCTGTGAAGCCTTTAAAATTGCTCCACTGCAAAACAGTTTGCTGTGTCCCACACAGCAGGCTTGGGCAGTGGCTGGCAGAGTGGGAGAAGCAGGCTGGGAAAGGTTTCCTGCTCTGTGTGTTCAATTACCCTGTTCCATGAAGTGGTAAGAATGTGTTGCAATCACGCAGGGATGGAAGAAGGGCAGTCAGTGTGGCCCCAGCACTTGCCATTTCTTCCCTGTGGTCTGCCATGTCTGCATGCTGTGGAGTTGCCATTACAGTACTCTACGTGCACTGCAGCCGCTAGAGCAGTAGAAATCTAGATCTGGGTCTTCCTCCTAGCAGAGATCTAGTGAAACAGTGTGTGGATGTGTTGTACAAACTGCCCTGATCCCCTTGGGCTCACCCTGGCAGCCGTGCTTCATGAGTAGCCATTCTCCCTGGGCATGTCAGGAATGTCATGCCCAGACATTCCCAGATGTCGGGAAGGGCAGGCCGAGCACTGGCACCACAGTGCTGGTTTCAGTCCTGACTAGGTAGTTTTGAGGACTTCCAAGGTGCTTCTTTCAGTTCGTGCCCCGCAGCTGAGCCCTGATAACTGGGCTGTATGATTCCTGCTCCGTGCAATACTAGATTTTGTTTAAATCAAATAGGAGACGGGCATTTCCAGAGCCAGGATCCCTTCATCAGTGCTGGTGGAGGTCTGTGAGATGAAGGCCTTAAAATGCTTATATTAATGTAACTCTCTTAACCCTTCGGGCTGTGATGGCAGACATGGGATGGGTGATACTGGTCTGCAGGCAGTCTCCACCGGGATGCAGGCTGGCCAGGCCTGCAACTAGTGCAAGACAGTGATGTGCATCCTACTGGGACCTGGTGCTGCTGTACAGGTGACGTTCCTCTGGCTTCTGGGCCTTCAAATACCAGCCTTGTGTACAGGGCTGCAAATATCCCCGCTGGCAGGAACTTGACACTGGGAAATGCAGGGCAGAATCCACTCTAGTAGGAGATTGTGGAGGCCAGGTGGAAGAAATTAAGCCAGTCTCACTTCACTGGGGGAGAGCTGCCAAATAAAAGCTGGCAGCTCAGTCAGCTCCACATTTCTTCAGGGTATCATTCCAGCTGGGCAGAGAGCGTGGCTCAGATTTCACGTGTTGACCTGTCATCTCTGGCAGTGGGCATTTGAACCTTTCGTATGTCAGTGAGAAGCATTAATTGATCATGTTTCTGGATCGCTGTAGATAAATTGGGGACTAGAAATTGCCTACGGTGGCTGGAAGGAGTGAAAGGGAGGGGAGATTTTTGAGTGGTGTCAGGAATGGTGCTGGGAAACTCCCTTGTCCTGAGTCTTGCTGCCGGTGAGACATGAAGGGCCCTGGTACAGTCAGAACTTGTGTTAGAGCATTCCCTACTGTCACCTCCCATGCTGGGCGGCCTTCTCTCTTTGCTGCTACTCACCTCTCTCTTTTTCCGTTCTCCATAGGAAGAAACTAGCAATTTGTTGCTGTGACGTTGCGTGGAAACTACATTGTAAAGAAACCACAAACTGGAATCCTTTTCCAGCCTAAAGCCTGTTTCCCAGTGCACCCATCTGGTCTGGGGTGCATGAGCATTGAAGGAGTGAGAGGACAGAGAAGAAAGATGTCTTACAGCCTGCTCCTTGGGACCGCAGCCCTCCTGCTGGGGCATGCCACCTCAGCGCGAGCACGGCATTACTTGGCCTTTGCAGGCGCTCAGTCTGCTCTGTGCACTGAAGCCGTAACGCCGGGAGTGTGGCAGTATGGAGATTAATCTAGTCGGGTCTATTTAATATGAAATGGTGGTCACTCATCCGCCCACTGTTTAGTAACTGGTGTAACTGTGTTTTCATCTGTATTTTTTTAATATGCAAAAGCCATTTAATTTTCTATGCAGTTCAGAAACATCTCCTCTTTGCAACTGCCAGGTGGGAGATCTGTGCAGGAGAACCAAGCCAAGTGGCTGATAGTCCTTTTGATTTTGCTGTCGCTCTCTTTAAAGGATGCATCCTGGAATCCTCTGCACACAGTGTCCCTTTGCTGAGCTCCTGCCTCTTAGACCTCATTTAACATCCCTGAGCCCCAGGGATGAGGGCCTTGTATTTTTGAAGGATATGTCATTTTTCATGAGTCAAGCCACAAGGAAAGAGGGCTTGAAGGCAGTGCCCTAAGAGCAGAGGTAACTGAGTTCAGAGCATGTATTATATTCCTGTTCTTTTTCCTGCTCGGAGAGTTACTGAACTGTTAGAAATGACTAAGACCTCTGCAGAGCACCCTGCAACCTTTACTTGAAAGTGTGTTATGAAGAGGGCAGAGAGGACTGGGGCATCCTCCCTGTGGAGCTGACAGTGCATTTAACCCCTTTGAAATAGGAGGAGAATCTCCTGGTACTACATGCCTACTTCACACAAGAGGACTGTGCTGGTTTTGCTCATTGGTTTGCAGACCCCTTACTTGTTGACCAGTTGATTTCCTGCTGAAACAGGTGCAGACAGGTTTGGCAGAGCTGTCAAGTTGCTGTGCACTGCAGGACTTTCAGCAGCTGGAACGTGTCCTGGAGTACCTTGTGTTATGCTCTGAAGCAAAGCCTGGGATTCAAACCTGCATCCGTCCAAGTGAAAGTCCCAGGATAGCAGCTTTGCCTTCTGCTGGGTCTGTGTAACGTGAGAAATTGCACGTTCCTAAGCAGCACACAAATCTGTTGAGGTAGAGGGAGACCGATGGGTGATGTAGCTCGTCCTGGGGCTTGCAGGGGTACTTGGAGGCCTCTAGCAACTGCAGAGGCTCCTGGGTAATGGGACACCTCTGCTTTAAATGTGCTAAAGGCAAAAAGCTCAGAGAAGTAAGATTGTTTCTAACCGGCCACAAGGCCAGGATGCATTTGACTAGTCTTTTGTGGCAATGCTGTTCTTTCTTCATTGTCTCTGCTCTGAGCTTGGGGAGTTCAGCTTTAAAGTTAAACAGAAATAGAGGCCAGACTGGGATTTAACCTGCCTTGTGGTCTCTCGAGTCAGATGGAAGAGGCTGGGGGCTGCAGAAGCATGGGTCATCTCCCTTGCAGCATCCCTCATGCTACAGTTCCATGGTGGCTGTGAAAACTCAGTAGCATATTTGGGTGCTGCTTTCCCAGGAACCCAAGACACACTTGGCTGTGCTGTAGTACCAGAGCTTACATGGGGTCCGTGTTCTCTTCCCCTTTGTACCTCTGAGGTAGTTGAAATTTGTCAGAGCAGTAGGGGCTCCTCACTGTGAGGAGACGTTTATGGTTGCATTAAAGGGAACTGCAAATGGTATTTAAGAGCTCACTAAGTGAGGTGAAAACCCACCGGCTCACTCCTGCAGAGCCAGATCCTGGAGCTCAGCTCCTCCCGCACCCTTTGGATGGGATCTTGGGCTGGCATCCTTGGAATGGCAGTGCGGGGAGGTGGAGATGCTGCACTGCAGTAAGCACAAGAAGAGGCTAGCAAGTGGGCCTCAGTGTAGCACCCATCACGCACTTCATGGCTCAGTTCATGGACTGTAATCGCAGGTATTCATATAATCTACATCACTGGGCAGGACTCTGCGCACACACACATGCATGCCCAGACGTACGCGCACCACACCCACACTTGCCCACGCATCCTCGCCAAAACAACTGAAAATAAAAGTGATCTCAATCTCAAGGAGAGGCCTGGCTGTTTGATTTGTTTTTCTTCTTCCAGTGCCTCCTTGGGTCCTTCCTCTGGAAGGGGCTGCGCTTAACTGTACATCTGGGGTTTTCTAAATCCAGGAGCCAGAGCTTTTAGGAGCAGTTAGCAGGTGACTTGCAAAATCGTCAAGATTGGCATTGAGTGAATCTGAGTGTGGAGCCCCTTGTTTGCGCTAGTATCTGTGAACCACTGCCCAATCCAGTAAGGCAGATGATTTCTGGGGAACAGCATTTTCCCTACTGTGTTTAGGGTGTTTTGTGGGTTTGTGAGGCCAGCTCAGTGGTTCTTACTGGTACTATGTTTGCTTTCTTGTCAAGCTTGGTTCTCTGCAAACTCTGCTCAAGTGCCACGTTGTTCAGAGGAGAGAGCAGTCAGGCAGATGGCCCTTTGCTTGCCAACATGGGTGTTAGTTGCCAGGAGGGTGAACTAAAAGTAGGGAGCAAGTCCCCTTCCACGCAGCCCCAGGTAGCTGTGTGACCCCATTTCCATCACCACTCTTGTCTGGAGGAGCAGACAAGACTGACTCCCGTGGCAGCCCCACTGAGCACAGCGATTGTGCAGCAGGCCTAGGGGAAGGAATGGCAGCATCTGCAACAAGACGGAAGGCAAGGGTGAGTGTGGGTGGCTGGGCCCTGGCCACAGCAGGGCAGGCGACAAGATGCGAGGCTGTTAGGGGGCTGGCAGATGTGGGGGTGTTGGGGTGGTTACATCAGCCAGGTGGGTGCCATGTATGTGTTGGCCTCCATCACTGAGGGACAGAAGGGAAATTTCCAAGGATGTGCCCGGACTGTGCGCCAGGGCTTTGGGAAGCACCAGCAGAAAATTAACTGACCACTGACGGACAGAGGCCTCCTCCCTTTAGCCTGTGCCTGCTGGCTGGGGGGACCCAGAGGGCTCACAGGTGTCCGGGGCCATCCACCCTCCCCGCCTGGACGCTGCACTAAGGGATCTGGGAAAGGCGCGGAGGGACAGGCCAGCTGCATGTGCATGGCCCTGGCCGGCTGCATGGCCCCGGCAGGCTGCATGGCCCCGGCCGGCTGCATGGCCCCGGCAGGCTGCATGGCCCCGGCAGGCTGCATGGCCCCGGCAGGCTGCATGGCCCCGGCAGGCTGCATGGCCCTGGCCGGCTGCACGGCCCCGGCGGGCTGCACGGCTCGGGACGGCTGCACGGGCCCGGCCCCACCTGTCCGCGGGGGGGCCGTGCCTAGGAAGCCCTGCGCGGTCAACCCTCTCCCACAGGGTGGCTGCCCGGTGCGGTTCCCACACAACGCGGCCAGAGCTCCCAGAGCGCTGCCGTGACCCGGCGAGAGCGGGAGGCTGCAAGCCCCAGCGGGA
>JAVJGJ010000001.1:76271162-76285850 GCA_035590215.1 Microhierax caerulescens
CCCCCCCCCCCCCCCCCCCCCCCCCCCCCCCCCCCCCCCCCCCCCCCCCCCCCCCCCCCCCCCCCCCCCCCCCCGTATCTGGCCTGTGGGCCGTAGTTTGAGGACCCCTGGTCTAGAATGACCTGTTGTACTTGTCATCTTTACTTCTGTAGTATAGAATTACAGTCGCTAAGCTAGTTGCCTGGGGCCTGATTTTCAAATGTGCTTCATGCCCAGATCTCACTTTACTCATTGAAGCATTTTGATTTGAATCTTCTTTTTAGGAATTAGGAGATGCTCCGTGAAGGTTTGTGTAAAAATGTCATACCAGTGCTCTTAGTTCAACTGTGTCTTGGAGTAGTTCAGCTGGAAAGACTGTATTTATTTTTTTTCAATCATTTTTTCCTGTTTTTGTGTAATACACTACAAAACTAATTTATGACTACCCTCAGATATCCCCACTCTTGACAGTGTAGTGGAGACAGAGAAAGATTAGGACATACCTACAGTGGAATCAAATTGTCAAGAGAAAAGTAATACCAGGTTCAGCGCTGGCCCTTACGGCTGCTTTCTTTCACAGTCGGGTTACCGCACACTGGGTTATTGGAAATGGTAGTGAATTTCTAGTCAGTCTACACCAGTTTGTTTGAATGTGATTTCAGCCTAGCTGGTGATCTTTTGAAGGGTTTTTGTCATACTAAACGTAACTAGGAGGAAAGAGGTTAACATGTAGTAAGAGAAGACCTTTACTTTGTGCTGGGCAAATACTACAGGGTTACTCCGTTTCTCCCTCTGTTGTGCCTTCTCTGCATGACTGTTTCTGTTGGAAACACGCTAGAGTACAGAGCAGTGTTGTTAGTCCTCTCAGCTTTAACCTGGACATACGTTCTTTTATCCTCCTCTGTTGAGCAGTGAGTGCTTTTTCATCAAAGGCAAAGATGATTGTAACTTAAAAAGAATCAGTTTGGGGGTTTTTTGTAATTTTTTTAAATTATTTTTAAATGCAAATTAGCATTTTTAGTTGTTCAGTGGTTCTGCTTGGCTATTCTGTGCTGCTCTTGAGTCTGTTGTTAAGTAAAAGTAATACATCAAATTAATGTCAAGGAACATATTGTAACTTTCCTGTGGAATATCCCACAACCTGCAGTGCGTCTCCACTGCCCTGTTTGTGGATGTTATTGGAGTTGCATATTGCCAGCTTTTGGCTACTGTGTTGTCGCCATTCTGCCTATTAAATCCAGCAGCATGATGTGGTATCCTGGAACTTGTGTTGTTCTGTGTTCCCTCAGCCCAGCCACCCCAAGTGAGACAGCAAACTAAAGTTTTCCTCTAACGTTACCCTTCTGGGTTTTTTTGACCTTTCCAAAGAGTAAATGTACATTTAGTGGTTAATCAAGACAGGACTTGGGGCTTTTGCTGGTGTAGCAGTTTGCATGGCTAAGTCAGTTTAGCTTCCTTGTCTGTTAATGCTGATGGTCATCCGTGTCAATGTGAGCTGCTGTAGGTGTTGCTGATCTGTTCCCGTGGCGTTCGGAGGCGCTCAGAAGCTTGATGTCAGAATCAGGAGCCTGGTGCTTCTTTAATCGCCTAGCATTTGAAAGGAAACCCAAAATCTAATTCCCTTTGCAGTGCCACTTTGGGTGGTAATTCCATTTTATAAGGCTAATTAAACCTAGCTAGGCCATGGCTTCTGCTGTTGCCAGCGCTGGCACGTCTTGAGCTGGTGCTGGTTATGGTGAGAGGCTCTTGACGTTATCCTGAGTCTAGACAAGCTCCTGTTGACTGTGTCTCTTCTGTAAAAATGAGTCTGTCTCACCGAGGTGCTTTGAAGTTAAATTGTTAGTGATCTGACAGACAGCAACATGAAAGTAGTATGTGACTTAAGTAGACTTAAATTCTGCATATGTTTCTCCTGCACTGTGTTAGATTAAAAGGACTTGGTGCAGAACCTAATTCTTGCATGTGGTTCGCTTTCTCCATCAGGTTCCTAGGAACCAGACCAAGCTGACCATCATGCTTGAAAAGCTGGGCATGAATTACGATGGGAGACCTCACAGTGGACTCGATGACTCTAAAAACATTGCAAGGATAGCTATAAGGATGCTACAGGATGGCTGTGAACTGCGGGTGAATGAGAGAATGCACGCTGGACAGCTTATGACAGTCTCCTCCTCAGCCCCCTTAGAGGGAGCCCCTGCTCCACAAATGCCTCGCTACAGAAACTAGCAGTTCAGGGGTTCTGCCTTAGGACCTGCTCTCAGATACCCGCTGAAGACTGCTACAAGCTTATTAAACAGCCACCTCTGCCAACCTGTCTGCAATGCAGAATCTGAAAGCACCTTAACTAATAGCCTCTTGAAATACAGAGCAGCGTGGAAGCTCTTTGCTCTTTGAAGCCTGTGTTACAGCATTATTTTTATTTTTTTATATACTGATGGTTTTGTTGTTTGCAACCTTTCCTGCAGTAAGGTTGATATGTGGAATCCAGGCGAAGTGTTAAGCTTTTAAAAACATGTCATTTAAACATGCAAAGATTGATTGGGCCTGTGCTCTGCTGTTCCACCCCAGCCTGTGGGTAGTATTTATTCACTATGCCGTGCTCTAATGATACCTAGCCTCTGATTATTCATTGCACACAAGTAAGACATTGCTGGAAGAACTGAAATAGCAAGCAGTTGGGCTGGCCTGTCCTGATAAGGCACTCTTCTAAGCGCTCCTGCTGGTAATTTTGGTTGGGTTTTTCTTTGGTTTGGTGTTTTTTTTTTTTACAAAGTCTAGGAAAAATGGGAGCACATTCAATTCTAAAGCAGTAGAGAAGTACTGTGTTGTTTGGGGTTTGGTTTTTTGTTTCCTTTAAGGGATATGTTTGCTTCCACAACAAATAAAAAAGCTGTTTATTGAATAAATATTCCATTAATACATACAGTACGATAGTAATTTTTTTAACCTGTATATAAAAAGAGAAGGAGGTTTGTTACCTCCTATTTTGGCTACACTCATAGCTGCGCTTCATTTAATGTCGCTTTTAGACATTGTTAGCCATTTGGACTTAAAAATGAGTGAAGTAACAAAACGTTCCAGATCGTTAAAAGTTTGTGCTATGTGGTGGTTATGTAAAACAAAACAGGAAGCTTCTAGTTCATAGTTAAAGGCACACTCAACTATTTTGGTACCTTCCTGTGCCTCTGCCACCACGAAGCTGTGCCTTTATCTCAAAATCTAACATTGGAAGATTAATATAATTTTCTTAGTAAAGGCCACATCTAATTATTAACAATTTCTGCTTTCTTCCTAGGCCCCAGATAAGGTGGTACTCAAAAGAGGCCAGAGTGTTAATTTGCTTTGTCTCTGTGGGTTGTTACAAACTACAACATCAATGTGATCAGCTTTGCATTAAATAGCTTGTTCTGAAAAGTGGAATGATGTATTTTGGTTGCTCTTAGCCCAAAAAAAGTTAGTTTGTTATTCCTGTGTTATAGTTCGTTCATTCTTTCTTAGGACTTACGTTATACAACAAAATAACCAGTTTGTAATAAAGCTTTGTTGAGAACATTCACTGCTTGGCTAATCAAACTCCATCCAGCTCCCCTTGCTCTTCTGACTGTTAAATCCGATCAATGGAGACATGAAAACTTTATTTTAAATTCACATAAGAGAGCAAAGTATTGGTTAATTCTCACTTCCTTCATATGTGGGGAGGAAGCAGTTTTCTTTCTAGAGTCGCAGATTTGGATAGTCACAAGTACTTTAGAAAGATGTTCCTTTTCCTTCTGAAAGTAAATACTTGTCTACTTGTAGAGTCTTGTTGAACTTTACTTAGCAATACTCAATGTATTTTCAGAAGGGTAAAATCCAAATCTCTGATATGCTTACTCCAAAAATACCATTTATTTGTCAGCCCACATTTTGTGCAGATTATTAATTACGTATTTGCTTTTTGCTGTGACAACCATAGTATCCTCTTTTCTGAAGAACCATGGTAATTTACTTTTTTTGTCTCTGAGTTACTGTCATGCAGGTTTCTATGATAAAGCTGAGTCTAGCTCAGCAGATCTCCTCTTGAGGTGCCGGCAGGATCACAGACTTTTGTCACTAGTCTTTTATTTACAGGTCTGTAAGTAGGCTCACAGCCCTTATTTGTTACAGATTATATTACAAGTGTCTTAAGTGAAGAGCTGTTGTAATTTTAAATCATTTAAGTATGGAGTTGTTTATTTTTGTTAAATAACTTCAACAATATATTTTGAGCTAAGGCTTAAATAGTAATTGTTTTCTGTTTACTGTTTGAGTATTTTTTTTTATCAATGAGTTGCAGAAATCAGTAGAATTGTTCCAGATACTATTTTATCCAAGTTGGACTAATGTCAAGCTGTAAGCTGTAACTTGTCTCACAGAATGTTTGATTCTGTGCTTTTCAGATTAAGTGAATTTTATCAGTGTTGGTTTTCTTGAAATGTAAACAAACTGAAATAAGTTGGTATTATTAACATGTCAGGTACTGTATTCACTCTAAAGCATGAGATTACTTCAGCAGCCCATGATTAGTCTTCTGTGGTGGACTAGCAGCATTGCCTTGGCTAGGCAGCTTAAATCTCATGACTAGTTCACAGCACTCAGTAAAGAGATGAATTTTCCTGGATGCTGTATTTAAAGAGGAAGGGGACATCTGAGGAAAAAAATAGGTGATTTCAGGAGTGATGCTTGTATTCAGTCAAACAATTTTTTTCTTGTTTGTTCATCCAGAGGACCTTGCTGAGTGGATCTCTGCTTTAATGATTTATTTATTTATTTTTTTAATAGAGGAGTTGTCATCCCATGCTGGAAAAATTCACGGACAACTATGTAAGAAACAATATTCTTTTTATGCAGAAAAAGACCCAACATACAGACATTATCCTGCTGATATAACAAGAGGCTGTGCTTTGTTGGTGTTTTTTTATTTCACATTTCAGGAGCCGTACTTGAGCAATTCTGCTGCTACTGCAAACACTAGCAAACTTTAAACAGAGGAGTTGCAGACAAATTTCAACACGAGTCCTTTCAAGCAGCTTTCTATTAAGAAATTAATACGTATTAACGTATTTATGTGAATGTGAGAGGGATTCATAGAATCTTGGGGTTGTGTTAGACGGGAAGAAAGGTTTCTTGGGCAAGTTAAAAAGCAATAACCTCTCTGTCTCAATGAGCAAAATGTTTGGGCAAATGTTGCTAGCTGTATGGGGAAGAAGTCACAACACTTTGTGATTTCCTATCAACCTCCTAGTGAGGCATGGCTGCAGGGGCAAGTGTCATTTGTCCCTAGGAACTGCTCCCGTTTGTGCTTGTCTTACTATAAAGTAATAATTCAGTTTAACAAGGTAGTTGTCGTTTCCATGTTCTGTTGAGAATTAACAATGCAGTGAGGAGGGGGCTGCTCCCAGCAGATGAAATAAGTAAAAAAAACTCCTCAGTTCACCTTGAGCTGAGGCTATCATGCCCTTGGATTGCTCTCAGTGCTTCACTGCAGGCCTTCACTGCTCTTTGTTGGCCTTATGGAAGCAGCGTTCTTTCACCACAGACAAGGGACAATTAGTTTCTCTCACCCAGTGGTTTCCAAGGCTGTTTTTTTAAGTCCTGCCTTTCCCTTTTTCTTCCACTGGTGAAGTTTTGCCTCCCCTGGAAAGAAGTTGGTGCTCGGCAAGATCTATGTATGCTCTTCTTAATCTGGGTGGTGGTGGTGGGGGGGAACAGCCCTTTAAAAAGAAATTGGAAGTCTTACCTGTACAGATGTCAAGAGACCCAGTTACTGGCTGGAGGCTTTGAAATGGGCTCAAAGTACAGAACACCATTCTGTCCCAACCAAGACCATCCGTAGCCCCTCAGGGACTTTGTATTTGACAGCCCTGTGGGTGACAGTGGGAGCTTACCAGGGTTCCCCTAATGGTGGCCAGTGAAGCAGCCAGGTGACAGTCAGTCCATGCTTCTGCTGTGCCTTGCACTGAGCTGTGGCCCAGCTGAACAGCCGCGGTCGGGAGCAGGTAACGCTTCGTTTTACAAGACCTTCCTGCTCATCCCGTGGAGAATGCGGTGCTGGTCTGCAAGTATGGATGCAGATGAGGCTTTGCAGGAGGATAAGTTGCTCCGCTCTTGGGTTCCTTCTAGTTTGGCTTTGTGCATTCACAGCCTCCAGCGCTGACTTGTCTTTTGCCCTCTTTAAATTGGGGAACTTTGTGTTGTGGGAGAAAAGCCCGAAGTAGCTTCAGGGATGTGCTCCTTGAAGGAGCGTACTTTGCACCAAGTGGCCTCACATCACATGGAGGAAGAGCTTTTCTGAATGAATGACAGGAGCCAGGGACACCTCTTAATGGCAGAGGTGACCTCTGGGCGTGCTTTGATTAGGCACGTGATTATATGGCTCAGCTGGCTGTGGCCTCCATGGCCACTCAGTTCAGGGGTGCCCTGCGAGTGGTACGTACCATGCTCCTGTGATCTTAACTTGGTGTGGTCATGACTGCACATGCCAATTGTTAATCTTGTGACACTGCTTGTAGATACGAGGTGAGGGGGTTTTGCCAACTTTCCTGGCTAATCATGGTTTTCTGCCACTTGGAGTGAACGGTAGTAGTGATTTTGCATTGGTAAAGTAGTTGCAGGTGATTCTGACCTTCTTTATGTTCCCTGTTTCAGCGATGTTGACTTTTAAAGAGCACACGTAGCCAAATGGATCTCTGTGAGCCAGAGATGTCCCAAGAAGCAGGAATTGCTTCATCGTGCTTGTATCCAGCGCTGGGGTGCCGTGCAGGTCCTGGGCTGCAGGCTGGCCACGAAGCGTGACACACCTACCCACACAGTTACATGCTCAGCAAAACGCCCTGCTTGGGCATTGCTGATTTTTACTTATGACTGCAATCAGTGTGGTCTGGAGGTCTCCTTGCTGTGTTCCTTTCTTTATTTTATAATAATTCATAGCTTGAATGGGTAAGTAGTTGAAGACCTATGCTCTAGGCAGCATGGAAGTGCTTTTTATGTCATTTAGAGACAGGTGTAGCAGCCAGCAGTATGAGACTCAAAGTGCCTCCCTTCCTCCTTTAAAAATACTTGAATGTTTGTGATTGATTTCTACGTGTGCAGATACCGACTAAGATGATAGAGACCTAAAAAGAAGGGAGAAGTGAGTTTATTAGCTGATCTAGGCAGGGTAGGCCAGGTGTGTGCTTATAGCTATCCATATAATCTCAGTGTTTAATGCAGTTGGTGACCTTTGGGAACAGGCTTTTTGGGGTGCCTGACGCCATGTACTGAGAGGGTACCTGGCTGCTTCTGCACTGCTTGGCTGGATTTAAGCACAATCTGAGGAACAGCGTGGCCATATATTGCTGCCCTACACAGAGAGGGAAGGTGGAGCCATCCCCGGGCCTCACGTTCGTGATAGCTCTGCTCCGAACGGGCAGCTGGACAAGAGACCTTGCCACCTTCTTTCCAGACAACACTGCTCTGGTTCTGTGAAAACCAGTCAAGGAGGAAAACAAGCTGTAGATTGTCCAGCAGTCTTAGTCTACTGCTGGGATCACTTAGTTAACTGGGAATTTTCCATGCGTGTTTGGCCGCAGACGGCACCTTCAGACCAGCTTTACACTTCAGAGGACTCTGTTTCTTGTTACTGCTAGAGAGCTCTTCTTTCCTACCAACACAGTGTCTTGCAGCCTATTAGTTCGGGAAGTTAAGGCACGTCCTGCAAGAGTAATATCCATAAAGCAGGTCACCGCAGCGATGGATTGGCAGCCCTGTAGGTAAGGGGTGTTTATTTGAGTTGAGAAGCCTGGATGGGGCATGGCTGAAAAAGAAATTGGGCATCCTTAGCTGGCATCGGAGGGAATTGCTGTGGTGCCTGCAAGGCCCATCTGTTAGAGTGCTAGAGATCTTTGGGAGCGGTTTCCTTCAGCTGTGCTGGTGCTTTGTTTTCCCCTGTTCATCTGCAGAGTCAGGCAGGCAGGTTTTTTCTTCAGACCCTTTTCAGACGCTTTAAATTTGCTGGGTTTGGGGCTGCTTCTCGGGGAATTTACTGGCTCGCTCCTTGTTCTTGCTTGTTTTGCTTATGTGAAGTAGCCCTTCCCTGACCCCACTGGTACTGATTTTCTAACAAGCCGTGTCTGGAAGCAGCTGTACTCCGTGCTGTAACCTTGTCTGTGTGGCTGGCCGAACTGTTAGGAACAGGTTTTACGGAACCCTTATCAGATCAGGGGCTGCTGCCTCGTTAGGAGCTTGTATAGCGTGGTGTTGTGGCTCCCAGTGCTGCAGCCATTTGACAGACGCTAACGGTAGGGAGGACAGGATAAGTAAGTGGAGAATCTCTCTGCTTCCTTCACAAGTCGTGGCAAAAAGCTCGTGGCAAATTTTCATGGTTTAATGGTGCTTTCATTCATGTACGCTAGTGCATGCACGTCTCCTCTGGGGCTGCTGCCACCGTTAAGAGATTAGAAACTGTGGCAGGGTCATTTTGAAACTGAACGCCACTTAAGTTAGATGTGTGGCGTGTATTTGTTTGTGTGATGGGTATTTCTTTCTGCACTAGAGCTGCATCCCTAAGTGTAGCATCGTGTGGAAGAGGTGCAGTGATGCTTTGCTAGATTCAGCAAGCAAGCAAGCCTGTTCAAATGCCTTTGATTTTTCTGACAGGTTGTCAGACTTCAAGCATGGAAAACTTGTGCTGGCCTTGAAAGAGGAAAATAATGTTTTCAAACATAAAAAACCTTTTAAAAGTTTGCACTTGGGGGATTGGGAAGATGAAAAGATCTACATATGGCTTCAGGAGGACTGGAAGAAACGGTGTTGAGAAAGTGGTTTTGTGCTGTCGAGTACAGGATCTTGTGACAAACAATAGATTTTTTTTTTTTTTTTTTTTGGAGCAAGATGCTCTTGTGATAGTTGTGCAGCACTTAGCATTGCGTAGCTGTTTAACACTTCAGAGTGTGGCACCATGGAGCTCTGGAGGACCCGAATCAGGCTTGCTGGCTGGTTTTGTGGAGCAATCCCAGCAGGGGTGCAGCTTTTAGCACAGAGCAAGGTATTCTCAGGCAGAGATGGTGGCAGCGCAATAGCGGAAGGCAACTGTATCATAAACACCACACTGCAACATACGGGCAAGTTGTTTTCCTCCATAGTTTAGTCTGGGAGATGGTGATATTCTTGTAAGTGTCGGATCAAGACTTCCAAAATGAATGATTCTCAGACAATGCTCTTTCACTATAAAACCAATCTCTGTAACAGCCTATGATTTTGCTGCCTTTCAGGCAGAAAAGAGAGATGTCTCCTTCCTGTCCTCCAGCCAAGATACCTGCCCACCTTGATGGATACTGATTGACATAGACATGGGAATTTTTTGTTCGTTTGGGGCGTGATTTGCTAGAGAGTGAATGAATTTCTCTGTGCTTGTCTGATTCTGTCTGTGCATGAAACAGTTCTGTAGAGGTTGCAGTGGATGTGTCGTAGTGGATGAAGCTTCTGTCGTGAACCGAGGTAGTCATGCTCAAGGCCGCTCAACTTCTTTCCTGAGCCAAGAGACCACAGACCTAATTCAGGTCCTGGCTAGTAGCTGTGGTAGCGAGCAAAATACTCTGTGATGGAAACATGAGCTTTTGTGTCTGAGAGGTGAAGAACATAGAGCTTGGCTGTGTGCCACTGGGTATACAGTAAGCTTGTCCAACTGTGTTCATGCTCGATGTGAAAAGGCTTCACAGCTTAACACCTGGCCATTGCTGTGGGGAACTTTCCATCTGTTCCTCCTCCACTTTTCTGCCATCTGCATGATCTTGTAAAAATTGCACAGAATCTCCTCAAGCGCATCCTGCAGCTCAGCCAATTCTTTATGCTCTAGAGCTCTTTGTACCTCCAGTGGTCTCTCTTTTAGACTGTAAATGTCTTGAAAGTGCTTCCCCTGCCCCAGTCTTCGAGTTCTGGAGCCCATGTAGAATGGACTGAACTGTCTGCATGTACTCTAGATGACCTCTGTTCCTCCATCCGCACCAACCACCCTTCAGCCTCCAGGCAACCACTGCTCTTGTTTATTTGTGGGGTTTTTGGCAGGACTGAGTAAGTGTAACATACCTTGTTACAAGCACAGCTGACTGCTTTCTGTCCCCCTTTTGATTTCCTCTTCAAGCTTTCCACTGCCCTGCACCAGCTGTGCTCTGTGTGTCTGGGCTAAGGCTTACCTTTTATTTTCCCCGTTCTCCCTCTTATTTTTTTTTCCCTGTGCTGTGGTCCTGACCATGGCATCTTATATCGTAGTTCAGCAGCCCCTCAATATCAAGAATATAATCTCCCAAAGTATGTGCAGTTGAGCTGAGCCCTGTGCTTGCTTTAAGGAGAGAGACAAGCGTGGTGTAAGTTGTATGCAACTTTACAGCAAAGTTATTAGCCTGTTCCAAAGAGAATGAAATCCAGGCAGAGCACTAAGTCGCTGTTCAAGTTTATACAGTGAGCAAGGATAGTGCTAGAAACTGAAATCAGCTGCCTTGTCTCCTCAGTTGCTGTCTCCCCAAAACCCTCGACTGCTGTTTTCCAGTAGACATCTCGGAGGCTGTGCAACTGCTGTTGTCATTTTGACTGAGCTCTTTTTGGAGACAGGCCTTTGCCTGAATGAATTCTACTCAAGCTCCTGATCTCCAAAGCAGCTGGCTCTGCATCTCACCTCTGGACACGCAGGATGTATCTTCTGCAAATGCTTTATCAGGCAATGGGACAGGACGTTGTAGTCTGCCTGGCCTTGCTGTAGTGCTGAGGCTTCCAAGAGCTCTGGGTGCATGCAGTCACTGGGACTGACAGCATAAAACCCTGTAGCCTACGTTTGTGATGACTGCAGAGGAACATCAGCAGTTGCTCTTCAGCTCTTTCACGCTATCAGGAGTTCGTGAGATTTGTAATAGACCCATTGATATGAATGGAGAAGCAATGGAAGTGTCTTAAGAACCACCAGAAGGAAGGTGTTAGAGGTGTATGAGAACGACAGGTGCTGATGGCACGTGTGTTAGCAGGTCATCAAAATTACAGCATGCCTACAGCTCCTTAGGATACCTAGATGGAATGAACAAGGGGCAACCTAAACCAAGACAAGACCAATCTGAAATCCCAAAGCATAAAAATACGCTGGTTGGATGATAAAAGAATGAGATTGGAACTTATTATGAGTTATTGAGGTAAGGAGACAAAGGAGAGCGAGCGTATCCTAATGATTCACAGAGGTAGGACAAGATGATCCTAATCACAGGTTGGACTCCTACAGGTACAAAGAGCACATCCGAAATGGGCATGTGCTCACCAGCCTGAGAGTTCAGGAGGGTGGGGGGACATAGCTGGCATCTTTTTTCTTCCTTCTCATTGCAAGTAATCTTGGCAAGACCATGGATCCTTGATGCTTGCATGCTGGACTGACCACATGGAAACATGTCATAGTACTTGTGATTATGGGTTTGTGAGTCTGCGTGAATGTAATCAGTTTGGGTCTTTTTTAAACAAAATCGCTTTCTATAGTCGCACCTTGAACTTTACTGCTGCTGTTGCTGTAGCGTGGCTGCAAGAGGAGACATCCATCGTTGCGTAGGCAGTGCTGGAATGCAAAGTGTTGATTCTTCATCCAGTGTCTTTTGGGGAAAGTCACCTTTTCAAGTCACCTTCTCCAGCTGTGTTTTCTCTTTCACTTACGGCTTGATTTTGCTGCTTTAAAAGCAAGCTCCAACACTGGTTTCTGCTCCTTGAGTTCCTGAAACAGGCTGTCTCGCTCTTGAAAGCTTTCTGGGAACCAACAGCTGCCAGTGGTTTTAGCAGTAGCACTAGAATGTCTCGCCAAGATTCTCTACTGATCCATGTTGATGGATTTATTTTGGCTTCCTGCAAGAGTGAAAAGCTGTCTTGGAGGACCACTTAGCACACCGCTAAGGCACCAGCTTCCTGGCCTGCTGGGATCCCATGCAACGTAGAGAGCAACCTGGTTGTGCTGTTCTTTCAGGACCTACCAATATAAGGGCAAACTCAAAGGGTGGCAGGGACTGCAGTGTCCCACGACAAAACAGCTTCGGTGATCCATTCGGAAGGCTACAACCTCAAATGACGGGCCTTGAGATGGAAAAGGAGTATGTGAGTCTTTCCAGACGTAGTCTACAGAACTTTTCAAGGAAACATGGTGAACTGAGCATTTTTAGCAGAGTTTAATGAGCAAATGGAGCCAGCTAGAAGCTTGTTTTCTCAAGGAGACAGAAGGATGACCGCTAATTAAAAATGTTCCCCACTTGCTGGGTTTGCCATAGAGCTGTAGTTTTCACTAGTCCTTTTTCCAATTCCACTTTATTTCTTCCTCCCAGAAAAACGTGGCGTGAACGGCACAGAATTCACTCCATCTTAAGCTCATTAAGAACTAGACCTATAGGGCCGGCTAGGGGAAGGATTTAGTTACCTAAACATCGCTGCCTGGTGCCCTCTGGCATCTGAGCTGTCTGCACAACGCTCGCAGGTCCTGTATGGGACCTGCAGGAGTCCCGTCTTCTGCAGCAGCAGCTGGAGGCTACACTGGAGACCTGAGATATCTCCAGTAGCACTATTGCTCATACCTCTGTGTGGGCACTGGAATGGTGGCCCTGGAGCAAGCCCATGGCTCAGCCAGCTTAAGAGGAAGAGGCAATACCTCCAGAGGATGGATTGTCCCGTTGGTCTTTGCTGCCTTTTAATATGACTTGGCTGGAAGGTAGAAGCTGTGCCCTTGCTGCAGCATACAAGCTTCCACAGACCCTTTGCAAGAGCGATGGGGATTTCAGGCAGCCAGGAGAGGGAATGCAATTGTGAGGCCGAGACATCATCTCCCAAACACCAAAGGCTGTGGGAAATGAGGATGTGTTTCTTTTTGGCTCACTCGCTAGCCTTCCCAAAAAGCGAGGGAGGAAGACAGCTGGATTGGGGTCTGGTTGTTTTGTTTCTGCACTTCATGCAGAACGAGTAACGACAGCTGCTGTACAATTGTTGAGCTTGGGATCATTTCTGTTATACTGCCTGTTTGCACAGGAGTGGTGGGGGAGATGGATGATCTTTGTGGAAATCAATCATTTGCCAAGGTCCTCGGTTGCAGATTGGGGTGCTTAGCCCTCGGCCTTTAGGAAGTCTTGAACTGATTCAAAGTCTCTGAAGCACTTGCTGAAGCGAGGGAAGAGCGATGCTTATTTTTCAGTAGTGGTTTGGTGCAAGTATTTAAGCCGGGATGAAGGGATTTCAGCTTTTCAGTTTCTTAGAAGAAATTGCTTCATTTGGGATGCCTTATCTTGTTGCTTTCAGGTTTAGGTGTCGCTCCCTCTCAGGGCAACTTTTGCCTCCCAGACTCTCTCTTGGCTGTCTGCACAAACCACAGAGCCTGAGACTGTTGTCTCTTTTCTGCTGGCAGAATGTGAAAAGGCACTTTTTGCATGGGCAGGACAGAGCTGCTCTCTGTGCAACTGCATCGTGGAGCAAACTAGAGTGCTAGGCAGTGAGCTCAGCCTTGCAGGACATGGAGATGTAGCGGACTAGAGCGGAAAGGGATTGGCAAGAGAACTGGCCCTCCCCTGCAAAAGGAATGCCTAAAAAAAGGGAAGAAGGGGAAAAAAAAAAAAAAAAGGCAAAAAATAAAAGAGGGGTCTTGCACTTTATTTTTTCCCTTTGTAAGTTTGGAGCAGTCAGTCTTTCTGAGCTGCCTTCAGCCCCATCCTTCCTCTTCCCAAAAAGCAGGTTTCTGTGCTGAAGACCATCTCAGGTAGCGGAGCTCTGCCTCTGGAAAGGGTAGTGCAAGGCTCCAAGGGATGTTCCTGCAACGCCGATAGCACAGCACTAACCTCTTCCACAAGCACGGGAGTGCTTTGTTTTGATTATTTACCCAGGAGAGCTGGAAATCGCTCCGAGACTGTTGAAAGGGACAGAGCACTGCTGCAACCAGAGGGACAGCAGTGGGAGAAGTGCATCTAATGACGGACTCGGCACAGTCCCCGGTTTGGTCCCTCAGGCAAAAATCCCCACTGGAGGGAGAGGATAATCTCCGGAGGAAAACAAGCAAGAGTGGAAAATGGATACAAGCAAACACATGCGTAAGCATCGGCCAAAAAAGGAAGGTGAAATCTAGCTACAAGCTTCACACACAGAATCCTCCTCCTCCCTGGGCTGTTGTCTCTCTTCTGCCGATGGGTAGGACTGAACAGGTACTACAGGGAGCAAGGGATACGTACTGCTCTGTCATCTGCAGCGCAGCTCATGGGCGGGGAGTTGCAGAAGTAAAGGATGGGCAGGCAGCTGCGAGGCTGAAATGTGTTTTGCATGAACAGTTGGTCCACTTCTGCGTAACAAGCACCTGTAAACAGCGAGGCGGTTTGCCTGCAGCCTGCTAACAGGTAGCAGTGCTGAGGTTTGCCAGAGTTTCCTTGCCATGAATAATGCAGCCAGTCCTGCATCCCTTACGCTGAGGTCATAGTGCTGCACTCCAAGGCTTTTTGAACTTGGCAGCTAACGCTGTTGTGGGCTTGTCTCCGTGCTTAGCCTGGGGCCTGCCCTATTTCACAGGTGACTTTGACCTTGTGTGACAGCATCATAAACTGGTCCCCTTTTGCCTGGCAAATCAGGCACAAATTCTTTTCAGCTTGCCCGTGCCAAACTTGCAAAGCAGCCGATGTTAGTCTAGAGGAGAAAGAAAGAAAACGGGGGGGGGGGGGGGGGGGGGCCCAT
>JAVJGJ010000001.1:76285950-76304527 GCA_035590215.1 Microhierax caerulescens
CCCCCCCCCCCCCCCCCCCCCCCCCCCCCCCCCCCCCCCCCCCCCCCCCCCCCCCCCCCCCCCCCCCCCCCCCAGCTTCAGGTTGCCATCTGAAACCCCTTCCCAGAGTTCAGCCTGGTGGCACTTCTCATACCCCGTCACCATCGTAACCACTGGCAGTGGTATTCATTCAGGGTCCACCGAGAACTGAGTTGGCACCCATTTCTCTGACTGCTCTCAAGATTTCTGTAGGTGCCATCTCTCCTTTCTTTGCCTTTTCTGGTGACTGTAGAACACCCTCTGTCCACAAAGCTATAGGTTTCATTCCATCTTAACTCCAGTGCCGACAGGCTCAGGACAAAAAGGAGTGCTGAGGAACTCGGGGAAACGAGATTGCACAAGATGGAAAAGAAAGGGACTTCTGAACAGGGAACATGCAAATGTAATTCTAGCATAAACTTAACACCCGGGTGCACTGTTGCCATGGGCTTAGCCTCTTCTGCAGTCCACGTTCGGTGGAGTTTGGTGTCCACAAAAACACCCTCTTTCTTAGCTGCTGCCCTGACTTCTGCAGAGGTTGCCAGCTTTGAGATGCAGCAGCTTCTCTTCTCAGAACAACCACACCTCTAAGCACGGTTCTAGACAGTGCTCATCCAGCTTCATTCCAGTTTTTGGAGAAGCCAAAAAATATCCTTGATGTTCTGGACCTACCTACATGTCTTCTGTTCTCAGTGGTGACTTCTCCTGCCTAGCTCATACCCAGGTGACGGGAGCAGGGGATATGTTTGGTTTCCCTCTGCTTGGGGCTTGTAGGCTTGTATCAGAAGCACGGTGTCCAGTTTGAGCACCTTCAAAAGAAGGATGTCAACAAATTGGAGTGAGCTAGGCAGTGATTATGTGTAAACAGGCCCCCAAAAAATAATAAGTTGGCAGAAAACCACACTCCTCACTGGTAAGGCGGGAACAGTCCTTGGACAAAGTGGTTTTGGTTATAAATGGTGTACGTGTGATGGACAGAGACGTGCCTTTCCCCTGAGCCACGACTGTCGGGGAGGAGCAGGGTGTGGGGAAATCGTGCGGCTCCCGTCTTCTACTGCAGCTACTTCTGAGCTCGTGACAGCTGGAGAAATGTCACGTCAGGCAGGGAGGGTCCGAATGTGCTCGGAGAGAGGCAGGGCTGAGGAGAGGGTCAAGGCAAGGTGTGGAACTTAATGGTTTATGCTTAGTGTCTATAGCTGGCCCTTTTGGGTGTCCAAGGTGACCCCAAGTACATTTCCAAGGTCACCCAACAAGGAATCAGAGGTGAGAAGGAGAAGTGAGTCTTTCAAGCCTTGGCCAGTGCTAGTAGCCGGTTCTCCAGAAAAAAGGGGGGTGGGGGGTGGGGGTAGGGGCGGGTGTTGCCATCAGCGTTACTTGAGATGCTCAGACCAATTTGATCTTTTAGCCTTTCCTGAGGATCCTAAAAACCCACCAGTTTTTCCCAAGTTGCTAGTGTGGTTTTTTGCCAGCCCTAGGTTCCTTTCTAAACTTTTTATTGTTTGATACCACAGGCTTTTGATTTATCTGTAGACCACTAAAACAGAGAATTCTTGCTTTATTAATAACATAAAGTCTTTTGTTCTGTAGCAAAGAAAATAGAAAAGAAGTGCCAAAGTAGTATTTACCCTACACGTTATTCCAGTGTTCAGGTATTTGTTGTCCCCTGAAAGGTACTGGTTTTGTAGAGGCATTGTGTTCTTGCTTGTTTACTTTAAAAGAATCAGCTGAAGATAAATTTCCACGCTGTGCATGCTCAAAATGTCAAATATCTGAATATGTCCCTGGGGTGTTGAGGGTCTCATCTTGAGAAAGGCCATTGCATTTTCAGATGTCCTCTTTTCCAGCTCTAACTGGAGCAAAATGTTGGCCAGGTGAGTTCAGACGACCTTTTGTGGAGAGGCAAGCACGACAAGTAGTGGGAGATGAAAAACACCGACGTATCTGAGAGCAG
Organism: Microhierax caerulescens; assembly: GCA_035590215.1. Lineage (NCBI taxonomy): Eukaryota > Metazoa > Chordata > Aves > Falconiformes > Falconidae > Microhierax > Microhierax caerulescens. The sequence continues at coordinate 76,287,920 of JAVJGJ010000001.1, forward strand.
TAACATCCAGAAAATTGGTCTCACTTGGATGCTTGCACCATTGTAGGCATTTTCACAATGGTTGTCCATCGCTTAAGCCATCTGCAATAGTTTCTACTGAAAACACTGTCGGTTTAAGGATTGTGCTTAACAGAAAATAACATCCAAGAAGGAAGCTCTGAGTTTCATGGTTGTTGAGAAATTCAGGGCCGGTCCCTTGTCTGTGGTTGTCCAGTACCAAGTCTTCTCCTCTGAATTTCTTTTCTCGGTGTTGCCACACAAGGCTGTAGGGCTCTAGATATTTTTGAACACTTGTGAGAGCCTTTTCTGCTTGAGAAGGCCTTCCAGTTGCTGGCGAGCTGCTCTCATTCTGGGTTCTGCTTAACATGGTCTGCTCAGAGCCAAGCAGCTGTACCCTGCTGGTCTTCAGAGCAACATAGCAAAGATCTCCGAGTGGGAAAACAGAGCGAGGTCACCTTGCTCAGCTGCCCAGAGTTGAGAGTGGACAGCACTTACTCTGCCAGAGGCAAAGCCATTGCTCCTACAGCTGGGACACGTGGTCAGCTGTGTCCGTAGCTCCTTCTCAGGGGGTTCACGTTAGGCAATCCTCGTGCCCTATGGTGGCCATAGGCCTGACCACAGCAGCCCAGCTGTCCCCCACACTGGTGTGCTTGCACGTGGTGTTGCTAGCCAGGGTTCACCTACAGCCACTGTGGAGCTCTGGCACTAGGTCACGTCACCTCGGATTTGGCGCTGGGACTTCCCTGTCCTGTCCTGTTCCTAGGAATGGGCTGAAAGCCGCTGCCGTGGGCTGTCGGGGTGCCCAGTGACACAGAGCAACATGAGCATCCTACTCCTCTCCTTCCAGCCTGGCTTTTCTGCTCTCTGGAGCCAGCAGCGAGAGGGAGTCTCTCCCCACCAGGGGTCCTGCACCAAGTCCCATCTGAAGTGTGAAGTCTTCAGAGGAGGTTTCTCACTACTGGTGTGTTCAGCCTTGATTTTTGCTTTGGAGAAGAAGTTGCGTGGATGTTTCCTGCTGCAGCAGATTGAAAGCCCGCTGCGGCAGTTCCCTCCTTGCTGCAGACTTCTGACCTTCCGAGGAGCGACGTTTCACCAGGTCTGACTGACAGAAAGACTCCAGACAGCTGTGCAGTTCCTCTCCCACAGTATCACAGGCTGAGAAACTACCCAGACCTAATGTCCCTGTGCTGCTAGAGGGAGAAGGGAAGGAAAGCAAAGCACAAGTGACCACGCTGCATGCTTCTCTTCACTTCCCTTGATGGCTTCTGTAAATATAAATTCGTGGGAGGCAGTGCTTCTGCAGAAGCAGTGACTGTGAGGATTTTTTTCTCATTAATTTTGCAAATGCTGGCTTTGTGCCCATGTTTGCATACTTGTCTCTCTCTCCTAAAGCGCACGTAACTCAAATGTACAGGGACGAGTTAAACATGGACCGCTGGCTTTTGCTTTTTTGGATGGCAAAGGTTTTGGGGGTTTTTTTTGAAGGAAATGCAGTATGCTCATAAAAAAAAAAAAAAAAAAAAGCAAAGATGTCAGATTTCAGTTAGCTCAGTACTGGTCTACTTAATGACTTTGGGGGCCAAATAATTAAAAAGCATTTGTCTCGTTTGGGAGGCACTGGCTGAGAAAGCAACATGCTTGAATGGAGGAAGGGTAATTTTGCAGACATTTTTACTTCTCCTGAGGTCACTGGCTTTCTGCGCTCCAGTTTTGTGGTCTTTTGGTATACACAACTCATGACAAGACTGTTTTGGATAGCAACTGTTCATATGGCTTTCACCAGGGGAGGCTGAACTCAGAAACATCCTATTTTTAAACAGGATTTAGAAATGCAGGAGGAAGGGAGTGACACAAGATTTGATCCCCTGTGTAGAAGGTGATGAGGTTCTGGCTCCAGTGCAGGTCCATCAAATGACTTCACAGGGAAAATTCCATGTCTGGAAACTGTGTCAACAGGCTTAAAACCTGGTAATCATCACCAAAATGTCCACCTTGGCCTTCATGTCATGTGATTGCCTTTGCTTTGCAGCATGCCTCTGCAGTCACGTTCAGGTCCATCAGTGTGAACTGGGCTGGGAGCCTGTCACATACCTCTTGCTGCACCGTTGATAGTTATCTAAGGAAGCCCTTCTTAACCTACCCTACAAGCAACTTTGAGAAAACTTTGTCTCTCTTTTGGGGTGTTTCCCGTGGGCCATCCGACTGGAGTTGCATATGCTTCAGCAAATTAATTTCAGAGCAATGGGGTTTGGCTCAGCTAAGCCACAAGGTTATGTTGCAGTTTTATGACCGCTGATGTGACTGTGAGCCTGAACTTGCTTGTGAGCTGGCTTCTGGTCAGGGTGTGACACACATTTTTCTCCTCCTTTCCTCAGGGGAATCTGTTGGGCAGAGCTGCTTGCTGGGTGGACAAGAAATGCGCATCTTGCCTGACCTTGAGGTGTCCTTGTCTGTGGTTGCTGCTGTGTCTTGGGCAGAGGACTGACCTCTCAGTAGCTACTCACTCTCCTTGACTGTGGAGCGCTGTGGTGGAGTAGGATGGCTGTGGTGAGCCTGGGGAACCTTCCTCAGACCTGTGAAGGCACGCAGAGCGAACAGAAAAGGCTTTACACTGCCATTGCCTTTAGTCTCGGTCTCCCATCGTTGCCGTTTGGTGGTGCTAGGGCATCTCCACCTGCCTTTCTGGCATTGGGGCTCCGTCTCCAGGTCCCCCCTTCCTCCTCCATCCCAAAGTTCCTGGTGGTTTGTATGGGAAGTGGCAAGAGGCGAGAGCAAAGCCACTGAGGAGGAACAGGGTGGTGGGATTTCTCCACCTTTCCCTATCAGCCTTCTCCAGCCTCTCCCAGGTTGCCCTTCCCGTCCCTCTGCACGGCTGCCCGTTCCTCCCACGACTGACCTCTCTCCATCCCCTCTCCATAAAGGGGGAGGTATTTAGCTGTGCCCCGAGCTGTCTGCCCTGTGCACAGCACCTTGTCTCAGCAAGGTGGGCACATGGATGGAGTCACCCCTGAGGCCAGCCTTGCTCTTGCTCTAACACCAGGGCTTGGCTCACCCCTGTGGCCAGGGTCCTTGCTGGCTTCTGCCCCTTCTGGAGACACCTGACAGTACTGGGGAGCGAGTAGCACTGGAAGCTGTCCTGGAAGATGGTTCCCGTGTGGGCAGTGGGGCTTTCCCTGGGGGCTACCCCATGAAAAGTGAGAGGCTGGTTCTCTGGGCAGATGTGTTTGGTCTGAAGGCAGCCTGGCCACCAGCAGATATGCTCTGCTCTTGTTGAACTGCGCCGTGCCCTGCTCTTTAGCTGTGTGCCAAACACCTCTTGAAGTAGATGAAACTGGAGCAGCATCTTCCTCCTGTTCCTGGTCACACCGAAACGTGGGAAGGGAGCATATTTTGGCAAATACTGTGAAATAATTTCAGTTCCTAGTAACACGATGAAATAGAGATCTGCTTTTGCTGCTGTAAAGCAGAAGCCAGTTGTGGTTTGCAGAAGAGAAAATACTGCTGAGAAGGAGCAGGCCATTGTCTCTGCATGGTGCTGGCAGGAAAGGGAGACACTTGGACTCCATGGAAGAATGGTTTGTGCTGGGTATAGAATCATCAGAGGTCCCTGAGGTGCTGGATACCAGGCTGGATCCCACAGAAAGAGGGCTGTGGTCTGTGTGCAGAAGTGAGGGTTGCGTAAAGGGGAGCTTGAGACTGCACATCTCAATGGCAGGTGAGGATGCTCACTTGCAATAACTTTCCAGGATTTTGGACGTGGCACAAAATAACAACCCAAGTTGCCCTAGAAAAATTAGGAAAGTGGCCAGAAAACCAGGCAAGGAAAATCCTTGAGGTGCTACAAATAATTGCAGTATATTCTGGGGAAAAATCATCTGGATCTGCAGTCCTGAGGATGGAGGGGGGGGTGGGTGGGGACTTCCACGACAGCGAGCAGCTGCAGGGGAGGGACAGGCAGGTTGCCAGCCTAACACATCGTGTCTACCACGTCCAAGACCCCATGCTGCATAGGGAAGCCCGCCTTGCTGTCTGCTGGATTTGCTGCCTGCTTTGCCCAGCCACGCAGCCTCCGTGCAGGGTGAGCTGCAAGGGAGCAGTGGGGAGGGCAATTGCCCAGAGTGAGTCAAAGGCTCTTTTAGTCTGTGTCTGGCTGCGGCAGCTCAGCTAAGTGAGGATTAAGTACGATGCCTGCCCATTGTGGCATCTTCTGCAGTGGTAGGGGATGGGCACAGGACCGAGTCAAAGCCACTCATAGAACGGAGGAACACTCCTGGGGGTCCTGAGGCATTTCCCAAGAACGTCACAAAGCACTGGGATGCTCAGTGGAAAGGCTGAGTAGCTGCAGGACCGCAGGAGCGAGGGTTACATTTGCCTCCTCGTGAAGGCACGTTGAGTTGCACATACCACACGATGGCCTCACCATCAGGCCCTGTGACATGTGGCACGCAGGTCATGTCCTGCCTGTTATTAATAGCCCCGTCTTGATGTCTCTCCATGATACTCTTGCAAACAATTTTTTTCTCCTCCTTCTTCAAGCCAATTATCGGGCAAGAAGCCAAGCCCTTGAGCAGCGTGGCTGTCACGTTTCTCACGTCACAGCGTGGCTTGCTGCTCAGCCTGCAGGTGCAGCAGGAGCATCCAGGTGCTCGGGTACCACTTAGCTGTGGACATCTCAGGAGACACCTGGGGCACGGTTTGGCCCTGACAGAAGTGACGATGATATGATGGGCTCCCCTGTCAGCAGTGGGTTTCCAGAGGGAAACTGAGGTGGGGATAGGAGACCAGGAGTGGGATGTGACACTTGAAATGGGTGTTTCTATCAGGGAGATTGTCAGGGTAGCGCAAGGCAAGGGGAAGACAGGAGCATGAGAGAGTGGCCTGGGAGAGGCAGAGATGACCTGAGTTTCTGTCTGGCCAGGAAAGGATTTGTCTTTACCCTGCAAACTTGTCCCTGTCATAGTGCCCTTTAAACGTTCGATTTATTTTCAGGTGCGTGCATTTTCAGTGCCAAACCAGATCAAAAGAAAACAGAATTCCCCCCCCCCCTCCCCCCTGCTTTCCCTTCAGCTTGTTCCCTTCCAATAGACAGGTAGCAGTGACCTTCACTCCCTTGCTCATCTTTTTGTGGAAGGGTGGTAAGCCATATGTCATGCCTGTCAATTTAAAATGTACACAAGGCTAAGATAGGGGGGAAATTATAGAATCCAGGTCTGACGAAGGACATTGAACCTGCCCTTGGAAGCAGGTGATTTTTCTAGCCTCCCAGTGATAAGGCACTGGGTGGAACTCTGTTAATAATTCACCCTGTAGACATTAAATAGTGATCTCAGGTTACATTAGAAAGTCAGGTACTGCCAGCTTTTTGTTCCTACATTAGTGGACTTTGGCTCCAGTGCAAACTATGCATTGCCTTGTCAAATGCCTGGGGACAGAAATGGTTGTGGCTGTCTGTGCTTCCTGCCAGACTGATTTGCCAAAAACTCATGGTCGTCTTGGGAGATAGAGGCTCTGTCCTTAGCCCGTGCTGGTTAGAAACGTTATCGTCTTACTGCTTAAGCAGTTCTGTGCTAGGAATTATTCAACAGCATTGCCAGGCCTGGTTTATTACAGGCTGCTCTGGACAACTTGTAAGACCTACAGGGGAGATGGGGAGTTAGGTACCAAAAGGCCTTTGTAGATCAAAAATCACCTACGTATAAAAGAGAGTCAAAGAGGAGACCCATGTCATGCCACTCCTTTTGGAGAACTTCCTGCCATACCTGCAGATGGAGATCTTGATCTTAAATTTTTGGCTGCTAATCAGCATGAGCTAGGTCAGAACCTGCACTGGGCTGTGAAACTCCAGCTTGTAATTTCTTTTTCACCCTTGCTTATAATCAAGCTTCTCAGCTCCATCCAAGCTGTGTTCTGCCAGTGATGACCTTTTGGCTAGATACTGTGGTTTGCATGTGCAGAGCTGGTACAGGAAATTAGAAAATCACCCAGAATAAAACACCTGCTCCCTTTGCTGGACTGGTTCTTTGTGGATTCAGAGGAGTATCAAGCAATAAACCCATATGAGAGCTACTAGTCTCAGCAGATCTGGCTTAGATCTCACACAGGGAATTTGATACGTCAGCAAATATAATTTCACAAAGTCATTTCTCAGAGCTTTAACTTCAAACTGCTTTAACTTTAAACCAGCAGAAAAGCAATTCGAGATTAGAGAAGAGAAAGGGAAGGGAAGAGGGGGGAGGCTACGGAGTAAAGATAAAATTGCTTCCAACGATTCACATAGCTTTGAAACACAAACAGTAAGATAAAATTCATGTTGACACTGCAGAAAATAGCATGATTAACTTAATTGGGTGGGTCAGAGTTTGTATTGCTGCCTGAAGGTACCAGGGAGAGGCAGGCGCTCGCTGCCCTGTCTGCTTCAGGTTACTCATCAGCATGAGGTCAGCAAGTCTCCAAGTAGCTCATCACCAAAATGTCTTGTCCTGGGTGAATTTCTGTCCTTAAGGAGAGCGCCACTCAAAAATATGCTTTAATCTCCGTTGGCCTGGCCTTTGTTCAAAACCAGAGGTACAAATGTGCTCCCTCAGATACCCTCCTTCGGCATGTGTGTTTGGCTCCATAATCCCAGGTGGGCTGCCGGCACCTCTGCCCTCCCGGCTGCAGGAGATTCAGGAATGGTCTGTGCATGTGGCAAAATAAAATGAATGTGGTGCGACCCAGAAGGCCCATGCCCACCACAGGGCCTTGCTTAGTGGTTGTCTCCAACACACGAGTGTTTTGGAGGGGCAGCCAGAAGCAGGGAGACCGCTGGGTCCCATTTTCCATGCGGAGTGGTGATACGTGAACACCAGGCCTTTGTGCCATGGGTCTTTCCTTTGACTCTCCCTCCCCTTTTTTCATTGAGTGGATGCTGAAGCTGTTTGCCAGCACTCCAGGAGAGAAGTAATAATTTCCACGTAGGCCACTGTGCCGGGAGCGTGCTTAGCGCTGGCTTACTGCATCCATCTCCTCTGGGAGTGCTGTAGGCTGGCCATGCAGGACATGCTAAGGAAGCGATTCCAGGAAAATCAGAGTCATCATCAGAGAAAGATGCTCACAAAACTGCATCTTGGCAAGCTAACCAGAGCAGGGAGGGCTGCCTGGCAGGTTAGCCACGCAGTGCTGAGAAGAGAGCTACAGCCCAAGGGACAAGGAGCGGTCAGACAATGGAGCTTTTGCTAACGCTGTGGTGTGGGGCTTGTGGCACCAAGTTGGGGAGAGGTCTGTGAGCCACAATAGAGAAAACAGAAACTGTCCCAAATCTGCTGAATAGGGAAATGCCATCCCAACCATTCAGCAAAGAAAAAAGGAATGAGAAAAGAAATTGGAAATGCTTTCAGAGTAGCACAATGCCAGAGAAAGCCAGTCCAGAAGGGTCCCAGAGATCTAATTATAGCCTGCAATCAATGCTGCTCTTATCTGTGCTGCTAATGAACACAGCCGAGGCGAGCAGTTTTGCTGCTCCAGGGCTTCTCGCAGTAGAAATAGCAGCCTGGTAATAACTAGCCGCCTCGCTTGATTAGGGCTTGCTTTGCCTTCTCCCAGTTTCCCAGCCTTTGGTGCGTGCCCTCTGGAGATGTGGGAGCCGTAGCCAGCGCTGTTGGGGCTGGGGTAACCGGGCCAAAGCGTTGGGGCGGTTCCGGCACATGCACGTGTGGCTCCGTTAGTGGCACACGGAGAGCCGGGTGATGAGGGACAGGCCTCCCATAGAGGTGGAAAACGCCATCTTTCAGGATGTGAAAGGACCCCGGATTTCCAGAAACTAATGGCACAGCTGAAGAACCCCTTTCAGGTCCTGAGTTGTGTCCGATAGCTTCTCCATCGTAAGAAAAAGTCAAGGATCGCCCTGCTTCTTCAGGGGATGAAGCACAGAGAAGGGGGGACAGCACCTCTGTGCTATCAGATCAGCTGTTAAAGTAGATAGCAAAGTGTTTTCTGACGTGGGCTATGCCAGGCAACTGCTTCTCCTTTGCGTGCTCCACAGAAAATAGATCCTGCATCCATGGCTCTGGTCCAGACAACACCTGCCAAGCGGAAGGAGAGGCTGCTGCCGCCCTGGGCGAGTTGCCTTCATGCACAGACGGGGGGAGGCCAGAGGCAGTTCTCCAGCATCTGGTTTTTTCTGCCGTTCATGTTTTTTTTCCAAACGAACAAAGCACAAGCTCTGCCTTGGCCCTGAAGGACTTGCAGTCTTTCACTAGGTCGTACAGAAAAGTCGGCACTGGCTGCAGTGGAAATAATGACCAGGGTTGGGAGAGTCCCTGGGACCAGAAGAGGAGGGACTGCTGTACCAGGGTCTGACCCGGGAACCAGCCTTAAAGTCGCTCCAGCTTTGTCAAGCACACTTCTCTCAACATCCTAGAAGCATATGGTCTCAATTTTCACATGGTTGGTGACATTTCTTCCCTGCATCGCCTGGAGAAAGCTATTTGGATGATTATTCATCCCCACAGCTCAATAATTACACCAGTTTGGAGTGGTCTGGCTCCCTGGGACTGGGTTTACTGCTTGGTCTGCTGGGCTGTGTAGCTGCTCCGTACCAAACGGCTGAACGTCTGAGAAGGGATCACTCTTTCTGAGATTTGCCAGTGCTGTCTTTTATCAGGGTCTATACTGCAGCTGGGAACTCCCCTTGGTCACTGCCCATCCCTTGCTCTTGCTGGGTCATCTGCACCTTGGAAAAATCCGGCTACTTAATTCAGGTTCAGATGAGTTTGAGGCTCCTGGCTGTTCTCAGTGTCCCCTTGGTGCAAGATCCTGTAAACTGCATCCTCACTTTTCCTGTAAGACCATATCCAAACTTTTTCCTTCTTCAACATTGTTATGGAAACAAAGGCAAATCCACCGCTGGAATTTGGAAAGGATGAAGCAGCCAAGCACGAACACAAGCAGCAGAGCTGGAAAGCAACAGCAGAGCTGAAAATACAGCACCCAGCTTATGACCTCCTGTGTATTTCAGAAGAAAAGAGCCCTTGCTTTTGTCTGGTGGCAGCTAGAGCTGGGTGGAACCTTATTTAGATGAAGCTGTACAGAACTGGCTTACCAGTCTCTCCGTGCGCAGCTGATGCTGGAACTGTATTCTTTCAAACAGGCAGACTGAATGTCAGAAATGCAAATTCCCTGAGGGTGGAGCTGCAGGGTCCTGCCAGATGGGCACTTTTGCCAGACTTTGGCAGATCTCTCATTCTGTTAATTAGAAAGCTGAGCTGAGGTCTTCTTTCTCCCTTGCTTTTCCTACCCGTGATGGGGGAAGACGCTTTGCCAACGCTTTGGGTGTTGAGCTTCATTGCGATGACCTGGAGCCATGGCTTCCCACATCCCATTGTTTTGCTTGGGGGGGTGGGGGGTTTATATGGTTATTTGGAGGTTGGTTGATGCAGCCAGGATTTGGTCACCTCTGGCTTGGCACCCACGAGTCAGTCTAGCAAGCCGTCTCGGTAAGGACTGTTTTGACAATTGTGGCTGGTGCTGCTGTTGGGCCAGGGGGACCATTTGAGAATTACAGCTTGTGCTGAAAGGACCCCACTGGATTCATCATGCTTTCTGAGACGCATCCTACAGGACAGCAACACAGCAGTAAGACAAATGGCAACAAGCACTCGGAAGTAATGCCCTATCTGGTAGACATCCGCAGGTGAATAATCCAGGCTGCAGGAAGGTGAAGGGTTGGCTCTACCACACAGCATGGAGTCAGCCTGGGGGACAGCACAAGACCTGCTTTGGAGGATGTGCACAACATGAAGCGCACCAGCCTGAGAGTAACTTTAGCACTGCTTTCTGCCTCTCTGGTTCTGCATGGCTTTTGGGAGCCGGGTCAATGCTCTGCTTTGGGGACAGGGGACATTCTTGGAGAGGAACAGACAGTGTTGCTCCCGCATTACCTGAGACCTGATCTGGCACGGAAGGGGACAGGCAGGCTTGGGGGACCACTCTTCAGCTGCTGGCGGGTAGCATGGGAGCAAGAGACATAGATCTCACGTAACGAGCTGGTTGCCCCCGCAGCCTTAAAGCAGCACACTGGTTTTAATATGAGCTCACTCACCGGTCATCGGTATGAATTCCTGGGCCTTCCCTGTGTGACTTCTGCATGATAAACAGGGGCTCTGGTGTCCTCAGCAAGGAAGCTGAGGGCAAGTGGTGAGGAAGGGGCCATGGGCTGTCCCGTGCCAGGGCACCTCTGTGCCCTATGGCCATGTGGGCCAACAGGTGCCAAAGGAGCTGACCACCAGGGTCCTGTCCCCCATCCTGAGAAATTGCTCCAGGAAGAGGAGAGGACAGGCAAGCAACATAGGTAGCTGGAGTGGGCAGTGTTCGGCTTCCCCATCCAGTCACCTTAAGGCCAAGCATGGGCTTGTCCCAGTCCAGCTGAGCTGTCCCGTGTTGCCAGCGTGCCAGAGAAGGATTGCCAATGCAAGCTCCTGGTGCCCTCACCCAGGGGACAGCTGCATCCTACAGGCATTACTGTAGCCAAGACAAGGCCCTTGGAGACCTTCTTTCCTTGCTAGCATATATTGCTCTGATTTTGGAGGCGGATAACTCTGTTTTCCTCCCCAGCTTCTCCAAGGGATCCTGAGTTGCCAGCTGGAGCCATCTAACGTGGTGCCCAGCTCCAAAGATAGCCCTGGGTTCTGAAGGTCCTAAGCATCCTGAGGCTGCCATGGGTTTCCCAGGTCTCAGTGTGGGCCACAGCGTCATGAGTGCAGTGCCTGTGTTTGTTAAGGTAAGTGGTTAAACACTAAATCCAGTTTGCTGCAGATAAGTAATGACACAAGCTTTTTGTACTGAACTGTTAATAAATACATGATTTTAGACTAAAATAGGATACCTATTAGCAGAAATAATAGTCACAAGACAGCTTGCCTGAACAAAAGCCATGTTTCATCGCAGTAAGACCAAAAGTAAAAAAGGGAAAACTGAGTAAAATGCTCAGTCATCCTGCTATTAACCAGGGAGCGCATCCCCGCTGGCTTTACGGCTCGCTGTTTACCAGCACCGGGCTGTTATTGCAGGGCATTTAGAAGCACTGCAAGATTTGTGTGTAGATTCATTGATTGTCTAAGAAACTTTGTTGACCACCAACTTAAAAGTTAGTGCATGTCTGCTATAATTGCTTGCATGGCTATAAAGCATTCAGCTGATAATTGTTCTGCTCTCTGAAGTGAAGTTCTCCTGCAGAAGCCACCGCGGAGGAGTGGAGGGTTCGATAGATTTATTTATTTTCAGTTTGCCTCCTATTATGAGTTGATCTGCTTGGAGACAGCTTCTTGGAGAAAATAAAGCTGTGCTGTGACAGTCCTCAGCCCAAGAGGGAGACCTGTTCCAGCATCTCCTACCCTAGTGACCAAGTGTGCTGTCGAGTGAGGGGTGGAAGGTCTTTGTCACCGCAACACATATAGCTCCCCTGAACCCTGGCTTGCAATGCCATCAAGGACACATTCAGCTGAGCTGATAGACGAGCTGATAGACACTCTGCATTTCTGATGGCTGCCTAGATCCCATAAATCACAGCAAGTAGGGAGATGCAGGAGACGCGACACCTGCCAGGTGTCCAGGGGAACACTGCGTGAAAATGGAATGGTCGTAAAACCCTGAGTTGGGCTGGAGAGGGCCATTATATTTCTTCCTATAAAAGCCTGTCTCCACAGCCCTGGAGTGTCACCACACAAACACTGAGGAATTACACTCCTGCTGATAATGCTCCAGTTTTGTTCTGGCAGGGGCCATAAAAATGGAAAGCAGGTGCAGGAGATCGTGAGTTCCCTACTGCTGAATATTGAGCGCTGGGAAGGAAACGGGTCTGGTTTACCGAGACTGACCTTGATTGGTATCATTGAAAGGTGGGCTGTAGGTCAATTTAGGTCTTCAACTCTTGGCAGCAGGGTTTTCCAACAATTGTATTGGGAATATGGCTCTGCGCTTTACTGCAGGATGTATGTCTTGGTGGATGGCAAGTACCTTGCTGTATGCAAATAGCAGTTGCTCCTTTGCCCCAAACTACACATGGGTTAGGACTTGCCAGCCCTGAAATATTTCTGTCCTGCGGCCACTTACCTTGTCCCCTCACATCCATATGTCCTGAATCTGGCCAGGAGCTGCAACAAACAGGGTGTTTCGGCAAGACTGCAACGTTGCTCAGAGCTTCTTTGATTCCTGAAGACGGTGTCTTTTCCCTAGGAGAGCAGTGCAGCCCTTAGGGTACAGAGATGTGGTGGCATCTTCATCCTTGAGGTTATCAGCATCCACATGAATGAGGCCTTGAGTGACCTCAGCTAGCTGTGAGAACGGTCCTGCTTGGAGCAGACATCTAGAGATCTCTTCCCACTTGAACCTGTCTAGGATTCATTAAATCTAAAGACAGACATCACCGTGGTCTCAAGAAGACTCCCACACCAGAAATAGCTGGAAGCTATTAAAAGCATTTATGGAGATTTTCTGGACGTTTCATCCTCTTCTTATGCTCTTTTGGGGAAACTTCTCCTAGGTTATGAAGTTTGAGCCTTCCCTCCCCCCAAAACTACATGGCTGCATTGGAGCAGAGAGGAGATCTGTGACTAATGCATTGGCTGAAAGAGCTTGCCTGTATCCCTGTTCCAGGAGCCAAAGTACTTAACGTGGTGACTGCTCTGACTTATATGTACCAAAGGAACATGCCAGCTGCAATTATTTTTCAACAAAGGCACCCTTTTTCTTTTTTAAGCCTTGTGTAAATGTCAATAGCAAGTCTTTAAAGAAAGCTAACTGTCTGGCACAGAACCCCTCCAAGGGGGAGGATAAAGACAGGCTGGGCAGCTTCTCTGGCTGCAGCATGGCAGAACCTCGCTGGGCCAGAGCAGCTGGTTTAAAGCCTAGCTCCATCAAAAAGAGACAAGGACGTAAATATGGTTTATTGCAATAGTTTAGAGCCAGCCAAACTGCCCAGTAGGAGCAAGTCTGTAGAAATACTAGGGGAGTTTGGGAGCATCGCAACCCAGCCCCATGCTGCTGGCTTTATGGCAAAGCTCCGTGCTGTTCCCAGGGGTGCAGGGTGCCCTCAGTGCTGTGTCCTTAGCACAACCCCCTCCCACCACACAAGCGCCCTTCCTGCCCCTAGACCACATGCAAGCTTGCGGAAGGCATTGTGAAACCGAGTTCACACTTAACTTGGTGATGGTTACGCTGGCAGCGGTGGAAACAGCGTCATGGTGTGTAAGAGAGGAGAAAAGGGCAATGCCCTGCCATAGAGCCCGAGGGAGGGACTACAGAGCAAGAGGAAGCCCCATAGTACGTGACAAGAAGCAAGCATCGTTTATCCCTTGCCTTGCAGACAAGAGACCCACCCCCAAAGATCTAGTCTCTCAGTGAGGCTCATTTGCTGATGGTTTGTGGAGGGGAAACCAAAGAAGAAACACTGCTGCTGGGAAACGATGCGCTCTGTCTTCCCCCCCTCTTACGCTCCTGCTCCCCGTTAGCCAGGCAAACACATCTTCCACAGCTCATTCTCCACTTTGAGTGCCTGGATGAAGTACATATAACACCAGAAATAAATTTGCTCCAGCAGCAAAGCACTAGCTGGATTTACGCTCCCATGGTTTGGCAGAGAGATTCCCCCCCACCCTCCCACCCCCTGCATCATATCCTGCTCGTGGGCAGTTTTTCACCGGAGCATCCCCCATGCTCAGTCTGGCCTGGCACACATCTAAAGCAAGGATGTGAGGTGCTCATACAGCACCTGTACAGAGACACAGGCAGTAGGCTGAACCATCCCTGTGGGACTTGAAAGCAGTCAGCTTCTCTTGGATTTCCTACATTTTTGGTCAACTCCCCACGTTCAGGCTTGTGGCTCAGCTGTAGCTCTGCTCACACTGCTGTCTGGTGCTCAGTTAGAAACCGAGCCTCACTTTCTGATTAAGTATTGAACCTCAAATTTGAGGATCTTCTTCAATACATGAGCAGCCTCAGAATTAACTTTTTCAGCCTGTCACCAGCCCTGTTCTGGAAGCTGGACAAGGCCAGGAACAACTCCGGCTGCCCATATTCCCTAGCAAGAACCCTCTTAGCAAGCATGAGAGTGGGAAGAGAGCTGCAAACACTCACCTGTGCTCTTCCTGGGGTGCTTGGATCTACTTTTAGCAAACTTCATCAACATTTTTGACCCTATTCTGCCAGGATGTGGGTGCAGAGAGCCCACATCCTGCCATTGTCCCAGCATCCAGGACTTGCAGTCCAGCGTGCTCTAGATGAGGCTGCCATGGTGGCAGTGGTTCTGCTCTCCTGTAGGATACCACCCCTGGGCCAGCAGGAGATTGTGCTTGGCAAAGGGAGTTGGGGATGGGTGGACCAGGGGAATGCCTGCTGCCCTCCCCTTTACAGGAGGAGGAATCAATGCCTTGATTCAGCTCCCCTTTGTCCATGGAGCACAAATTTCAGAAACTTGAACCTCCAAATAACCTCAGCATCAGATCAATATGATACCCCAGCTTAATTATCTCTGCTAAGAGGTGGCACCAAAAACCCTCAGGATACAGAGGTTTGGGAACCTCCGAGCAAAGACTGGGAGGGGATGCCAGGAGCACTCGAAGAATTCTTTGAATATTGAACAGCACATGCTCCTATCTGCCACCAAGGGCTTTATAAATGCAAAAAATTGCACTGTCTGCATGCTCTAGCAAGTAACACCGGGGCATTAGGAGAAACCCAAGAACTCTCTTAGCCTTTCTAATGCTTGCACTTCTCCTTGGCTGCCCTGGATGTCAACAGGCTTCTCTTGGACTTCCTTCTCTCTCAAACAGAAACTGTCATCACACAGGGTTTTCAGCCACAAAACTGTTACAGTAAATGTCTGACTGCTGTTGTCTCACTCATGAGCTCAGGCCAGTGTTCAAATGTGAAAGCAGCCCAGGCCAAGCCACCGAAGTCATCTGAGGATGTGCTGGGGCACAAATAGCTTTTAAAGATAGTTATTTTCCCCACTCACTCCAAACCAGAACAATAATCAGATGGCTTTTTTTTAATTTTTAAGAGACCTGTGTTGCATGTTTGATTAAAAGAAGAACAGTAGTAAAAAAATAAATCTGAAACATTTTTAATAGTGCTTAACAGCAGTTGGTTAGATGTAGAAATGACTAAGAATTTAGGGAGAAAAGGGAGCGGTAGATGGTTGCCAAGAAAGTGAAGCCCTTTGCCTCATGCTACTAGTTACAGCATAACTGCTGTCAGGCAAGGGATTGCATGCAGGGTTTCTCTTACGCACCTGCATGTGAAAAATCACACACATATAACTTCCCCCTCAGCCTGCGCTGCAACCTTTCCCAGGACCTGAGCACTCTCTGGGCCAATCTGCCACCCCTGGAAGAATCCCACCGCAAAAACACCACCAGGAGGGCCTCTGTGCAGAAACTGCAGCGGGTGACAGCCAACACAGGCTGAGCCACGGGGGAGGAAAACATCACAGGCCAGCAAGAACCACCATGCAATACCCTTTTCCCAGGTGCATGTGGATCCCACACTACCTTACCCAGCTGCTGCTGAAAGCAAGACACCCCAGAAAGGTTTCATCTTACAAAAGCGAGAGACTCAGAAATAGCCACAGTCAGAAGGTGCTCAGTTTCATTTCTTTATAAAGCAAAGGCTAAGCTCACTCTCTGCAAGGCTTTGTAGCAGCATGACAAGTACTGCCTGCATAGCCCCTCAGGCCAGCCCACATGAAGACCATCTTCAAAGACAGTCTTGAGCATCTCCCAGCACCCCCCAGCTTCCCTTCTTACCTTATCTGTAAGTGGCAAAACCCACCCAGCTCAGTAGCTGATTGTTAGAAATGCAACACCTTCAGGCCATCACCAAGCCCTGGTCTTTGTGGTCAAAGCCAGATCAAATCCTGAAACTGGCCCTTGCTGGCATTTACACCAGAGTTGTTCCCCTTCTGCAAAGGGGCATGTTTCCTGCAAGTGCTTTTTAGTGCAGTGACAACAGGAACAACCGGTCTGAGGTAAAGCAGGGTCCAACTTTCACTTGATCCTGGTATTAGAAAAGAGCCTGACCCTTTTACTGCATCACCACATCCCAGCACCCAGGCAGAGGGAAAGCATTGATTCCAGATAAAGCCATGTGCAGGGGGAGAACTGAGACTGACCTGAAACAAATGCAGAAAAACCTGAAAAGGCTGTTCCTGGCACTGCAAGCAGGGGAAGAGTGAAGAGTAGCTCAGGAACACAGTGGTTAGTGGAGAAACTTAAGAGCACAGAGACAAGAGCCTGGCTCCTCTCCTTCCCACCATGCAGAGGCTCTGGAAGCATCTGTGTTGGCAGAAAGGCAGCAGGAATAGGTTGAAATTTCCTGTTCCAAGCAGCAGATTCCACCACAGATGTGTGCTCCTCCCTGCTGATGGCCACTTGCAGGAAACTGGTCCCACTTCTAAATCACCTCCCCAGCCCCATGGGTGTTTAAATAAGATGACTGCAAGATACACAGCCAACATTTTGTTCCACCTTTATTTTAACAATCAGATAAAAACAGCCATATTTTTAAAAGAGTCATTACATGGCAATTATAAAGTGCATTTTCCACTTGAATGTTGTGTACAAAAATATCTTTTAA
>JAVJGJ010000001.1:76311018-76335890 GCA_035590215.1 Microhierax caerulescens
CCCCTGCCGCAGCCAATGAGCGCGCTCCCAGCGCGGCGAGCGGCCAATAGGCCGGCGGGGGGAGCCCGCGGGGGGCACGCGGCGGCTCCTGAGGAGCCGCGGCGGGAGGGGCGGCAGCTCCCCGGGCGTGCGGAGCGGAGGGGTCGCTCCCTCGTGGAGGTGCTTTGCTGAGTGGGCTCCTCCGCCTTCCCTCGGCCGGGGCTGGCTTGTTTTGGTAGAAAGTAGAGCTCTGTGTCAGGCGTTGGATGCCCCAGTGCCTCCCTGTCCCGCTGCAGTGCACGGCTGCTGCGCCGCGGTGCCCTCCCTGCCGGCCCGCAAGGGCAGCGTGGGGCTCTGTGGTGGTCGCAAATGAGCAGAGAAGGGCTAAACCTCCAGGTTCCTCCAGGAACGTGTTCTCGAGGCAGGAAAGGCTTTTTGGGGCGTTGCTGTGCTGGGGTGCCTGGGTGCTGACAGGAGGGTTACTCTATACCCCCATGTCTTGCGGCCACTGCTCGGGGCTGCGGGCCTGTGCTGGCACTGGGTAGAAACCTCCAGAGGACACTGCAAATTCCTCTTTCTGGACAACGTTGTGGAAAAAATTTCTTTCTCATAGAGGTGACTGACAGTAGGAAGTATCACCTGCGGGCCCCAGCCAGCACAGAGGCCCACACCATGGGAGTCCGGGCCCAGGAACACGCGCAGAGCTGTGAAGTGTTTCCAACCCTCTGAAAACACCTGCCAGGCAAATGGATGCCCTGGCATAGACCCCCACTGGTTTGCAGGGCCAGCTGGGCCAAGGGGTCTTCCCAGCTGCCCTCCTGCTGCCAGCTCCTGTCTCAGCTCCCTGGGGCTGCTCCTGAGTCCGCTTCGGCACAGAGCCTGATGTCCTCGACGATGTAAGAAGTGTGTGTGGAGCTAGCCACCCTGGCAGGGAAGCGGCTCTGGGGACAAATGCCATGTCCATGAGCAAGCAAAGCCTGCTGCGAGGTGGGCACGGTACATCCACTTTCTCCCCGTGGTCACAGTGGGATAATAGTATTTGCCTCTTTTTGTGCCACATCTGGCTTCTAACTGCAGAGCTGTGAGCAATGCTGCGCTCCCTCTCCTCCTTTACAGAGCATAAAAGCAGGATTGAAGTGTCAACATTTGTTTTCAATTAACTTGTGGAAACACACACAGCTATTGTTAAAGCCAGAGACTTCCTGCTAGAAGCTGCCATTTCATAAACTTATTACTCTGCAAGGCAAAAGGGTATTGTTGAGGGAAAAAGCCTACATTGTTTCTTGGTTTATAAACCCTTTTTAGATAAAGGCAGTGATAAGATTTAAAGTCAGGGAGAAGGAGTTGAAAGATGTGCCTGCTGCAGGAGTCTTTCAGACTTTATGCTGGTATTTTGTGTGCTGAGGTATGGTGGGACTTCAACACATGCTACAGAGTGACAGGGTTTACATCAGGGATGAAAGGAGCCATGTTCAGATTAGCCTAGGAGCAACACACAGAGACCCAGTAAGGTGGCCACAGCTCATGGGCCCTCTCCACTGCTGTCTCCCCTTCTCCAAGCAGGGCCGCCACAGCCTGGCTCAGCGTTGCTGATCTTGGGACACCAGAGAGATTCAGGTGTAAGTAAACTCACCAGAGTTTAATGGGATGAACCAAAAAACTGGGAAGCCCCGACCTGACTGACACTTGTCACTCTGCTCTGCTGCGGATTTCTCCTGCCTGTTGCTGGCTGCTCAGCACTACGGAGGTGCTGAGGGAGGTGTTGGTTAGCCTCTGAGCTGTGTGGGTTTTGACCAGCCAGCGCCAGGGAAGGAATGCATGTGAAGTGGCTTCGGGTGCGTTTCTGCCCCATGATACAAGCCCTGTTTGCCATGAGCCAGGCAGGCTGTTTCACAACTGCCACTTGGTGTTTGCTCCTGAAGCAAAGGTAGGTGGAAGTCAGGGCAGGGTGTTGTGCTGGGCTGTGGACACAGGCTGTTATCTTCAGGGAGCTGAGATAGTGGCTATATTTAGCTCTATGCAAGGCCCTTGCACAGTGGTCTTTGTGATTTCCCCACAGCTTTCCACCCCTCCCACCTTGCTGAGGGATGAGGCAGAGCTTGCTCCCTGGCATGGGGAAGAGCCTCTGGAGGTGTTTCTACCTGAGGAAGCATTGTAGAACCAGTCCCATCTATGACAGACATCTCTGGAACGAGGGTCCCGCTCTCCCATCAGGTCTCACCTGGGGGTTGTTCCTGGTTTAGCTGGAGGATTTAGTCCAGGGCCCCTGGGACAGGACATAGTGGTTCCCACACCCCTGGGTGGCGAGGAGAGGCAGAGTTGTTCTGCTCCTCCTGTGGGGCAGCCCTCCTTTCCCCACCACAGTCCTTCAAGAATGACCTCTACCAGCAGGCTTGAGTAGGTCCTTGGGTACCCTTCCTGGTCTTGCCACCTCCTTTGGTGCCCTCCTCAAGGCAGGGGTGGATGGAGCATCTTCTCCCTGTCCAGAACTGGCAGGCTGCTGCGACAGCTTGTCCTCCCAGCAGCTGGCCACTGGGCAGCCCCGGCGGGGAAGGGGAGTGGGGACAGGGGTGTTGTGCAACCTGTCTGCACCGCAGCAGGCTGCAGAGCCAAGGTTCAAGGGCGAGTGTTGTAAACTGGTGGAGCAGCTGATGTAACAGCGCTACCCAGGGAGCTGTGCTGGGGCTGCCGCCATGGGGCACCCCATCCCACACCTCATGCCCTCTCCCAAATCAGCAGCCCACTCCTGATACCTTCTTCTCCCTGCTACCCCAGCTGCCATCCCCTGTTGCTGCCAATGGGCACAGGGGCTCCAGTCCCCTGCACCTCCGCACCCAACTGCAGCCCCAGCCTGGCTGGGAGTGCCCAGCGGTGCAGTTGATGAGAGGTCTCCATCCCTGGCGCTGGAAGGTCCTTGGGGTGGCACGCTCCTGCTGCTCACCACGGCAGCCCACCGAGGCAGATGGTGCCCGCCGTGGTAGTGCTGTTGCTGTTGCAGTGTTGGTGCTTGCCAGCAATTTCCAAATCAGCAGCACTGAGGAACTGCTGCCTTTCAGCCAGGCCGTGACGCTTGCACCAAGCAGAGGAGGGGTTTTGTTAAAGTCCACCTGCCTGTGATAAGGCTGTGAGGGTAACTCTGAAGTAATTTTAATTCAATGTTGCCTCATATCAAAATGCTAAGAGCAAAACTAACTTTGGAGTAATTTTGGACAGCACTGGGGCACTGTGGGAGAGTTGGCCAGGCCAGTGCAGAGTCCCAGGAGCAGTGGCCATCAGCGGCATGACATGCCATCCTCCAAAAGGACATATCCGCGGTTGAGCTGGGTGGCTGGCTGGCTGTCAGTCTTCTCCCATCCCCTCCAGATGTACTGGTGGGTTTCAGCCACACTTGACGGTGGAGTGGGAAGCTAACACACCACTTCTAAGTTTTGTGAGAATCTACAGCTGGTGGGAAGAGACCCAGCGAGCATCCTCACTGAGCAAAAGCAGAGTGGGCCTTGGCTGCAGTGGCCTGCTGGCCAGTCAGTGTCTCCACCAGATGGCCAGCCAGCACTGACAGCCCCTTGGCCAGCTGTAGTACATGTCATGGGGCTGTTCATGGAGTGGTGGAAAAAGCTGAGGTAAAGGAAGTGGGGGAGAGGAACAACATGACAGAAATCTGCAGGAAACATGTCTTCTGTTGTTCTATGTTTTACCATCAACTTGGTCTCAGCTGCAACTGTGTCCTGAGGCCTGATGTGTTGCTTGGGAACACCTTGTGGTCCCAGGCCCCTGTCCAGCTCCTGAAGGGTCACAGCAAACACAGCTCCACCAAAAAAAAAAACACCCACTTGAGAAGTCTTGTCAGGTGATGGGATTTCCCTCTTTAATTCCGCATGTCTCGAACACCTGTGGCCATCCCAGGAAATTAAGCAAAGAGCATTCAACATGCCCCAGCACCAAAGAAAATCCCACCCTCGGTTAAGGCTCCTGACTGTGCTTCGGGGAGCCATGCTCCAAAGGCAGAGGCCCCATTGCTCCTGACTCTATCCAGAAATGCGGAGTTACTTCAGTACATTGGCTGCTGGCCTGAAGTAGGATATTTACCTTGGCATGGCTCCCTTTGGATCTTGTATGTGCTCATGGTCAAAAACCTCAAGGAACATGTACTCTGCCCTCCTGAAGATCATGGCACCTTCTCTTCCAGCCTAATGTGCACAAAGATAGTGTGGGGCCAGACGCAAAGCCTACCCTGGTATGTGTGTTGTAGAAAAAGACTGGGTATTTTAAAACTATAGTAATTCTTAATAATAAAATAAAATTTCTAAATAATAAAAATGCCCAGCAAGAGAAACCATGAAAATCCTTGCAAAAAAGGGAGATTATGGGGGAGAGAATTGATGCAGATAAGTTACTAAAAATGCCTTAAGGAAAGCTGCTACTCACAGAGAAAAAGGGAATGGGCTTCCAGCAAAGGAAGAGCCCAGAGGGCAGCACAAGGAGACAAAATGACAGTAGAGCAACCAAATGACAGGCAGGCAGGAACAACAAAGAGGCAAGTCCTTGTCCAGGCATACAACATGCTTGTCAAAAATGTTATAGCGGTGCTAAGGTGAGGCATTATATGCAGGATACCAGGTTAAAAATACCTCTACCCCAGAGATCGGGACCCGAGAGTAGGCGACTCCCTGCAAGAAAAGGAAGAGTACCTCCAGCTTTCTCAACATCTGTGATGTTCTCTTCAGAGCACTGTTCCAAGACCTTGCCTTCTGAAGTCTACAGATTTCATTCCCATCAGTGAAGTCCTAGAAAAATCATAGCAAAAGAAAGAAGACTGATTGTCTTCTCCAAGACTGCACAAAGCAGTGCAACAGCCGTGTACCCATCCTTACTTTTTTTTTTTTTTTCCTGAGAGCATCCCATCCCCTTGGGAACATGCACTGTGGAGGTGTCTGGCTTATCTCCCAGAAACTTTTCTTTGTTACATTTCAGTTGATGCAGAGAAAAGTGGTGGCTTTTCATTCCTTCTGCTGTTTGCTTGAACCCAGGAGCATCTGGTTGTACAGATACAATGTGTAAAAGCAAAAATAATTGTCTGTAAGTACTACATGCCATCCTACATGGAAAGAAAAGCCTGGACTAGAACCTCAAATCCTCCAAATTCTCCATGTGCTCTTGCAGGAAACAAACAGCAAGGGCTGGGCTTGGAGGGGTGAGAGTATAAAAAGGAATCAGGGCTATTTCCATCAATAGACTGATGCAATTGCAGAGACAGAGGGATGCTCAGCGCCCCTCAGGCAGGCTGAATCAGTCCAGCTGCATCGACAGCTTGCCTTGTTTACACCGTACAAGTGTCCGACTGACTGGACTTGGATCTGCCCTAGATCCACAAGTCAGAGTGAAGCAACGTATATTTTAATTTTGGTGCCCTACAAAGACTGCAGACCTTATTTGGTGGGGCAGATATCTTGGGAACTTGCATGTATCCAGGCCTGGGGACTTGGAGAGCTTATCTCTGTGTGAGAGACTGTGCTTTGCCTGAAAGTCACTTGTATGCTGATGAAGGCTGAAAGAGAAAAAGCCAGACTGAGGAGTGAATGTAGTTCTCGGTGATAAATATGATCTGAAGCTCTTGAGCAGGTACCAAAGGCAGTGTCAATGGTAGAAGCAAGAGCCGAGCAGAGGGTGCTGAGGAAGGAGGTCAGCTGGACCTGCCCCCATCATCAGCCTTTCCATTCTTTGAAATGTTTTTCAAGTGTAACCTGGCCTTTTTATCTGCAAGTTTTAATTTAATCCTTGGGGGGAAAAAAAGCCCTGGTGATATTCAAGGATTTACCCAATTAACCATAAGCTTGAAGTTTCCTTCTTGCAGAAACGGACTGCTAGCAAAAACTACCTGTCTCTGGGGTTCTTGTACTTCTGAAGTTGCACATTAAATGCAGCTAAGTAGGTCACTTGGGATCCCAGATTGGGTGCATACAAATAACCCCACTGTCTGCAGGTAGTTTAGGATTCTGCAGAGGCAGTGTTTTCCTTGCCCGACCTCAGAAGATCTAGCTAATCTCAGGTGCACCTAGTAGGAATAGGTTATGCACAGCATCTTTGCACCACAGCGTGGGCTTCTGAACTTGAATTGGATGGGGCAGAATTTAGGAAATGTGCCTGCAGACAATAGACACACCCAGGGCAGGAATAACTCTGGCGGGACCTGGAAAGCAGGCTAGTTATTCATAGGAAGCCTGCTGCTGGCTCTTGTCAGGGAGGAGGAAATCAGGCCATCGGATGGTACAGTAAGCAGCGTTCCAGTGCTGACAGCTGGGAACAGCACATGTCCCAAGCCCATGGAGCCTGCAAGCATTTTTGGCTGCCTCCTTCATCCCTCTTTCTCTAGTCTTTGCTCATCTCCTATTACTGATTTGCTAGGCATCCCTCTGCTGAGTATGAGATGGCACACAGAAGAGGAGGGTGCTGCCAGCCTTCAGCAGCAGCCGCTGGGATCCTGCATTGGCTGAAACCCAGCATAAAGAAAATGCAGCCCCCTCCCAAAAGCAAAACAAAGTGCTTGGTGTCCATCACGTTTCCTTGGATGCCATGATTCCTGAGCAGAAGTTAAAACACTGAAAGGCAAGTCAAGATGGTGCAGATACAGCAGGTGGTGAAGGAGGTCTTTGGTTTTGTAAGATGGGAGACCAGCTTATAGTGATCTGAACTATGTGGCACCAGCAAAGCTGGGGAAAAGCAGCAATAGCCAGAGGCTGCAGGAAAATCACTAAGTTGTGATAAATATAACGGTTCTGAAAGTCATCACAAGTAGGCTGGAACTGAATTTGCTGACTTACCTGCTTGTGATAATGGAGAGACAGTGCACAGCAGCTGAACATCCCCCAGTGACTACTGTATTTTGGATGACTGTTTTTTGAGAAAGGAAGTGAATGCAATATTGTTTTTTCATGTCTTGTGCAAGAGGACAGCAACATGGGCACCAGCGTGATGCATGTATACGTAGGTACACACATACACATGTACTTGCATGGACAGGCTCTTGCACAAAGATGTGCACGGAAAGATGCAAGAGTGCAGTGTTATGCCCTATGCTTAAATAAGATCAAAGAGTAGAACATCATCTACTGTTGAGCTTTTTAGTTGCAAAATAAAAAAGAAACCTGGTTGCACAGATTTTGAGCTGTCTTAGGTTTTGATCTTTATTCATCTCCAGAACTGCAATGATAAGTCAGGTGTTTTTTCCAAAAGCCAAATGCCATTTTATGCTACTGATAGGCCATCTTTCCAAATCTTTCAAAAATACTTCAACCCTCACTGCATCAGTCCAATTTTGTGCAGTGTTACTCCACCAAAACTCATAGTGCAATGCTGAAAAAGTGCAGGCAGTACCAAACTCACTGTGCTAATTATTTCCATTTGTGTAAGGGTCACTCCAGAACACAAAGTCTCCTGTGATGTTCAGGCTCTCAGTCTGGCAACAACCTGGAAAAGACCAAATGCCGTGTTTTCTGAAGCTGGTTGCTGTAACCTTATCATCTGAGACTCACAGAGCTCTTTGGATCTCGTCATCAGCACGCCCCAGAGACAGGAAGGCGCTGTCATGTCTTGGAGAAAGGCTGCACAGCTAGGCTGGCTGCCCCACGGTGGGCTGACCTACCTCAAACCCTGCCAACTTTCTCAGTTGAAACGACTTCAAGTGCAGTTTTCCAGCTTCCCCTCCCTCAAGGTCATTGCCAGTTGGATCCTCCATGGGAGTCCTTACAAGCCCTAATGCAGCAGCTCAGGTTGTTGCTACTGGGAGCTGAGTTTGAGCTATTTCACAGTTTTGGGACAACCGTTGTATCCCTTGGTCCCACAGCCACTAGAGGTGTGGTTGTGGTAGGGTTTGCTCAGGTAAGGGATTTGCTTGGGTCCTCCAAAAGGTAGGCAGAGTTAGCTCAATCAAATCAAATATTATTTGATTAGCAGCTTAACCCAAGCTGTTGTGACCTCCCTGACAGCCAGGGCCTGACCTAGCCTGTGCAATGGCACAGCTGGGGCTTTGCACCATTCTTGTGCGAGGAACCATGTGTCACACGTGCAGGATGGAGCTACCCTGGCACACGAACTGCCTCCAAGCTTTTTAAAGCCTCCACTTAGACGTGAGCTAAGGCACCTATAAATAGCAATCGGTGGCCCCTGTTTAACCCAGGGGCTTTGATCATGGAGCTGGCTCTGCATGCCAGTGCTTGGCTGCTCTCATCCTCAGCTCTCTCATTAGCTGGGAGCCAAGTTCACTACTCCTGGTTCGTTGCTGCCTTGTAGTCTGGGTAATGGGGGGGGGCAGGCTTGTGTTTCATTAGACACCTGTAAATATGAAAATACATGTTCGTCTATTATATGGCAATAAATATGCTTGTATATAACTACAATATACAATCTGTAATAGAAAATATAAAACATAAATTGTGAATTAAGACTTCAGTGCAAAGCAAACTGTAGAGTTTTCTAAAGTTAAATAACATATTTTAAATAAATCTCTAAATAAAGGGCTGGAGGCTGGTGCCTCAGGCCAGGGAGGTCACTTGACACCAACACTGCAGAGCAGGCAATGTCCCCATCCGGTACGGATGCTGTAGTGGACAGTCTGTCACGGGCTTGACCGCTGCCTGTCATGGTGCTGCTGGCCCCCAATGTTTCTTATCTGCACGAGCATGCATCCTATTTACTGAGTGGACTTCCTTTGTTTTGCAGCTACTTTCCCTTTTGTTATTGGCATATGATCAGATGGGGTAGCTGTGATATGTCAAAGTAATTGCGCCGCACTCCAGCTTTAATTGCTTTTTCCAGGTCATTCCAAATTTTGAGGCTCTTAAATCATCATCAGGGCTGTGTTTCTCACTGCCAGATACTGCCGAGGCTGTACATGGAGCACTGTGCCAAGTCTGGGTCCCCGGTGCAATAGAAATGGTGGCAGCCACCAGGCTGGTGAGAGTTTGGAGCACATGGTGCATAAGGAAAGACCGAGGGAGCTGGGCTTCTTCAGCCCAGAGGAGAGATGGCTGATGGGGCCACAGATGCATCTTCCACTGCCTGAGAGGTAGACAGAGAATGCAGAGCCAAACCTTCTCAGAGGTGCCCGGTGAAAGGACAAGAGCCAACAGGTGCTTCTGCAACACAGGGACCTCTGAATGAGATAGGTGGAAACCACTCTGCTCCAGGAGAACGGGTCAGCAGTACATGGCCCAGAGTGATGGTGCCATCTCTGTCCTTGGGAGTCATCAAGCCTCGGCTGGACGTGGCTCCAAACATCCTGACCTGACTGTGAAGGTCGCCCTCACACGAGGAGTGGAGAGGGGACAGAAACCTCCAGAGCTCTCTTCCACATAAAGCTGTCCATGATTGTACGATTATATTGTATTTCCCCATTTGTTTGTTGTTTCCCCAACTGTTTGTTGCCCCCTGAAAAGCATTGATGGCTAGCAGACCCATCTCAGGGGACCAAGGATGTCACAGGAACAGGAGAAAAAGCACAGTGCTTAAAATTAAGAGTATTTGATACAAAGAGCAAATACAAAATGATGAGAGGCAGATAAGACATGGAGAACTTGTATATCAGTATGGTATGAAATTGTTAGCCATTATGTGGCTAAGAGAGGAGAAAGAAAAAGAAAGAAAGAAAGAAAGAAAGAAAGAAAGAAAGAAAGAAAGAAAGAAAGAAAGAAAGAAAGAAAGAAAGAAAGGAAGGAAGGAAGGAAGGAAGAAAGGAAGAAAGAGAGAGAGAAAGAACAAAGGAAAAGAAAAGAAAGAAACCAAGGATGACTCTCAAAATGGTTTAGTAAATGTCTCAAAGCTTTTTACAGACAAGAAGTAATAGATGAACATGAGCTCACCACACTGTCTCAGAGCAAAGCCCTTCCTTTAATTAATTTATTACTAATATGATATCGTCCTAATCTGTAGGAAGCAATCAAATATGCAAAAGCCAAGTTATCCTAATCTAAGGTAAACACACGTATCTCTTACTAATATAGAAGTATCTTATTCTGCATAAAGCAAATAAGCCTATCTGCGGGCTGTGTGCAGGTGATCTGGCTCACAGACCTTTGCTCACAGCATGTGATATGACTCTTGCACCTCTGAAGATTTCTGCCTGCCTTAGCTCCTGCTGCAGGCCAGAAGGGCTCATGCTGGGTATCGCTGCTACCCCTGACATGCTCTGCTGCTGTCCGTGCTGTTGTCCAAGTAAGTTTGGCTGGTTTGTTTCACTGCTCACTCTGGTCTAATACTTTCTATGTGAATGAAGATTATATCAGAGATCCTGACATCCCATCAGCTGCTAGCATTAGACCACTCTTTTTTTTTTTTTTTTCTATTTGTAAAGGAGGTGTGTGTAAAATGTGCAGCTCCCTGTCACAGGACCTTCTGGATGCTAAAAAGTGATGTGAGTTCAAAAAGGGATCAGGCACATTCACAGAAGCAAAAATGCCACTGTTGCACACAAAGACGCTCCTGCCTCTTCAGGAAATCCTTGATCTGAAAACTGAGCTGGCTTAGAAAGCAATGTGGAGAGGAATCACTACAGGCTTGTCCAGCTCTTCTCTTCCTCAGGCATCTGCTATAGATCCCTACCAGACAGGGTGTGGAGGGAGGTGGACTATGTTTTGAGCCTAAGGACTCACAAAAAAGCTTGTTCAGTGTCACAGGTATATTGGAATTTGTCCCTAGAAGTCTTCACAGGAGGCAAAATCCTATGGGCAGAGGGACAGCTGCAGAGCAAAGAGCAAGGCTGCCCAACTCCTCCTCCCTACCCAAGGGCTCCTGAGTAGAAAGGCTCCTGGAGTCTGCAAATAGCTTGAAATCACCTGCAGGCACAGATAGTGTGGCAGGCCATCCTGACTTGATACTTCCCCATCCCCATGCTCCAGGTGGAGAATCTGGACAGCACTGGTAACTCCACCCACCCTGTACTGGGAGAGCTGCGGTTGGCAGCGAGGGCACTGGTGAGCATCACTGGTGTAAAACTCAAAGGTGCCTGCCCTGTCACAGGTGAAATGAGTCTCTGCTTGATAATAAACAGGGCTGTGAGAAGTAGTAGCCAGGGAGTCTGATTTCTGTGATCCTCTGAGCAAAAAAGCAGTTTATCATCCAAAAGCTGCCCTTTATGTCAATGCTGGCACCTCAACTTCTGTGCAGCTGCCTTAGTGCATGGGTAGGGAAGGGCCCAGATGTGCCTAGTGGCATTTGAGCTCAAGGCTTGTGTGTCTAGAAAAAGCCTGGTAAGAGCCAGGAATTCAAGTGGTCCTGAAATAGTGATAAGGGCAGCTGGGGAATGCCTCATATGGACATGGGCTGAGGCAGTGGGGCTTGGTATGCAAGGAGGTGACACCTGCCCCACACATTCAGTGTCACATTTCACTCCCCAGAAGACTCCCATGAGGTGAGTGACGTGAGAGACTTGTGCTGCATCTCCAAGGCTTTGTGGAGGCAGTCCTTTGCCTGCCCTACGCAGAGCTGCAGGAGGAGAGAGGTCGTTCTCCCAGGCAGTCCCCAGAGCTCAAGCTGGCCTGTCATGGAACCCCTGGGTGATGAGGGGTGGCCCTGCCTGCTGAGCCACGCGCACCAGCCTGCTTGGTCAGTCCAGCTGCTTGCTGGCTGCGTTCCTTATTGCTTCCTAGAGTGCCAGGCAGCCCTTTGAGTTGTGTGGCATGTGCCCCGTGCTTCAAATGCAAAAGCATTGCTGTCAGAATGTCACCCAAGATGTCACCAAGCTTGGCAACCAAGGTAGGACCCCAGAAGCTGCACAGCCCTCCCTGGGCTCCTGATGTCCATGGCTCCATGATGGGGCACAGCTCTCCCTGCTGCCCTTCCAAGTTCCCCAGCCGCAGCTTTTGCTTCCCTGGTGGAGGTTTTGGAGGCACAGCCAGCTATAACATTCTCACCATGGGTTGCTACTGAGCTGGCCTGGTTTAGGGAGCATCCCAGGGAGAGGGGAAAAGATGGTTTTCATAAGTTTCCGTGTCTCACAGGACTCTGTGGTGGTGCTTATCATCGTCCTGTCAACTGACAATGGAGTCTGAGCTGAAGCATCTGACCCAAAGCTGGTGCAGACACTGGCATCAGAGCAAGGTGTAAATTCATGGGCAGACCAAAGTCAGGTTTCAGCTCCAAAAACTGGAGCAACAACTGGAGGCTCCCTCGTGGTTTGCCTTTCCTATGCCAGATGAGTTTGCTCTTACCAGAGGTTGTGACCCAGTTTCAGGTCCAAGTGACCGACGATCATCCAAAAGAAGCCCCTGAGCTTTCCTGAGCTCTTCTGCTGGGTCACTTGAAATATCTTGATCTATTGACCCCAGCATGAGGTAAAGCATCCTCCTTTCTGTGGTAACCTAGAGTCCAGCAGGAGCATCCTAGATAGCCCAGTGCCAAACAAAGTGGCAGCCAGCTACCGTGTGGCCATGTGACTACTGGTGAATATTTTTTAACCTGTAAGTAAACCATGTTCTAATGTTACTCTCCCTTTTATCTTGTGAATGAAGATTTTCAGGTTCTTTCCGGAGTTGTTTTCTGTTGTTAATGCCTTTCAGTCTCAGCCTGGACTCCGTTTGGATGAAAAAGCGAGCAGGTGCTCACGTTGAGCAGTTGTAGCCAACAAAGATGTGTGCTCTGTGGATATCGTTGCAAAGTCCCCTGTGTTGATGGCAGGTGCTCTTGGGGCTGTGGAGGGCTAATGTCTGATTAGTTCAAACTTAACTCCAGGCTTCAAACAAACATGGTAAGCAAAGGCCGTCCAGAGGTGCCTCCAGCAAGCAGTACTGTGGCCTCCCTGTCATCCCTCGGGGACTGTGTGGTTTCCCTTTCCCTGGCTGGCTGGACTCCCTGGGAGGTCGCTGCGGATCCACCTCAGGCACAGGCAGCTGTGTCTTAAGCAAGTGCCTGTGTGCAGCCCTTTCCCCGGGGTCCCTGTCGGCACTGAGTTTCGTCTAACCCAGACTTCGCCTCTAGGCAGGCCCGGAGGACGGCAGCGGAAACCCTTATTTCCCTTTTTGTAAATGCAAGAGGAACAGGGGAGTCCCAGCTCTGCAGAAGTGGTGGAAACGCTGGCAAAGCATCCACGGAGTTAAAATGCCTGTTTCATATCTAGTTGGAGATGCAATGTAAACAGTCTGAAAATTCTCTGGCAGCAGTCCTCTCCCTGACCTCACGCAGTTGTTGGGAAACCAGCTGCCGATGGGTTGTCTCATCTCCTCCTCTTTTCTGCTCCTGGCCTGTTATATTTCTATTCTCTCTCCCTCTCTCTCTCCCCCATAGTGGCATTCAAAAGCAAAATGAAACAAGGGCTGAACGCAGCAGTAGAAAGCTTTTCTGTCTCCACAGAAGTGCAGGAAACTGAGTGTGGCCAGGCAGTAGACTCCAACAGCCAGAAATGGAGCATCAAGGAATTTCAGACTAAACCACTTGAACTCTGCCAGTGCTGAGCTGATAGGAACAGTCCCTCTGCTTTGCCCAGTGTCAGGACTGTGATGTTGAAACAGGGAGCCTATGGAACGGGATCTGAGGAAGGGTCTTGAAGCTTCCCTGTGGTAGGTGGCACCTATTACAGGACCCAGTGGGGACTTTTCCTGCCCGGCTTGGAGCATCCCCTGCCCTTATTGCATGGGGAGCTGTGGGGTCTGCACTGGCTGCCAGTGGAGGTGGTGTGCTGTGAGTGCTGCCAGCTTCAGGGCTGAAGTCCTGGGTTTATTCTGAGAAAGGCTGCTGCACAGGGTGGTGAGCTCTGTACACGTGCCTGTGCAGCCCTGGAGCACAAAGTCAACACAGCCCCCTGCCAGACCTCGAGCTGCAGCTGGAAAGAGGAGCCACCAGGTTCCCGTGTCCCTCCCAGGTGGCTAGGGGGGCCAGACTCCCCTCTCTGAAGAAGCCTTCCCCCGGCATCCTGCTGGGACGTGGCCAGACCTTGGCAGATGCTTGATCACTTCTCAGGTGCCCTTGGGACAAAGTGTTTGTGCCCTGCCAGGCTCGCACAGCTCAGCAGCGACTACGTAACACCAGCCACCCCCAAGAGGGGTTAAATCCCCGTGTCTGCACTGAGACTGTGCATTTTACTTTGCCCCTTCCTCCGGCGGTAGTCAGGGCACTTGAGGAGACATCTGGCAGCTGGTTTCGTGGTAGTCCTGCAAGGCCAAAAGCTGCCAGAGTCTCGCTCCTGCTGTTTTACCTTTTGCTGCCAGGCTGGGGCTGTTTAAATAAGCTGTGGTTATTTACCATGCCCTCTGGTCCTCGTGCTGTGCTGTGCTGTGCTGTGCTGTGCTGTGCTGTGCTGTGCTGTGCTGTGCTGTGCTCTGCCCTGGAGGCTGCCCAGGCTTAGGGCTCTCACTGAGGCTGGGAGGTGCTGGCAGGCTCAGACAGACTGTGCTCCTGAGTGTGTAACCCCAGGGTTATCTCTGAAAACCCAAACAGCATGGCAGGTTGTATGCATGTGCAGCTAAAGGGGGAGGAGGTTTCACAGCCCTTGAGCTTGGCCTAGCTGCCTTTCATCTGCTATAGCCTTTATCATCTCCCCAAAGGGGCTGGGACAGCCTTAATTGGAGACGGGGGGAGTGATGGTGGATGCTAGGTTAAATATGTCTGTTTTCTTCATGAATAAGGCAATCTGCATCCTGGCATACGTTAGATATGTGGATGGCTCACACATGCTGAAGATTCTGGGCTGCCCTGTCTTTACCCTGGTATCTCCACACCACACAGTCTTCTCAGGACAGCGTCTTCCCCCAGCCATGTGGGATGCAATACCAATCACACCCAGCATCTCCTGCATGACAGCATTCCCATGCAGCCTCCCCATCTCCCTCCCAGTCCACTCAGACAGCACTGTCTGCTCATATCAGTGTCATCTCCCTCTTGGTACTTTCCAAAACCCACAAGACCACAGGGAACATGTTTGGCTGGATCAGCACAGCTCCTTTCCTAGGAAGAAAGAGCCCAATAGCCATGGTTCCAAGGCTCACATATCTTTGTTTCCCAGAAAAAAAATAGCCGGGTCATGCATCTGTGCTAGATGCTGCAATCGGTGGCTGCCCAGAGCTCTAGTTTGCAGGAGACAGGCTGCTACAGCAGCCCCAGGGCTTTCCAAAGGCATCGGCAGCATCCATGCACTGCAGGAAAGAGGTGTGCTGAAGGTCACAAAGCAAAGGAAGAGCAAAGCTCTTCCTTGGCAGTGGCAAGAGATATCCCTAGGGTGCTCAGAGTAGGAGAAAAGTAAGTGGTCTCATGGAGAGCAGAGCCAGCAGCCCACACTGCCTTGTTGCTCTGTATCTTTGGCTAATGGTACTGCAGGGATGAAGGGAGGTTCTGCCAGGAGGTCTCCTGCCTCTACCAGGCTTGATTTTCCTGGAACAGGGATGTATTTGAGACCTTTATGTATGGGTCTAATGTTGGCCTATGGCTTGCTGTTGACCTGTAGGTTTCTACGGTTTGAGAAAGGGACCCACAGACTGAATGGCCAGTATCAAACAACTCCTGCTCGTAGGAAATGGGATTAAACCGGAGTGAGCTGGAGGAATGAAAGAAGGTGCTACCCTAAAAGAAGAAAATGAGTTTATCTCCTGGGACTGAAGTAGCACAGTCCCTCCAAGGGCCAAAATGCTCAGCATTGATCTGAAGGGAAAATGCCCGCTTCCCAAGAGGCGGCTGTGCTCCGGAGGGTGGATGTCAGCACTTCCCTGTGCATTCGGGTACCTCCTGGGAGACTGCCAGTCTCTAAGAAATACCTTGCACACCTTAAAAATCGGGACCTCAGTAGCTTCTGGGCATCCAGCTTGAACAGACAGGCCAAATTACAGGAGATTTAAAAATCTTCCCTCAGGTTTTCCAGGGAGAGCTGGTGGGGCACCTTACCAACAGCCACCTGAGACGATGAAGTTAGTGAGTAGTAGTGAGCACGTAGGCAAATCTTGTGCATTTATTCATTTGAATTTGATTAAAATCCTGGCAGTAAAATGAAAGAGAGACTGCATCTTGGAAATGAAAACCCTGCCCTGAGATGGGAGACTAGCCTCCAAAGCAGTCTTGGCAAGCTCATTTGAATACTTCTTATATGAAAATTGAAGCAATGTCAGAGCCATGGCTACAGGGCTCTCTCCTCCTCTTCTTTCCCAGTCTCATCCCAGTGAGTTTGCCATGGTAGCGTTGTCCCAGATGCTGAGCTCTGGAGATGATGTGCTAACTGCAGGGCCCGCTGGAGGTTTAGGATTGTTTTAAATAACGTGGGCTGCTTGATTAACTGAACCAGACTCTCTCTGCCAACACACTTGCTATGTATGGCAAACATGCTCCATTTTTGGCTTCAAGCACACTTTCCATGTCATCAGTGCAAAAAATTAAGTGGGCACAACATGTCATGAAGGTAAGGAGATACTCCAACCCCCCTGCCTCCACAGAACACACAAAAAATCTCTCATTTATTTAACATTACAGGAAAGAAACCATTTAATCTACCAGCCACAAAGGTAATACTAATTTATCTTAGTTGCTGTGAGCGCTAGAAACATGATACAGCAAACTGTTCTGTAAGAAGGCAATTGTTTCTATTTTTGTTGAGATTGGTATTTGTGGGATTAAGCAAGATGCTCTGGACACAGCCCCAGCTCCCCAGCTGCCTGCCTTTGAGCACTACAGTGACAGCAGCGTTTTGCATGGGGCTAAAAGCTCAGGCAGCGTAAAGCAGTGTGTGGTGCAGTTTGATCTGGCAGAGAGCAAAAAGCTGCCATGAGTCATGAAATGAAGCCAAAATACTCATCCTGCATGAGACTTTTGCAATCAGTAGGATTTAGGCAGTGTTATTTCAGGGAGGAAAACCAACCCTGCCTACGTCTCCTGCTCCCATCGAATCTCCCTGGAGTGTTCCTCTCCTTTGCTTGAGCATCAGGATTTCTTTGCTTGCTGCAGACTGGACGTAAACAGACACTGAACAGGAAAGACTAAATACAGCTTATACCAAGCCCATTGTAAAATGTAGGCTGTACAATAGCAAACAGCTGTAGTTGCCTGGGCTGATGCCCTTCTTGCTCCAACCGCTCACCTTCCTGATATCTGCTAGGTAAGAGGAATAGCTGCTGGTGATTGACTGTGGCAGCGGGGGCTGCATGGTGATGCCAGACTGCAAGGGTCTGATCCCATCCTACTGCTTTTCATCTCTTAATCCTATGGTCTGGAGACCTGGCAGGAGAGGGAAAGGTGACAAAAGTTGCCAAACAAAACATGTGCTTGGGAAGTGACCAGACTTGTACCAAGTCCAGCCAGTATGACCACAACTGTTGGGTCTCCTCAGCTAATATCCATCCTCAAGGTGATCTGCAGACAACCTGATGTTAGCATGCCATTCCTGGGACCCCACACCAAAAGGTGTCTCCTGCGCCCTCGGGTTATCAGAAGCAGACAGCAAGGCACATTTCCCATGCAGCTAATATTATTTCCAGTACTACCAATCAAGAAGGAAGACATGAATGGGCTGTAATGAAGAAAAACGCATGTGCATCTATTTTAAAGTAGTTGGGGTCTCCAGCACTTGCCATTCTCTCCCCTGAAGTGCACCACGCCATCTGCTCCAGTAAGGGTAAGTGCTGATGCTGAAAAGCAGCACCCTGCAAGGCAATGGGAGTGCTTTCATGGTCAGGACTAACCAGGTCTTGTCACCTCTCTCTGTGTGAGCCAGGTTGAGGTAACTCAGTTGTTCAACACAACATGCTCTTGGACAACTCCAAAGAGCTTTTGCAGGACAAGGATTAGCCTGGAAATATGTGGCAAATCACTGCCAGCGGCAGAGGCAGAGATGGAAGGAGTACTCCTGTAAATGAAATGCTACATTTGGGATTTGCACTGGGTTTGTGCTCAAACCCAAGCGAAGGTGCAAGGTGAGAAGCTCCCCTTCTGGCTGAAGTGAGGGTTGGCCACACCTCGTCCCAGCAGAGCACACAACAGGAAGATGTGCAGGTATGCCAGCAGTGGGGATAACCTGTCTTGCTGGCACCTGGCTGCTAGTTGCAGCTCTCCAGATGCTAAGGGATGGATTAACCCCTACCATGTCTGAGGCAGACTTTAGGAATGGCTAGGAAAGGAATAACATGGAAACGCCACTTGCAGCAGCGTACCACGGTGTGCCCACGTATCAGATGCTCTGCACTGCTATGATC
This sequence comes from Microhierax caerulescens, assembly GCA_035590215.1. Classification (NCBI taxonomy): domain Eukaryota; kingdom Metazoa; phylum Chordata; class Aves; order Falconiformes; family Falconidae; genus Microhierax; species Microhierax caerulescens. The sequence goes on from JAVJGJ010000001.1 coordinate 76,329,150, forward strand.
TCCCTAGTGCCAGAGGAGAGCACCAAGGATTTGTAAAGGCCTGGGATAGTTTCTACACCAGGAACGGGGTAGAGTTATTCAGCGTTGAGAGGACGGATGAGGCACAGCTGTGAGCAGGGAAGGAGGAACCATCTTTCACCAGGTGAAGCTCTTGGGTGTTCTGTACAAGGGAGCAAGCTCAGCTGGTTTCTTTCCACAGTGCAGGGCTGAGAGGAGGAAGTCCCTGTTGTGGGATATTGGGGTTTGCAAGAGTTCAAAAAGGGATACCTTGAAGAAAAAGCCATCAAGGGCTATTAGATGGAGACACCTTGTCTGGCTCAAGAAATGTTGATCACTGGAACCTGGGTGAGGTTTTGGGGAGAACTGGATATTTTCCTAGTTCTCTCCTTAAGCATCGTTTCTTTTTCTTTGTGGCTTTTTTTCCCCCTTAATCTTCAAAGCTCCTTGGGGAACAAGAAAGGGAGGTGATGTGTGAAGCACAGGCTGTCCCAGGGTTATAATGCTTTATTGCTCGCTGGCAAGTAAGATCTGTTGCGATAGCCTGAGAGGAGGGCAGGTTGGGCTGTTTTATAGCCTCCTTTGTCTTCCTGCAGCTCTCAGTACCGCTTGGAGTCATTAAAGTGGCCCTGGAAGTGCTGGCAGAGGATGAGGTTTGCTGTTGCTCCCTGTGTAAGTGTCTTCACCATGTGCTTCGTTCACATGGTGGTGGGCTGCACTGCTGCCCCAGGTCTGGACCAAAGCAGGTGAAGTTGTACAGCAAACACTGAGAGCGGGTATCAGTGACTCCAGGGCAATGATGTCCTGGTCCAGGATGCCAACCGTGCTTCTGGCAGTGAGGACGGAGTGTACCCAGATCACAGCCTACACCCTGATGTTCGTGGAGGGAACATGCATAGGCAGGCTGGACGAGAAGTCATGATGGGTATGAGCTGGTCCCTGCTCAGGCTGAGGCTAGCGGCAGTAGCCAAGTATCTAGTAGCCTTTGGCACACAGAGAAGGAGGAAAAATTTGCAACTATTGGAAATCAGAAAGCCAAATTCCCTTCTAAAAAAAGAAATCCAGTCAAAGCTAGATGGGGAGGAACCATTCTAGGGGCGTGTTGAAGTCAGGCTTTATTTTTTCCAGTTTTCCAAGTAACGATGAATCAGATCTTTCCTTGAGAATCTAGAGAAGAGCTGATACAGTTATTTTACTTGGTATGCTTTATTAAGCAGCTAAACCCAGTGATGTTACGCTAACAGATATCTGCAATGCTGGGTTTGCTGCTTCTGGAAGACAAGGACCTTTTCTCGTTGTTCGGGTTTTTACTGTTAGTTAATGAGCTCAGCCAAAGGACACAATGAGAACGTGTCTTTGGCAGGGGTATTCACTTTGTGTGACGAGTGCAGAACCAGAGATGGGGTATGGGCAAGGAGGAACGTGGAGCTATTAAGCAGAGAACAGAAGAACAGAATAGAAAGGAAGACCTCTGGCACTGTTTTTTGCAAAGAATTTTACTTCTGTTTGGGGAAGAGCAAAGTGTGGTTATTCTGGGGCAAGTAGCCTCCAAGTTTCCTGGTCCTGATGAGACCTGCTAGGTCATGGCCATGAAGGGTTGAAACATGTTGGGGTGAGGTGGCAGCTTGGTTGAAAGCGGCACTGGCTGGAGGGGTGAGCAAGAAGCGTGTGTGACAGTGTGACTGCTGTGAAAAGTGGCAGTGCTGTGCCAGAAAGCATGGTGGGGAATAGATGTGAAGGCAGAGGAGACAACGAAGGGTCAGCTGGTACCCACGAGAGCTGATGAGACATCCGTAATGACAAATTCAGCCTGCAGTCATAATTGGCAGTGAACACTGCCCCTTATCCAGCCATGGCATTGCTTAATCCTTGCAGGGAATCCCACCCATCCACGCCAGGGACACTCAGCTGCTTGTGGGTGTGCTGCCCACCTTCCCACACTCTTGGCCATAACCTGCAGCAAGGGGGGACAGAAGCACTTTGCTCCTTTAAATATCGTGTCCAACATTAAACTGACCTCATGGACCTGCCTGGCAGGGGGCAGCTCAGTGGAGCCGGGAATCAAGGACTGGGAACAATCCTTCAACAGCCATATAGAGGCGTATGAATCTATGTAGACAGATGCATATATATGTGTATGTATATATGCACACACAAATGGGTGTTTCACCAGGTGGGAGGCCCTAATGTCATACTAGCACAGCTACCCCCCCAGAGAGACCTGCACGCCTGTGACCCTGCGGAGACACTTCTGCCCTCTTGGTGTGGGCTGACGGTGATTTTGCTTCCAGCCCCCAAGATGGAAGGATCAGAGCCAGGTCAGAGCTACCACGGCTAGGAGACACACACACACACACCCTCCTTCCCAGCCCCCATCACCCTTGACCTCCTAGCAGACCGGATCACCTTGTCCCACCTCCCCAGCCAGGGATGCGGGATGCGCGACGGGGGTGCTGCGAGGCTGGGTGGGGGCTGTGGCATCTGCGAGCGGAGGTCCCGAGCTCCTCCTCCGTTCTCCCCGGGTCTCACGGATAACTGGCAGAGCCTGGGAAGAGCGAGACGAGGAGGCAGGGCCCTCCCGCAGCCTTCTGCTGCTCCCCAGTGGCGGCGGGGACAGGCAGCACCGGCGGGTCCCGGGGGTGACGCTCTGACGGGACACGGTGCGGGGGCTGTGGCATCCGTAAGCGGGGGTCCCGATTTCCCTCTCCATCTTCCCCAGCTCTCACCGGGCTGGGAAAGAGCAGGATGGCAATGATGTGAGGGAGATGCAATCACGCCTACAGTGTGTTTTGGGTTGGTTTTTTTCAATAACCAAACTTTTTAGACCCTTTTGGGTGCTGACCCGTACCTTCTGGGTTTATTTTCCAGACCCTGTGAGAAGTCAAAACTGACTCATTTTCCTGATCCTGATAATTCACTTATTTCTTGAAAAGATCGTCCTTTCCTGCTCTGTTCTGAAACAAATGGCGTGAGGGCAAATGCATCAAGTTTCTAACACCTTGCAGGGTGATGAGAGTGGTATAACTCTTGTTATTACGGAGAGCAAGAAATTGTTCCCTTAGTGCATTCACAAAATCAGTCTGCAGATGGCGTGAATATCATTCCTTTCAAAATTAACCCTTTTAATTAATGGGAAAAATACTATGGTAAAGGATGCTGACTCTTTAAGTTTCTTGCCAGGCTGCATTACAGCAGGTGCTACTACTTCCTAGTTCTCCTCGGCAGTGACTTAGGTTTGTAAATTTATTTTTCCAGAGCTGCTTGGCCTCTGGGAAGGTGGAAGGATTTGCCCACAGGTCTCAGCGCTGGTGCTCCTCCTGCTTGTGCTGAGGCTCTTGGAAGCTGGAGGTACCATTTGTGGTACCGCCACTTCACCGCTCATTAAAATACCCACAAAGGCAGCTGCTGCTGCTTGCTTTGGGGCTGGTGCAGGGCATGTGGGCTGGCCACAAGGGTGTAGGTTGGAGGGATGTTTAAGAAAAAGAAAGACAATGCTGCCAAGAAAGCAAGATCAAAAAGTGTCAAATGAAGGATGACATCTCCACTCACTTCCCATCCCTCTAGCAAAGCATCTGTCACCCACTTTGCAAGGCTGTCACAGGCCAGAGTTACTGGGATTACCTGGTATGTCAGGGAGTCTTCCAGTACTGGGGCACCACTCTGCAAGTCTCACTGGGGCTTTGTGGTCAGTGTGGCTGATGCTTTGGGCTGCTGTGAGCCAGACCCTGGAGCAGGAGTCACAGTTCTTGGGCACAAAGCATTAAGCCTGTTTGTTCAGGACTGAAAAGGGATTTTTGTTATCTGGAGAAAGCTTCAGTTTTTGAAACTGAAGTAGAAACTACCTTTATTAAAATACCTTGGAATGCTCTGAAAACTTATTTTTAGTAACTTAAGCATTGAGTAAGATGTTTTCCTAGGAAGAAATGGGTGTTTCATGAATAGCAGTTTTTCTGCTGAGATAAGTTTTAGACAACAGATTGCAGGCAATTTAATTCTGAGCACAGACACAAATCACAGAATCAAGTAGAACTGTTCTTTCATTATGGGAACAAGGTTGCTGTGGCTTAATAACTGATGTGAGGCAGTGTGTCCCACTGAATTCTATTTTTTTTACAAGTATGACAACCCTTATCTTTAGGAAGAGAGTGCTTAAAAGTTACTGGAAAGGAATGGGAATAGTTTAAAACTTCTTACACCAATGAGAAGACAATCTGATCAGTCATGGCAGAAAGGATACATGTAACTTTGTGAACAATATAAAATAGATCACACTACTTAATGTGAAACTGCCTTTGAATATTTTAAAAAAAAAGTTTGCTGTGCTAGGAATATATAAAGGTGAAAATGTTATTTTGCACTTACTGGGTCATGATGCTGGACTTCTGTATAGCATTTTGGATGCTGCTGTTTAAGTGAGCACAGATAATTTTTTTCCCCTCCTCATCACTTCGGTGGGAGCATTCTGCTCTCTTCAAGCCCCCCTTAGCTTTTAGAGACAAAGAAGGGAGAACTTAGATGTCAGTGAGGAGACTTCCCAACTGATGAAATTGTAAAGCAAAAACTCTAGAAGTTGGGGCAAAAAGCCTCTGTACCTCAAAGAGCGAAAACCACTGTATGTGCATATGAATGTAATCGTGTACAGTGGGCCACTGTCTGTGCATACACATACCTGTATGTTCTTATATATATACACATATATTTCAAATACTTTGACTTAAATCGTGCTTTCAAAAAAAACTGCATTTTAAGAGGCTGGCCACAGTGTCTTCTCCATCGCTGCTGCCCCAGGTTCCCCAAGCTGATGCTCAGATGCACCAGGGATTTCTACTGCACCCACTAACTCCTGGACCCTTTTCCACAGTCTCCCCACTGTCACTTGGCTTTCCCAGCCAGCTGCTTTGAGGAGTTACTGCTTAGGTGGTATATGGTGACACTAGTGGGGGTGCCTGGTATCAGGGGAAGGCAAAGGCTATGCTGGAATTCAACTGAACACAAGCACATGTGAGCAAGGAAAGCCTGCTAGTCTCTCAGGAGTGGTGCACGTTGCAGCCCCCAGCCCAGGGAACTATTAGGGGCTTGCACATCCACCTGGGCAGGCTGTCACAGTCCCTTCCCGACATGACGAAAGGGCATAGAAAGCAGGAAAAGGACCGTACATGCTGGGTGCTCCAGGGAGGCAGAAGAGTCCCTGCTGTGTCCTGCCCAAAGACCAAACTGTCCTCCTCTTTCCCAACGCAGAAGTGTTGCTCTTGGGGGGAGTCTCTATCCCCTTCCCTGGGTTGGCTCTCGCGGTGGTATCAGCTCAGTGCTTGGGCAGAGGCAGTGCTGGATGTTCTGGGCAGAAAAGACTATGCTGGGGGTGGCAGAGCTGGAGTGGCCCCTGGAGATGGGGCAGATCCCCAGGGATCTACCACAGCCCTCAGCGCCAGCCTGAAAGGGTGATGAGGGCATCGGGGCTTTCTGCATGGTGTGGGGAGTGCCTGGATCCTGCTCTGTTGTGCATCCATCTGTCCTTTCTGCTCCCTCCCCAATGCCTGGGATGCCCTTGCCTGGTGTCCCTGCCCCAAGGGATGCTCGTCATCCCTGGGACCTGCACACTTGTGTTCCCTGGGGACCACCCAGGGAAACCAGTTACCCAGGGCTGCTGGGATGCTGCCACACAGGACAGCTGGGTGAATCTGTCCCCTGGGCTGCAGCACTGGTAGGGACGCATCCAAGGGCTGTGCTGTGATGCTGTTGGTGCAGGGGGGTACCTAGTGCTCACAGGGCACCCGCATCCTGGGACAAATGGTCTCTCTGGCTGTCATGGGCCTGGGACATCTCCCTTGTGCCAGTGCTCCGGGCCACCTGGCCCAGAGCTGTGCAACACGCTGGTCTTTACCAGATAGTGCCTCTGCCCTGAGCTCCCAGCTGACTTGGCTGTGGCAGGGCCCTTCCCGTGCCGGCCCGGTGGCTGGTACATGGCCTCCTGCACAGCATGTGGGACACCATCCCAGAGCGTTCCCTTGCTGAGCAAATGCCACTTGCATGTGCCTGAACATCTCCTAGACGGGCAGCGGTGCCAGCAAGCGCGTACCCGTGGCGGTAAGTGCCCGGCTTCGGCTGGCATGCAGGGAGCTGTCGTGGGCAGGCTGGAGAGGACGAGTGCACAGCACCCACGGGTGCTGGGGATGCTTGAAGCACAGCCGGCTCTGGGGGGCGGACAGACTCATGCCACCATGTGCAGCCAGGTGGCAAGCCAGGCGCGGCGGAGGGGCAGCTCCCCCCCCCCCCCCTCCGGAGCGGAGCGAGGGGACCTGCCAGCCCCCGGGGCCATCTCCTCACCTTGGGAGGTGGCCCGGTGGGAGAGGGCGCCTTTCCCAGGAGGTGGCAGCTGCCTTATCCCCTTGCTGAGCTGTTTTCCTCCCTCAGCCGCTGCTTTTGTTCTCCTTGTTGTGCTCCAGCGGCTTCCTCGCAGCCCTCAAGGCCGAGGACCGGCGGCGGGCGGCCGGGCGCAGCCCCGGGGCCGTGTTTGCGGGAGCTGCCCCCGCGTTCAAGGCTGCCGCCGCCTTCCCACGGCCGAGCAGGTGCCGCGGGCCCGGTTCACACGGCCGGGCTCCCACAACACCCCCGAACGATAAGGCGGCCCGACGGGGCGGGACGGGGCAGCCCGTGGGGGCCCGGGGACCCTCCGCGCACATCCCCCACCCCCCGGCTCTTGGGGGGCGGCGGGCCCCGAGCGCGCCTGGCCTGGGGCCGCAACTC
>JAVJGJ010000001.1:76352274-76372348 GCA_035590215.1 Microhierax caerulescens
GCCGGGACAGGGCGGTGAGCGCGGCCCCGCCTGCCCCCGCGCTGCCCCCCCCGCCTTTGTTCCCGCTTCCCGCCGGCCCCACCCCGCGCCCCCCCCGACCCCCGCGCCACCGCTCTGGGGACGAGGGCCCGATTCATCCCGGGCAGGCGGAGGCGGCTGCCCGCGCCTCACGCCCGGGGGTCGGTGTGCGGCGGGGAGGGGGCGGGCAGGGCCGGCCGGGCAGCACCTCCCCGGAGCCTGCGGGACCCACGGGAGCTCTGGCCGCCGCCGTCCCCTTGCAGGTAGCGGGGCTGGGATGCCGGGGACAGTCGGCCGTCCCCCCGCTGCAGGTGGCACTGCGATGGCTCGGCAGCGCTCCGTCCCTACCCCTCCCTGCTGAGGAAGCACGGGACCCTGTTATGGCTCGCTTAATTAAACCGGCTGTGGATTTATTTTACTATCACTTGAATTAATTTATGAAAATTATTAGTTGAGAGGATGAAAAGCTAGCGGCCCTCGCAGTTGGTAAGAACCCTGTGGTCCTCCCCAGGCCCAGGAGATCTTCCCAGCCCCTGGCCTTCATCATCTTGCTTTTCATCCCAGCGAGCATCTCCCTGTTCTTCAGGGACCGCTCCCGAGCTTGGCCCTGCTCTTCCCTTCCCAGGCTGCGCTCGGAGGCCACCCGCGGGTGCAGCAGCCTGGCTCTCAGCGGGAGAAGTCCCTAGAGTGTCCGCTGAGGCAGGTGGGGGAAGTCAACGCGTTTGAGAACCCCCCTAAGTGGGGCTTTGAACTCCCCAAAGCAACGGTCTCAGGCCGCTCCAGATTTCCTTGAATTTCTGCAAGTCACGCTGAGCCCAGAAGAGGGCAGCATCCCCTGCGGATTAACTTGGAATGAGCAACCCCAGGGGCTGCGGAGGGGTGGGTGGTCTCCTGCCCCCGCCTGCCCCGCAGCATCTTTGCACCCCGGGTCTTCTGGCCTTGGCCACCTGGAGGGCTGGGGTGGCTCTGTGCTGGACCAGCTGCTCCCCGGCTCCTTTCCCCACTCCTGTGTCCTACAGCTATTCCCCAGGTACCCCCAAAGCCCTTCTGGTCTCTAGGTGCTAAATCGTTCCAGGGGTGCCTGTGGAGCTGTGGATCACTGGGTCTCAGCCCAGCTGGAAGACAGAGGTGGGCTGGGCTCATGTCCCCAGCCACATCTGCAGGGCAGCAATGCTGGCAGCCAGCTGTGCGTCGCTCCAGACTGGCAACAAGGCTTTGTTGTACGCAGCTAGTAGTTTGCTGAAATTTGGCACTCCTCCGCTGAGAAACTAAGCTAGAGGTTGCTGTCTCTCTCTCTGTCCCGTTAACTTTTTTAACTTTTACCCTACTCCAGCCATTGGCTCCGTGCCAAACCACCTGCCCTTGGAGCTGTGGGCCCAACAAACACAGCAAATGCTGCCTGCCTGATGTGTTGCCCAAGGCTGCCTTCTGCTATGGGACCCCCACCCCTGACCGAAGCAGGCACTGAAAGGGCCTGAAATCTTCTAGTCCTGACTCTTGCAGCAGGCTGTGTTTTCCTTTCCACCTAGATGCAAGGTGGAAGCTGGCTGTGAGAAGATGTAGTCCTCCTGGGAGAGAGGGAGGCAGAGGGAAAGGGCTGGTAGGAAGCCGGGTGGCACGGATGATGGCCTGTCAGTGCCTTTTGGCTCCTCCTGAGCTCAGGTGGGGTTTTGCTAAGGTTACCCGTGTGGTTGGTGAGGGCTTTACTCCCCATCCCAGTTGTGTGGGTGGGGTGTGTGCCAGCCCTGCTAGAGATGGAGAAATTCTTGTTGGCTTGTCCACATCTTGTTGGTTTTCTCCACATTTTTCCCAGACAAGGCCAAGAAAACTAGACCTCAGGATGCAAGGGGTGCCACAGGTACCCCCACGTGGGGCTTTGCAGTGCCTGACCTAGGGTGCCTCTCCCCGCAGCACCTTCCTTCTCCTCTTGTCCGCTCCCCCAGCGATGCTCTGCCTCTCTTGCCCTCGCTCCTACAGGCTTGGGTTTGGGAGGTGGCCACTGCTTGGATCTGCAGCAGAAAGTAGAAACTGGGTGCTGGCAGAATTGCAATTAAGTACAGGGTCATGTTTAACATCCTGGCCCTTTCCAATTTATTAACAATGCCCAGGAGGATGCATCTGCCCTTTGGACTGGTGCCCAGGCCCCTGATTGCAGGGCAATGATAAGCACATTAGGTGATGTGGCCCTGATGCTGGATGACCTGCCCTGGGTAAGCCTGGGGAAGGAAACAGAATTAACAGAGCTGTTTCCCGATGCCACAGAGTTATAGATTGTTCGTTTCTTCCCTTTTACTTTCTAGAGATGTGGTATGAAAAGCAATTCAAAGCAGAGCCTGGCCCTTTCCAAGCTCTGGGGAAGCATTTAAAGCCATCTGGTCTCAGAGATAAAATGGTCTGGCTGAAACTGCCTTCCTTCCCACACTTCCCTAGCTGCTGGGTGGGAAGGGCCACCTTACTTGGTGTTTCCTACTTCTTCAAGGCTGTGAATTGAATCCTACCTTGGCAAAGTCACCTCTTTAAGAACACATTGGAAACTTTGTCCAGGTCTGGTTGAGTTAACTTGCATTTTATACTTACTAGTTTTTAACGCCCCCTTTGTAAACTGGAGGAGCAGCAGAAAGCCTTGAGCTAACTGGAACTGGAAAAGAACCAGGGCAGGATGGTCAGAGCTTGAGACTGATTCCAAGGGGGGGTGGGGGGAAATATCGATGATGGGCTATTGATGTCAGATTGCTGCTTCCAGCCTCCGACACCCTGCATTGTTGAAGGCTGGGAATGTGTCCAGGGCTATATTTCTCTGTTCAGCCTGTTCCCTGCCTCCCTGGGTGTCTGGTTCCAGCCACTGGTGGTGACAGGACCCTAGACTGGACAAGGATGAGTGTATCTTAGTTGACAGTGGCTCAGTGTAGGATCACTGTGGATAGGACTGGTGGCTTTTGGGTTACAGGATTATCACACTGAGCAGAGTTTGGTGTAAGAGCTAGGCCTTGCCTGATGCCAGAAATGGCCATAGCTGGGGGACACAGGCATGCAACAGTCCCTGAAGCTTCCTCTGCAATCCCTAAGTCTGTTCCAGACTCCCAGGTTCAGCTGAGCTTTCCAAAAGTGGCTCTGGAGAGAAAAGCTTCCCTGCACAAAGGCAGCTCTGCCCCTGTGCTGTCTGCTGAGCTCGTGACACTGAGACTGTGGTGGAGCATCCATGTGTGAGGAGGTTCTTCTGACCCCCTTCCCCTCACCGCTGCAGGGCTTGTCCTCAGCAGCAGCAGGATCCCTCAGCATCCTGTTTGCCATGTGGGGAAGACCTGGGGCCAGGGCTATTTAGCAGGAGTCTGCAGCTGGTAATTCCTGTTTACATCCCGCTGACCCTGGGGCTTTGCCTGCATCCCATATGGCAAGTTCTCTCCCATACCACCACACCGCCTGCCTGTCACGCAAGTTACGTTGTACCTGACTGCTTCTTGGGTTCAAAGTGACCTCAGCCCACGCTGGACACCAGGCTATGTGGCAGGTGGGTCTGGGGACATGGCAAACGTCTGGTAGGTGCCCAGCAGGCAAAACAACAAACTCTGGCTGCATATCCTTCTCCCTTTCTCTTACTTTAGGAGAATTGACTTTGCAGAGCCTGGCAGTGTCCTGTCTGCTGTAGGAGATGGAGACAGGCTGGGAACAGCACCTGGAGGCACTTGGGGGAAGTTGTTTCCTCTGGTCTAGCCCCTTGGACAGGTCCATAGCCACCTGTGTTTGCCTCTCTGTTGAAACCCTGAATCCCTGCAGGCTGGGAGAAAAGCAGGGGGGCTTGAACAGCCTGTACTGTTTTTTTTTAACATTAGACCTCGTCGTCTAAGCCTCTCCTCAGTCTCTGTCCCACAGGAAAGTCTCATTAGGCAGGCGTCCAAGCTGAAGGATATTGTTCTGACCATGCTATTTTGCTGGTTTTAATTCTAGAATTTGAAGGGGGGGAGTTTCTAAGAGTGCAAAATGGGGGTTCCCCATTGACGACTCATTGCTTTCAAGCCACAGCCCAGGCAGAATGCGAGTGCAGCCAGGACACACTCTGCATTGTGCAAACAGCTGCAGTTGCAATGGGTTTCTCTCAGAGCGGCTCCCAGCCTCCTCCCTGGGCACACACACTACTGTCTTTGTGCCCTCCGGGAGGCCAAGGACGAGCCTCCAGGCAAGACAGGGTCTGTGGTCCTCCTTGCTCGCTGAATATGGAACAGGCATCTGTGTGTCCTCTCCAGAGCACGGGCAGTGGTGGTTGGCACCCAGCACCCAGCTCCATTCCAGCTCTCCAGCCTTCAGGGCGTGAATTCTGCAAGCAGATTTATTAGCCTTCCACTTGCCCATTGAGCTGCCAGCCTCCAGACTGGTGGTGATGGTGGCAGCCCTGAGGATGCGCTTTAGAGGTGTTATCAGGCACCAGTGATGTGTCAGGTGTGCAAGGGCTTGCAAGCCCCGTGCTGCCAGGTCCCACAGCCAGGGCTGTGACCCAGAAGTGGCTTAGACTTGTGGCCCATAGGTGTCTTGGCTGCTCCCCTGCTCAAAACCCAGCGTGAGGGAGCTGCATACACCCCTGCAATTCGGGGGGCAGCATCCTGTGACACCTGCAGGGAGCAGTAAATCCATCAGTGAGCACTGAGATTGTTTCTGCAGCCCCGCTGTGACTCTGAACACTATTCAGACTAGATCCTAGGAATGAGCTTTTGAAAGCCTTATTAGATGCCCCCCAGGTGTTCACTCATCCTTCAAACTCCCTCACTTCCAAACTGCTGCACTTGGACTTGCCAGATTGCCCAGTGCTGCTTCTGAGTCTTTGCTTTCAATCCAGAGGATTGTATAAGAAGTGTTTTTTGCAGCAATGTCTATTTTTTATCTGACTCAATCCTGAAACGGTTGAGAGTGGTTTGGACATGAATGTCTCGTGCTGGGTTTCGGAGGTGCAGCTCTTTTCAGACGGGGAAAAGAGGGTGGTTTAAGCTGTGTCTGGCTGTGGAAATTGCATGTTTGTCCAGTTCCTGGGCCACAGAGCTTGGGAGCTAAAGGGCAATGCCAATACCCATGAGTGCAGAGCATGTTGTAACTGGCAAGGCAAAAGCAGTGCTTTGTGATGGGGTTCATATAGCTGCTGTAAATGTGACTCATCTGCACGTACTTTGATCTCAAACCAAAGAGCAGATGGCTCATGACTGTGCCTTGACGTATTTTCTAGCAGTTCGGTCAGCGCTGTGGGTCAAACCACTGGACGTATGGCCAAGGCTGCAGGATAAAAGACCTGCTTAAACCTTTAGAAAGCGCTGGGCAGGAGGCGGCTGTGTCCCACGGCTGTTCTGGGGACTGAGAAACAGTGGGACTTCTAGTCTATGAGTATTTTATTCCGATAGTTTTGGATGGAAGGATAGCTGCGTCTCACTCCCCTGTGATTTGCTGGTGAACAGACTGTCCGGCTTTGCTCCACAAGAGGATTCTGCCCCCTTTGGAGGAAAGCACAGGACTCTTCCAGGTTAGTCAGAGAAATCTTACAAGTGAAAGGAAAATACTTTTCTTCTTGGCAAGGTGTCAGATCCATGCAGTACAGCCTGCCTTCAATGTGCCTGATACCATCAACACATACTTTTGAGGCAGCGAGTACATCAGCGGAGACAAAACTGGTTGATTTTGGCATGGAGGAGCCAGTGAAATCACCAGCCACAGAGAATGTGGAGCAGAGGTACAGGCAGAGCAGGACTACTCTTGGGTACCTTGTGCCTTCCCTGTCATACCAAGGTAAGCCCCCACCCCTCTAGATCTGCACGCTGCAGGTCTGCCAGCATCTGCTTCTTTCTAGCCTTGCGTTCCCTTGCGGAGGACACCAGGCAACCCCTGCAATCCCAAAGTGCCCGGAACTGTCGTTTGGATGTTCAAACACACGTTTGGCCAAACACCCACTGACCTACGGGCTGGGGCAGGAGGAGAATGTGTGAGTGGGAATATCACCGATCACCATGGTTCCTATTCTCTCATAATAAAAATGAGTAATCGCTGGGTAAACAGCATCACTGGTAGCCCTACCTGGAGGACTTTTTGCTCCCGAGTTTCAAAGGCTGCTGCTAAATCACCAAGGTGAGAATGTTCTTTATGAAATGTCACAGAAATCCTCTCTTCTCCCAAAATGCCAGGCTGCTTCAAAACTCCGAGAGACCACTTGGCTCCCAGAAGGATGCCCAGTGTGCCCCAGCCTGTATGAAGTGCCTGGCAGGACTTGCTGCTCACATGAAGTAGAAAATTGCCTGCTGGTTGGCCCTGGGATGTTCAGGATGCCCTCACTCAGAGACTGGGGGGCTTAATACTGGTGATGGTGGGAAGCTGTCATATGGATGGATGGGATTTGGGGCACTTGAGAAAGTATGGAGGGCTGCAGGATGATGGTCTTGCCTCCAGGATGGGGTGGCCTGATCATTCTTGCTCTGGCAGGTAGGAGAGGTTTCTACTGGGGGTATTGGCCTGTGCCCCACTCAGGTGGGACTTTCTCACTGATCTGGCTCTGGTGATCAGGTGTTTGTGGCTGGCTGCAGGGCTGCCCTTCTCTGGGGGTGTCCAAGGGCAGGCTGCCACTCCCTGCCCACAGCATCCTTTAGGAACCGGCTCCCTCTCGAAGCAGGCGTAAGCTGCGTGCCACATGGAAATGTGGTAAGCAACGCTATTCCCAACCCAGTGGAGTTTCATTAAGGCTAAACCGTAACGAGAGCAGCTGGCCCTGGCTAGCAGCCTGTCCCAATCACCCCTGCTTCTGCCAGCCACTTGGGCAGGAAGGAGAGGGCAGATAGACACGGCAGCCATGGGCAGGGTAAAGCTAGGGTAAACTGTCTCCATCCCCTAATTATGAACCCTTCTGTGGCACTGATTTGGTCCCTGACACTTATTCAGGGATGGGAATAGAGTTACAAATATCCTGAACGCATGCAACTCGTCCTCCCCTCCACCACCAGAGGCAAGTTTGCTTCCAGCACGCTCCCCTGCCTGGTTTGTGGCCTGTGTCATCCCATGTCCCCTTCTTTCCTTGGGTTAGATCGATCTGATTCCCCGGTATTTCACACCTGACTTGATTGAATTTCATCTGATTGATGTAATAGCCTCTTTTTGCCAGGTCTTTAAGGTTATCCGATGAATCTACTTTCTGGCATTCCTCTGGTCTTGGTTTTTTTGACATTATCCATAATATTTGCAAGGCAGCCTAGCATGGCTTCTAGCCCACAATATGGAAACATTGAATAATACCAAAGCCAGGACCGTTTTCCTGCTGTTCGTTTCTGTATGTGTCCTTCTAGTCTGATCGTAAGCCACGAATAGCTCTTGTCACCAGATCAAGGTGCTATTTTTGCACCAATTTTACATCCGACTTTCATCTAGGTGGTATTTCCCTTTCTGACAAGAAGCCTGAATGGGATAACACAAAGTCTTCTATGGAGGTCAAAATTATCACATCTGCTGCTTCCCCTTTATCTGTCAGATCTTTGAGAGAGGAAACTTAAATGGTCCGGTATAAAATAGTTCTTAAGAAATCCCAGTTGCCTGCTCCTCAGCCCCCATACTACACCTTTGGTGACTCCGAATTAATCCTGTGTGCAGGTCGATTTCCAGACACTGAATTATGGATCTATAACTTGTCTTCAAGCCTTTTAAACAGGATGCTGTGCCTCGCTCCGTGCCATTTCCTTGGTTCCACTCTAGCCCTCCAGCAGTTCTTGGAGAGCATCGCTTGGGAACTGGAGACGACGACTCCTCTGATAATGAGGTTTGCTGTAGCTCACACACATTTCACCTAGATGAAAGTTCGTGAACCTCTTCTTTCGCAATCCTGGCCCATTTCCCGACCCCTTTTCTGTTCATCATCATGGCTAAATGCCGGGGCAAGAGTTTTGCTGTAGGTGCCTCAGAGAGAGACTGCGATGTCTCAGCTAGTTATCTTTTTATCTTGGCGGTTTGTGGAGGGTAATTGATCCCTTCAGTGAGTTATTCACTCTAGATTCAACTTTTATGTGAAAGTTAAATGCAAGAAAGGCAGCAGAGTCATCAGTTTCTTCCATTTGCTTTTCTCAGATGAACAACAGTGTGGTTGTGGTCTCACCCACCCTGTGGTCCTTCCTCTTCATCCTCCTACTGCTGTTTCTTATGCCCATCACTAGCTTTTCAGCATGCAAGTTACCTTCTCACTGGTGAGCCATCATTGGCAAGGCAAACATTAGGCACAGAGCTAGTCAATCCGGTCTAAGGTCACCGGCAAACTTTTGAGCTTTGCTAATTCTCAGATCTTTCTTCTGCTCTTCTCTTTTCCTCTTTCCTCCCTTTTATAAAAAAAAGCAGCTCGGAGGGGATCGCTCCTTCAGCGCGGGGCTTTCAGCCTGGACATTAGGAACAAAGTCTCCCCCAAGAGGAGAGGCAGCCTTGGGACAGGTCCTCAGAGTGGTGGTGGCTTGCCACACGTGGGGGTCTCAGAATGTTGGTCAGACAAAGCTGTCTGGCCTGCACCAGGGTTGGCAATAGTCTTGCTCCAAGAGGGAGTTTGGACCAGAGACTGCGGAGGGCTGTACCACACAACGCTGCCACGGGTCTGCAAAAGCAAATACTCAATACATACCAAAGCTGGGTTATTCTTCTGCATCAAGAACACATCTGCATTGCACTTGGACACAACAGTCCTTCCTTCTTCTCTGGCCAGGTGTTGGTGCCTTGTGAAGTGGCCCCATGTTACTCATACGTACGATGGAAACACAGCACACGCAGAAGAGCTGACCTTGCGTTCCTCCCTCAGGCCTGCCACTGCATTTGAAATAGCCTTACTGAAATGTCTGAACTTGCAGGCTTGTTGCTGAGCTTCCTGAGCACCAGAATTGGGGATTTAATAGCTAGGGCTGGGAATGCCTGCATCCTTTCCCATGGCCAGGACTGCCCTGGGTGCCCTGGGTGCTGGTGCCTGTTCCGTTGTTTTGCTGTCTCTGCTGCTACAGCAGTAATTAGGATAAGGTATAATTATGAAGTTTGCCTTGGGACATACACAAGGTCACTGAGCTGCATTGTAAAGTCTTCTGGGTTTTCTGCTCCTTTTTGTTCCACGACAAATGCCTGACCTCTGGTTTAAAGTAAGAAGCTAGTGGTGATGTAGGTATGAGCTGACACTGAGTTCCTTGCTTCCTCCTTCATCCTCCAGACCTCGCCATTCATCTGGCCTCTGCCAAGTAACCTGTGGATACTCAAGATGTCAAATACTCTTGGCAGTTGTAGATGCAAACAAATTATTGTAGCTTAGGTGCCTGCTGGAGAAGCCAAGGCCAAAGAATCTGGAGATGTGTCCTGGAGGCCAGCAGGAGATGGGAGCAAAGGTTCTCCAAACTTTTGGAGACATCCAAGATCATCCAGGCAGCACCCGTGAGGCCTTACCTCTTGCTGCCTCGCACAGAGGACTCACGGGACATGTTTTTGGAGGGCGGGCAGAAGGTATCACATACAGATAGCTCAGCCTGGCTTTTCTAGTCTTTCACACCAGTACCTGCCTTTGGTGGATGAAGGAAGGGGCTTGCTCCCAAGGCACACCCCAAATCTGGCTGCAAAGAGCCAGATTTTCCAGGAAGTTCACTTCAGACCTTGGAGTGGCAGTTTACAGCTTGGTCCCTGAATGAAATTGCGCACGTCTTTGCTAACTACCACTGATGTTCTTCCCCCAGCCTCTGATTCACCCAGACCTACCTTGTTTTTGCATGCCAGCAATGCCTCAGGACCTGGGCAGTTATCAGAAGACAATGAATCACCTAAAACATCCGCTAACTCATTCTGTAGGAGCTCATCTTACTCATAGGACAAACTCCAGCTCTCAGCTGCTCTGCACATTTTCTAAGCACGGTGTATGCAGCCCTTCCCAGTCCCATTGTGGCCCAGCTCGATGAGGCACACAGGCCCACATAGCTACAAGATAAGGTCAGCAGCTGTAAACCTTGCACAGGGACCAAGGCTTTCCCTTCCATTCGGGAAGAGATCATTATCCATCCCTGGTGCTCGTTTTTAGAGGAGGTGGCAGGATTCGTGGCAGAGGTTCCCTTTTGGTTCAGAGTTTGTCTGGCATTACACCAGACAGAGAATTTCACTCGGTGACTGGTGGCTCTAGCCCAGTACTGTGCAGCAGGCTTGTCTGTGCAGGGCTGACCTTTCAGAAGGATGCTCAGCTTGATGTCAGCCATAGCTACAAAGCAAAACAGGATCTAGTTCTGACCCTGCTGGGTTTTTTCTACCTTGGCTAGGTAGTTGCTAGGAGTTGCTCCTGGACTGCTCCATAAATCATTGCCCAGTGATAAAATACCAAGGGGGGCTGGGTTTGTCTGACGCTGCTCTCGAGATGTCAAATCTTATCTTAGCAAAAACAGCCCCTGGGAAAGGTAAGAACACAGAAACATACTGTGTACATCTTCTCATCCCTCCGTGTTTTAATTCTGCACTTCCCAAGAGCCGGGTTGTACTGATGCCAAGGTACCGTGCCTGTTGCCCATTACAGCCTGGCACAGTACCTTGGCATTTCAGCATTCGTGGCAGCAACCAGACTGGTGTCTCCTGCCTTGTTTCGGTGCTGGTGGGACTCTCGCCATGCTCTGCGTGAGCCTTCATAGGTGATACCTACCTGGGGACAGGCAGTATTGCACTCTGCTTGTAAAAGAGCCTGTCTCCACCTTCTTTACACCTTCCCTTCAGGTATTTGTATACATGACTAAGATCCCTCCTGAGATTTCTCTTCTCCAGGCTGAAGGATCCCAGCTCTTGCAGCCTTCCCTCAAAGAAGAGAAGTTCCACTCTTTTTGTCATCTTTGTGGCCCTTTGTGGGACTCTTTCCATTATGTCCATGCCTCTTTTGGGCTGGGGAACCCAAAACCGGACACAACACTCCTGCTGTGGCCTCACCAGAGCTGAGCAGAGGGAAGGATCACCTCCCCCCACCTGCTGGCAGCACTCCTCCTAATGCAGCCCAGGGTACCATTAGCCTTTTCTGCAAGGGCACGTTGCTGGTTCATGTTCAACTTGGTGTCCACCAGGTCCCCGAGGTCCCCTTCTGCCCAGCTACTTTCTGTCTGGGTGGCCCACAACATGTACTGGTGCTTAGGGTTGTTTCTCCCCAGGTGCATGACTTTCTACTTTTCTTTGTTGAACTTCATGAAGTCATCGAACTTCACTTGCCGTCAGCCCACTTCCCCAGCCTGTCCACATCCTTCTGGATGGCAGCACAACTCTCTGGCATATCAGCCACTCCTCCCAGTTTCGTGCCACCAGCAAACTTCCTGAGGGCACGCTCTGCCGCATCATCCATATCATTCACGAAGATTTCGAACAGGGTAGGACCCAGTCCTGACTGCTGGGGTACACCACTAGTGGCTGACCTCCAGCTGGACTTTCTGCCACCGATTGCCACCCTCTGGGCCTGGCCGTTCGGCCGGTTTTCAATCCACCTCACTCTCTGGAGTTAGGAAAGCTAAAGCCCAGCTGGAATTGGATCTGGACAGGGATGCTCAGACAATGTATCTGTATTCCCCTCAGGTTACCGTCCTTGCTTCCACCCTCTGTATGCTCCCTTTCAGTGTCTGAGCTTGATCGGGAGCTCCTTGTCCATCCACGCACGCCTCCTGGCATTTCTGCCTGGCTACATATTTGTTGGGATGGAGCTCTCTTGAGCTCGGGGGAAGTGATCCTTGCATATTGACCAGCTTTTCTGCTTCCTCTCCCCTCTCCCCCTTCCCTCCAAGGCCTTATCCTGTGGGACTCTAGCAAGCCCATCCTGGAAGAGGCTGAAGTCTGCTCTCCTGAAGGCCAAGGTTATGAGCTTGCTGTGCACCCTCCTCCCTCCCCTTGGGATCCTGAACTCCGTTATCCCACGGTCACTGAAGCAAAGGCTGCTTTTGATTTTCACATCCACAACGAACCCCTCCTGGCTGATGAGTATGAGGTCCAACAGAGTACCTCTCCTTGTTGGCTCCTCTGTCACTTGGGAGAGGAATTTATGATCAGTGCACTCCAGGAACCTCCCAGACTGCTTACATCCTGCTGCATTGTCCCTCCAGCATCTATCAGGGTGCTTGAAGTCCCCTATGACCACAGCGGGGCCTGTGAACATGAGGCTGCTCCTTTCTCTGGAGGGCATCATCCACTTGTTCTTCCTGGTCACGTAGCCTATAGCGGACACCCGCTACGATAACATCACCTTTACCTGTTTGCCCTTTAGTCCTAGTCCACAAGCTCTCATCTGGTTCCTTATGCATCCCCAGGCAGAACTCCACGCAATCCATCTGCTCTCTTACATAAAGGGCAATTCCCCCTCCTCATCTTCCCACCCCATCCTTCCTAAAGAGCCTGTATCCCTCTGTTGCAACACTCTCGTCGTGGCAGCCGTCCCACCACAAGATCGCAGCCTTGCAGCCGCACACAGATCTCCCTCATGTTTCTTCCCCATACTGCATGTATCAACTATAGAGCCTCCCCAGCACGTTGCATTCCTGGAGAGGGTCTGGGGGATTTCTCCACATGGTGCCTTGTAGGCAATTCCTTGTTTGCGTGCAAACGCTGGCGGTGACCCCGCTCAAGCCCCATTTTGTTGATTTTGTGACGGCTTCCCGTCGCACCACCCTTTGCTCAGCCGTCCCGTCTGTCGCTCCCTCGCAGGACTGCTGGCTGCTTCTAGTTTGGAAGATTGGCTTTCAAACACGAGGGGTGTGAGCACACACATGGTCTGAAGTTTCCTCACAGACATACCCATGCTCAAGGGTGTGTCAGCCAGCACTAAGCGCGCCCACGAGCTAATTCGGTTTTGCTGTTTTCTAACACGGCACTGAAGACACAGTTTGCATTCAGTTGTCTCCGTTCTCCCGTGAGATACTGCTGACTGCAACCTCTCATGAGCAACAGGCCTCCAGGGATCACACAGGTCACTGTCTTGCATCTTTCTGCAACTGAGAGAGCACAAACCAGGCACAACAAGCTTCATCCTCAACCCAGGCAGCCTTTTTATTTCTAGGAGTGGCCCAGTCCTGCTGAGGGCTAAGTGGTTGATGACTGCATTTAACCAGCCCTGCCCCAGGTGGGATGGTGCCTCTCAGAGCTAATGCCAACAAAAGGTTGGGGGGTGTGTGCCTTTTTCACTTCTCAGCTGACTTGGAGAGCCCTCATCTTGAAAATGTCCTAGGAGACACGTTATCAAAATCTCTTGCAAATACAGCTCAGCTCTGAAATCCACTGGTTTTCCCCAGAATAAGCCCCCTTTGGGATTTTTCAGGCTAGGCACAGCCTAGGGTGGGATGTTCTCTGCACTTGTTGTTCCCTGATAGCCAGGCCAAGAGCTTCAGCTGCTCTCCTCTGAGTAACTGCAAATGCTCAGGATGTGTCAGCGCAGGTGCTAGTTCTGCTAGGTGAAGATGTTTCTGCAGGGAAATCTGGTCATGAATGGAGCCCTGGCAAAAGGAATAGTCTCACGGAGTGAGAAGTAACCCCGAGGTTGATACTAGACTGATCCCTCTCCATGGGTAGCTCTAGACTCCAAAAGACCTTCAACAATTGCACCGCTTTCGTGAAAACCTATGGCTCAGGTGGTTGTGTTCCCTTCAACCCTGCCCATGTCTGTGTTCTCTGGGGTCCTCTCAAGCTTGTGTCTGCAGGGCAGTAGGGGTTAGCTGGCCTGAACCCCCCCAGACACCCCCTCTGCAGTCAGTGGGGCTGCCTTGCGCTGATGTCGAAAGACCCCTTTCTTCCAAATCATGAGGGCTGTGGTCCCTGTCCCCCCAGCCCGCTGAGCCTGTGTGCCTCCAGCTGTGCTACCCACGCCTTGGGTTTGGCTCTGCCCCTTCCCCACCCTCGTTTGAGTCAGGCCACTCTCTTTTGGGGGCCAAGTCTTGGACCTTGTTCCCTGCCAGCCCTGTGTGCTGGCACTGCCCATGGAGAGGGGTGGCTATATCTCCATGCTGAGGACAGGGGCTGTTGTTGTGATTTGCTCTTAAATTTTCAAGAAATGCGTTCCTGCCTCTCTGAGTCCTCTTTGTGGTGGGCCAGGATGCAAATTACTGTGGCACATCGCATAATTTGCAAAGAAAAGCCAAAGGCTGTAGTCCCACCAGGGATTTTATCAACTCAAACCTATTCTAACCTCTTCTCAGTGGCTTCACCCTCCCTTTCCTGATGGCACAGGATATGCAGGGTTGCAGCCTGCACCTTCCATCCTTCCAGCAGCCCTGGGCTGACATGCACTGCTGGGGCCAGTTTGGCAGGTAACTGGGAACAGATGGTCCGGGAAGGAGCTATGAGAGCTGCTCAATACCGACACAGATCCCATTACCTGGGACACAGGGGTTTTGGTTGATGCTCTGCCTGTGGTGTGGGAGCAGGGACAACACAAGATCACCAGAAGCTGCCAGCTGCCTTGTGGCAGGACACCTGGGGTTGCAGAGCTCAGCTTCTTGCTTTGGCCCTCAGTGTTCCCAGACTCAGTTTGAAGGTCTCTAGGGCTGGAGCATTTCCCTGCGTGAGGGTAGTGCTCTGCTGTTCACAGATCTGGGGCAGTCCAGGGAGCCAAGGAACAGTGCGTGACACTGAAAAGCAGCAAAGCTGAGTGATATTTGCTGGTTGAGCTTGTGGAGGCTTCCAAAGCCTCTCTTGGGAATTACCCTCCTTTGCCTGTGCTGTTTCCTCCTGTTCACTCATCTCTTACCCCCACTTTCTGGGACACTGGTTTTGTTTCCCTTTTGCTTACTGGCTGTAGAGGAGTCCTTGAGTGCTATCAGCATCTTTCTGTTTGGGCTAACCTGAGTGTTTTGCCTTATTTTCATACTTTTCCTATCAACACACGTACCCTGGGGCACAGAGAACTCTCCCCTGCTTTCCAGTCCTTGAAGTCACAGCTGGGGGCAGACCATCGGTCCCAGGGCTATGAGCATGCAATATAACCAGCGGTCAGGGAAACTCCTACCCCATGGGAGTCCGTGGAAGGGACCAGGTCACAGCACTCAGCAGGTATCTTGCAGGTACACACAGCTGTGGTCCTCTGGGCCAACCCCCAGCAGGGAGGCATGGCGAGAGCTGGCACGTTCCTTTGCTGGCACTCGTCCTTTGAGGGAACTGTGTTTGGAGGTTTCCTGCCTTCTCTGAGTCATGTCAAAATCAGTCCCAAGTATTCTCTTTGAAGCTCTTCATGCAGTGCTGAAACGATCTTGCCTTCAAAGCGGTTGCTGGAGACAGGCAGGCTGCTTAAAAGACACTTGAGCGCTCTCACATCATGTTCAGGCTATATTAAAATTTTCCCGTGCTGTTTCGCACCTCAGATGAATCACAGTCGCTCCTGAAAAGCATTGGGGGCTGGGGGGCGTGGGGGGCACGTGTGCAAGGAAGAGGTTTTTGAAAGGGATTGTTAATGCACAGAGATGGTTTGGTGTCTGTGAGAGGCCCTCAATGGCAGCTCTGTGCTTTTTCTCTCTGTGCTCATTAACAGCGAAGGGTGTAGCTGCTGAAGAGCCGAGCAGGGTGAGGAAGGACACGGCTGCTGCTCAGATGGGGATAAGCCGGGGAGAGGACCTGGGAATGGGGGGAGGTGGGTGCTGGCTGACTCTCTGGGGAGAGGGTGTGGGAACGTGGGGAGGTGGGTGCTGGCTGACTCTCTGGGGAGAGGGTGTGGGAACATGGGGAGGTGGGTGCCAGCTCTCTCCCTGGGGAGAGGACGTGGGAACGGGGGGATGTGGGTGCTGGCTGCCTCCCTGAGAGGCAGTTTCAGGTTACGAGTTCAATGCCTGCCTCCCTTTGGGAGGTTGCAATATGGCAAGTTGTTTCTTGATGTGCAAACAATTAAGAAGAGGGTGGGTGTGTGTGAGGAAGATGGGGAAAGCAAACACCTCCTCTGGGATCTGGCTGCTTCTGCAGCTGCTTACCTAAGGCACCTCTTGCAGAGGGAGGTTCACACAAAAAAAAAAAATCTGCTGGGGGCATCTGGTTACTTGCAGGATGGGGTTTGGGAGCATGTGAGATCTGTCTTTGGCCTTGGGGTATAAAGGGTATCCCTCCTTCTTTTGTCTGGGTATGGAGTGGGTCTCTGGGGTCATACCAGGGTTTACAGTTGTCCTTTTGCTGGTCCCCAAGGTTGCCCTGTAATATTGGAGCGAGGGCTATGGGGGAAGGCAATGGGGCATGGCTTTATTCCCTCCTAGCAGCATCCTGAGGCTTGGGGAGCACCTTTCCTATGGTGTCTGCACTGGGGAACCGGCCAGGTCCCTGAGGGTTCTGGTTCCTCCAGGTCTGTCACCGTCCTATGAGTTCTGCCAATTCCTGTAGGGTCCCTCCGCCTGGCTTTCTGGAGGAGTGTTTTCTGGCCCCCCAGGCAAGGAAGTACATGACTTTGCCTCTTTCTTTCACTTGCAAGTTCCCTGCGTCCCTGCACCACCCTAGCCTTGGTGCAAACAGCCCACCCTGGCCCTCCCACAGGCTCACCTCGTGCGGCCTCCTGGGCCAGGTGGAGAGGCCAGGAGAGGAGGCCCAGGTTGCCTGGTGGGGTGGGAAGCCTCCTCTTGGGAGGCTGAGGGGCTGGCAAGGACCCAGCAGCCGCACTGGTGTGTGTTCCCGTCCCAGCACTTGGGGCTGATGGCACTTGACGCCCGCACGTGCCAGGTGCCGCTTCCACCAGACAGACCCAGCACAGGGCAGCCAGATGGAGGGTGGGAGAAACCCTGGTGGTGTTCCTGACAGGGGAGGATGCTTTTGTATTTCCACTCACTATGTACTCGCTCCAGAGCCCATAAGGGGGGGGACAACCTCCATTTTTTTTTTTTTCATGCTAATTTTCCTTTCTTCTTTGCCTGCCTCAGCCAGCGCGGCACCAAAGGTCTCTGTATATCCTCTGGGGGTAAAATGCCCCCCAGATCAAGCCCTGATTTATTTCTGCTGAAGCTGAAATGTGCTGTTTCCCTTATCTAATAGGGTGGGAAGGTGCACACAGGCCCCATCTGCCCTGCTACCACTCCCTCTGTCCTGGTTGATTTGTTGCTGCCTCTCAGCGTGTACTGATGCCTGTCACACTGCTGACAGCATGAGAGACAAATGCCAGTTTGCCTTGGCCAGAAAACTTGCCTTGCAAAGAAAAAAAAAAAAAAGCCAGCTCAGGGCTTTTCACTTGGAGAGAAAGAGAGTGAGAAGAATAGACTTGAAAGCAAATTCCCGTGTTTTTTTGCTTTGGGTGAGAGCTTTTCCCACGCTCCATTGGAAAGAGTGCAAGGAGCAAATGTTTCCCAGTGCCTGTAAACACCGAACGCTGCTGAGGAGCAAGGAAAAAAGCCAGACTTATCGGAGAGAGGCTGAAATCCTCCTGTGGTGCCTTGTGTCTATGCGTCTGCTCCTCCTGTGCTGATGGCTTTTCCAGACTTAGCTGTGTTTTCTGGGTGCAGCAGGAGCATCAGACCCCGGGGTACTCTGACAGGAGGCCAGGTGGGTGTTTGCTGCCCCCTGCAAAGCTGCTGGAAGCTACTGCTGCTTCCAGGAGAGTCCCAGCGACTGGATTAAGGCTGGTGGGTTTATTTCCCAGGCTGGCACCTGGGAAGATGCTTGACGTTTATTTGCATTCTCCTGGCACTGGTCAGGGACCATTAGCTCTCTCAGCAAGACTTCTTCTTCCCCATCCAAGGAAGGCTGGGAAAGCAATGTCTGGTTTGCTGCATCTCCCACGCCAGCCACTTTGCCTGGCCCAAGCCCTATCCCTTACCACTCTTCCCTGGCCTGATTCCTGACTCCTGCCTTCAGAGAACTGAAAAATCAATGAACACCTTGCCTTTTCGGCAGTGGTCGGCCCTGGCTTCGGGAGCAACCTTTTCCACAGCACCAAGTGCCTTGGGGTTGCCCCGTCCACCCTATCCAAACCCATTGCTTTCCACAGAGAGCTGGTGTTGAGCCGCCGGTCTCCAACAGGGCCATGTGAAACCCATCCGTGCGTGGGAGAGCTTGCCCATGCAGCTCTTACCCCGGGAACCGGTTCACCAGCTCTGCAAGTGGAGGCCTGTCTATGGCAAGGGAGTCTCTATGCCTCGGTACATGAGGGGCTATGTGTCTTTAAAATGCCCCCAAAAGGCAGATGAGAGGTTTGAAGGCAGATTTTGGAGATGAGGAAGCAACTGAGGCTGGGGATGCTCAGCAGGCATCCGTGTGGGTTTGGTTCAGCTTTTCAAGGGGACTGATGGGGGGGAAGTTTGGAAGCCAGAGCCCATTGATCTGTTTAGAGGTGTGGGTCTTGCTTTGTCCTGAGGTGGCTGGGAACACTTGGAAGTCAGTCCTGAATAATGTCCCAGAAGGCTGGTGAGTCCACTGCTTTCCCGAGCTGACCAAGCAAAGAGTATTTGTGACAACAAAAGTTCTGCCCAGGATTCCCAGTTTTAAACAAAGCACTGGCATCCCATAGCTGGTGCATCTTAGCATCTTCCCATCAACGAAACCATATCCTCACCCCCCCTCCTTCCCCTTGTCTCTGCTTTTGCTGGTGGGAAGCTGTGACTGTAGCCTGCATTCGCCCATATCTGCTCCTGTGATCTCCCTTTGTTTGGCTGCCAGCTTTCTGCACCTGCACGCAGCCTGCTCGCCCTCCCCGCTGCGCTTCGTCCTTCCCTCTCCCAGCCCATGGGCAGGAAAGGGGGTTTTAGCCGGGTCGGGGGGGTAAGGCCATGTTTTGGCAATGGCAAGTGTTCCCTCTCCAACAGCAGCCGTAGGTGGGACGGGAGGACAGAAACAGCTTGGTTATTTGTGGATGAAGCACAAGTTGCACTATGATTAACCCTCTGGGGGGGTCCTGCCCACATCTGTCCCTATGGGAGCTGCAATCTCCATGCTTCCTTTGCTAATTGAGCCTGGATTGTATTAGCTAATCCCATCTCCAAATCCCCCAGCTGTTCAAAGCTTAATAAGAGCAACCACACATGCCGGCTGGGAGGCTACGCTCACGTCCTGTTGGGACAGGGATTACAGAAACAAAGTGTGTGGGGGTTTTGGGGTGGTGTTTTTCTGCTTGGGTTTTGTTTTTTTTTTTTTGTGGGGTGTAGTATTTTTTTTGGCAATCCGTAGCCAGCTGCCATCATCATTATCTCTCCATCCACAGAGAATATGCATCATAAGAAAAAAAAACCACTGTCAACAATTGATGACGGGTGAAGTAAAGCCAGGGATACATGGAGTTAACGTGGGTTAGTTACTGTGTGTGCCAGTGGTCCTCCTGCTGCCACGGTGCCCACCCCCAGGCTTGTTCCTTTTCTTGCACCACTCACTGGGGCAGGCTGGTTCAGAGCCGATGTCCTGCCCTGCCCTATCCCAGGGGGATGCTCCAGGTTGCCACCAGGCTCCATGTCAGCACCACCAAGGCCCTTGGAGTGATGGCAAGAATCAGGTGAGGGCCCTGGCCAGCATGGGCTACAAATATTAGCCAGCTACACCGGGAAAGGAAACAAAGTAGACAGACATGCTTGAGGGCATTCCCTGTCCGGGAGGCACAGTAGCAGCCAGACCACCAGCCCAGAGCTGCCTCTCCTCTCCGCAGCCCCTGCATGGATGGCAGGAGGAGATGCTCTGCCGCAGTTTTGCTTTTTAGAGAGAGGCAGGGACTGAATCATTAAAACCTTATCTGCATCATGCTCATTTGCTTAAGCTTTTGTAGCCTCTTCTCCCACCCAAACTACCTCAAGCGGGAGAGGGGACAGGAGCAGCTGTGGCAGCCCCTGGCCATGGCTCACAAAGCTCACTTGTTATCGGCACTGTCATATGCCTCTCCGCCCCCTCCCCCTTCCCAGCCCCACCACAACCGCTACATCCCCAAAGCACAAGCCGAGCATCCATCAAAAGGGTTATTATTCCACGATTTCTTAACAGCCACTGTTGCTCTTGGGTACGGGGAACAGAGCCCCCCCCCCTTTCTTTGACACAGTCCCCCGAGCAAAGGAACAGCGGTGCCTGTTGCTGGTTGGCATACTGATTGCAGCCCATTGTGGCAGCCAGGGTGGGATGGGGGGCTGCTGCCTGCACGTGGGGTTGCATTAGCGCTTTAGGC
>JAVJGJ010000001.1:76377563-76403857 GCA_035590215.1 Microhierax caerulescens
TTTCCTCTTGGGGAAGGAAGATGGGAAGGGATCCTTGTCTGTAAGTAAGCCAAGAGCAAAACGCTTCTCCCTTTGCAGACAATGAATCGTTTCAGCGAGCTGCCACTGTTATTTGTGGCTCCTGGCAAACCAGATATGAGCTTTCTGCCAGGCACTTGCTCAAACCAGTGCCAGGCCCAGCCTTGCCGATTGCCTTTCTCCATTGCACTGGGTGGGAGAGAAGCCTTTGTGTACCACAGCAGTAATCACAGTGGTGCTTCTGGGTAGAGGAAGGTTGTTGTCGGTCCCCTTGGTTACACAGTTACCGATTCTGGTCCTTGATCCCCAGGCCTTTTTATTTTCCAGAGAGAGGATGCCACTACAGAGAAGGAATTTTCCCTGTCTGGCTCTGCTTGTGGGGCTGTGAACAGCTATTTCCAAGATCTTTCCTTTACCCTTGATCTAAACCTTGCATGAGGCTGGTTATACGTGCTCATTAAACAGGGAATTAGATCACATAGGAATGCTGCTTGCTTGATGTCTTCTCTACTACAGAGCTATGCTTAGAAGTTGAGGCTTTTTAAGTGATTGTGTGGGCTTTAGCTAAGCTGTGAAAAAAGCCTTGTAAACAATAAGCCTTTGTGACGAAGGCAGAGTAAGTGTAATTATCACCTGTCCTATTAAAAAAAATCTTCCAATTTTGGGGCATAACCAAACTAATCAGACAGCGTTGTGCTTTTCCAGATAACCAGGTGATCTCTAAGAGCAGCTCTGGGGAGCAAATGCAAAATGAGCAGCGGAGGACAGTGCAGAAGACGCAGAGGGCTCTCGGTCTGACCCACGAGGATTTGAAGATGTCTGCGTGCAGTGACTTTGTGGAACACGTTTGGAAGCCCGGCTCCTGCAAAAACTGCTTCAACCCAAAGAGTTCCCATCGGCTGCAAACACCCTCAGACGTGGGAGCTTGTGGCGTGCTCCCGAATGGAGTTAGGACCAAGCCCGAGAGCCCTGCCTTGGAAGACGAAGGTGTAAATACCTCCCCCTTCTCAAAGCCAACAATTGCTGTGAAGCCAACTATGATAAACTCGGATGTTTCTGACGCGTGGGCGGATGTGAATATGAATGCAGATCTGTCACAGGTAATGATTAATCCAGCCAAAGCATGACTTCCCGTTACTTACCTCTCCTCAGGAGTGCTAGGAATATCTGTTAAAATTATTTCCTTCCCTTTGTTTTTCCTTCTGGTCTTGACTCGGGTTGTTAAATCATGTAGTACCTTCTCAAAGTACCTTTGGCTGAATCTGAATGAGCTGTTGCTTACAAGGCCATGTGCAAAGGAGCTTAAAAATACATTGTTTGTTTAGGGACTGCCAGATGTTAAATGAGGATGCGGGTTAAAGTTATTTTCCTGGGAAGATATACTGAAAAGAAGTCCTGTCTGGTTGCAAGCAGTGCTAACTGGATCCATGGTCTTTGTGGGTGAGGAAGAAAGTGCCCTACGTTCCTAGCCCAGCTCCTTGGGCTCCCAGCCTTTGCCGCAGCAGTAATGCCCTCGGGTGCAGCACTGCTGCCTGCCTGCAAACGAGCAAGCCCTGCTGGTGTGCGAGTTTCAATCGAGATGGGTGGTTCGCTCCGCTCCCTGACCAGTTGGTACCAGGACTGCCCCAGCCACGCGTGGGCTGCTGTCAGCCTGCCCCCGGCGCAGGTGTGGTTGCATCTCCCACCCTTGCCCCCGAGGAGAGCCAGGGCTCACCAGCTCTCTTCTAACCCTCCCGTTGCTCTCCCTTGCTTCTGCTCTAGGGGCAACGGGCACACGAGCACAGGCTACTGTTGGTGGTGGCGTTTGATATGAGTGTGCAGATTTGGCCCCAGGCTGAGTTTTGCTCTATGGGAGTAGGTTTTGCCTCCCTGGGATGGGGGTGGTGGGGGGGTCGCTTTGCAGGCACGTGTTACCCTCTGCCTTTCCCACTTCTCCCTTGGCACGCAGGATAGATCTCCCTCAGATAAAAAGATTTTGGATACGTTTTCCCACCTGCTCCCCAGTCCATGCTGCTGAGCGTAGCCAAGCTGCTATCCCAGCATAACCTGTGATAGCCTGATAGTCATTTCAGCAGTGTGAAGCGAAACAAGCAGAGAGGGGTGCAAATATTCCTTCCCTCTCTGACTCTTTAATTGCACGGTGATTCACGGAGGGGATGACAGGTTGGACATGTTTCTGGCAGCAAACCCACAGAAAGAGAAAGGAGAATGCCTTATTTCAGTGCACTGCCCTTGTTGCTACTGCAAGGATTGCAAATGGTTCCGGAAATAGGACAAGTGTGCTTTAAGGTGAAAATATTTGTGGTAGTTACTGGTGGGGTGAGCACAGGGCAAAACAGACTGAATGCCAGAGGATTTTTCTGTGGAGCTGGGATTTTTTTTTCCTTTTTTTTTTTTTTTTTTTAATCCCATTTTGCCTATGCACATCCTGATGGTGCACTTGTCTCTCTGGCCCCTGCAGGTCAGCTGGGGCATGGTTTCTGGCAAACAACTCCTTCTGAAATCAGGAGAAGCCCAGCGGATCTGCCTTGACGGTTTTGGCAGTGGTGGTGTGAGAAAACCCTTCGTCCACAACACGCCCGGTGACTGCTTGTCTTGCTGTCCTCCCAGCTACTCCATGGTGGGCCTGCGCAGCCTGGAGAGCCGAGTGGAGAGAAACGTCTCCATCCACAGCCTGGTGCTTGTGGGTGAGGTGGGCAAGCAGGAGGACAGAGCCCAAGACAAGCTTGCCCTGACACATCGCCCCCCCTGCCCTAACCCGGCTGCCCTGGGGGACAGAAGCGCCGCAAGCTCCAGCAGAAACCCTTCTTCTCAAGGCAGAGAAGGAGCAGCGCTCCCCTCGGAGGGTGACTGCGGTCACCTCTCGGCCGGTTTTGAAAGTGAAGGGGGCGAGTACTGTTCAATCACGGACTGCCACCGAGAGCACCCTGTCTCGTGGGAGCCGCGTGGTGCGGAGGGGAAGGGTGCCCGGTGTGAGAAGGAGAACCCCGCTCCCAGCGGATGGAGGCAGCGGGATGCTCCCGAGATTCCCAGGCCAAGTGGCAGGGCGGTCAAGTTCAGTGAAGAGGAGCGCAGAGCTGTGAACGTGGCCTTCTGCATCACGAAAGGCCAGGGCGATCCTCTCCCCTATGCCCTGTGTTCAGAGAGGAAAAAGCTGGCTCTGCACACCCAGCCTGCTGCCCTCCCTGAGAGCGCAGGGAGCAGCAAGGTGGCTGCCCTTGCTTCGTCCCGGGAGGACGAGGACTCTCCTCCCCCTGGAGAGCCCTCTGTCACCGGAGGCCCTCGGCCTGAGGGTCCGAGCACCCCTCAGCAGGCTCTGGTGGAGCCGCAGCGCCCTTGCCTTGCTGAGCCAGCCCGCAGCGACCCCATCTACGCCGAGAGCACCAAGAGGAAGAAGGCGCAGCTGAAGGCTGTCGGTGGACAAGCAAAAGCGGAGAAGCTGGCTCGCAGCACTGGCAAGGAGCAAGCTGAAGGGACGAGGAGGGATGGCGGGTGGGCTTTGGGTGGAGAGAAGGAATACCAGGACTCCACCGGCCAGGTGGCGGCTAAGATAACTGTCATGACAGCGCACACCGAGGATGACCACAAGACTATATTCCTCAGCAGCCCTGACTCGGCGGTGGGAGTGCAGTGGCCATGTATCAGCCCCACTTCTCACCCTGATTTTGGTACTTCATCACCTACCATTGAGCCTGGAGAGGTTTTTCAATCATCTGGAAGCGAGAGCGGTTCAAGATTTCATCTGGCAACTCCTGCCAAGACGTCGGTTACTGAGAGTCCAGCCATTCCCCCAAAGATGTCCAAAAACAGCCAGCCAGGCAGCGAGGGGAACCGTGTGCCCCCAGTAAGCTCCCATGTGGCAAGGTTTGGTGATGACAGTGGCCGTGACGGAGCTGATGTTCATCTGCTGCCGAGGAGCTATACTGATACAGGCACCTTTGGGGCATCCCCTTCTCTGTGCACTCATGTCAACGGGGTCTCTGTGGAGGAGCCCAGCAGAGGTCTGGCAGGTGCCTCCTATGACAGGAGGCAGAAATACTACACCCCAACATGGACCAAGCAGTGCCGGATAGAGGAGGAGGAGGAGCAGGAGGAGGAGCAGGAGCTCTTAACTCACCCATGGGCAGTGGGAGCTGAGAATGGAAGAGCTGGTGCTGACCTTGTGGATGACGGCCCGATGCTGGAGAGCCAGACTGGGATCAGCAAATCGTCATCTTTCTCCTTTGACTTCCCTAAAGACAAGAATAATGGCATGGAGTTCATGCCACCGCCACCGCCACCGAAAAAGCAGTCCAGGTACAGCCCTGTGAGTGTGTGCATGGCAGTCTGTTAACCATTTGCGACTGGGGTGTTTGCTGCAGGGATTTGTTGACCGGGAGGTGCTTTCTGCCCTTGTTTTCTTCCTTTTCAGTTCAAAGGTGGGCTTTCAGGAGCATGGGAGGCGACTGCACAGCTGAAAAACTACTTGCCTTTTTACTCTGAAGAGCTGTCAGATCTTCGCAAGTCCCGGTTCAAATGCCATGTGTAGTTGCAAAAGCCCTTCAGGGCTGCAGGGCACAGCCTTGGGTCCCAATATTTAAGTGAGAACAAGGTCTGTGCCGAGGATGCCTGATGTTTCCCAGGTCAGCTTTGTTCTGTCTCGGCGCAGTTCCTTGATGTTGAATAGGATAGAAAATTGGGGGTTGCAAGCTTCTTCTATGGGTGGAACTGGGCAGCGTCTCTGGTGCTAATAGCAAGGGCCTCTGAAATCCTCATCTGCAGTTTGGCTCTAACGTCTTTTTGCTTTTGAGGTTAACTCTTGAAGCTGCAGTTTCCTAGAGAGGACTCTTTGCCTGCAGGCAGGTAACTGGAGTTTGTCTAACGTGTGCTGTACTGTGTGGGAGCTGCTCGCCGCTCTCCTGGAAGGCAGGTTTGCAGGCAGGGCGACAGCAGGCCCTAGAACACAAAAATGCATGAGGGAGAGCTGTCCCTTTGGAAGGCAGTAGCTCTGCTAAGCAATTAAAAAAACAACCTTCCGATATGTGGGTGCATTCAGTATCTGCAGCTGTGCGTATCACCAAAAAAAAAAAAAAAAAAAAAAAAAAAAGAAAATGGAGGAAGAAAAATTTATTATGTTGTCTGAGCATACTGGGGAGGGATATTTTCACATTCTCTGGGTGCCCTGTATTTGTTTTATTGGGTGCATCAGTTTTGTTACCTGGAACAGTGCATTGCACGACAAATTTGACTCCAGCTCTTTGCTTTAAAAGTTGAGAAGAGGGGATGGGTGCTCAGATGAGAACTTGCTCTTGGGATCCATGGTCAAGCTTATGCATAGGCACCAGTGACCTCCAGTTTGAGACCGTGGTTGAGTTGGTCCATGCTGTTTTGTTCTCACGCTGAATTTCAATGTTTTTAGGGTTGGCTAACCCAGGGAACTAGTGTTTTAAACTGATCGAGTGAAGAACAAATTAGGTGTCACAAGGAAAGGGAAGAGATGAACAAGAGGCTTTAGTTCTCCTTAATGCTGTGCTTCCTGCTGTGATGCCGCAGGGCTGCTGGAGTCAGAGGAAAGAAAAGGTCCACAAGCAAGTGAACACACAGATAAGTTTTATTGCCTTTAAAATCAAAGGGAACACTAAGGTGTGCTTTAGCTTTGACCCTGTGAATTTTCTTTCATGGCTGGTGCCCCTTGGTGCCTCCTATCAGCCTAGGGTGTGGGGTTGTATTTGCCACATGAATGTTGTTGAGGCCAGAAGATGCTGTTGAGCAGTGATCATTTAGGAAACACCAAGTTTCCTGCTGAAAGTCCTCTAGAACCTGATTCCTTCCCCTGCAGAGCAGAGGTCTGGGCAGGCCAGAAGAGTGGTGGCACTTAAATTCTGCAATATATATCTCGGCAGCATCTTCTGCTTGCAGTGCTAGGGCCTCCTTCTGCTCATGGAGGAGCAGCCAGGCAGATCCCCTTTTCTGTACTGGGGGCAAGGATGCTTCCCTGGCAGTCCTTGGAGACTCCTTGCTGCCTTTGTGAGGGCTGGGAGTGGAGGCAAGGGGCTACTTGATGTGTCTCCCTCGTTGGGTGACTTGGACCGGCTGTGCTCCAAGCCAGGAGCATGCCTTGCTGTTGCCCTCCATGTGGAATTACAACCATCCATCCTGAGGAGTGTGGAACATTTTCTGCTTATTGGAGGGGCTGCTTCATGCTCCTGGTGTAGTTGGGCTGTGCCAACCGGAACAGTTGCTTCTGAGTCATCCTGAAAGCATCTGTGTGCTGGAAAGCCTGTGTGACAGCAGGCAGGGAAACTGAGGTTGGGGAACACGTGGCATCCGTGACCAGGATCTCTGGCAGAGCCATAAACTCTGCCAGTTGAGGTAGGTTGAGGTAGGTGCTGGCATTGCTTTTACTCCCTGTAGCTGTAGGCCATGTGTTGTGCTACATGTATTTGTCTCCTTAACTGCCTTGATGCCTTCAGCTGAGCCACTGGGCGCCTTCCTCAAAGAGCACAGCCCTCCCTCTGGCTACCAACCCCCTGCTCCGCCAGCCT
Source organism: Microhierax caerulescens (assembly GCA_035590215.1). Lineage (NCBI taxonomy): Eukaryota > Metazoa > Chordata > Aves > Falconiformes > Falconidae > Microhierax > Microhierax caerulescens. The sequence continues at coordinate 76,384,106 of JAVJGJ010000001.1, forward strand.
GAGGAGCGATTTGATCAGATGGCAGGTTTCGCAAGCCCTGCAAACCCAGCTGGGTGCTTTGTTTGCTTTGAGGGTGCTCTTGTTTTCATCTCAAGCATGGCTTCTCTGAGCGTGTCGATGCAGGAACCAGGGTGGTGTTACCCGTGTGCGGCGGTGGGAGGGATGGCTGTGTGCACAACTGGTTAAAATCACCAGAGCAGGATTGTGTTACCCTGGGCAGTTGTTCTTGCAGCTTCAGGTCATGACACGACTCTGACCTGGTGCTGGAGGAACATCACCTCTGGTCCTCCTGGGCTGCAGCCAAATGCCTGAAGAAGGGAGGAAGGAGGTCTTGCACACAAAGATGACTCTGAGAGACACGTCCATACTCTCCTAGGCCCAGGCAGTCTGTGGGCATGTGCTCATCGGTAATGGAAGAACCACCAATACTTCTGTTACGCTTACGTAGTCCTGCACAGGCAGAGCACCTCAGCCCAAGATGTTCTTTGGTGGCACAGCTGCAAAGGCTCCTTGGATGGATGGATGGATGGATGGATGGATGGAGATGAAGCCAGCATAAACCTGGTTGTGGCACAAGCTTGGGGCTTAGCAAATCAGAGTTGGTTTCAGAACTTTTTCTGAAGTTCTTTCTAGATCTCAAGCTGCAGCAAGGTATTTGATTTCATGCTGGAAAAGGAAGCCTGCCTGTTTGACTTTCCTAATTAAACTTAATTGCTTATTTTAAAGAAAACTTGCATGTGTGTTCAAACTAGTTTCAAAGCAAAGCAAGAAAAAGTGAGTCTATAGATTTTGTTTTGTTCATCTTTGCTCCAACAGTCAAAAGGGAAAAAAGTTTTTACAGGGTAAATTCCTGCCAGGCACAAAGGAAACTCTGGTTTTGCAGTAAGCTGTCTTTTTGGATGGCAGAGGGAGTGATGTCAGGGAGTTTTCAAAGTTGGCACAAAAAAGGAAAATAATGAATTTGTGCCTGTTTTGTCCTGTATAAAGCTACTCTGGACCTCTTGTGACTGTTTCTTCATACAGTCCTTTTTTCCTGCTTGTTTGAAAGATTATAGATATTTAAGGGTTTGCTTGGTCTGAAGTGGAATAGAAAATTAGTTTAATGACAAAAGGAAAGGGATTGGAAAGGCAAGATGGTGGCTCGTTGTATTCTAAAAGCTGGGAAGGTAGCTGGCTAAAGAAAGGGCTCACCAGGGGAACTAGGATCCCCAGGACTGGTATACGCAATGATAGTTTAAAGGTTCTTCAGTATGAAGTGCTCTAGCGTGGCCTTCATTTTCAATGAATCTTTGCTGAAATGTTTCTCTGATGCAGAGGGTCAGGCTAAGTGAGCCTCATGGTTCCCTTTAGCCAGCACGACGTTGACTGTTAATTTATTTCATGTGCCTGTTCAAGACAAGAAACAGTGATGCTGTTTTGCATCTTGAGCTGTTGGCTCTTGGGCTGTTTTCATAATAATTAATGCCACCTTCAAAAGGCAGCGCCGCAGATCGCCTCCGAAATTCGCTGAACGCGCTCACTTGGGGTAACAAATGTGTGTAGCACAGCGCATCCCAACACCCGCCACAGCTGAAAGCAGCCAGGACAAACGAGCCTGAGGTGTGCCAAGATTGCATGTTATGGTGCCGCCGCTGCCGCTTGTTGCCAGAGGGAACAGAAAACAAAAGCATTACAAAAACCTGATGGCGTTGGGAGTTGGATCAGCAGGAAAAGAGCCAGGTTTGCTCCTCGCTGGGGAGGTGGTGCTGGCTGGTGGGACTGTGCTGTCTGTTCCTTGCCAGGACTTGGAGCAGTGCTGTACCTGAGGCAGATTATTCCCCTTTCTTGCCATTCCCGAGGCACTCATTTCTCTTTGGGACTCAGTGTTGTGGTGTAGCCCGGTGACAAAAGCAGCCTGGCTACACGGAGTTGCTGCGGTTATTCCAAATGCAATTGGAAATCATGTGGGTCCCAAATTTTGACCCTTTTCTCCGTGACTGTTGCTGACAGCAGGGATCTCCTGTTCGGTCTAGGACAAGCCAGGTTTATTATTATTATTAACATAATAAATAATAATAAATAAATAAAGAAAGAAGACACTCTGGATGGAGTCTATTTAAAAAGGTAATTAATAATTAAATAAGTAAATAAAGCAAAGAAGGGAAGGTATGGCTTAAGCAGGAGAGAGAATCATGCTCCAGGACATGGAAGGAAGACACCTTTTAGATTCCCCCTGTGCTTTCTGTCTGAAACTAATCAGGAATTTCTCATGCTGCTTCTGCCATGGGATTATTTTTTAAAGGTTGTGATTTGTCGGCCAATCTTTCAGGAGAGTTTTTCTTTAAAGAAAATGAAAGTAATTCACTTTTCTGTGTGTTTCCTGTCTTACTACTTAAAGCACAGAGTTGGAAATTGAAATTAGATTTGTTGTCCCTCTCACCACATCAGAGCATGCAGTGACTGAATTTTTGACCCACCTACCATCTTAATTCCCCACCTAATCCGAATTTCCCCTTGCATCTCCAGACTCCAAACCTTTGTTTCAGCTTAACCTGCACTGCATAAAACCTTTTTGATACAGCAAGGAACAGGGTAGTCCTCTGGGCAGAGCTAGGAGTGTTTCAAAATCCTCTCTCTCCCTCACCTCAGTTTTTGTTTCTCCACGTTTATCAGCTGTGAGCAGAAGGGTAAGTAAAAAAACAAGCCTCAGATCTCAGATGTGAGCTCCTGTATGCTGGTTTTTAACTGCCCTGTGCGTTCAGGGGAAAATGCTGAAAGAAACAGTAGTGGAAGGAGGAGTAAGATAGAATTATTCACATTTCATGATAGACAAGCATATGGTAGAACAGTGCTTCCTCTTGTGTAAGAATTATGGCCAGCCGTGTGCTGTGTTTGATACTGTAACATAGTCTAACTTTTCTGTCTGTCATGCATCAGTTCCCGTATTTTATTTTAGGAGAGGGTGTCCTGTTGCCACTATTACCAGACTTCTGGAGCGTGGTTCAGTTTGCGGCGATTCGTGCATGTTCTGTGTTCTCATCTGCTTCCTTCCTCTGTTGCTCAGGATCTCTGTTACCTGTTCACATCCTGCCAACTATGCTGAGGAGCAGCGACCCCCTCCTGCTGGCACAGCAAGGCTGGGACCCCCCCAAGATGGGGGCTGCAGAGTGGGTGCTCCTTGTGGTCGGGTCTGCATGGGGGAGAGATGCATCCCTCACCACTGCCAACAGGCTGCACACATGGCGGCTGCTGGAAAGGACCAAGTGGGAGCCTTGCAGCTCTTGCATCTGAGTGGCCTTCTCCTGCTCTCACCCCCCACCCTGCCTCTTGCACTTTTGGAAGGTAATGAGGTCTGCGTGTCATATCTTGGTCCAGAAATTCAAGCCGAATGCGTACCTGGAGTCTGAGGAATCCCTAGGGGGATATCCCAAGGCATGTGTGTCTGCTGCAGTCAGGGAAGCCGTGCTTTGGTGCCCGTCTCTGTTCTCTCTCCAGGAAGTGCAAAGCGCACGGTCAGTGATGCTGGAATTCTGCAGCAGCATCAGGTGCAACCCCGGTCTGTTAAGAAATGTGAAATCAAACATACGGCCACTGCTCAAATATGAATTTTGGGAAAGATGAAGCGTACCCTGGCCAGAGATGCAACATGGGGCATGGCAAATGATCCAGGTCCCTTTGCAATGCTATAGAACACTAAACTGTGTGGTTTGGGTTTTTGGTTTGGTTTGTTTAAGAAGACCATTGTTTTCCACTGTGACTTCTTTTAGGCAGGACTGTGGGAATCGTGTGGAAAGCCAGCTGGATAAAATTGTTTAGGAAGGGAAAGTGGGAGACTAGTGAATAGGAAGGGTTGCCTCAACATGGCAGTGAGTTGCATGGAGGATGTTGAATAATTGAAGTGACTGCCTCATGGGTTATTAGATGGGGAGAGCTGACTCCTGAGACCTGTTCTTCATACACTGGCACATGAAGGAGGCTCTGGTGCTGCTCTTGAATGTGCCGGTTACATGGAAGGTGCTGAGCATGGATTTTTGAAATGGAGGTAAATTAACCACTGCTACATCTTTCTGAAGGGGAGCAAGCCAGTGCGGGAGCGATCCCAATGATTTCTTCAGGTTTAAGACAGATCAATGCTCTTTATTTCCAATATCCTTTGGTGAAAAGGGCAGGATGGAGAATAGCCACCTGTGCCCTAGCAGTCACACGTGGGCGAAGGAACACTAGCAAAGCAGGGGAAGCTTGGGTTAGCTGTAAACCAGGATCCCGCAGGCTGTCACAGCAACGTTCAGCATTTAGGGTGGAATTTTAGTGAAATGGGAGAGCTGGACCCTAGCAAGTGTTTTCAGTAATTCTTTGGTATAGTGGGCGGTATTTTAGTTTGTGCAGGCTGCAGCCTGGGCTTCAAGCAACTTATAGGAAAAGAGGGAGATGTAAAGCAGAGGGGGAGATGTAAAGCGGAGCTATTTCCAGGCAGTATTAGCTGGCCTGGCTGTAACATCTGAAACAAGAGCAGGATGTCGTTTAAGCAGCAAACAATTTCTATTTCGGTGTGCCTATTCAGGAACTGCATTTTACATAAGTCACGGCGGTACGGAGAGGAAACGGGGCTCTCTGTGCATCTGACTTCATTCACCGCAATGTTGAGCTCAGCAAAGGCAGCAGCCAGCGTGGGTCTGGCAGCCGCTGCGTTGCGCCCAGGTTGCTCGGAGGAATAGGTGTGGCTGTGCACCGTGGACCTTGGACCCCGCTGAGCAAAGTCCCATCTCTGTCTGAGTGCGGGAATGGTAAGGCAGCTCCGTGGATTTGTGCTTAAGTGATGGGAAGGAAACAGAAATGCACCAACTTTTATTTGGGGGGGTGGGGGGTGGGGAGCGGGGGCAGTGGCATGTGGTAGAAAACCTCTCATCTGTGCAAATCAGGCTGTCTGTCTTGTAAAATCCTCTTTTCTTAGGGATTCAAATGCTTCCTTGATTCTGGCCAGGTTAGACAGTGCACCCACATGGGTGTGCACCCATGTGGTTTTTTCCCAAATTACTGAAACCTAAGCATCTGAGAAAGTTACAGGATAATTATATATCTTTATAATTAAAAAAAACAAAACAAAAAAAGGATTTAAGTCTAGTGGATTGCTTTCAACGGTATTAATTGTAACAGAGCTGAAAACCTTTCCCTCCCTCTCTCTCTCTCAACTGTGACTTGTGTGGTGCGTCGCAAAGTTTGGTAAATCATCCCCAAGAGACTTACTTGCTGTGGTAAATTTGCCACTAGTGCAAGAGCAGTGTCTCTGCTGAGTTAGTTATACCTGAGGTGGTTTTAGAGCTTTATTTTCATCAGCCCCTGAGTATTTTTAGACCGAGGCTGCTCAGGCAAATGAGGAAGTCTGGCAGAAGTTTCTTCCGGGCTTCTCCTACACTCTGCTCTCCATGCGGTGGTGTGGACACGGGAGTAAGTGCTTTGTCTGGATGGGGAGCGAACATTTCTCAATCTTCAAATAAAAATTGCTTGTGGCATCTGCTGCGCTTGGGCATTTGGGACAAGGAGGGTTCCTGTGCACATGAACAGGGTGCCAGAAGAAAATGGTCGTGCATGTCTTTTGTTTGTCTTTCTCAGCAGCCATTCAACCGTCTGATTAGGAAACGCTGGATACCTTCCAGCAAGATAGCTGGTGGAAGTCCTTTTTCTTTTTTTACCAGTCTGCCACTAACCTTTTTACATTCTCAATCAACAACGTGTTGAATTTTATCAGCAGATTGACAGTTTTACTTAAAAAATGTGGACTGATGACCTTTGTTTGCTGGCCAGTAGAGTCTGAACTGTACCAAAGCTAGAAGTGTTTGTGCTCTGAGGTACTGCCTGATTTCAACAGTTTCTGTGGTTTTCCAAGGAGGAAAAAAAAATGAAGAAAATGCAGGGGAAATTCTTACCTTAGGGAAAAGTCCTGCTTGCCTACAACTGATCACTTACTGTGACCTGGCAGGTTATAAGCCCAGTTTATGGTTTGTTTATTTATTTTTTTAGATGGAAGCTGCATGGAAAACCATAGGTCTTACATTAAAAGCTGCACGATAGGTCCTGAGTTTGGCAGATGCTTATTTTCTGCAGAGGTGCTTCTTCTCTCGGGTGTCAGTTGTTAATGTGATGCACTGAGGAGACTACAGCCGCTAGGGATGGACTCTCCTTCCACTTGAAGGAATTGGGTTCTGACACCCAGCCTCAACCTGCCCTTGTGTAAAATGGAGAAGTGATGCCACTCCCTTCCCTTGGGAACTCTACTGAACGCAAACACTGGCGGGTCCCCATTTCCCAGTGATGGTGGCCAAGATGGGATGTGGTCCAGGACCCCGTGTGCTAGGCAAAGGAGGTGCAGACTGGGGCTGAATGCTGTTGGTTCAGTGGCTCTCCCTCTCTGCTCAGGCACAGCTGGTTTAGCGTGGGGGTCTGCATAGGGGCTGCAAGCCTGTAACCTGGTCAGTGTCAGTGGGATGCAATCCCCAGGTGCCAAAGAAAGGGGTGAAGCACACAAGAGTGAGGTGCTGTGGCATGATAAAAAGCTGCACAGTGCCTGTAGGCATGGGCAGAGACCAAGCTAAGGCTGCTCTCGGCTTCAGTCTCCATGCACAAGTGCATGCGGGGTATCTTTTGCCATCTGTCTCCTGACTCTTCTCTTTCACTGTCTCTAGGCATGCTCTGAAAATGAACCCGAATAACGCCGAGTTGGAGCGGGTCAGCAACAGCTCTGCCGAGAGCCTCAGCCCACCTTTCAGGACCATCCATGTCAGCTTCACAGCTGGCTCCACCGACAGCTTTGACTCAGACACACAGACTGGCAGTGATGGCAGTAAGTGATCATTGGGTGTGGGAGAGGTAGCATCAGACCCGAGGAAGGAGTTAACATCCATCCTGAGTCTTCAGAACACAGATCGTGAGGGCCTGATCACCTAGTTCCCCCAGCAACCTTTCATCTTTCCACTTCCCCTACCCTTCTGCCTCTTGATGCATTTCAGATGAGTCAGGCCACATCACAGTCTTCTTCCTCTTTCATTCGGCAACTGCCAGAATCGTTCATCCTGTAGCTCTCCTCTTGTCTGGATAAAACTTCTATCTGAAAGCAATTTGCCTTATCCCGCTTGTCCTTCATACATTGCACAAGGTCACGAGTAGCCCCACTATAGAAAGTCCTCCGTAGATTTGAGGAATACCAGAAGGAGTCTTGTGCTAGAGGTGATCTCTCCCTCTCATTGTGTTCCCAGTTATTTCATGAAGGGGGAAAAAATCTGCCTGCACTCGTTTAACTGAGATTAAAAATTACTTACTATGAAGTCACTTTTTTCATCAGTGCGTAACTTAGACATGCACTAACGTGTTCAGCAGCTCAGAAAGTATTTCCTTTGCAAAAGCAACCTTCGTGTAGTGGAAGTTCTGTCTTTCCAAGAGCAACAACATGCAGCAATAAAATTAAGAGCCAGAGTTCTGGAAACTCCATTTTATCCACTGCTAACTTGGAGTCTGAGAGTGAGACCATGCCAAGAAATAGTACAGGGGGACGAAAAACTCGCATATGTTGTGGGCACAGAAGTAATTTGCTGTCAAAAATGATATGGGACAAGAGGATTTCTCTGTCTCCACTAACAGAGGCAACTGTTTCAGCTCACCTCAGGAAGGATGAGTTTTTAAATGAATAACCTGAATGCCGTTTTTCTTGCTGGTGCAAGCAAGAAGCTATACAGTCAATCACTAAGTGAGGTGAGCTCGAATTAATTTGCTACACTGTCAGATGTTAAAATATGAACGGGGTGGGGGGGGGCGGCTTTTAAGCCCATGACATACAGAAAGGACTCTGGTGAAGGTGCAGAGCACCATTAGCAAAGTTGTGAAAGGGTTTCATTTGTTACCCTGTGCTTGGGGCAGAGCCCAGCAGCATGTAAAAAAAAAAAAAGTAAGAGCAGTTTGTCATCTGTAGGCTAGGCGTGTGGACTGGTTGCCAAAGCTTCCAGCACTGACGTTTGTTCCGTAAGACTGCTAAGTAAATCTCGCCTTTTGAAACAGGGATTCAGCTGCTTGTCCTGGCAGAGATACCTATGTTGAGTTGCTCCTGGGCTGCAGGCTGAAGAATTTCTCTTGGCTGTATCCTTTGTCAAAGCCCCCTTGGATGGGAAGTGGCAAGAGATGCCATGCTGAACGGTCCCTGCCTGTGGCTTTTGACAGGGTTTTAATGGAGAGGATCCTTCCCTTGGACCCAGCGGGGTATGATGCAGATGCCTGGCTTTTCATTGAAGCTTGGAGCGTGCACCTCTTGAGCCATGGGCTCCAGAGTTAACTGTGCACAGCTGAAACTGGAGAGCAGTCAGTTGCTCACTGGGTGTGCAATGCAGGCAACTGGGACAAGGACCCAACAGGAGTCGGGTAGCTCGGCACCCAGGAACTGGGGCAAGCGACACGTGCTGATTCACAGCAGTTCCTACAAAGCTGTTTCTGGGTGTGTCGTCAGAAATGGGGCGCTGAAACTGCCTCGTGTGGGAAGCTCATCTTCTGCAGAAGCCGAAATCAGTGCTGCTCGTTTCTGGGGTGTCTCTGAATGCTGTTGTTTGGGGTAGGGCACGTTGCATCAGGAGGATACAGGGCAGTTCAGGGGATAAAGGAAAATTGATGTCCTGCCAGAAAACTGGTGGGGAGGGATAGGGACAGGAACAGATCATGCCAGCATCCACTCTAGTAGCTGAGAACTAGGGGACCTGCCTTCAGGTGGCGAGCAGCTCTCAGGGACTGCTGCTGTGACCCAGGTGGTACGGCGCTGAGCCTGCATGTGACGGGCCAGGCCAGGCTGGGAGCTCAGGGGTTGGAGCCCCTGCACTTGGAGGATTGTGCGTGAAGAGCTGGTGAGTCACCTGGGCTGTGATGGAGACCAGAGCCTGCTTCGGGCTGCCACAGAGCTGCCCCAGGGCGTTCCTGTGGAGCAGGCAGCAAGCCACCGTGAGGAAGTGCCTGTTGGAGGCTGCACTCACCAGCAGCCTGGCGAGGAGGAAGGCTGGCTTGCTACCACTCCGCAGCTTTGGAAGCTGGGTTCCAAGAAAGCAAGAGATCCCACCATCTGCTGAGCTTGCTTGAGGCAAAACCCCACCATGCACCTTTCGAGGTCTATACTTGCATGCAAGGTGTTGGCACAGCTCAGGTTTATCAAGAGTCCATTCAACTGGCGTAGAAAATTCTCTGAAATAATAAGGTGCCTTCCTTTAATTTCCCCGGCATACCCCTCCACTTCTCATTCCTTCTGTCTCCATGACGGGCAATTATTGCTCTTTTGTTCAATGTCAAATCATCCTTTTTCTTCATCCCCACCCCTCAACCCCCCCTTTTCCATTCTTCCATGACACGCAACTGCATTACATGTCTCCAGCCTGGCCAGGGTAGGAGAACAGCTGCCACAGTTGCCTGAAATGAGGCAGCCATCCCAGCCCAATGCATGTGCAGATGGCATGTGGAGCTGCTTGGGGTTTACTGGTACGTAGTGGGGCCAGGCTGCTCTCTGAGCAAAGAGATCTGCCACTAAGCTGGGGGACATGCAGCAGGGGGGAGGCCAGATTTTTTCAGGAGGATGGAAACTTGCCCAGTGTGAGGCAGAGAGATGGGTTCAATATACTTCTGGGGCTGCTGTGGTGCGGCCAGAGGGCCAGAGCTGTCGTGTGTCACTGTCCTTACCACGCTGTGCTGCTGAGGCGGTGGGTGGCAGCTCACAGGTGAGATGGGCTGTGTTTCATAGTGACAACAGATTGTCCTTATATCCCGAGTGCTTCATTCTTACCTCCCTGTAGATGACATCACAGCTTAAATATTTACCCTCTACTAGCTTTTTACTACCGTGTATGCAGTTCATAGGGGAGTGGTTGTGGGGGGTGGGGTGGGGTGTATTTCTCTAGATGGCTGGTTGCAACCTGCTTTGCAAACTTTCTGTACTAAACCGGATTAAATCCCTAACCCCTTTGGTGAAGCTTTGCAGTTGTGAATAGGTAAGGACTGTGCGCTGGGTTCAGACGTAACCTGGTTTGCTCCTTTGTTCCCAGCCAGGGCCCTGGGAGAGGCAGGCTGTAGGGGTGGCAGGGGCACGGAGGGGGACCTGCGCTGCCAGCCCGCAAGAGCCGCTCATGGCATCTTCTTGTGTGTTGCTGTCTCCCTAGGGCGCTCGTCTGAGCCGAACCACTCTCCTGTTCCAGCTGAGAGCCAAGTGTTTCCCTCTGTTACTTTCCTTCCCGCCACCAGTGAGGATGGTCTGTCCTCTGCCGCCAGCTGCCCACCCCCTCTGCCCCAGAAGAAGACAGTGAGCAGAACGGTGTCCTCCCCAGACGGCTTCTTTGGGGGACAGGCATCTTCAGGCAGAGCAGCTGGTGCTGCCAGCCCCAGGCTGAATGTCAGCCACTCTGAGAGCAATGTCTGCTTCCGAGAGGAGCCTCCCTTCATCCACCCGGCCAGCCTGGTGGGCCGCCCCGGCGCCTTCTCCTCCTCCGAATCCCTGGAGAAAGGTTCCAAAGGAAACGGCTACTGGGGCTCAGCCTCTGGTAAGAGCACAGGGGCATGCGTCCCCAGCAGAAACCTCCAGTCCCTGTCCTCCTCGCAGCAAAGTGTGTCCAGCCAGGTGTCATCGAGCTCCAGCCTCCAGCTCCACAACCTCCTGAGCAACATGGACAGCAAAGAGGGGGTGTACGCCAAGCTGGGGGCCCTCTACGCTGAGTCCTTGCGTCGCCTGGTAGCCAAATGTGAGGACTGCTTCATGCGGGAGCAGAAGAATGAGCTGCACTTCAGCGAGAACAACTGGTCGCTCTTCAAGCTGGCGTGCAACAAGCCCTGCTGCGATTCGGGGGATGCAATATATTACTGTGCCACCTGCTCCAAGGACCCTTCTACCACCTATGCTGTGAAGGTAAGCCCACATCCAGGAGGTATCCAGGCTTATCCCCACCTTCTGCTTGGGAGGATGAGGGGTAAAGAGCTGCAGGGTCCAAGGCTACACGGGGGTCCCTAGCTAAGCTGAGACTGAACCTTTGAGCTTCTTTTTACCCCTTTCTGGTGTTATGGATTTGACTGAAAGAGTGGGAAGCTGGCTTAGTGGTATGCCTTTGAGAAGCACCATCAGCAAACGATGGCCAGTTTTCTCTGCTTGTCTTTCTCACAGGTGAAGTTTGGCAAGCAAAACCCCTTCCAAAATGGTCACTTTTCCTCTACCACTTGCAAAGGTTAATTTGGAGAAGTAGTTTTCATTGCAACAAATGTCGGTGCAGACTAGACTCTCTGAAAAAAATCTTCGGGCATATACTATGCTGTTTCACCTCTGATAACACAAACTGATGAAAGGCTGTTCAAAAGGCAGCATTTTTGCCTCTGCCTGCCTTTTAAGTGGAAGGTCTGACCCAGAAACCATGTGAGTGCTTATATGGTCTTGAAACTACAGGCATTAAGATATTGCAGATCTCAATTAAACCAGGCGAGGTTGACCTAGACATGCTGTGTAAGGTCAGGTCTGAAATATTTTCCTGTAACTCTATGGAATCCATGTTTGAAATGGAAACTTGAGGTGCAATAGTTCAGCTCTTTGAAACCTGGATAAGTAAGCTTATCCAACCCGTTCCATGGACATCCCATGGATTTTGGTTCTTGACCCATGTTGCTACTTGAATACAGAGCCTTTAATTTCTATTCTGACTTAACCCTAGGGGCATTTTATTGCTGCTTACTCTTCAGGTTGTTTTCAAAACCTAAAGTAATCCCCCAAAAAGCACTGTCAGAAATGCATTAAGCAAGGGGGGTGGGGGTGGGGGGGAATCTCTGCTGAATTGCTTCCACCATTATGAACCCCAAGGGGATGTTTTAGTTAAGTGATAGCTTTAAAGCCAGTTCATATTCTAAAGGATAGTTCATATTCTAAGGTTAGTTCATAAAGTTCATATTCGAAACTCATCAGGGGGGCTGTAAATAACCAAAATGGAATTTGATGAGATTTTGTACCCATCCCCCTAATGCAGCACTCAGAGCTGCAGCTTCTCTTGTGTGTTATACCTAAATCCATCCCAACTTTCCTTCTGAAGCCTGAGTGCTGTGTGGGGAGCTGGTGTGCTCCTTTGCAATTTGTGGTTCCTTGTGACACACGCACACACCCCTGGGTTTTTGCCTGACGTGTTAGGTGGGGTTCAGAGGCTCAGCTCTATGGCTGTAGTGCATAAATACTTGCCAATGCAGAAACAGCGCATACTGATCTCTTAGTGGGACTGCAACTTGCATCCCTGTGTGTGATGAGGGCTTACTCTGTGTCCTTGGTACGCTGCAGAGTGCCTTAATAAAGCCCAAACCACTCCAACAGGGCCATACTCTCCACCAGCATAAAGTGAAGTTGTGTATGTGTTTACACACGCGCATGCATACACCTCCTGCAGTGTCCCTGTGTGCCACCTTCCTTTTGGGAGCTGCAGTAGAGGATAATTGTGAAACTTTACAACTAGCTGATTCCTAGCTGCCCCTCCTGGCTTCTGGTACAGATTTGCTGATGTGAAAGAGATCATAGACCTGCAGTTAAAATTAGACTTGGAGAGCTCAAAATGGGTAGAGGATCTGACTTGAGCCAAGGAGCCTGCTGAGGAGTAGGAGCCAGAGTTTGGGCTGTGCACAGGCAGACACAGCTACGTATCAAACAGAAGGAGCCAGGGTTACATGAAATGGCTTTGGAGGAATTAAGCCAAGATATGCTTCATGCCTTGGCTTCTTTTTCCACTTAAAGATGCATGGCTCAGCCAACCCCAGGCTCCTACTTGGATCTTGCTGCGTGGAGGATGCCTCTGGTGCAGCCAAAGTCACAAAAGAATGGATGGCCAAGGAAGATCTCCCTGTGTTCATTTGGTTGTAGTTATTCTTCTAGACACTCCTCTCTTGCAGTTCCTCCTCTTTTCCTAAGCCTTACACATCCTCCCTGTGTGGGGAGGAACAAGTAGGCTTGTTCGGCAGAAGGCTGGAAGGCCTCCACCACCTTTGGGGACCTTCTGCATCTTCCTGCATCCCACTGCATTATTCTGCAGTCTGCCTAGCTCTCCAAAGCTTGTCCTTCCACAAAATAAGCATGCAGCCATGGCAGGGTATTTTTGTTTAGAAAAGAGAGGACAATAGGGAATTGAAATGCCCTGTCTCCACAGTATCGTCTCATCTGAGTGAATTACCTGCAAATGCCTCGATTCAAACCCTTGCTAGAGGGATACAAAAGCAGCCCATTTCTCCAGCTCCTCTCTATTCTTGCATCTACTTTAACTCAGAGGCAAAATTGATTTCTTGTCCGATTTTGCACGCATGCTGTGACTGGCAGTGGCACGCTCCAGGGTTTGAAACCTTTTATGCTGAGTTTCGCCCTGTTGCTGATTCCTGTGGGTGAGATATAAATACATTGCTAAATAAAAGGAAAAAAAAACCCAGTATATAAAGTGTATAATAGAAATGCCAGAAGGCCCCATAAGCTAATGGATACTCCTATAATAAACCTGTGTTTGAGTTTGTTTAGTCTTTAATGTAGTCATAAAGCTAAAATACAGAACAAACTGAAGATAAAAGTCACGTGGGTTTAAAAGAATCCAGATTAAAAAAAGAACCCAGATTTTTTTCCCTTGAGTTTGCTTCACTCTCTTATTTCTAAGCCTGTTTTTAGCTCCTGCTTTCTCTCTGGTGTTTTTTCCCTGTGCTGATGAGTACAGCTTGTTACTGGTTTCCCTTAACCATTGATCAGGAGTTTGAGAGTAGTTGCTGACACAAGAAAGCGGAGTCATTGAGGAGGACGTGAAAGTGGATCCAGGGCTTAGGACCAGAGAAGGGTTAGGTGGGGAGAAAGTGCTGGAGGTCTCTGTCCACCCCTCTCTCCACACAGGGCCACCTTCGCGGCTGCATCACATCGTCTGGGGCCTCATCCAGGGAAGCGTTAACCACCTCCAGAGATGGAGGCAGACATCTTCTGCCACAGGCTTTGCTTTTCCCTCTGCAGAATGTCTCCTGAGTTGCAGGGGAGAATCTCGATGTTATCTGTGTCATGCTATGTGTCCACAATATAAAAGCTATATTGCTTGTTGGCAACGAAACAATCTCTAGAAGTTACTGATGGCAGGACTGCCTTCTTCCTTTCCTGCAAATAGTGGGCATTGCCTGGCAAAGGAAGAATGCCCAGAAATGCAACCCAGCCAGCTGGTTGCTAAGGTTGGGTTGTTGCAGGACAAAAAACATCCTTGAGCCAGGGGACAGTTTAAAGTACTAAAGGGACTAATGTGCGCTCTGCTTCTACTGAGGTCTCCCTTAGCATCTGTAATCTCGGTTTCAGAACCCACCTCTGAACTTCTGGTCTCTGCCCTGTCTGTGTCACTGACTGATGAGACTTTTCTTCTGGTCTCTCCTCACAGATTTGTAAAACCCAGGAGTCCAAGGTGGCTGCTTCATATTGCAGCCCTGCAGTGCCAGTCCACTTCAACATCCAGCAGGACTGTGGCCATTTTGTGGCCTCTGTCCCTTCCAGCATGCTGCTGGCCTCAGATGGGGGAAAAAACATGCCTGGGGATGGTCTCCATCCCTCCCACAGTGCCAACGAGCACGACTGCGTGGTGGTCATTACCCGGGAGGTGCCAAGCCAGACCACTGCTGACTTTGTGAGGGACTCGGTGGTGTTGCACCAAGCCAAGCCCGAGCTGTACGAGCGCCGTGTTTGCTTCTTGCTCCTCCAGCTCTGCAATGGCCTGGAGCATCTCAAAGAGCATGGCATCATCCATCGTGACCTGTGCCTGGAGAACCTCCTGCTTGTCCCCTGCAAGCCCCCCATGAGCTGTGCGAAAGCCAAAGATGACAGACACTTACCCCGCCTCATCATCAGCAATTTTTTGAAAGCCAAACAGAAGCCAGGAACTGGAGACTCCAAACTGAGGAAGAGTCAGGCCCGGCTGGCTCCGGAGATTGTGTCGGCTTCTCAGTACAAGAAGTTTGATGAGTTTCAGACTGGTATTCTCATCTATGAACTGCTGCACCAGCCCAACCCCTTTGAGGAGAAGGTGCACCTCAGGGAGCAGGAGTACAGCCCTGAGGACCTCCCTGCTCTGCCCAGCCTGTCCATCTACTCCCGGGGGCTCCAGCAGCTGGCTCACCTGCTCCTGGAAGCAGATCCCATCAAGCGTGTGCGGATCACCGAGGCCAAGAGGATGCTGCAGTGTCTGCTTTGGGGGCCCCGGAAAGACCTTATCGAGCAGCCCCTCAGCCACGAGGAAGCCCTCCGCCAGGTGCTTCAGAACTGGGTGGACATGAAGCGTGCCCTGCTCATGATGAAGTTTGCAGAGAGGGCTGTGGACACGGAGCGGAGCATCGAACTGGAGGACTGGCTGTGCTGCCAGTACTTAGCATCTGCTGAGCCAACTTCCCTCTCACACACATTAAAACTGCTGCAGCTGCTCTGACCTTGGATGTGTCTTGGAAGCAGCTGAGGGCTCCTGGTTGCCTTGTGGATAAGGTACACAGCCCTGTTATACATGAGAGGTTTGAATTTCAGCTGCGAATGCATGTTCTGCTCTTGCCCCACGCTCCAATTGGAGCGTGTAAGACATGTCCGGTACCCTCAGCACTGGTAATTTGCGAGCAGGCAAAACTAGGAACCTACCCCTATTTTGGGGGATTTTTTTTTTTTCTATGGTAAGTCTGTGGACTAATAAACTCCTGCCTGCAAGTGTGCATGTTTCTAATGAACTCAATGTACTTCAGTTGATTTCTGCGCCTGTGGGAAGTCCTCTGATTCTCCCTCTGCCCTGCCCCCAAAAGCATCAGAGCCTTTTTTCCCCCAAGGAAAACTCTCCGGAGTGGGCAGCAGGGATGAACAGCTGGCTGCTTCTCTTGGGGAGCAAAAGCAATTCACGTAATGCTCCTTTGCAAGGGAGAACCAGGAGGGGCTTTCAGATTCCCATCTTTTGTGGGTTTTGGCATCCATTTTGCTTCTCACTTTAAAAACACAGAAACAAGTAGTACTTTTTGTATCAGCTTTATCTTCCACTGTGGGCAATTTATTATCAGTTGCCTATTACGCTCATTAGATATTAATACAGCATGGCTTTCCTGTCTAGTGGTGCAGCCGTGCAGGCTGTTGATTGTGAAAGAGTGAGAGAGAGAGAGAGACAGCCCAGGATGGGTCTGTTTGTGAGGATGATGCTGCATGCTGGGAATTACCCCTTGTAAAGTTAATGAAATGGAAAATCCCCAATTCACCTCCAAGGCCTTTGTAGGGGGGAGTCAGGGCCAGGTTGCTTTGCTTTCCCCATGCCTACAGCTCCCTCCCTTCACCTGGTAATTCACCTGTCCCTTGTGTCGAGTATTTATTTAACCCCTTTATCAACAGATGAGCTGCCGTGTGGTCTGGGAGGGCCTTATTGCTGCTGGTGTTTGAGTTGGAAATGCATAGGGCTGGGTGCACTGTGAACATGCTACTCCAACAGATGCAATGCAAGAGCAGCATGATGGAAGATGGAGAAGCTGGCCTGGCTCCCTCCAGCCCCTTTCCCTCCCTCCAGACATACAGCAGCCACTCAGCTTGGCAGAGGGGCCATGGTGCTGCTCGGAAAAACGGATATTCCAAAACATTATGGGCTGCTTTTACTCTTCCACCCCAACACAAGGTGGAGATGAGCTGTCCTGCTCCTGGCACCAGTTCTGCAGCCCTTGGAGAAGGAGTAGATTTGGGACACGTGGAGAAAGCCCAGCATCAGCCAAGCTGAGACAGGATGTCACTAGCTGAGCTACCCCTGCCCCAGCTCAAAACAGGGAGAAATTTGTAAGTACTTTCCTCCAGCCTTGATTCACCTCAAGATCAAGCCTGTTTTCTTGGGGCAATTTTAATTCCCCAGGTTTTCTGACACTTCATACGCTTTCTGAGAATCTTCTTCAGACCTCTCACCTGGATTTTTTTTTGTTTTTGTTTTATCTGTTTGGCTATGGTTGCTGCTGCTGGGAGGGGATGGTTCCTTGGCTGGGCACCCATTTGCATTGAATTTCCCCTGATCCCCTTAGGGAGAAGGCTGTGCAGGTCCCTGCCTGCTGAAAGAATGTGGGATGGCTCCAACTGCGGCTGTCGGGGATTTTCTTATACACTGGCTTTCTTGCATCTGACTCTTGGGTCCACATCCCTCCAACATAGGTGGCAGGAGCATTCTGGCTTGGGAACCACTGACTTGTGGGCCACCCTGGAGAGTCTGGCTCTGGCTTGCTGCATGTGGTCTCACATGGGCTAGCAGAGTGATGAAACAGCTGGAGAACCTGCCTGAAGAAGCCCAGCATGTTTTTCAGATAGGATGAAGAGATGACTCAGTTTCTAGGCATGGATGTAGGGAATAAGTTGGAGGCAGCTCTACAGGACAGTGTTGAAGGAGACAGCGCCTGGCCACAACAAATCCGAGCTTGTGCTGGCAAAGGGGAGATAATATGTGGGGCAAGTGGCTTGCAAAGCTTGGGCTGAGTGCTCAGCAAGACTCAAGAAGTAGCCAAACATCCAACCAACCCACATAAAACAAGGTTGGATCCATTTTGCATGCTGAGTTTCAGTTGGGTGACAATCACTGATACAGGCGTTGGCACAGGGCCTGCATGGCATGGGTTGTTAACGTGATCAGAATGCTTTCCCTGGAGTTTGGGCTCTTGAGACTGTTTCTGGTGTTGGTCCTGGTATCCTGAAGCAGCATGCCCAGCAGACCAAAGGCCAATAATAGTCTTGTAGGATTTTCAGCTATATTACTTTGAGATTTGGTGGGTGGCTCCTTGCTGTCATATAAACAGAAACTCTTAGCTTCATGCTTTCCTGATACTTTCCCCTATGGTAGTTCATGCTTCTTCTCCAGCCTAAACAGTCCTAGGCTTTAGGGCCTAAACCAATGCATGAACTGGAGAAGCACATCAGGGTTTCTGCTGTGTAGCTTTTGTGGGGAAAGTGACACCTAAACCTCTGTTGAATGCCACAGTCAAGTTTCAGGACCTTGCTGGCTTACTTCCCCTTGACTGTGCTGTCCTCAGCATGCTATGGGCAGTAGCCCCCTTCTTCCTATCTGGCATTCTTGCCCCCATGCCCAGGATCCTCTGCAAGAATCCTAGAGGGGATGGATCATCCCTCTTCCCCACGTGGCAGAGGACACAGCTGATCCTGCACCCTGGTGGCCAAGCTTGTCACCCACTCAGGGAGTGGGGATTGCAGGAGGTATCTAATTAAGAACACAGTTTGGGGTCCACATGCCACAGGGACAGGGCTGAGGAGCAATCACTGGAGGAACACCACAGACCCATGCAACTCAGTAGTATCGCTGGGTGGGGAAAGGGGTGTTTCTTGTGCTGTCCCCAGACAGACTGCCAACCCATTTCCCTGTGCTCAGGTTCCTAGTGGCACAAATGGGTTTGGTGGGGAGATTGTGTGCTTCCTCTGTGAGATGAGAATAAGACTCAAAGCCTCAAGACAAATGCTGGGTAGGCAGTGGGGCTGAAAGCCCTCCTGCCCAGTGGTCTGGTGACCTTGCCTCCCTGCTTCAGAGCAGCCCTCAAAGCTGGGGCATATTCCAGGAGTAAAAGCTAACCTGGTTCTCCAGAGATGCTGTTATATGAGACTGCTTGGCCAATAGCACTTCCCATCCTGCATGCTCACATGTGCAGAGACATGCCCCACTGGTGGCACAAATTAGCCCAGGACAGGCTCAGTTCTGCTTCAGCTTCTCGGCAAGCAGCAGTAGCAGCAGTGTGAGGCTGTAGGAGAGGGGAAGGATGCTGTTGCAGGAAGTCCAGAGCAGGCAGAGCAGGGAGAAGCTCTCAGTCTCCACAGCCACCAGGATGTAGGCAACGATGAGCTGAGCGAAGAGCCAGGTTGTGCCATAGTAGAGGATCTTCACAGCCTTAGAGGTGGCCCGGGTGCTGAGGAAGGGATGGATACAGTAGTCAGCCTCCACCATGACAGCCCAGCACAGGAAACCAAAGACCTGCCCGGGCCGGAGACCATGCCACCAGGCAGAGAAGGCAAAGGTGGCTAGGACTGGCTGGGCTGGGCAGCGCTGGAAGATGAGTCTCCTCAGCCACCGGGACGTGCTCTTGTTCCAGGTTCTGGTGAAGATGGCCAGGCGGTGCGTCATCTCCAGCGTCCACAGGTCGTGAATGGAAAGGTCTCCCTGGCCCACCTCCGGCCCGAAGCCCACCGCCTCGAGAGGGGCCTCACCCAGCACCCAGCACAGGTAGTAGGCCAGCCTGAGGAGCAGGGCCCGTGCCCAGGCGTGGGGCAGGCAGCCCAGGCCAGCACAGCCCTGCCTGCCGGCCAGCCCCACCACCAGCCCCTGCAGGGCCAGGGCGCAGAGGCAGCGCTGCCCCGCGGCCCTCAGCGGGCAGGGGGGAGCCCCGCAGGACTCGGCCCGCGCCTGAAACCTGCGGAAGGAGCACAGGGGCCCTCCGAGGAGGGCTGGGAAAAAGAGCAGGTAGGTGCAGAGGGGCAGTGCGGGCAGCAGAGGCCCCTGGCCTCACTGGAGTGGCACGAGCCCTTCGTGGACATCCAGGGCCAGAGACATAGCCTTCTGGGTGAGCAGCATGATGGCAGAGAGGGCAATGGCTGGCCTGGAAGGAGAGGGCACCCGAGAGCTGCTGGGAGTCCCTCGAAGGGAGAGTTAGAGGCACAGGTGCAGGGGGAGCGCTGTCCCACGTCCCCAGAGCGCTGCCATGCCCACAGGGTCACCCACGCACAGGGATGTGGCCAGAGCCAGAGGGGAGGCTGATGGC
>JAVJGJ010000001.1:76405713-76415897 GCA_035590215.1 Microhierax caerulescens
GAGATCACGAGCAAACGGCCTCAAGTTGCACCAGGGGAGGTTTAGATTGGATAGTAGGAAAAATTTCTTCACCAAAAGGGTTGTCAACCACTGGAACAGGCTGCCCATGGAAGTGGTGGAGTCACCGCCCCTGGTGGTATTTAAAATACATGTAGGTGGTGCCTAGGGACATAGTTTAGTGGTGGACTTGGCAGTGCTAGGTTAACAGTTGGACTCTATCCAACCTAAACAGTTCTATCAGGCTGTGCGCCATGTGTGCCATGCCAGGATGCACCTCAGAGCAAAATCCCCAGGTACTCCCAGAGGCCTGGTCCTGTCTCTTTGCTTCCTCTCACCTCAGTCCTTCACAGAAAGCTGTGACTGGCCTCATTTGTTATGGGGTAGAGGTAGGAACTTCCCAGTATTTAAAACCCTGCTCACAGAAAAGGGGATGGCTTCTGCCACTTCTCAGTGACAAGGGATGGTGAGACCCTCAGCCCCACCATCCAGCCCAAGCTACAGAGCCTTTTCATTTACCAGAGATAAAGGAATAGTTCTATTCTCTCCAAACAATTTTTCTTGAAGTAAATAAAGAAATAGAAAAAATATGGACTCACAGAGATGCTTGTGATGGTAGAAATTAGTTACTGCAGTTGAACTGTGCATTCATTCAAAAATGTGCATTATGAGACAACAAAAAGTCCTTTTTTGGGCCAGACTTGAAAGGTGATTTGAAGAGTCATCTCTAGGGTGCTGTGAAGCCAGTTGCTGTTGTGCTCACAAAAAATGCCTAAGAAAATCAATCTAAAGGACTTGATTCTTTTTTGTGAGATACAGCTAACAAACCCCAGACTATGGATTTTTTAAAAAAACCAGTTGATATTTTTATTTTAGTGTGAATACAAAGAGGAATACCCTGGAATTTCCTTCTGGAAGAAAAAAATTAACATTGGAGAGGTAGAAGAAGTAAGGTTTTCCCCTTCCTTTTGACAAATGCTTCAAAATATTGAATTAGTCTGTTT
Organism: Microhierax caerulescens; assembly: GCA_035590215.1. Classification (NCBI taxonomy): domain Eukaryota; kingdom Metazoa; phylum Chordata; class Aves; order Falconiformes; family Falconidae; genus Microhierax; species Microhierax caerulescens. Next base: position 76,406,715 of record JAVJGJ010000001.1, read on the forward strand.
TATGATAAAAAGAAGAATTAGTGCCTAAAGTTACAGAAAGAACTGTGCTCATTAAAAAAAAAATATTTTAAATACATATCAGGTATGATTTTTATGAATGCTTCTACTCTTCTTCTTTTCAAGCTATCGTGATATTGGAATACTTACCACATTGGTTGGATGAATTATTCGGTTATAAGAAGGTGGGGGACTAAACCCCATGGAAAAAATTATTAGAGCAAACCTGCAGAGAAACCAGCTGTATTTTGATGTGTTTGTGCAAGGTATATTTTAAGAGCAAGCAATAGCACTGGAGGGGAGCTTTTTCCATGTCAATTTTGGCATGCCTGGCATGCAGTGACAGCCCAGTTTCATGGGACTTGTTCTGCCAAATCCATGGAGCCCAGTATTGACTTCGCCGAGTAAATATTTTTGAAGGCCTTTGCAGTGCCTGCTTAAGCAATTCCCTGCTACGGTTCTGCAAAAATGCCATTTCTTTTCAAGAAGCAGAAATAAATTTCCACAGTAGCACTGGAAATGTCAACATGCTGCTCAAGCCTCTCTTATACCACCAGATGCTGGGTGGTGGAAGTATGATCTTAAAGCAAGCATGTGAGCCATAGTGAAGCATGTGAGAGAGCATTATTTGCTTCATTTGCATGTACTAAACAAGCAAGATCCCAGTTCCTGGCTAAGGAATTAATTGTTTGGAATACAGCAGATGAGAAGAGCAGGCTGACCACTGTCAGAGCAAACTCTGGGCATGAAATTTGAGCAGATAGGACTCAAATCTTAGCTTTGTGCTAGTATCCAGAAAGTTTATAGTTGCCTTCTTGGTGACACATAGTGCTGTTTTGGGAGCAGGTTTGGTTGCCTGTTGTAATGCAGCTTGTACTGATCCACTGCAGGACATGCTGCAAATTGAAAAACATACATTGAAAGCAAAAAAGAAGTGATTTTAGTCAGACTGACACAGTTTGTCTTTTCTCCACAGAAAAGCACGTAAATGGGAAGGGAGACCATTAAACAGGTTTCAGGAGGCCTGGACTGAGCTCCTGTCTCAGCCTTTCTCTGTGACCTTAGAAAAGCTGCTTAACTCCTGTCCACAAAACTGAGGTGATGATAGTTTCTGTCTGTGGTGTTACAAGGCAGAAACAACCACAAACCTTGGGACTCCAGCTTCGGCTGTGATGGGCAGGACACAAAAATACCTAAATGAGAATGGAATTTGTAAATAAATGCAATGGTTTATTAAAACACAGAAATGCAAAAAATCCTTCCTTTATTTTCAGGCACCAGTCCCACTCTAGCTTTTTGCTACTTGTTGCCCTTACAGACTTGCTGACCACTACCTGTAAACGGCCCACCACTGCTTGTGGCAAAGGCCTTTTGTGTCCCTGTTTTTTGACACAAAACTACACAGCCCAGTAGTTTAAGGATAGTGCAGAAGTCTTTCATGGCAGCTGTGATTCCACTCATGAAGTCTGATGTTTTGCACAGGGAAGGGGGAGGAAAGGCACTTCTGTAAGTTCTCATGTAATTTTTTGTATCTTCTGTGCTTCTCAATACCCAAATCAGTAATTAAAAGTGTATGTTAATTGGTAATAAAATTACGTGAAATTTCTGCAAGTCACTTTTTTGCCTGCAATTCCTCAGTGCAGCCACATCAGCTGAACTTGGTGTGGATGAGGGGTGAGCCCTGTGCTCTCCCTTGTGCCAGCAGTGGCAAAAGAGGTGATTTATTTTCAAGGCAGAATCCTACTAGGAACTCCTTTTTCTCTTTCAGTGTTGAGACCAAGGCCAGATGGAGATGGATCCTCTTGTACCTCCTAATGTTCTGGGACACTTAGAACAAGGACTGACATCACTGGAGACCATCTCCTATGCTGGTTCCCCTCAACCTCACCACAGAGCTCCTGAAACAAGAGGTATGTAGCTCTAAGGACCATGCATAGTAGCCAGCAATGGGGAAAAAAATCTCTAGGGCTGCATGCTGTTCCCCTTACATCCCCTTTCACACGACACACAAGCCCTGCAGAGAGCCAGTTCTCATCCTGGTGTCTTCTTTTGGAGCTGGCAGGAGCAGCTACAGCTTTTCTGATCCTTGTTATGAAGCCAGGAGATCAACTGGTGCTTTGCCTCAGTGGTAAAACATCTGACTATGATCTGCATTGCCACTGGCTGATGGAAAGAGTGGATGTGCTAACAGCCTCAAGGATGATCCCGATTCCTTTGTGGCTCAGATTTTTTTTCCTTTAGCCTTCACAAAGAGCAGACACAAGCGTATGCTGAAGAAGCAGAGTTGCTTCTTAGGGAAAAACACAGCAGAGGGATGAACCAACAGCATAGTAATGGGATGGGATGTGCTGGAGGGCTGGGGCTGCCCTCCAGGCAAAGGGAAGGTGCAAGGAACAACCCTGACTTCACAGCACACTCAGGTAGCCCCAGTGTGCAGGGCATCCCTGAACTGGCATTGCTGCTTTGGGACTGCTGCTCAGAGCTGTCTACCCAAGATGGGGTGCCACCTCTCCCATGCTCTTCAGAGCCTGTCATGCAAGGCTTGTAGGGTAAATCACAGTGGTGATGTTTTTCTCTCTCAGTGTCACGATCATCTGAGCTGCCAGAGAACAGGTGGAGAGGCTGGAGTCCTCTACCAAGCCTTGAAGAACCAAGGCAGAAACAAACAAAGCTGAGATCCAATCCTTGTACTTGCAGAGACCCCAGGCATTCCCTCCATGGCCAGGAGGGAGCTGGGTGGAGAAGTGAATCTGCTGGAAGTTGTCAGGCCAGGAATGCCCCAAATGCCCTTGAAATGCCTCAGTTCTTCCCCAGTGTACAGCTCTCCTCACCGGGGCATGGCTGAGAGCTGGAGCTCACCAGATCATGGAGAGCCCTCCAAGTGCCTTTCTGCTAAATTCCAGAAAAGGAGCACCTGAGTTATGCAAGGCACATGAGGAAGAGACATTTTGGATGGGGAGCAATTGAAAAGGATGAGGAAGACCATTTGCTGTGCTTCTTTCCCTCCTCAGCTACAATTTCTGAGTGCATCTGGACTGCCTTTTTGCAGCAGCACAGCACCTGCATGTCGGCACTTCCATCAAGACTCCCTTGGCAACAGGACCAGAGCAAAGAGGACCCCCAGCCTGCTGGGCTGCATTAGGTAGAGCGTTGCCAGCAGGTAGAGCAAGGTGATCCTGCTCCTCTGTTCAGCACTACTGAGACACACCTGGAATGCTGACTCCCTAGCACAAGAGAGACATGAACACACCGGAGGGAGTCCAGCAAAGGGCTGCTGCTGCTGAAGGGACCGCAGCATCTCCGATAAGAGGAAAGGCTGAGAGAGCTGGGACCGTTCAGTCTGGAGAAGAGAAGGCTCAGGTAGGGGGAACTTATCAGTGTACTGATGGGGAGGAATGAAGACAAGGGAGCTACACTCTTCTTAGTGGTACCCAGTGACAGGACGCAAGCTGAAAGACATGAAATCCCACCCAAACCCAAGAAAATACTTGTCTGTATAAGTGTGTACGTGTACTGTGTGTATGTGTGGGTGGTGTGTGTGTTTGTGCTGTGTATGCGTGTTGCGTGTATGTTTTGTGCTGCAAGTATGGTGTGTGGTTGTGTGTCGTGTGCGCAGTGCGTGCTTTGTGTGCATGGTGTGTTTGCTTGTGTACATGTGTTGCGGTTTTGTGTGTGTACAGTGTGTGTGTGGGGGTGGTTCAGGGCTGTGTGTGGCCCCAGCCAGTGCCCAGCTCCACGGGGGTGTTAAGTGGGCCCAAGAGCAGCCTCAGCCCTGGAGAGGCCCCAGATGGAGTCATAGGCATGTGGGAGAGGGGACTGTGTGGCACATGGGGATATATGGGGCAGGCATGTGGGAAGCTGAGGGTACCCAGGGGGTTATGGGGCACATGGGAGGTTGGGAGACCCTGCAGGAGCTATGGGGTATCCAGGAAAGCAATGTGACACCCAAAAAGTCAGGATACCAGGTGAGAGAGTTGAGTGCACATCTAGGAGATCAAGGGGACCCTGGGGGGGTTATGGGGCATCCATGGGAGTTGTGGTGCACCCAGGAAAGTGGAGTCTGTGAGGCACAAGAGAAGACATAGGTGACCTAAGGGGCTGTGGGACATCCAGGAGGTTGGGAAAACCCAGGGGTTTATGAGGCACATGGGGGGCCAGGTCCACCTTGGACAGGGTCGGGGGCACCCAAGGAGGCTCAGGGGCACCCAGGGAGGGGTAGGATTGCAGGGTCCCCCGAGAAGCTGATGCCAGAACCCAGGCCTGTGGCACCTCCTTTATTGCAGGCCCCAATGGAGCCCCCAGTGAGAAGAAGAATCCATGTCCCCACTTACAGCCCCCCTATGTCAGGCCTCACTGGGTGGGTGCGTGGGTGCCAGCGAGGTGCACGGGCAGCCCATCAACGCAGGCAACACGCACATGGTGCTGGAGCTGCCGGGCCCGGTAGGTGCAAGGGGGCCGAGTGTCCCGTCCCCGCAGGCGGCAGGCTGTGAGGCCCATGGCTGTCGGGGTGCTGTGGAACCCCGCTGCGTCAGGTGTTTGGGTGCAGGCAGCCACCATCTCCTCGGCCGGTGCGTGCACGAAGGTGTTGGAGGGCTTGCAGGGCCGTCCCGGGGCCGTCACCCGCCGGCGCGCCAGCATGGTCTCGCAGTAGCGGTGCGCTGCAAGCACGGATGTCTGGGGGTGGTCCACATGCTGCCGCAGGAATTTATCATAGCGACTCTCGCCCACTGCCTCTGCCAGCACTGCCAGCACCACGGTCATGCATAAGGCCCAGCCTGCCATGGGTACCTGCGGAAAGTGGGGTCAGGGCCATCAGGACTTCTGGGCCCCTCATTGGAGAGCCCACCCTGGACGCTTGAGTCCTCTACAAATTCCCCCTCCCAGACAGCTGGGTCCCTCACAAATCCCCTCTAAATGCATGCCCCCCCCACCCCCGACACCTGGGCCATCTGTGGATCCCACCTGGATGCCTGGGTCCCCTACAGAATGGCCCATGGACCCCAGGTCCCCTACAATTCTGTACTCCCCAGAAGCCTGGGCCCCCTATAGAACACCCCCCCGGACCTCTGGGTCTCCTATAGACCCACCCCTGCTCTGACACTGGGATCCCCTACCTATCCTCCCCCTCCCACTGGATGCTTCAGTTCCTCATGGTCCCCTCCCACAGACACTCTTGGTCCCCTACACATCCCTCACCCGCACCTGTGTATGTGCCTCAGTTTCCCTTATGGCCTCGGGGTCTCCAGGTTCCCTCCCACTCCTCTGTGCCTCTTTTATACTGGCCCTAGCTGGGCCCAATGGGCAAGGATCCAGGAGGAGGGGCAGGGCAAAGAGCAAGGTCCAGCGGATGTGTGGGGGTAGCCAGGAGGCCCCACTCCCCCTCGCAGCCCCCAAGGTCATTAGGTAGTCATTAACAAACCACATGACTGGCTGCACATGTCCCCTCAGATGTCCCCTGCCCATGTTGCCTTGGACCATGCATTCTGGCCTTGGCCACGTGCCCCATGGCCGGCAGGACACCAGGGTCTGCTTAGGTGGCAGGGCAAGATACCTAGTTCCCTGGTGCAGGGGCAGGATGTTAGCGTCACCTCTGGGGCAGCTGAAAGATGCTCCTGCCCCTCTTGGATGCTATGGTATGGCCATGGCTGCCCCACATGTGCTCAGGAGCTATGTGTCCCTTCCCCCTGTGCCCCCTTGCAGGCAAGTTCATACCCCTGGGAGATGCCAGGATGCTTTTTGCCCCACCATCACTTCACATGCTCCTGGCTGCTCCACTAAGGCAGAGACAAGCAAAGAGCCAGAAGCCAGCCTGAGCCCACCAAGAACCCCCACCCCTTTCCCTCATTCATCAGGGAGAACCTGATGGAGCCCCAAGGAGAGCATCCCCTCCAGAGGGAGAGGCATACATTGCCCAGGAGAGGGTGTCACCAGCAGGTGCAAGTGGTTTCCATCCTTCTCTTCAAAGACATGAGAGAGACTGTGCTGGGAAGTGGCAAACAAAGGATGAGGAAGAAAGTCACAGGGGCCCTCAGCTGCCTCTCTTCTGCATGAGCAACCAAGTTTGAGCGTACCCATTGCCAAGGAGGGCAATGACATGTCTGGATGCTGACACTCCACGAGTGGGCCTCAGCACTAGCACTATGGGCTGCCAAGAAGATGCACCCTTCAAGTGTGCATCACCATCAGACTTGACCTACTTGTCCCCAAGGACAGCAAAGAGTTGCCCCCTCTTCTGTCCCAGGCTCACCATATACTTCAGCTTGTGGTAGACTCAGTCCTGGGCACCACCAAAAGACTGGAAAAGGTCTAAGACTGGCCATGATGAAGGTGGAGAGTGCTCTGCCCTGGGTTGTGGTGGCATCTCTACAGCGCTGTGGGCCTCTCAAGAAATCCTCCTCAAGGCTGCACAGCCCCTGCAGTGGGAACAGTTCAGGCACTTGGCCAAAAACTCGCAGACACGGAAGATCCGTATGGCCCCCTTGCTGACTCTTTGAGGCTGACAAGACCCTGCTCCTGCTGGGCATGGAAGGAGGATGGGCGTTCTCATCACCACTCCCCAGACTCACTCTGTCTTCCACTGTCCTGGTGTGGGTGGGAAGGCAATGGTGTCCCCAGGAGGAACAAGCCTGGATGCCCAGCAAGGGTCTGCACCATCCCTGCATCCCAGTGCTGTCTCTAGCTGGTGTGGTACAGCTACCTTGTGCTAGAGCCTACCCTACCTGGGGGACCCTCAGGCATCCTTGCCAGAGGTTGCTGTGAGGTTTGTTAGTGAACCGCAGCCTGTGGTCCCCTCTTGTCCCAGGGTAGTCCCAACTGCCCAGTGCCGGTCTGGGCACCGCATCTCCTTCTCCTATCCTGGCCCACCCAGATAGGCTGATGGGAGCTTCCTACTGCCCCATGCCCTCCCCTTGGCTGCTGCCCTGCGCTGCCCCGGTGCCAGCCCTGCCCGCAGGAAGGCAGGCGGATGGTCAGGCTGTCATGGCCTGCCAGGGCTGTGCTGCTGGGGAGCGCAGGGGTGACAGACTGCGTGTGCCTAGGGCTCACTGTGCAGCACGAGGCACCAGAGTGAGAAGCTGCAGGCTCAGTGAGGGCAGCGTGCCCTGCCCCAGGCAAGGTGGGCTCTGCACCCCTGTGCAGAGTGGAGAGGAGGAATCGGTGGAGGTACTTGGGGCACCCAGACCAGCAACTTCTAGTTGGCCCCTTGGTGCCCAAGCTTCCCTCTAGCGTGGGAAGGGCTGGTGCTGTCTGGAAAGGATGCCTGGGGCCTCTGCAGACACAGGGGTTTGGTCTCCGCTCTCTTTCTAGCTCAGCCCTTGGAGAATGACCACATGCGTCTCTGCCCTGGTGACACAGACCACCCTCACCCTGAGGTTTCCAGAGGAAAAGCCCCATCCAGATTTAACCTGTGAGCTGCGGGCTACTGGATGCGCAGAACCTGCAGGAGGTGGCACCTCCTTTTGGGCTGTTGCTCTGACCAGAGCCAGAGCAGCAAACCCCACCCCGGTGTGCTCTGCCCACTGGGGCCACACATCTGCACAAGTCTGATAGCCAGTGTCATCCCTGGCTGCCTGCAGGACAGCTGCCCTGCTCGGACATCTCCCATCCCCGGTGCCATGCTCTGACCTACGTGTTCAACCAAGGTGCCGCAGAGCAGCACTCTTGTGTGTCCTGGTGGCCAGGCACCTTGCTGGCTCCCTGGGGACCCAGGGGTGCACTGTAAGGCACACGGAGGAGGCTGGGGTGCCCCACGAAGAGCTCTAAGGGCCAGAGGTGGGTTGTGTGGTAGGGCGGTGGGGTGAGGCCGAGGGGGTACAGGGCTCTTGCTGGATCTCAGTGAGAAAGGTCTGACAGCGGGGCCATGCTCCCCAGTGCTGAGCAAGGAGGAGCTGTGCCAGGGCAGGGACATCATCCTGGCACCTGCTGCCAGGCGTTGTCCTCTCAGTGAGAGGACGTGACTTCTCCACACGACGGCCTGAGACTTTCAGTCTAAGTCGTAAGGGCAGCAAAAATCCAGACATCTCTGTTTCTTTGAACAGGATGGGCAAAGCCTCGTTCAGTGTGATCTCAGGGCAGCTGGGCTTTTAAAACATTATTGTTTCTTCCTTGTGTGGTTTCGTAAGGAGACAAGAGAGGCTACAGACATTACTTCTCCCTCTCCCAACCCTGCCTTTCCCCCCCCTCTTCCTCCACGAAGGTGGGATCTGTGCAGTTACAAGGCACAGTCCGGCAGCAGCCACTGCCTACCACCCTCCTGGTCAGCGCAGGCCCCGTCCCTGCGGCCCCAGCGCAAACGCCGCCATGTTCGATGCCGTTCGCCCCGCAGAGGCCCCTGCCCCGGCCCCGGCCCCGGCTCCCGCTTTCCCTCGCGTCGGCCCCTCCCGCCTTTCGAAAGCGCGGGGGCCGGCGCGGCCAGGGCGGCTGGTGTCGTGGGTGGGCTGCGTACCGCAAACACACGGCCCTGAGCTTCTGCACTCTGTATTTTTCTGGAGCTCTTCTCATTTCTTTCTTACCCCCTTAAATCCCGCCCTTCCGCGCAGCCGGTGGGGCAGGACGGTCGCGCCGAGATCCCGCGGCGGGGCGGGGGCACCCCCCTCCTCCCCCCGCGCCGTTGGTTCCGTCCCGCCGTGGTACGTCCCAGGGGGCCGCCCGTCCCCTCCCCTCTCGCGAGAACGTCTCCGCCGCCCGCAGCTCTCGCGCGAGCCTCACTCTCGAATAATCTCGCGCGAGCAGCCGCTTCCGGCCTTTTCCTCGGCAGGGCGGGACCATGGCGGTCGGCAAGAACAAGCGTCTCACCAAGGGCGGCACGAAGGGCGCCAAGAAGAAAGGGAAAGGGCGGCCGGGAGAGGAGGAGCGGGGGGCTGGGGGCTCCGGGTGGGGGGCCGAGGCGGCAGGATGCCGTGGATGCGGGGCGGATGGCGGCGGCCGGGCGCGAGCCGCGGCTGTCATGGCGGCGGCCGGGCGCGGGGAGGGGACGGCGCGACGTCCCTCTACCCCGCCCCCACCGCGGGCCACCGGGCGGTGCCGGTCCCGCTGCGGAACGAGCGGGCGGGCGGCCAGGCTGCGGCCTCCCCGCAGCGCCCCTCGGCCTGGCCCCGGCGGGAGGAGAGGGCGGGGTTCTCCCGGCGAGCTTCACACAAAGGGACGTCCCGCTGCACGGCCGGGACGGCAGCGCTCGCCTGCTGGCGG
>JAVJGJ010000001.1:76415956-76455800 GCA_035590215.1 Microhierax caerulescens
GCGTTGGCGCAAGCGGCGTTGTGCCTGGTGCGTGTTAGCTGCAGAAGTCAAGAACTGAAATGGGGTTTTCGGGGGGGGGGGGGGCGCTGGGTGAAGCGCGCTGCCTGTATCGGTCCTGCGCGGTAGCCGAAATGTAGCGCTGTATGGCTTTCTGTGTCCGTGGGTTTATGATGTTTGTGCAGTTGATTTCTGGCGTTCTGAGCGAAATTTAAATGAATGTCGGCCTCACTGTAGTAAGTAATGCAAACTGTCTGTATTCGTATACTTGCCAACCTATTCACGTTAAAATGTCGACGTTTGCATTTCCATTTTGGAAAGCACATGGGGAGGAAGGTGTTCAGCTTGATTTGATCTGAGAAAGTCAGTATAAAAATATCTTTTCTGCTTTATTTAAATCAAGGGTTGATCCTTTCTCCAAAAAGGACTGGTATGATGTCAAAGCACCAGCAATGTTTAATATCCGAAACATCGGGAAGACACTTGTCACCAGGACTCAAGGAACTAGTGAGTAGTGGGGTTTTGTGCAGCAGAGGGAGATGTATTTGTTCCGTCTGCTAGCGCCAAATGAGGCTTGAGGAAAGAACTGCTGACAGATTGGTTTTGCTCATAATACTATAAACCTGGAAGTTTTGTGTGTTTTTTTTTTTAAAAAGGCACTTCTAACTGATCTGCTTTAGTTTTCTTAAGTTGACAGAGTTGCTTAAACAAATGACCTTAGTAGTTGCAGGGAAGTTAATACAGTGTGGTCCTTGTCTGTGCAAGTCTGCCAGACCACGGGTATGATACAGAAGGACATGCCTGCAGTTGCTAATGATAATAATAATAATAATGATAATGATAATAATGCAGCCTGCAGGCTGCTGTTGTAGCAGCCTGACAAGTTTGAGGAAATACGAAGTCATTTTGATTGTCACAGAGGGGGATGTGGAGACAGTGTTACAGGAGACCTTGGTCGTAATAGGACTGTAAATACCATAGCGTTAGAAGAGACTGAAATGTGAAGCTTTTAGATAAATCAATCACTGTTTAAATTAATCTCTGTTAGCTATAATTGCTAACTTAATGGGAGCATATGTAGATGTTATCACTGAATAGTGATCTGGCACACCTTAGGAAAAGGAGGTCTCTGTTAGGAATGCCCAGTGATCCGCGTACAGGTAGTAGTATTTTTGGAAGGTTAGTTGTGTACAGTGGCTAAATCATTGCCACTTAAAAGTTACAAAAATGATTGTTATTTTGAACTGTTACGTGTGAAACAAGTAAAATAAGGGTCACTGTAAACCACGTTTGTCAGCCAGTGTTAAAATGGTTAATTGCTAGAGGTAGAGCTGTGAAATGACTGTGCTTAGTAATGTGCTTGTTGCTGCTTTATCTGCTGAGCATATGTGGGGTTTTATGTTTATGTTTTAATTATTTTTCATAATTTCCAAATACTTTGGAACCCCTTCCAGTTAAAAAAAAAAAACACCCTCAAACAAACAATTGCACATACCGGAATCAGAAGTATACTGGTATTTCTGTTTGGCATCTGAGATAATTATCTTAAAAAGATTCCTTACATAGGTAACAATACAGTATTTTGTTCTATGACTTGATTTGATTTTGTCAATATACATACAGACTTGAGAACTGTGAAGCTAGTGGCATCACCTGCTATTAGAAAACATCAAATGAAAATCAGTGTCTGATTTGAATAACACTTTTCTAATTTTAATGAAAGGTGGTTTATCTTGTTTCATAATACAGAAATTGCCTCTGATGGACTGAAGGGTCGTGTATTTGAAGTGAGTCTGGCTGACCTGCAGAATGATGAGGTTGCCTTCCGTAAATTTAAACTGGTAACTGAGGATGTTCAGGGCAAAAATTGTCTGACCAACTTCCATGGGATGGACCTCACCCGGGATAAAATGTGCTCCATGGTCAAAAAATGGCAGGTGTGTAAAGAGCAAGGTCTGTGTTGTTGCGAGGGATTTTGGGAAAGGAGGTATCCACTGACATGTCGTGTGAAGTGGCATCAGCAGATATTAATGAGCATCAGGTGCAGTTTTGAGAAACCTGTCATGTTGATGATCAATGACCATTTCTTTTGTAGACAATGATTGAAGCCCACGTAGATGTCAAAACTACCGATGGTTACCTACTGCGCCTCTTCTGTGTGGGTTTTACGAAGAAGCGTAATAACCAAATCCGCAAGACCTCGTATGCCCAGCATCAGCAAGTTCGGCAGATTCGCAAGAAGATGATGGAAATCATGACCAGAGAGGTCCAAACCAATGACCTGAAAGAAGTTGTCAATAAGCTGTAAGCTTTGGTTCCCCCCCACCCCCCACCCAGTTCAGATAAGTTGTTTGTTGGTCAGTTGTTACTGACTACTTAGGGAATGCTGGGCCTTCACATACTGTTTGGCAGAGACCGGGCAAGGTGCCTCTCACATTTAAAAGCTAAAGTGCCATTTTCTTCAAATGTTCTCTCTCTTTGACTTCCATCAACCATCATGTTTACATAAATGTAAATCAATCAGCATCTCCATAGGGTTTTGATTCATGTTTCTACAGGCTGAAATTGTAATTCTGAATCAGTTGAGGCTGTGTATGTTCTGGGTTCTGGCAGAAGGAAGTGTTCTGAAGTGTGGTGTTCGCTTCCAAAAGTTTGATGGCAGATTTGCTCTCAAAATGAGCACGCTTGTACTATATCCCTTCTAACACTGCAGGGAAAGTGTCTTAAAATCTGAACATACTTAAAGAAAATGGTTAAGAGAACAAAGGCAGTATTGATGATTCAAACTTCTGTAGTGTGTTATGTAGTTTGAACAATTCTTTTAAGCCTGTGTTGCTCATGAAGAAGCAGGTGCAATTTTTAACGTTCTGGTACTGGTGTGCTTTCCAATTTCTCAGGATCCCAGACAGCATTGGCAAAGACATAGAGAAGGCGTGTCAGTCCATCTACCCTCTTCATGATGTCTATGTCCGCAAGGTTAAGATGCTGAAGAAGCCCAAGTTTGAATGTAAGTCAATTACTGCAAACCTTCAATGTTCTGGGAGGAGGATGTGGGAAGCTGTTAGTTTAAAATGCATTTATTTTTGCATAAAGATGTTAAAGCAGCATCATAAACTTAAGTAGCTGTAGCAGTGAAAAGGCTTGTCCTAGTCCAACATCTGGCTTTCAGGCTTGACAGCCAAGCAGTGATCATTCATTTGGGAGCTCTTTTTGAATCCTTGCCTGAAACTGCTGCTGAATGTTTAAAGGCTTTGGCTTGGGAATGAATGATGACAAAATGTTTCGGTCCCAGATGACATGGAATGATTCCATTTTCCCATTTTCTGACATTCCCGTATAACGCAGTAGTAGGTTCTTGACTTTACCTCTTCTCAGAAAAAGAAAAGTTTAATGTGTAATTTCATTATGTAGTGCTTCACTGCTTGTTTTTGTCTGACTGCCAGCTAACTGCAGCAGCATCTCCTTGCATGAGCTTTCTGGAATGGACTGGATCATACCTATTTTAAACTGTTCTGGTGGTTTAATTTGTATGTGATAAGCAATTCAGCAATTAAAAAAAAAAAAATTAAATAGGTGCACTTCACACTATTCATAATGCTGCTTCTTTTTAGTGGGCAAGCTGATGGAACTACATGGTGAAGGTGGTGGTGCTGGAAAACCTTCTGGGGATGAGGCAGGCACTAAAGTAGAGCGAGCCGATGGATACGAGCCGCCCGTGCAAGAGTCTGTCTGAAACTAAAAACTGATGGAAAATAAAAGTCCTAATATACAGAACTAATGTTTGGTTGCCTATATTGCTATTGGTACTGGATATATGGATGGGGTTTTAATAAGGTAAACCTGTTTGCTTGGTTTGGGGGGGAAAAAAAAAGAAAAAAAAAACCTTGTTTGAGAGATGTTTTTCACGACTGGTGTTAGGATGTGGGTGGAAGATGGTGGGCTTGTCTTTTTTTGAAAGGTGGAAAGTGTACCAAGGAGTCTGTATGTTGTTTTTTTCCCAGTAATTTTGGTCCTCACGAGATCTTGTGGGTTTGTGCAGAGGTTGTATCGGTGAAAGAGGAGCATTGTACAGGGTGAATGAGGTGCAGCACAGGGAACCTTTTCCAAAATTTTTTATATAGGGAAGTCTTAGGGCGTTTATCCAGACGTACGTACATGCAAATGGCATATGTGTATGGTTATGCTTCGTGGTGATAACTCAGTATGACCTCTCATGGGATAGATTTAGTTGCTGATAGTCAAAAGATGCTGAGACCTTTAAGTTGTAGTGATGATTATGGAAGCAGGGTTGGTTTCGAGCAGTGTAGAAAGGCAGAATATGCTCAAGAGTAGGGTTGTATGTGGGGTTTTTTAACCTGTATCAGAACTGAGGGGTAACCATAATCATAGTTGAAAAACCTTTGGAATGTCAGGGGAAAAAACGCTACCATAAAAAGGCCGTGGTCAGTGCTCTGAAAATAAAGCACACTTAAGTGATTTTCTGAGTAACTTTTAAAGAGTGCTTTTTCCCTTACCTGATAGTGGTTTCGCTTCTTGTTGAGCTTATGCTGGCTTAATAATTGAAGAGTGTGTTTTTCTGGCTAAAACAAGTAGTATTTTGCACTATCAGCATGTTTTGTTTACAATCGGGCAACAGACTTACACTTAGTGATATTAAATTGTTGGAAAGTGTGTGATTTAACCCGAGAACAGAGTAGTTTGTCCCCAAACGGCCTGTTTGGCGAGGTGGCTGAGGTAGCGGAGGCTCTTGCAGTCAGCTGGGAAATGGCTTAGGACAAGAAATGGAGGAAAGTAAAGAAATGTTAGTTGTGGCAAAGATACTGGGGGAGAAGCAGAGGGACGCTACCCATGACGCTGTGCTCTTCGGCATCAGGGATTTTCACCTTTTCCTGGTTGGTAATTCTGGTTTGGAGCAAATACCATGCAAAATGAAAGGAATGTTTTCTAATTTATTTAGAAGGCTCCAGGTGATACGGTTTCATGCTGTGATTCCAAGTGACTGTTTAAATAATTGAGGGATGGTATTTAGAACAGCCCATGATTTAATAACGGTAACTTAATAACTGGGTAACTGTCTTTGTTGGGTTGTGAATACCAGGCCTACTTGTTCTGGTTTGTATAGTGGAAGCAGAGTGAGTGCTCAAAACTTGCCTGATGCTGAAACGGGAGAAAGGAGTAGTTAGAAGTGCTGCTTTTCATCTTCTGCTTTGCTCTTGTCACCTGTATGTTGAGGTGGGTGTCACTCCTCCGCGTCCCAGGCAGTCAGGGTTTTGAAGACATCAATTGAAACAAACGCCCCTCCACATCTCAGACATCTCTCACAACAAAAATGAGGACTCTTTACTGGAGTTAAACAAATCAATCACGATTTAGGGTACGTGTGGTGAGGCTGGAAGTCTTTGAACCTACTAAGTTTTGATGCAGGTGTATGTGTATATATATATATATATAATTTGCCCATATATTCCAGCCCTGCATTAGATTAAGAGCTGTCAGAGCTTTCCAGTAACGGATGCGTTGCCTGTACTTTCTCTGCTTGGTGAGGGTTCAACAGGGCTCTGCAGGTTTTTACATCTCATATTACTACTAAATAATTTGAGAAAAATCTGCAAATAAAATAAGGGACTGCAACTGGCCTGCATTCTCTGTACATAGACTAGGAGAGTTAAAAATCCTAAGGTGTTTCTGAGAATACTGTTTTTCTCCTGTAAATTTTTCCTTCAGCTGTACGTTTGAGGAGCCTTTATGTTGCAGAAAGGCTAGTATGAGATGCAAGCTTTAGAAAGTGATTTCAGATGGGGAGGAAAGTAAGCAGGAAGGAAGATTTTCTGCATCCTCTGTACAAATACCACATGAAAAATCACGGTGTATGAATAGCAGCAGTCAGCAGAGCACACTTTTAAGTATGTCTAGAATTTTTCATTGGCTCATGGTCAGACCATGCCTTTGTCACAAGTAATCTTGCTGAAGCAAGAGTGGAGCATCACTGTCTTGTGATGCGCTGCGATGGCAGCTGGTTGCTGCAGGTAGCAAGTATCATAGATTCTGCAGGGGGCGAGTGTGAGATGTACCCGAGGCCGAAGGCTTGAATAAACTGTTAAAGCCATCGGGATTCTCCGAGGGGTTCGGACTACTTGTCGAGTGGTGCAGTATCACTGTACTGTTGTTTGGGGGCTGGGGTTTGGTGGTTTGGTGGGTTTTTTTTTCCGCTCGGGTTAAATACATAAGCAGAATGAGATCTGTAGTGTCAAATGGAAAGCTCAGCTATCCACAGCATAAGATAATTAAAATGCCATCATGACTTAATTATAAAAATTTTATTGGTTAAATACATTCTTAATTTACAGAGGTACCATAACAAACTTACTGGACTTAACAAATATTTATTTATGACAGTTAATTGTACACAGAACAAAGATGTTTTCCTGAAGATATTTTCAGAGGGTGGGTCAAACAGAAAATGTGGTAAATGAGGCTTTTATTAACACAATAATGTATGGAGGTTTAGCTGAATTTCAAAATCACAGCTGAAATTTGCTACTATATTGCAGTTGGGATTTGTGCTCCACCTTGTTGGGTTGTTTTTTTTTTTGCAGATTATGTACTGTACACCTTAGGAATTTTATGTTCCGATGTCTATGCGGTTTCATGATGATCCTAGGCCATCAAGTCTTAAGAAAATCCCTTCCTGTAAAAGCCAAGCCATCCTACTTCGTTTTCAGTTCTAGTAACTGCGCTGTTGTAGCTGCCTGCAGCAACGCGAGCAGCCATCGGATGGCGCTCCTTGCGCTGAAGGTCAGGCTTTGCTGCTCTTCCTGCCCTGCCTCGTGGGCAGGAGATGATTAAAATAAAGCAGAGTGGTCTTACCTACCGATAGGCACTGACTTTAAACATTCAGTGGAAGTTACAAAAACAACTGGTCACAGTTATAAAAACAGGGAAGAGGAAACTGAAGAAAAAAATAATATAAAAATTCAGTTCTGCTTTTGAGACTTGTATCAAAATCTTAGAAAACTGCCAGACAAACAGGAAGTAAACGTCATACACTTAAGCCTCATCCACCACTGCAATGATGTGGTATGTCTTGGGGGGACGCGGGTATCGGGTTTGTTGCTGTAGGCTCTGCTGGGTTCTGCTGCTCTCACTGGGGGTTCAGGAGCTGTGTTGGCACAGGTCATGGTGGAAGAAGGGGGATCCACTCAGAGTTCGTGGCTGAAAAGTAGAGCGGGCTTGCAGGAATCGGGAAAGCTAGCTCTCCGTTTCCTTGGGTTTCTCTAGGAGGAGACGGCTGTTTTACTGGAATAAACAACAAAACCCTTTGGAATCTCCTGGCAGGAGAACTTGGGAGAGCGGGAAGACTTGTCCTCAGAGTGGACTTACATTAAAGTTTGATTCCACAGGAGTTCCGGATAGACTTGTTGGGGATGATAAAATTGAATAATAGCTGTATAAATTGTGTTTCCATTTTTCTAGAATAGCCAATAATAATTGTTTTAATAACATTAATCCCCTTAAAGTTTAAGTGAAATCCTTTGCTCATTAAACCTTTGTGTGATCTTCATACCCCAGTTGTCTGAATGATTTGGGGGCATGAAGGTTCTGGAGCTGACACCTGCGTCTGGTATTTGAGTGCTGTGGTGTAGCTGCCTGCAGAGCACGGTGGTGCTGAGGCGCCCGTGGCTGTGCTGTGGGCTCGTGTCAGGGGAGTTCCAGTCCGCTACTGAGACTGGGCGCCCGTTCCCTGCTGTGGGGGTGTCTCTCAGTTCAGTTTTGGCTGTGAGCTTGTTTGTGCCGGCTGTGATGGTCACTGAAGTGCAGTGCACGGGGAGGGGAGGGCTCCCCCCCCAGCGTGCACTGGCACCAATTTAGATGCACTCCGATCTCTTGCGGCAGTAGGTGTTTGTTGCTGTAATCCTTAAACCTCCTATCGATAAAGCTGTAGGCAGGCACATGGCTAAGTCAGAACGTCTCGAGGTGTCATTCTAGTTTCCAGTCTCTCTCTGCTGCTCAGCTGTGGGCGCTTCTGCAGCCTGATCTTCCAGACACACAAAGAAGAAGAAGCTTCTGAGGGTGTCCTGACGCCTGGTCCTCCGCATCTCTCTGAAGTAACGACTCATGACAACAGCTTACGGGTTCCTTTTTGTGAGACAGTGATGAAATACTGTCAGCAAAGCCAGCTGCAGCGTAATTTCTTTCTATTCCAGTCGGATGAAGTTAGGAGTTAATCAAGATGCATTTTTGTCAGAAGCCAGGTGTTGCAAAAAGGAGTTTACTGCCAGAAGTTCCTTTAATGTGATGCTAGCTCAATCATGTCTCTTAGTTTGCTGTTCGAGTCATACTGCTGCTTTTTACTAAATGCCTTTGTTAGAGCTGCTCAAAGTACCTTCTTGCCAGGCGTGTTTTCCTTAAGGCCTTGATAGACCAGTTGTAACGATGCTCAGTATAGTTGGTATGTGGTAACAAACTGGAAACTAATCCCGCGTCTGCTGAAAGCTTAAAGCCACGGCAGTACAATATCCTTCGTGTTGAGGACAGGAATAGCGTTACTGAAGTGTATCCCAGTGCTTGAGTGACAAATGAAACGCAGAAGGAGTGAAGACTGGCTTTCCACTTAGGTGAAGGGCACGGGGGGGCAGATGGTTGGAACAGTGCAGCTACTGCACGGAGGGGAACGGAGAAAATGGTAAATGCTGTCACAGCTAACTTCAGCTGGGAGAGGGGTACAATGGTGCTTGAAGGACAGCGGGCAGCAGAAAAAACTAAACCTGTATCTGGAAAGGATTTTAGGGGAAGGGAGAAAGGTCTAAGATGATTCTTACCAATTTGAACATTATTTGTTATGAGGCAAAATACTTAAGTTTTACTTTTGTGATTGTCCTGTATAAGCAGCTTGGGCTAAGAAAAGAATACTACGCAAGGATTTGCTTCTGCGTTTTCCCTCTTACTAGTATTAGATTTGATATTTTTCTACTATGAAATATATTATCTTATCCTCTAAGTCATAAAACAAGTGGATTCTACTGCTAACGTGGAAGTAATGAGCAGTAATGAGACCTGAATATCAAACTTGATCTACGTACTGAGTGCTGTAATTATATCTTAAAACCATTTTTTTAAAAAAATCTGGATTTTAAAGGTTTTAAAGAAGCCCAAAGAACCTTACTTTATGCAGACTTTGTGCATGATAAATGTAATACCAGATAGTAAACATACTAGAATGCTATTTAAGTTAAAATGGTGTTGCACCACAGTATTTCCCTGGTTGGAAACCACTGAAAATCCTGCTTGTGTTTGCTCTCAGAGCATTCATGAAGCATGACTACATACACTGTCACAAAAGACTAAAATTTTCTTATTTGACTTCAAGATACTAGTATGACTGTCTAGAAAAAGTAGTGCAAAACATTGATAGTCAAAACACGATGTCTTTGCTGTGCCTTTAGGATAGAAAACATTCTCTCCCACATGCAGGGAGTACAAAGAGGCAACGCTTCACTGCGTTTTTAAAATCTGAACAAAGTTCTTGGGAAATATCCCAGACTTTCCTTGTATCTCTCCACTCATCCAGTCCTCGTCTACAGATTCCAGCTCTGTTATTGTATCACCTGCCTGTAAGAGAAGAAGCAATGTGAGCCAGTACAGCTTGCAGTGCAGTGTCAACGAATGTGTAGCTGATGTTATTCAGAAGCAATATCAATCAAAAAAGAAGTGAAGTAGGATGTGGCTGGTCTCTTCTGTTGGTTACATCTCTGAGATGGTTTGCCAAAGGCAGCTGAAGCTTCTCTTGGGGTAAATACTTGTCTATGCTGAAAAATGACAGCCTTCCAGCAGGAAAAAATAGCACTGCTGGGTAACTTCTGCATTGTTTAAGCTCTCCAGGTAGGGTGGGTAAGTTAGAGGGCTGGCTGACAGGCCCCTGCCTTGCTTGTTGTGCTCTGTTATGAAGGTTTCTTTTCTTAAAACACTTCAGAGTGGGGGTTTTGTTTCCTTCAGTTTAGTCCTAATATTTTCTAGCACTTGGAAACTTTCCTCTTTCCTCCGGAAACTTTCCTTTCCCAAAAAGGAAAGCTAAGTAGCTCGGTGTAGCTGCTGAAAATAAAATTGCAGCTCCTTGTTCCCGTTTCCACTGTGCCATGCCACACCCTCATCTGAAATACCATCATGGCCCTGGCCTTCCTTCCAGTACCTCCATTACCATCTTCTGTTTTAAAGAATCATCTATCCTTTAAGCATTGCAAGCTGCTAATGCCGAAACTTAATTATTTTGCTAGCTTTAGAAGGAAAAATAGTGTGTTCCAGCTGATAAACACAATTTTGGGCCTCCTTGCTGTTCCTCAGAAACTTGCTTTTGAGGGCACAGTTACCTAAATCACGACTGAATCTACAGGGCACACTGTTTCTTGTTCATGGTTCTTAATATTATCTAGGCATCCAGCAAGAATTTAATTTCTCCCCTTGTTCCCATGGCAACTATGTGCTGTGTTGCCAAACTTTCAGATTTTGCTGTACTAGGTGTCCCTTTGAGGCACTGCTGCAGTAGCACTGGCACTCTTGCTATCACTCTCCCTGTTGCTGTCTGTCTTGTTAAAAGAGGGGCTCCCTTGACGGTATCAACTGATCAAGAGCTGACTGCACTGCAGAATGAGGTTGGTTTGTCTTCCCATGTCTACTGGGGCAGAGAAGTCGGGGAATTCTGCAACTCCTGACCTCTTTTTCAATGTCTTCAATGAAGATTTTGCCCATGCAAAACAGAAGTGGTAAGGGCAAGAAATTTTTTTAGAGAGACCATTTATCACTTGTGTTAATATCTATGCCTAGTCTATGCCCTCCATTCTTTCTTGTTCCAAGCCTGTTTTCACAGTGGATACATTTTATTTTTTAGCATTGTTTAGGACCACAAGACCTTTTGGAAAATTGAGCTAAGAGAGGTACTTACTTTGAAGGAAAGCTCATCTTCATTTTCTCCATGAAAATCATAAAGAGCTTTGGCTTTTCCTTTCTTCCCTCCTATGGCCTGTGACAGCTCTACCCTGGCTGCTGAATGAGGACAAGACGAATTACTTGGATTGGAATGAAAGAAATTTCTCTTTCTGGAGAAGTTTCCTGTCATTCTCGTGTTTTCCCCCCACTACTGTGCTACAGCACATCTAGATGTTACTACTACTGCTGCTTAGCAAATTCCCTGTCTTACTGCAATAAAAATCTCGACACTAGTTCATTTTACAGTACTAACGTGTTCTCATGGTTCTGCTTCTAGGATGACTAATTTGCTTTACTTGCAAAAACTGTGGGGAAAAAAATCTGATTTTGTCTCTTCTGTCAAGGTTTGACTGCACTGATTGGGGGACCAAAGAGGAAATTGAGGGGAGCAAGTGTTGTTGATCTCTTGCTTCAAGGAGATTACAGTAGCTCTGTGCCAAGAAACAGCAGATGTAGTTATTTACAGCTCTTAACAGCTCCTTTTGGCTGTGCTGCAGTGTTTCTCTTCAGCTGAGGGAAAACCGGACTTCCCCCCATCTTTTGCACCCCTGAATTCCTGCTACAGTCACCTCAATGGTCCTGTTTTGCCTGTGCCCAGATGACACTTCAGGCCATCCCAGTATGTCTGTCACCTTCCCGAGTGCTCACTGACCAGAGCATTATAGTTCTAATATTAGAGAGGGTGGTTCAACAGTTAGTTTAGCTTTAGGATTCTAAGGACTGTGGTGGTGTGTGGCTTGTTAATGCAGTGGAATAGCTGGTTTCTCCCAGGACTCTGTCATGGCTGTCACAACCCAAGGAATAATGAATTGACATCTAGTAGGAGCACCGTACCTGAGCAAGTCTGAACAAAAACTGCTGGGAAAATTCCTTCCTTTTCATTCAGTCTTCCTCTATACCACTCCGAATCTACTTGCTCCAGTATTTGGATGTAGTCCCCCTTTTTGAAGGATAAATCATCTTTGGTTTCTGCTGTAAAATCATGAAGCGCTTCACACCACTCTGTTGAGCGTCTGTTGTTCTAGTGGAGCGAACAGAAGAAACTCATCAATTTTAGAAGCATTAATGGAGCCTGTAAGCTGTGGATACTGCCGAACGCAGCTGTACGGAACGCAGGTGTCCTGACTCTCTCTCATTCAATAGTATCACTACACATGTAGGCTAGAATGGCGTTTCAGCAATTGCCACAGAATTTCATCCAGGCTCAGATGTGTTCCTTTTTATCATTGGTAGCAGGGTACAGGATTAATAAATTCAAAATTAGACCACTGCAGCAATACTTAAAATACAGCTGATGAGAATTTGCTTAAGCACAAAGGATAAAAATGTACTCATGCTAATTTGCCAGAAGCTATGAATACAATCAGTTTAGACCAACTGTCAGAATTCAAGATGTGCCCATGCAGCATTGTGCACTGTGGGAGTTGTGTTACGTTTAGGTTTAAAGTTGTGATTTAAAGATTTAAAGCTAATTTGACATTATAATATGTAAATGTATATGTAAATCTGTGAAACCACTATGTAAATTCTGGCCCTCACCTATACAACTTTATTACCTGAGGAAGGGAAGAAGAAACCTCCACCTTGTTCTTCAGTGCTGCTCCTGTACCTGCATAAGTAAAGCAGAATTTAGAATAGCAGCAATAACTATTCATAATGTTACTAATTATAAAGACTTTAGATATTCAAAGTGATTGTAAGAATAGCTTCTTAAGAAGTCCTACTATTCCTTTTCTTAAAAAAAAAAAAATAATCTGTCTTCTCTTTCTTTCTACCTCCTTCCCACATTTTGTTGTCCTTTTGAACTTTTCTCCTATATGCATGCAGTACAAACCCATGTTCTTGAAG
Organism: Microhierax caerulescens; assembly: GCA_035590215.1. Lineage (NCBI taxonomy): Eukaryota > Metazoa > Chordata > Aves > Falconiformes > Falconidae > Microhierax > Microhierax caerulescens. Next base: position 76,428,782 of record JAVJGJ010000001.1, read on the forward strand.
ATCTTTGCAACATATTCATACCTGTTCCAGGCAGATCTTCAATTACTTCCACAAAGTTCAAGGGGAAAATTCCAGACGAGCCTCTGAGCTCTCCTTTGGCCCATTCTTCATTTACATATTCCTTAAGTATAATAGTTTCACCTTCTGAAAAACTGAGCTCATCTTTCTGATCTCCAATATATTCAAATCGTGCTACACATCTTGGGCCTCTGCACAAATAAAAAAAGAAACTTACTTTGCTTATTTATTATTATTGCCTGCTTACTAATAAGGCAGCATTGTGCAAAATATGGATTGATATCTTTAAAATGATGAAAGAATGCACTGGAGATAGAATGCGCGGAAAACTGGAGACTAGCCTTGGTTCCCATCCCTGCTTTCTGAGGAGGATGAGTATGCAGTCTGGGGGAGCTGGATTCGACTTCTGCATCCCAGTTCCTGGCTGCTACAGTATTTTGTGTAAGACCCTCTGTCTCTTCCAAACTACCACCAAAAAAAAAAAAAAAAAAAAGTATCATTTTGTCTCTAGGCTACCTCTCCCTTTTTATATTTTTGCCTATATCCAAGTAAGTGTCCTGATACACTTTTGTTGAGAGTTTGATGGTTTTTTGAGCTAGCATCCAATTTGGACGTAATCAAACATGGCAGGGGGGTGGGTGTTTGTTCCAAATCCCAAATACGTGGAGGCTTCACACAGGGAAGCTAGTTATTATCTACTTTGACAAGCTTTATTCTGTATAAACCTATCCCAGGCACAGGGAAGTAACTTTTCCATTGAAGAGATAAACATCAATGCATCTGATAATTTCGTATAATACTGAAGAAACTATATAAAATATAATTAATATTTTTCCTCACTTAGAGGTAATAATTTAATAAACTAATAAAATGAATAGAAGAAATTACCCTAAGAAAATTCTTGATTTATCAGAAATACCATGCTGGAAAAAAGCGATAATAGGTTTTAATTTCTTTCTATAGTATCGTAGCATGCAACCAATTTAAGAAGCTTGAGTCCCACTCCTATCTTTGCAAAAGCTTCGGGACACAGCTAGCACTTTGTTTCTTTCCTAATTGTAGAAGCAGCTTTTAAAAATAAAGTTTCATTTAATATAAGCCAAATGTCATCTGAAGAACAAACTGAATGCTGGCTTTGATGCTAGTAGCTCCTGCCTCTATCTGAATTTGCTTTAATTGCTGCAATGAATGGTTACAAAATCCAGTAACTCATCATTAGGTAAACATAGCCTGAAAAGTTGTTCCTTGCCCACAAATCTTAGTACAAGTTCTTTGCAAATCAGAAATTAAAGTGCGTGAAGTAAATCTGGTAATTTTATCTGGGAAACTTTAGGTTCACCTGTATAGTTAGACAATTTAAAGTTAGATTTCTCTACTTCAAGTATAGCCATATTCTGTCCCATTTTATCTTGTTCTTTCAATTAGTAAGAGCCCCACCACGTTACATCTTATGAGGATACTGGAAGAAAACAACCAGGCCAGGAGCAGAGAGGAGTGTGATGCTGCTGAAGTTAATCAAATTAGTTCACAGTTTCTGTAACTAATTTTAAACAAAAAATGATGGAAAATGCTCTTCTAATACAGCTTGTAAGAGGAAGGAAAGTGAGTGAAGGGGACTCTTATCTAGTATAAACATTTATTATAAAGATAAAGTGCTCTAATTTTTTTAAGCCGTGAAGCAAGTTTTTAGGCTTTTTTTACCTGAATATGAGTCTTCCTAAAATGTCACAAACTTTCAGTTTTGAGAGCTTAATTTTTAAAATGTATTTTGGTGAAGAAACTGTTAGCCGTATTAATCTCAGTGGAGATAACACCCGCTTCAAAGTTATCTTTTTTTTTTATTTCCTAGTAAATCAACATGAGAAAGAAAATAAGATTTATCTGACTTACTTAATACATCGTGATGAACAGGGTATTTTTTTCCTGTTGCCGCCTTCTGGAACATCGATCTAATAAAAGAACAAAATAAGTAAAATCTTCCATTTCAAGGACGTGGCAACATAACTACAATAAACTTGGAACTAGTTAAAATAATCTATTTTTCAGCTAAGCATAAGCTCCAGTTATGAACTCCATGTGACGCTCTACAGTCACTGGCGTGCTATGATATATGACCATATTAATGTAGATTTTGGGTTTGTATGCCTGATTTCTCATTTTTCAATCTCATGCAAGCAAGAAGCACTCTTTAATGCTTTCTGTTATGAATCCGGTTTACTGTTTCTACTTGTGGCATGACTGATTGACAGAATATAGGACTGGATGCTACTGCATGTTGCATTTAGCTCCCAACTTTCATTTGGTAATTGCTCTCTATTATTTACTAGTGCAATATATCACAATAGACAAAATTATTGTTTACACTTGTCTTTTCTGGGCTTTGGCAGCCAGCCGTCCTCCAAACAAAAATACATCTCACAAATCTCACTTGAACTGGAGAAATAGAATTTAGAAAATCAATACATGGATATACCAGACAGCTTTCAAGTCCTTTATCATAAGAGGACTTCAGTTGTGGTTTTGTTGTGACATGAGGGATGATCTGTGAGATGTATAAGACTGCAAGCCTAGAGACCCCAGCGAGGAGCTTTGAGTGCTTGCTATCGTGTGATCTAGTTCCCATAAAATCAACAAGAATGTTTCATTAGCTTATGTGAAGGACGGGAGGAAATCATGCTGCCTTTTAGGACAAATAATGTTTGCAGTGCTCTTGCTAGAGGAGCTGCTTATCTGTGGTACTTCAAAGGTTCTGTGGGAAGTAATAACCATGTATTGTTAGGTCTCCTACCCAGCTCAATATTATAAAACATGCTATAGCATATTAGGTAGAGACCTTGTATCAAGATCAAATCTCACATGAATGAATTAGCCTCATGTATTACGCTCCTTTTTGCTTTTTTTTTAAATTTTGCTGAAACAAAAGATTTCTGCGCTCGAAGGGTAACCACCTTTTACAACTAGAACAGAAATTTGGAATACGTCTTCCCTAGCTTTTATGAAGTTTTATCTGTCTGTATCAATGCTGACTTTGATTCCAAACACTCATTCCACTGCTTTAACACAAAATCTTTTCACTATTAGCCATCAGTAGTGGCAAAGGCTTTTAAATTAAATTGTTGGTCTGTGCAATTTAGCTAACAATTCTTTCTCATGAAAGTGAACCGAGCATGGTTCCATTATTACTAACCCCGAGTTTAGTTTTTATTCTTCAGCCCTTCTCAAATCTTTCTTGAGTAGCACCATTACAAACCAAACAGACACCCTACACTCTCTAACGGTTACCAAACGCTTGGCATTGTCCATGTACCAGCAGTGCTCCTCTCTACCAGCTGTCCTGACAACAGACACTGTCCTTAATGCCCAGCCATACACCTCCACTATGCTGGTGTGGACAGCCCAACGGCTTTTCCTACTGTCACAAAATAAAGTTCAATCTCCGACTCAGGCTTGCAGTAGATTTGACCCAGCTTTTGACCCAGTGAACCAGACTGTGTCTCTTTTAAAGATAAGGCACTCACTTAATTGCTACTGGACTCCAAAACAGCACCTGTCTCTTGCCTGCCATCACTGTCAAGTGTCACATTCAGTAACAGGATTGCTTTAAGCTGCTCATTTGCAACAACACCATCTCCTCACACTGTGCCAGCACAACCATTTGTGCAGCCGCTTAGTAAGCCACTTAGGTGAATTGATCCAGCTGGAAAAAAAATATTCTGGGAAGAAAAAAATCATGTTTCGTTGGGTGCAGCTGCTGCCCTGACCTAGTTCACTACATGGTTCTAGAAGTGACAATTCCAGTCCAGTTTAAGGGGCAAGAAAACGAGAGAAGCTGGGGGGTTGGGGGGAGGCACAAAACACAACCGTCTTACTAAGCGTTGATTCTTACATGTGGCTCTGAAAAATAACCTGCTCTGTAGGCCCTGAGAAACTACCCAGGTTAACAAAGGGAATCTGGTAAGGGCCATGATTTTCTCACTTGGCCTCAAATTAACAGCAAAACAATCCCCATAACACATGTTGGTTGTGCCAAATCAAGCATCTTTCTAATACCATACAAACAAGTAGACAGGTCTTCTGCACTGCCAGAGGGAAAAGAGATTATCTAGATACAGAATGGAGTTGAGACACACAGGAGCCGTAGTAAAATAGAACCAGAAAACAAACGCAATAGGGTTTTATGTAGCAATGCATACAAGGCCTACATACAACTACTTTAACAAAGCTGGCAGGAAATATCCCTGTGCGACTCCCACATTTTCCTCTGTACCACTCGGTATCGATTTTCTCCAGCAGGCAAACGGTGTCTCCAGAATGAAGGTTCAAGTCATCAGCATGCTCTGTAAGACAGCATCATCTTATTTGTCACACTCACCGATTTTCTCAAAGTAAAACCTTAATATAAACACCACAGACAAAATCAGAATGAGTTTTTGGAGTAATTGCGTAATGTTTGTTTTGTAATTGGGTAATGCAATTATTATGGGTAATTATACTTGATAAACCAGTTAGCTTTAACTAAAAGGCTAGCCCAACTACAGCTAAACCCACAGATTTGAACAGTTCTACATGCAGACCTCGCAGGCTGAGCTTCCTCATAATTTTTAAGTTCTAATCCTTACAAAAATTCCCATTTGAAAGTCTTGGAGTAAAACAAGCTTCCAGAATATTCACATTTACTTACCTGCAGGAAAATCATGCAGGACTACAGCATGAGGTACACTTGTGTTGGAAACTTTTGGAGGGTGGTTTGAATCCTGACAACAAATAAATCCAAATGGTTTATAAATCACAGAAGATACTAACAGAGATTCCCTGTTAAGTAATCTGAAAGTGATTTTCTGACTTGGGACACACTGTTCCGGTATCAGAGAATCCCCTTTGGAGGCAATAATTAGCATGGGTCACACAGCTATGGGTCTGCCTTCTGTACACCTTTCGCCAATGTAAACTGGAATGCATTTCACCAAAATTACTTCTGAGCCAGTAAAAGGAAGGGAAGGCATGTAACTTTTCCCAGCATAGACGAAGCCTCAGCTATCTCTGTGGGTCAGAAATCTGGAGCAACGATAGCAACTCTCATTGCAAGGGCTGTGGCCAAGTTTTGTGCTGCTGCTTGGTCCTGTGTGCTGCCAGTTACTCTTCCTCGCTCAGAGAGAACCCTCCAGCCCAACCCTCCCCAGCACACTCAGCCTGGGCAGCACATCTGCTGACTGCCCAGCATTTTAGAGGGGCCAGCAAGCCACTAGGCTTCTGCTTAGAGAAGATAACGCAGAGAGGAAATGACAAATTTGTTGTGGGATCTTTATAAAGGGAAATTACACTCAAAATGTTAAAAAATGCTGAGCCTTCTTCTCTATCCCATCCACTAGGAAGTTTTAGACTGTATTAAAGACAATCACTGTGCGTGAATTACATTCAAAGTAATTCATTGTGTACAAAAAACCCAACCAAAAAAGCCCAACATGGACAAAGGTAAGGCCAGAATAATATGAATTACAACAGATAACAAGAGATTGCATAGAAATCTATTTCAGCCATGCAGGTTTCTGATAATAATCAAAAAGGCTGCTAACAGCTATAACTTACCTATTTAATGTTAATACAGTCATGCCCTAAAACCAGGCTAGGTATTGTAGAAGCACAGAGAGGAAAATACTTTGATAGTCATATGTAAAAGCCAATTCACTGATACATCATGTACAACCACTTCATGAAACTACTCGCTCATCTTTTGCCCACTTTTCAGATACTGAGCCAAGGGAGTGATTATCTTCCTGTGAGACAGAGGAACTTCACCAGTTTCTTTCCCTTCTGGCACTCCCAAGTAATTACTGTTGCTGTGCTCTGTAAGCAGAATGTCCCTGTGCTATATGGCAAATAACCGTTATTGGGTTTTGTTTTCATTAAAGAAACACAAGGATGTAATAAACTACTATTACATTTCTCAGCGTAACCTTTAAAGCCTAAGGCACTTGATATTTTAATGCAATGGCAGTCTTTCTCATTAAATATTTATCAGCAGAAAAAAAATGCCTTACTTTACAGGACAGTTCTCCAGTGTTTCTGGGAAGACAATCTTCCTTGGCAACTCCATGAGGCACAGGCTGCTTGAACAGAAACAAAGGTAAATGGAAAAAATTGTGTAATTTCTAAGCACCAGAAATTCCCACTGCAAGTGAAAATGGTCAGATGATGGAAATAATCAAACCACCTACTACAGGTAACTAATTTAGGAGTCCGGGGGAAGAGGACAAGCTCCTTTGGAAGGCATTCAGAACGTTCTGCTGGTGATACGAATGGTCACTTTGAGAAACCCAGGTGTTACCACCTGCTTTAAAAGTTTCTTAGCTGCCTAACTGTTATCATACCACGTGGTACGTGATGTTCAGCGACACACTGACACAGAAATGTGTTCATTTGCCATGGAGGACCCTGGAACAACCACCTGGGGGAAAAAATTCATTGACAGTAACATTTGAGGGCAGAGAATTACTAGTGACCTGCTACTGAAGAAAATCTCATCTACAACGATGTCACGTGTTTCTTGTGTAAATATGTGTGGTTACATTGGAGAGGAAGCAACAGGCTTCCCTTATCTCAAAGCTCTTCCTACTGTTAACTTAGATACACCCTTCTCTCTCTTACTTGCTCCTCTGCTCCACCAAGGATCTAAATGCAAGAAGAGTGAAGATCAAAAAGGCGGCAACAGAAAACTTCCACTTCATGCTGATGAATGCTGATGTTGGTCATGCTGTGGTTGTGTGGGTGCTTTTTTTTTGACACCAACACCGATTAAAGCAGTCACCAGCTCTGATGACTGACCTCTCTATCCATAATGTTGATCCACTTATATTTAATATTCCCTAATAACACATGCAAATACCAAAAAGAAACATTTTTTATAATGAAAGGGGATGGTATCAATAGGATGAAAATGTAAGATAAGTGATGTTACATTCCTCGCTCTTTGTAGGCTTGATTAAGCAAGGTCAACTACTTTTTAAGTTCTAATGCTCCCTCAATTTCCTTGAGCATTTTGACGTATATAGGGAAAACCAATATACAAACACAATTATTTAGCATCATTTTACGTGCTGTAATAATTTCAGAACTAGTGACTGTAAAAAGAACCCCTCAAACCCCAAAGCTATACATTAAAGATATAAATCTAAACCCCACATATATACACGAACCCCCCCCACACATATATCTATACTTTGCATGTATATATTGCCTTCTCCAGTATTACCTCACAGTACTTATTACTATTTATCTATTAGTATTTTCTAAGGAAGATTATGCTGATAGATACGCTTTGAAAGCCACACCACAGTAACCCACCTTACTTACTACCTTTTTCACTACTGTTTTGACCAGCACTGTTTTATAAACAAGTCTCAGATACACTATCTCCGTTCTTACCATGTACTTATTGTAGAGAGGATGACCTGGTTTAGGCCTGGGAGGTAATGCTGGATCTGGATTTTTAAAGACTGAACTTTTTGCTCTCTTGGGTCCCAATCTGAACTTGCTGGGTTTTTTATCAGGAGCGATGTCAGAAGCAGATCGTGACAGAACATCCTTCTGGGAGGAGGTCTTGGCTCCAGAGAGTTTTGGTGGAGGTGGCCTTCCAGGAACACTTTTAGGTGGGGGAGGTCGAGCAGGTATAATTTTTCCATCCACAGGCCTAAAAATTGGGCAAAACATCAGTGAAATATGCATATTAATAAGCCTGCCACCTCATCCTCCACCACAGCCCTAGCTATAGAGTGTGCAGCAAGGAAACGTGACTCGTGATGACCTGGGCTGTACAGTGTGTAGTATCTGAAGCTTTCTGGGAATACATGAACTCTTCAGATACTGGGACTGGATGATCAAGTCCTTAAGACAGGTCTTTTGACTACATATTTCCAAGTTTGCTCACCACTTCTACTTAGCAGCAGCCTGACAGCTTTCTTGGGAGCCCACTAGATAAGCAGGATTTTTCAGCAATCCACTGTTAGCAAGAGCTTTGTCTGAAGCTGCCTCAGGATGGAGTTGTTCTAGTGGAGAGCTTCAGTGAAAGCCCTGAGAAGCTCTGCTGATCTAGCTGGTCTTCAGGAATCAGCCTAGCTCATACCCTGGGATGTCACTTACCTGAAGTAAGAGACTTTTGGGTCTCTGCTGAAATTCATGACATACGACACCACTTTGCACAATGGCATCAATAGCAGAATTTACCATTTTTATGCAACAGATGTCTACTGCAGAAAGGAACGCTGGTGAAAATTCTCCAGTTTTCTGGCAATGCTGGAGGTACCACACTCTCATTATTGTACCAGTAGTTTAGAAAACAAAATCAGACACCAGTAAGTGACAGTGGTAATTAAAAAAAATAAAATTAAAAATCTAAAAATCCCCCCTATTAAGCACTGATTAAAAAAAAAAAGCTGCCTATACAGTACACACAAGCCATGATTTTAAGAATTGAAGACAGTGGCCAAACCAATAATTTGCTAATTAAAAATCATCTCTGTTATAAATAAGCATGTACGTAAAACTTTGACTTCCTGTTATTAAGAACCTTGACACTAACACTATTAAAAAAATACAGTATCTGATTGTTATTGGGGAAATCTCTGGCCAGTTACAAGTTTCTGCTACAATTGGTTCTCTTTTTTTTCAAATAGTGTAATTCAGCATAATTATTTGCTTGCTTGAATTCCTCAAGGGTCTGTAAAATTCATCAACCACATCAAACGTGCATTAGTGGACCTCCAGACTGTCCTTCTGACATATTTTGTGAGTGTCATCCACCACTTGAGAAGATATTGGTGCTCTACTAATGCTCCTGATAGGAGCTCTCTACTACTATCAGAGTATGGATTATTTTTTAAATTCCAAATAAATTTTCTGCTTCTGTTCAATAAGTAAGCATTTTTAATATGGGGAAGGGGAAATCCCAAGTTAGACTGCATTAAACCTGGAAATAAACCAATGCGTACATTTGTAAGGCAACTCAACTAAACAAGAAAACCCTAACAAGAAATTCAGAGAATTATTACTGCTTAATTTTAAAAAAACCCAAATAAATAAAATCTATTTGAGCAGAAGAGTGAAAGGACAAAACGTTTACTGCAGTTCCAGAGATCCTCAGGAGAATCAGGAATGATGTTATGCTAAACAGAAGAGGGGAAAGTAACAAGCCCATAAGGGGCAATAATGAGGTGTTCCCTTGTGGGTACAACCACCACATTCTTTCCTGTTAATGAATACTCATTACTGCTGATAGATTAAGTTTAATAACTGAAAGATTCTCTTGTCCTGACACAACAGAGCAAATTCTTGTGTTGAGACAGCCACAGCGAGCTAGCTAACCAATGTCTTATCTCCCTCCAGTTTGCCTCTGCCATTTAGCGGACCTGAATTTAAGGCTAGTCCAGCTACTTTTTCCTCTGCAGACCTTCCTTCCTGCTGGTTCAAGAGAATAAAACCCCCAAGGTTAATGGATTCCACACCTTTACAAGTGTTTTAGGTCTGAAATGAACGGTATAAACTAGCCAGTGCTTCTGGAAAGGTGCTGGCCCAGCATCTGCCACCTCCATTCCTTCACCACCCAAACCCAGCCACAAGTGCAAGTGCTACGAGTGAAAGGGTTAAAGATGCAGAAGGGAGTGACTGTCAGCAGCCACTGTACGTTAGCTGAAGAGCCAAACAGTTGTCCTCCTATGATCTCCCTGCTCATACCGATAACGTACAAACAAGTATTAATCAGGTAGAAACTTAGTCCTGCCTATTTATTAGTGAGCGTACTATCCACCCAAACCTACTGAATTAGGACTAGAGTTCATAGTGTCTACACTGAAACTAACTAGGCAAACTAACTGAGAAACACCACTTTTAAGTGAGTCCCTAAAGAATTGCACTTACCTTGGGGGTAGTATAGGTTCTAGCTGAGCCACTCCACCCTGTTCTGAATGATCCAACTCCTACAAAGATTCAAAAGAAAGAAGCCATTTCTTTAAGCCTAAGAAACAAAAGTGATCTTGTTTAAATGATGCATTTCTTATATGAAATTATATCCTACAGACAGGAAAAACAAGAGTTGTAAGTATTATAGTGAGTTCTAGCATTTTGAAGTCTTGTTGGACATGGAAGGAGATGTAAATAACCTGGTTGACTACCTGAATCACAGCTTAAATTGTGCATTAGGTATGACTCAGCCCTCTTTTCCTACTACATAGGAGTTAGAGCTTAAGAGCCAAATTCAGGAGCATCATACAAATATACAATTTCACTGCCCATAGGACTCCAGCTGCTGCAGTTATATTACCGATTTTGATTTAATTTTGACAGATGAAACACTCTGAACAGGCTTAAAGCGGAAAATATGACATTGATGCAACTCACACAGAACAACGTCTCTTGCAAATAACATTAGCTCTCATTAAAGAAGGCATCTAAGTATGTTTCCTAGAGATCTAGCAGATAAACCCTGGTGAATCTTGCTTTTGGCAGATTAAGGCATCACTCCTCCCAGATGCCCGTCCTGGTCCTGCCAGAGATTACTACACTGTAGCAGAGTCAGCAGAGGGGAACATGTGCCATGGCTGAAGGGCTTGGACCACAGCAACGGATTAACAAGCCACCACCAGCCTCCTGCTGTTCATTTTCACCCCAGCGCCCGGAGGTACTGCCAGCTCCACTGAACAAGCACAGCTGCCTGGGGACCAGCACGGTAAATGAGAGTGCTGAATCTAGGTCCAGAAGTATCCTTTTTGAATCAATAATTTTAAATAGGTCTGAGCACTCTTGTTTACTTAACTAGGAGTACTTGTGCCTAAAACTGGTAAATTTCTGTGATTTTGCCCATCTAGAAAATACCTAGATGCATTTTGTGACAAAAATTTGACCCTTGATTAAGTCCCCAAATGAATGTTCCTGATTAAATGATCCTGATTAGAAAGAAAACAAACTACCACTTTCAGATGGATGTCACCCTCATACCAAAAATTTTCCTCTTCTGTGTGAAAAGGAAGAAAATCTGTGCCAACTGCTGCTTACAGTCAACAATTTTTACTGTTGCTGGTTTATCACTTTCACTGACAAACAATACTAGTTTCAGAAGCACAGTTGTTCTTATCTTTCCAAAGCTAAGATTTAAATGTTTCAGTGGATTTGATACAGTCTTTTTCTTAAAAAAAAATCCTCTGAAGCTTACGTGTCTGTCACAATAACCTGGATGACATTGTAAAAGTTTTGAGGTTGCATTGTATAAAATGTTATTTAATGTCTTCTATCAGAAATTAGGTTTTCAGCATTATCTAGAAAAGATGGGACCTCTATGAATAGCCTCTTCAATCATGGCCTTTAAAAACCCTCTTTATCCTGTTACCAGAGGTAGCCACAAAGACATTTGTTGGCAGCTGTCCATCTAGTGAGGGCTTTTGACCTGATCTTTTTACTGCCTGTGGTTTCTCTGCCATTCTTGTCATCACAGCACTCAATATTTGGAAATTCTACTGTCACTTTCTGGCTTACTTTAATTGCCTTTTGTAAATCTCTCTCAAAGGGCATACAGGATACACAGCTACAAGGTCTACCATTACTATGTGCTCAGGAGTGAGGAGCAGAGCCTCACTTTCCAAAATAGATGGTTCTACTCAGGCTCTGATAGGACCAGTAGAAAATAACTAGAAGCAAAAAGCTGAAGAAAGCAAACTTCATTCATCTACAGAAAAGTTTCCCCTACCTGGAAATTAGCATAGACACTGAGAGGTACTGTGTATATGAAGGTAAATAAAATACATTTCTAAAGGACTTTGACAATATTTAACTATGTAAATCTCATGGGATTTGAACCATTTTGTGGTGCTTTTGAAACGAAATTGTAGAATATCCTGATTCCAGCTAAATACAGAAAATTGAAGATAGATGTGATCAGAGTTTACTAAAATGAACAAAGTGCTTTTGAGAACCGACAGCAGCCTAAATTACCTAATTAAATTAGAGAACACAGTTTAACAAAAAAAGCCTTATATTTTTGAGTAGTCCTTTTCATCCTTTGGTCCTTCAAATAAATTTACAAACGCTTGAGAGTAAGAAGAGATCTGTTAACCAAAGTAGACAAAGTTGTAATACAGGAAAACAGTTCTAACTTACCACTTTTTTTACTAGGTCAGCACTGTCGGGTTTTCCCACTGTGATATTCAAGGTGTTCCCAATAGGCTTTTCAGCAGGAAGTGGTGGAGGGCTATGTGGGATGTCATTTAAGGCTGTAAAAAAGTCAAAATTTCCCAAATTGAAGTCTAATTAATAGCTTTTTTACATGGACCAACAATAGGTAAGGGAATCCACCTTGGTTTGGGGCATTTTTTTGTGAATGCAACTTCCTTCCTCAAAGCCAGAGCAGCCGATGGGCAGGACCAGTTAAAGGCTAGTGAAGAGAAAAGGGACACGAAGGGAACACTGCAGCTCCGAGGTTGACTTCAGGAGTACCTCCCATCCTGCGTACTGGATCTTCACTTTACTCTCAGGACACCAGCAAGTTATCCTAGGGTTTCAGGGTTTCGACTGCAATACTTGTTGATATAATATTAGACTAGCACAAGGGTTTCTACCCCTGGGAATGTCAGACTCATTACTGGATACCCTGAAACACCATCACCATCTCTCAGTCACATTTTTAAAGTGGCTCACTTTTTTCAGCTGTCAGCTCCTGGAATATCATTCAGGCTGGAAAACAGCTGAGGGTTATTTCAAGTAACCCTGAAAGATCAGGAGACTTGGATGGAAAAATTTCCAGAAAGGTAAAGGCAAGAAAAGAAACTGTTGCCTGCTACAAAATTCAGAGTGACAGAAAGAAAACAGAGATGGAGGCTCGCTGGTAGTCTTTAAGGAGCTAAGCAAATCTAGGACATGGAAGAGGAAACAGTATGGCTCTTACTAAGGAAGAGTGACAATGTCCTCAGTCTCAATAAAGAACACAAAAGCATGCTAATTAGATACCTGCTTTCAACATCTCTGCCATTAAAACCTGGGAAGCACTTGGACAGGTTTTACCAACATATTTACCAATCATTTTGTCTTTATATATTGGAACTTTGCTATCTATTTACAATGTATTTGTATACCAAGAAAATTAATTTCATACGAAGAACTTCGGACACTAATGTATTTCTGACTTCCTTCCAGTCTTGGATTTATGTAAAAATATGTGTAGACAGCCTGGACATTCACAGACTGATGACAAAACCCAAGGAGATTCTATGAAAACGAAAACTTTCAGTTGCTCATTTCATGAAAAGTACTCTCAACAAAGAAACAACACATAGAAAGGAGAAGTACTGTTTGTTTTTAACACCTCAGTTGTATTATTATGATCTAAAGTGTTTAAAAATTGATCAGTTCAAGGATAAATCCTTTATTCTTAGGAGCCAGTCACAGTTAAAGTGTTAGCAGTGGCCAAGCACAGGGAAAAATACGCTGGCAAAGTTCATCACTCTTCTAAGGTAGTATGATGGATGAAAAGCAAAACCAACACCTGACAGTAACTGCAAGAGAAATCTCCTCTTATCATACCTTACTGATATATAAAAAGCACAAGAGATTTATTCATTCACACCACTTCAAATCTTGATATATACACAGATGGCCTAGTTTCCTCACTTTTACTCTTTACAGACCAAAATTAAAGGAAATAAGGGAAGAAAAAAAGAAACCCAAACCCAAGAACTAGAAGGCAGGTGTTATTTTCAGTGATTTCTAAAAGTAATAACTGAAGTGGCATTTTAAAGCTTCCTTTCTAATCACATCTTGACAAAAAAACTAATGGTCAATGAGTGCTTTACTGAAATTCAAGTTCTTAAGCATCTGGCTCTGTTCCCTTTTTGGTAGTACTTGGCAGGGTTCTTTTTGGCTTATCGGAATTTTCCTTTTTGGTTCATGCTGGTTCCTGCCAGAATTCATCTCCCTCCATGCCCACGATGGCGAAAGACCCCTTGTACTGCGATTATGTGTCCCTCTTACCAAGTAAATCCTACTGTATCCACGTTATACCTTGGCCCGATGGTACTCATTTTTTAACTTTTAACAGCTTACATTTCTGCAGCAGCTCCCATCTGACAAAAAGCTAGTCTGCTTTCTTAAAACCTGCTTCTGTTCCTCCACATTCCATTAATCTCGCTGCCACAACCTCCCGTAAAAGCAGTCCTTCCCACCCTCCCGACAATTAGAGCCAAGTGCAGGATGACCAGCAGTCTCCTGCGGGAAGTTCCATTACCGCTAAAGTTCCATTGCCACTAGAGAGCAGCAAGGGACCAGTCAGCTACACGTCTAAAGGAGAATCCAGCTCGGGGAGGGGGAGGGGGAGAAAAGGAAAAAAAAATATAATTGTGAGGTCATTTGTTTTGTTTTGGGTGGGTTTCTTTTTTTAAAATGGAAATTATTATTTCCTTTGTGGAGAAGAATTATGTCTTGGAATCTTTACATTAGTTCATAAATATATTCTTCCAATGGGAAAAACCTTTTATTGATGATCAGGTATTAACAGAAAGACTTCTTCTCGTAGCTTTATCTTCAGTCTTCTCTGCATTTTTAATCATTTCCACTGCATTACTCACATACGCAGAGATAAAGAAAACAGTATTGTAGCACTGAGATGGTGGGGTGGGGGAGAAGGGAACTCAGGAAATAATGAGAGAAAGTCTTAGGAGAAAAGCCACCTGGACATCTAGTTGCTACAAGTTGGCTCTACACTTACTCAGTGTAGTAAAAAATGTTTTGAAATATGAGTTTTAAGAGATATCTTATGACATTTCTTCCTAAGCTTTAAGGATAAAACATAAGGCTAAACAGAAGCAATTATGTGCTCCAGCATGCAATGATCAGCACAAAGACCTTGTAGCTCTCTGATCAATGTCTGCGCTGAGATATTGTCAGCACAATTTGTAAAGCTGTAAAAGACTAGAGGTGGAAGGCATTAGGGATGCGGCAACTGTCAGAAAACTACAGTCAAGATCTTGACACAAAATTGAACACATCAGGTTTTTGCATCCAAATTCTCACAGGCCTTTTTTTATTCCCTCCATTGCTACCAAAACACTAATGTTTGCTTAAATGGCCACAGATTTCAAATGTAACAAGAGTCAAGGGAACTTTTTGATGTGAGCTGTGAAAACTATGCTTACATCCCAACTAAGCTGTGTTTGAAGCAAGTTTTAATACACTAATGTTGTTCCTTTGGCAAGTGGGGGCTCGGTATCCAGGTAGCTCAGGAGTAGCATTAAAATATTCTCAGCTGATGCCAGAACAGAAATTAATTTGATTAAAGGTACAGCTCAGTGATACAGTTTAGCTGATGAAACAAGCTTGCTTCTGCTGAAAGGGTCTCCAGCTCTTCCCTGCCAGCCTCTAGATCCGCTCCCCCACCCCCACCCCCGCTCACCTCAGATATATATTAGCACCATAAGGTTTGAGAGACATCAAACTTAGCTCAAGGGAGGGAGCCAGAGGAGGTAGCTAGGAGGCAGGGAGGGAGGAACACGACTCCCAGCTATTTCTCACTCCCACCACAGCCCTTAGGTTGGCTCCTCTGTCTTGTCAAACTGTACCACAGGATTCCTTTGGCAGCTGATGTAGCTAGTAAACAGCAACTCCATTAGTAAATAGTAAGTCCCAGTTAAAATTCTTTTCTGACAGGGATTTCTCAGACAATCTGGGAGGAGAACTTACATTTCCTGGGTTTAGCTGGGATTCGAATCACAGTGGGTTTCCGGGCTAAAGCTGGCTGAGCTGCTTGTTCCTTTGCAGGTTCACTTTTGGTGACAAACTGAAATGGATCTAAAATGAAAAAAAAAAATAAAAATCCAACACATTTATTTGTTGAACACAAATCTCATCAGGTATTGCTTTCATTATTAACGACATTTATATTTCACACCCAAGGAAGTCATAAAAAAAAGATCTAAATCAGGCTGATGCAAGTAGCGTACTCAGCTCTTTGTAAATAACATGTTTCTTCTGTACATCTGCACTCATAGTTGACTTAACATAAACATGCTCCAGATGCCTTCTGGGATTATATAAGCCACTGAACAAGAAGAACTGCATTGCTTAGTAATATGGACCTGAAATCAGGATGGCTTTAGGGAAACGTTTTCAAAGCAGTTGCTCTGATATGCAGACATAGCTGTGAACACATTCACTAAGAAGTTTTTATCAGTAAAATCTTTCCAAAGCTAAACAATCGGCACTGCAGCAGACAAAATTCCTACGGAAACAAAACAAACCAAAGCATTTAAATATTACTGATTACAAAATGTTTTTGCTGTAGAACAACTAATTCCCTGGAAGATTCTGCATCGTTTTGTTGATTATAAACCTGGTGTCATGGGAGACACTGATTCAGACCGAGGACTGGGAGTTGTGCCTGAGCTCTGCCCCTGCCCATATCACTCACTCCTCTACAAGTCTGTCCAATCTTTCCACCAGTAAGACAGGAGCAATGTTTTCTATGCTTCACAAACTTAAATACTAGACTCTTATTAATAGGCACAGGAACATATGCACATGTAGAAGACAGCTGTAAAAATACTTGTACATAAATAAAATCCAAATCACCAAGTTCTTTCTCAAGTACAGCTTCATGTCAAAGAGCAATACTTCATTTATATCTCTTCTCTGTTGTTAACAACTGCTACCTTTTTCTCTGAAGTTACCAAAAACTGCAGTAAAATGGCAATGCTTAACGGTATCGTAAATGTGTAAAGCAGAAACTGGAGAAGCACTCCAGATAATAAATTCTCCATGACACATATTCATAGCCCCAACAACCGAGTCTGATCTCCTCTGGTGGCCTTTTTAGATGTGTAGCTCAATGAGATGTTATTTATGGACTGTCTGAATCTCAGAGAGGAAGTATGCTGGGCATCTTTTTAAATTCTTCAGGACTTTTTATAAAAACATACCTTTCTCGAAACTACCACCACATTTTCTGACAAAGTTGGAAGCCCTGTGTTTAATAAAACGTCTTCAACACTTACAAAAATTGATTTAAAAAATTATGTAATATGAAGTCATCATTTCTTACAGATAATTTTGGATAGCATAGCACAATGCAGTTTATCAAGACACTAAAAATCTGTGTCTGGAATATAGATAAGATTTAAGAAAATCCAGAAATACGGTATTTATTTATGAACAACCTCATTAAAAACCTTTCAGCATTTTAATTAAAAAAGACTTGGCATTTTTAGAGAGAGGGGAAGAAGACCAAATACATCAAGCTCTGTTGTTTTGGGTTTTTTTTTTCAAACCAAAAATAGCCCCGAAGTCATTTCGGAGAGAGAAAACACTGTAATACTGAGCTGCTGAATAGCAGTGTAATGGACTGTCCTGTCACACACACAAAATGGCGGTCACAGCTTCCCCAGCCTCTGTGCTGCTCCTCCTTGCTGGGTGCTTCTGCCTGCAGCTGGCAGCCCCCTCTGCCCATGCCCCCAGCTCCCGCTGCCAGTGCACGGCTGTAGCAACAGCAGGGACAACATGCTGCAGTGCCCATGCGTGTTCACTGCTGCTCAAATGTGTGTCCCCCCCACTAGCCCCCTCCCTTGTCTTAAGGCTCTCTTTGTAGTCGTATCCATCACATACAGAAGTGCCACGGGGGTTTATGCCGTGATCTTTTTCAAAGGCAAGACAACCTGCCTGCCTACAGGCTCCCCAAAAATCTGCCTGGGTACCTTCATGTCACATTTTAATCATGAATCAAAGCACATGAATTCCTTCTGACAGGCTGCTTGTAAACAGCTTCGAGCATACACTTCAGGTTGAAAAGATCATGAGAGGTCAATGATTTCTCTACAGCTAAAGGTATAAAGGCTATAGTTAAAAATAAGCTCCGTTACCACCTAGACAGAAGATGGTTCCATCATGTTGTACCCAAAGACACTGGCACATCCAGAAACTAGGTACAGGTAACCCACAATATTTTAGAAGGTAAGGGTAAAATTTATCATGCTGATTAAGTAATGGATTAGCACTCATCAGCGAAATGTTTAGGTCTCTTCAATGGAAGCTGCATCAGAACTAGGGTTTTTCTAGAGGACTTGAAAACACAGACCACAAGAGGGGTGCAACATTCTGGCACTACAGTCACGACAAGAAACAAAAATCACAGTCTTAGAGCAAGCCTGTAGTTCTAATTTTCTTTTATTCCTTTATACCTATGTCTGCTAGCTACAATACTAACATTTAAATTGCATTAAATAAATAAGATTTACCTACTCTTGCACCGATGTTCAGAGTGACTTTAGCGTGGCTGAAAAAAGAAAACCAAACCTGGGGTTTCTTTTCTCTTTCAGTTATCTGGCAACTCTACAACAGATTTGAGGGGGGACCCTGGTGAGGCAGCACGGCAGCTGGGCCTCAAAGCTGCACTGGCCCCTTGGGAAGCTGGAGACACAGGGCAAGCAGAGGAAAGGTGAGCAGGGCTAAGTCACGGGCTCCTTGACTACAGCAGGACCATAGGGAACGCACCAGCACGTGGAGCACCTCTCAAGGTAAGGTTCTGCCAAGGTTAAGGAAGTTCTGCATTGAACAATGAGGAAACAGTTTTTCAAAGCCTTCATCTTATAAAAGAGTAGACCGTGAAACCAAGTGGAGATGCTCTAAATACGAAACCAATCACAGATCCGCATTCTTGTAAATTTACGGGAGATTTAAAACTGTACAAAATTGCTGTTTGTCAACTATTAATCACTGCTATGCATAGAAATGGTTTTCTCGACCACTCAACAGTTGGCAAGAAGGTATCTACATCAATAAATCTGAGAAGTAATTTTTAAGTCTGAGAAAAGTAATTTCTAAGGTTGAGAAAACCATTTGATGAACCTTAGTTTTCCACTCATTATCTTATGTTCAATTATACTGTTGTCACCTCATAATTAGTTTAAAACTCATTACCTTGTTTGTGTTCTTCCATTCCCCAGTGTTGGGTTTGCAGCAGGAATTGGCTGACTAAACGACTGTGCTGCTTTGTGCAACGGGACTGACTGCTTTGTGCCGTGGGACTGACAACATATCAAATTTTTAAGTTGTTTAACAACAATTGGGCATCATTTGAGCATAATTCAGTGAGGTGTGAAAACAAAATTGTTAATATACTCATTTAAGGCTTCTCAGCTCAAGGAAATTAATCTGCAAGGCATTTTTCATAACACATATCAACAGACTTTATCGTTTTATTTTTTTATTAAACTTGTATAATGATGCTTAAAGCCTGTGTCTTCCTCAGTCTCACTTTTCTACTGCTTCTGTTTCAAAGGTTTATGTGATAACATGTATTAATGTGCTTATTCACAGGAAAAACAAATGAAAGCTGTGTATTCAAATACACCATATATCATCTCTTTCTTCTACCAGTTTAGGAGAGACAGCTTTCTTCCCCGTCTGATTTACCATCCTTGTTTAAAATAAAAAATTAAGGAGGTTACAGAACAAACATTAGGTTTTGCCCATGTGAGCAGGACAGATGGATACCCTTCTGAAATATTTATCGGTAGTCTTTAAGTAAGTGACAGGAAGGTGGTAACAGACATCTCAGCAGCAGTAAGGGTAATCTCCAAACAAATCTGATGCGGAAAGCTAAAAGCACAACTAGTACTATCTGCTGTGAAGATGCTCAGTCCTGCAAGAAGTACTCTCAGTACAGATAAGAACAATGCACTATGATAGGTGTTGATGCTGACATTACAACACTTGCTACTACAGAAGTACGCAACTGTGTCTACTTTCAAAGTTTAATTAAAAAAAACTAAATCAGCTGTTCCAGGCAAAGCTCACACATTCTCTGCACATAGCACAGTATTGTTATCAGGGTCTTCCAGGCACAGAGAATAAAGCCAAGCCTCATCAACAAATGGTTTTATTAAACCTAGCCCTCTGGTACTTGTGGACACATACTTGGGGGAAGATTTTCAACAACAGGCCCCCACCAGTAAATATAGCTGGACATTTGATGGAAACCTGACAGCTAACATCCCAAAGAGGAACGGGGTCCGTGCTGAAACACTGTGAAATGCTATAGCCCAAGTCTGATGTTCACTGAGATGTTTTAAATCTCAATCTATTTACAACTATAAATAGACATATTAGAGAGGTATCCTACCCAAATTCCAGCATTAGTGATTTTTCCAGTTTTCTCCAATATTTTTCATCATAAAAATTAACATTTCACCGTTCTCAGAAATAGTATTTTTGACCCAGAGAGAATAATATAGACTACACCACCTTTATCCAATTATGCAATTTGCAGCTCCCTCTGCATGGAAAATTGCCACGATCTGGTCATGATGATGTCTCTTAATAGACTGGGAAATTAGAAAAGAAAAAGGGGATGGGAGGGTAAGGGAGAAGAGAGAGAGAATGGGGTGCAGGCTCATTCAGGATGTAATCAGTGCATAACCTGAAAGTAAGCTCAGGGGAAACTTGGGCTTCTCAGCATTCTCCTAACACTCAAATAAAAAGAATACAGTATTCAGGAGTACACTTAGTATGGATTCAGACTTAAAATTGGAGCATAGGCAAGCAAATCTGCTATGAAAACATTCTAAGATTTCTTTCTCCCTGGTCTTCACAGAGTTTTTCATGAATAGCCCAGTTATTTTGGTAGAGGCTACGAACAGACTATGTGGTCCTGCTTTATTCAAAGATTTATAGTTTGTCAGGCCAAGGAGATTTGCTTTACCTGATATGGCACATTTAGTCAAACAGGTACTTGAGCAGGCTGGTGAAAATTTCTTATATGTAACAACCTTTACATATGAGTAGCTTTTCCAATGTTGTTGCCAAAGCATTAATTTTTATTTCTGCACCTGCTTATGCTGTTCTATCAAAAGCACACAACACTGAAGCAAGCACACAGTAATTTCAGAAAGCTTTATCTTGAGGATTATCCTTCTTCCTGGAAACATTATGTCCAGATGCCAAAACAGAAATCTCAAACTTCCCACACATTAACAAGAATTTTTAAAGACAGCTGTGTGAAGACTTCAGGACAGGAAGAGGTTATCCAGCAAAATTTATTGCTACACAGAGCAGAGAAAAGCTAGTGAACTACTTGCACTGGTGTTCAGGCATTGCTCCCTGTTGACTGCTGGCATTTGATGGATCACCACAAAAAGCAAGGCAACTTAAGGCTAGTGATCACTATTTTTGAGGAACGAGTCCAATCCAAAGAATGAATGATGTCTACAGGATTCACATGCAGTTTGCAAAAGGAGCCTAGCCACCATATGATGAAAGTGCATGCAGTCAAAGAATTATGTAGAGTTTGATATTCCCTGGAAAGTATATTAAAAAAAAAAATAATCCTGAGAGATGCAACAGAAGATCCAACCTAAATGTACTTGTTGAAAATGTAAGATGTCCTTAACTGAGCAATGAAATATCTCACCCACAATGTTAGAAAGTTGGAAAGCAGCTAAAATAAAATCTGCTACTAGAACAGCAAAATTTCTTAGGCTATTGTAACACTTAATGACAATACAAGCATTTATGGCGTGGAAAACTCAATGCTACATTGTACACAAAGAAAGATATAAATGGACTTTTTCCAAGCTTTCAGCACTTCTCCCCCAAACCGCAGGAATGCCCACACTTGCCATCTGTGTATATCTAAGAGCACAACTATTTGGTTCATTGCTAGCTTGTCCATACTAGTAAAGGTGACAGTAATTACACTACTTGTAGCAAAAAAAGGAGTGCTTATACCACCAGCACGAGCTATTATGTGAGAGTTTGGAGGCTACTGGTCCATCATTCATCTATTTTGCCAGTTGAAGTAAGACTAGGGTAGTTCAGATTGCAAAAGCCTTCAGGAGGTGTCTAATCCAACCTCCTGCCCAGAACAGGTCAGCCACAGGGTCATGTTGTTAGAAATTGGTTGCATAACCTGGTCTAACTTCAAAAATTGCATGCCAGAGAGTATTTGAACATACAGTGGGTGACAAAAAAAACCCACACACTCAAATTACCCTGGAGATTAAGAAACGCAGCCTTGTCCATTCTTGCCAGGTAGTGAATGCTTGCTTTTTCGTTGGCAAGAGATTCAAGTTCACGAAAACAGGTAAGCTGGAAACCTCCACAGCTGACGAAAGCAGTAGGGGATAGAAAATCTTTTAAATGGAAGTGTGAAGGTCAAGTGTGAATTTATAATATTGTTTAAAATACCTAGCTATCCCCTTGCAAGAATCTCACATGCTTTTAGCAAAGGAAAAAAAAAAGGTTTATTTATAAACACTTCTTTTAAATAAGCATTTTGCTGTTGTTTGACAATCTTTCTGATCAAAGGATATCTGCATTTTAAGCGTTCCTGTCAAGTAAGCAGATTTAATCATCAGAGAAGACAGTTATTATTAAGAACATTATTACTTGCATGTTACCACTTAATAGTATCTATAGACACGGAACTCAAAAGCAAACTCATCTGCATTTGACAAGCTAAAGGCTCCTCATCTATTATGTAGCTATAATTTAAAAACCTGATTTGTTTCCTGAAACTAGACATAAAGCCCTCTCCTGTGGCAACAGTGGAGTCACTTGCAAGCTCCTTGAAGGCTCCAATTTATGTTTACTAAGCAAACACCTGTAATGTCTGAAGGGTTAATGGATGTTTGTTACCACTCCTGTTGGGGATTGCCAACCCTGTAGCAAAACCAACTGGACACAGCACAAACCTGTACCTCCACTACTCCACCCCACAGGAGCATGTCTTCAGGTAAATCTCTTTTTGCCAGGGATTAAGCTGGGGATGATACCTTTGATATATTTCTGGGGATGATACCTTCGATAGTAAGCAAAAAAGGAGACAGGTGTCTTTAAAATAACCGCAATAAAGAGTCATCAGAAGTAACATAGCAGAACCCTAAGAAAAGCTGCATTATTTTGAAGATACGTCTGGACTAATCTACCAGTTAGAACTATTTCAGTTCTTTTTTTTTCCTTTTCCTTCCTGAGGAAGCAATTAAAAACAAGCAGCTGGGCAATATCCCCACAGCAGACAAATTTGGAGTTACTCAGGCAGCAGTTTTTCTGAATTGACTACAATGTGATACAAATTCCACCATTCATGCCACAAGAAGGAACAATACCCACAAATGGGCAGCAGCACTGGTTTGGTTGGGTTGTTTTTTTTGCCATACAAGCAGAAATGAAGTTTTGTACTATGTTGAAATAGCTAGCTAGATAAACAGACAGATAGGCAGATAAAACAACTAAGAAATGCAGTAGTCATATTACTGTTAGAATTGAATACACTAATATGACAAAGATATCCAAAGAGAGAGCTGTCTCCTGCTGGTAAGGTAAGGCTCTCTCTGAACTACTTTTCAAAGCATTTTGTTTAAATTGAGTTCTGGTACAGTAGGCACAAGCAATCAGTAAATTATATGCTGTTTTAGAGACAGACAGACAAGACAAGAAAGAAGAATAACTCTTACAAACGAAAAGAAATAAAAACATTCTAGCAAGATCACCTCCAGGTTTTAATTTAAATGCTGTGCTTTTAAAGGTACTGTTACCATATTTTCTTTGTCCAAAATACACATTCTCGGAACATTAAGCAAGCAGGCACACTACATGCTTTAACATAGCAACTAATACAAGCTATGGGTAAAATCATGGATCTTCTGAAGCCATGAAATTTACACTCAGTTCAACTTGCACTAGGATTTCATTTCCAAGCCTTTGTAAAAGTGGATTAGTGACAAGAGAGCTCACCTGACAGATTACCGAAACTTTCAACTTCCATAAACTGCACAAATCCCTTTTCTGAGCTATAAGGAAAGTGTAAAAATGCCCTAGATGAACCAAAAGATCACAAACTGTTATCAAAGCATTAACATCTCAAGATTTAGAGTCCCAAACAGATACCTTCACATTCTCAATAACGGACTTGAACACAAGGGATTTCATTAGGATACAAATGGCTTTGAACATTATCTCCAGCCAGCCTCTGAGTCCAAAATTACAGCACTTAAAACTGGCATCAGTTTTGGCTGCTGATGAAAGAAGCAGTTCTACACACCTGTCATTCCTGACTTCTTTCTGGAACTTCCCTTGGGCCAGCATCAGAGACAGAAGCTGGATGCAAGGTTCTGCCACAGTTCACCTCCAAATCTCAGAGCTGTTGAGCTTCCAAAGCGCCCACAGACTTCAACTGGAAGAGCGGATGCTGAAAGCTCTGAAAGGGATCTCGGTACCCAGCCTCTATTTGCACCAGAACAGCTTCCCCTCTCCATATAGGTCAGACAAAGATAAAATTATTAATGTTTGGACAAGGGCAAGTTGACTCTACTAACAGCTGTGCTGTTGGAGATGCTGTCAAACGCTGATGAAACCCATGGGATTGCCTGAGGTAAACTTGAAAGAAAATCATCCAGCTAGCTCTGAAGTTAAAACTACCAGTTAACCACTGACAGTTAAACAGGTGAAACTATAAACTGCTTTGTTGCCAACACTGTTGATCTTAGCTCATAAATAATATTCAAATCCTTTTCATTACTGTGGTGATGGCAGTCTTCTGTTAGAGGAAGCTGATGTCTTACATCAGTCAACTAAATCGGTGTGGAGACTGAATTTGTCTTGCCTGGTCCACCTTTTGCTATATGCTCACTCCAACTTCTGTGCCCCCCTCCTCATCTGACTGCTTTACCTTCTCACTTTCACATCAGGTGTTAGCAGCAGCAGTGATCGATCAGTCCAGTTCTATTTACATTAGTCTGAGTACCAGATGGGGTTGTGCTGTATCTGAAAAAAACACCCTAAATTTTGTGAATGCTGTAACCTGTAACACTGCTCTTTGAAACTAAGCACCAACAGCTTGTTTCTCAAACAGCACTGCGTAAAAGCCTTCCTCCTTTCCTAGGGTTGCCATAACAACAAACAGAGTGCTGTCATTTTGCTAAATAACGACAATGACAAATACGTAAGAAACACAAAGGTCTGGGGAACTGGGAGCAAGATTAGACCTTCTCTCTTCTTGACTTTACAAAACATTTTACTGTGGATTCATCTTGCAAATCCTAAGATGTTCCTATGGGAACATGAGAAATAGCTAGTGTTAGTGCTTCGTGTTGCCTCATTTTTCAGAAGGCCAGCGTACTTGTGGATGCTTTGTCAAGACATAGCACAACATTAGTAATCAAGAGTAGAGGGTATTATCTCGAGCTCACAAATGCCTGTGAAAATTTGGAATGAATCCTAATTTTACAGTGTAATAAAGCAATAATGCTGTCAGACATTCCTCTTTAGTAGGTAAGAAAGGGCTGCAGCAAAGATGCCATTTTATTGAGTGAATAAAATCATGGACAGGTGATTCAAGTTGTCAGGAAACTATTCTCTGAATAATTCTTCTTTTAACCATGAGAATGTAAAGTATTCTTAATTACACCAAGAATGACATCTAGGACGCCAACCAGAAAGACGAAGACTGACATTCTTACTACTTCATCATGAAAGCTGTTTTTCCCAGTGATTTTCATTTGAGCTCACTCAACCCCTGATTTAACAGAAGAATTAATGTTATTTAATTTTTCTGGTTGGGCTAAAGGCAGTCTTTTACTGTACATAGCCAAAACATAATTTTTTTTAATGCACTTTCAAAATGTAAGTATTCTCTTTTCTTGCCTACTGCTTAGAACAGTTACATTTTCCCCTCTGCTTCTTGCATACATTAATAAAATAAAATGACTGAAACTACAAAAGTTTTACCCTATGGAAAACAAGAGTCATCCCTTGCGCTTCTAAAACCATCACATGCACAGTGCCTGTCCACAACTCCGGTCTCCAGACACAACGACCATGACTGTTTCCAGCTAGACACTGTCAGTGATATACTTCCTTGACAAAAGTACAAACCACCTCTCCAGTCACCCTGTAACCCTTCCTCCTTCCAGGCTTGGTACAGCTTCTGCAGCGTTCCTGGGATCTCTCAGTCCAAAAAAAACCCCAGACTTGTATCCATGTTGACCTAATCCCCTCTCCTGCAGGATCTTCTTTTGCCTTATTTCACTGCTTTCATAAGCTTCCCTGAGGTCTGTATGCCCATACATATCCATCTTAACAGTTCAGGGATTTAAGGGACTTTTGACATCTGCCTTGGGGTTTTTACGCCAATACAGAACAGAAACAGTAGCAAACCAGAACTTCATCTAACAACAGAATCTACAAATGGCAAAGAAATCACATTTCTGAACAATCATTAATAGCAACTTACTGTGACAACTACACAGTATCTACGCTGCTCATTTCAGAAAACTGAGATGTTTAATGATAAGTGAGGTGTGGTGGGCTGACCCTGGCTGGATGCCAGGTGCCCACCAAAGCTGCTCTATCACTCCCCTCCTCAGCTGGACAGGGGAGAGAAAAATATAACAAAAGGCTCATGGGTCAGGATAAGGGCAGGGAGAGATCCCTCAGAAATTACTGTCATGGACAAAAGAGACTGACTTGGGGAAAAATTGATTTATTTTATTACCAATCAAATCAGAATAGGGTAATGAGAAATAAAACCAAATCTTAAAAACACCTTTCCCCCACCCTTCCCTTTTTGCCGGGCTTAACTTCACTCCTGATTTTCTCTACCTCCTCCCTGCAACTGGCACGAGGGAAGGGGGGTTGCAGTCAGTTCATGGCACGCTCTCTCTGCTGCTCCTTCCTCCTCAGCAGGACTCCTCACACTCTTCCCCTGCTCCAGAGTGCGGTCCCTCCTACAGGAGACAGTTCTCCACTAACTTCTGCAATATGACTCTTTCCCACAAGCTACAATTCTTCATGAACTGCTCCCACATGGGTCCCTCCCACAGGGTGCAGCCCTTCAGGAACAGACTGCAGGTCCGATGGGGGCTCCTCTGTCCACAGTTGCCACAGGCCCTGCCAGGGGTTTGCTGTAGCACAGGCCTCCCCCACGAGGTCACAGCCTCCTTCAGGCACCCACCTGCTCTGGCTGGGTTCCTCCATGGGCTGC
>JAVJGJ010000001.1:76456200-76469417 GCA_035590215.1 Microhierax caerulescens
CCCCGGGCGCCCCCCCCCCCCCAGCAAAACCTTGCCACATAAACCAAATACATGAGGTTAAAAAAAAAAAAAAAAGAAAAAATTAAAAATCACAGCAAGTCCTTTAAATAAGCATTTTGTATGATACACCATCTGTTTTAAAGCAGAACTTGACCTGGATTACAACGGGGCTGCTAAGCTAAATCAGGACATTCTTGAATACTAAGAAGGAAAAACCTATTGCTATAAAATTTAATGAAAGCCCAACACTCACCTGTGTCTTAAACTACCAAAAAAAAGCATTAAAAAAATTCTACCCCAAGCACTTAATGGACTCAAACAAGGTTTATGAAAGGGATGTAGTGGTAGTAATAAATCTGCACATATGTAATAATTGGTTTCACTTATTAGAAAAATTTGAATTTGCGTAACAAGCATAGAGTCGCATGACAAGATAAGACAAAGATAGGAAAGAGAAAATTAGCAGGCACTGGTGACTTGGGCAGAGTATCCCAGTATGTTTGATCACAATTTCCCCTAAATGCCACAAACCTTGCTGCTTCTCTAGATGACTAGGTTTCCACTACAGAACTTCAGGCACTCCAATAAATTAGTCAAATTAGATGGCAAGAAGTCAGATGTTCCAAATTCCCCAAAGAGAATTGTGATACATTCTGGAATGATATCTAGTGTACATCAACAAATCTTTTATCATTATTTCAGTAATCACGTAATAAATCCAGCAGGCAAGTTATGAGTTTTATATAGCCTTGAAGCCTCCTGAGTCTCAAAATTCAAGTAATTTCATAGCGATGTTGATGTATTATAAACCCAAGAATTTCATACATACACATAAACCCCATCAAGACAAGTAGACATAACCCACACAGGCTCATACACCTGCAAAGAGTAATGAACCACAGTGACAGTTTGAAAAAATTTCTTCTTACCTGCTGCTGCTTCAGAACTGATGCTATCTTTAACTACACAAGTTGGACTTAGGGGCAAAACATCATCATCAAAACTGATCAGGTCTCCTTCCACATCTAGTTTATTTTGCAAAGTAGGTGCTGAGGAGTTGGCTGCAGGTGATGATTCCCCCAGAGACTTGAAAACGTTTTCTTGGCCAGATACAGAAGCCCGGGGGGGAGCAGCAATCGGTTTTAGTGAGGCCAAAGGAAGTGCAGGATTTTCTGCATAAAATGACTTTTTAGGAACAAGAGGCCTTGGAGCAGGAACAGGAAATTTCTTCTGTCCATCGCTGTTCTCTGCAACTGATCCACTCCTTGCATCAAGAAAATCACTACTACTACTTTTAACAAGGCCAGGTTTTGGCTTCTTTGGCAGTTCGGGTTTGGTTATAACACTGCTCCCAGCTACTTCAGGTTGAGGCTGCAGTTCCTTGGAAGGTGTTGATTTGCTTTCTGTCCATGCATCCCAGTCTCCTGAAATTCTGCTTACCCCTGGCTTTGGAGCAACTACTGGCTTCTTTGCAGTAACAGGTCTTGGGGCAAATGAACGAGGAGCAATTTCTGGCTTTTTTGATAATCCTGAGGTATCATTAGTTCCTTGGGATTCAAAAACTTTGATCCTTGAAACAATACTGTTTTGGCTCTTTTCTGTACTCATGCTGTCCATCACCAAGTGATTGTCCAGTAAGCTATCATCTAAGAGAGGTGACTCCTGAACTGGAGGTTGCTGCCTTTTTGTGGTAGGCTGGTTCACTTCTTCTCCATTGTCTATCGTATTTTCAATATTTTTGACCACAGGTCTGAGATTGCTTCTCGATCTTGGTTTTGGCACAGGACATATCACAGCACTGGGATTTTCTTGGCACCTCTGACCTTCAGAAGTTTCGAAGACTATTAAGGGATTCTCATTTTCTGAAGGAGACCTATTCAAGAGAGATGCAGAAGGCCTAGGAGGTTTAAGAGGACTCTGCCCTGCTAAGAGAAAAGGAAAATGGTTTAGTTATCTATTCCAGAACACTTTATTTATGTTATTTTTTGTAAGCAATCAGGATGGTAAAAATTATGTTTTCACTCAGAACTTACTGCTGCTTGGTAAACCATAGATGTCTTTTTAAAAAGATGAATGAAAAACATATGAACTATAGGAAAAAGCTGAAGATTGCTGAAATGCACGGTTATCCACATATTGTGAGTTCAAAACTACTTGTTAGCTTAAAGCATGAGGGGCATGAAAGCAACATCTAGACTAAAGAATAGTACAGTAACTTCCCCAGCTTGGTTTGACCACTTTTCAGTCTGAATGTGTAACTCTGATGCTATTCTGATTGAACATCTGAGCTCCTCTGGCCCTAAAGCAATTGTTATTATGGCTGAATTGAGCAAAACTTCAAGATCTAATTACAGTCTGACTGTGAATGCAGTGGTAGTTCATCAGAAGACACATTTTTTACATAAATTTACAGAAGTAATCATTCACAGAAATGTTACCGTTATTCATATTAAATGCTGCACAGACCAATAATAAAGGACATCATCAGGAGACAGAGTAAGGTTTCATCAATGAGAAATCCAAAATAGCCTCACCTGGATAGCCTGCAGATTCCCAGTGTGTAGGCACACTAGTCTTTACATTACTTCCTGGCAAACGGCTGATTAGTTCCTCCGGAAAGTCAGTTTGTGTTGCAGAAGTAGTGGTGTGTCTAGGAGCAGCAGCATTATTGTTATTTGTTGTATTGACTTGCACTTGATTGATTTCTTTTATCACCTGCTCGTATGATGGTGGAAGCTACAAAACAGAGATATATATTAATGGACGCCCAGATGTGATCCTTCAAACAAAAAGCACATCAATTTAAAAATACTGAATTACCATATGCAGAGGAAAAGAACATTGTCACAGTCTTTTATCCAATATGATGAAAGCCTAAGCAAGCAAAACCCCTATTCTTCTCTATCTTAATGTGCTTTTTACCTTTGTAAATCAAACACATATCATGTAAATTCACACTCACCTCAGCTGGAATATGCTCATTTCTCCTCCACTGAGCATGAGATGAAGCAGAAGGGAATCCTAATCCTTGAGGAGCAACAGGGCTTGCACCTGGAAACCAGGAGGATGGCCGGAGGGGTTCAGCAGCAACTATTGTAATTTCAGGACGCCTGGAAATGAAGGCAAAGGGGAATAATTACCTAAAACATTTAAAAATAGTTCTTTTAAGTACAAAAGACCAAGGTTTTCTCTGCATGGGAAATCAAAATAGCTCAGGTCTTTTTGATTTAACCTGAGATGTTTTTCCCTGCTTTCAAAGTAACTTACCTGACCTTTCTAACAAGCACTTAAGCTTCCACTCAAAGCACCTAATTAAATGCCTAAGCCAAAAAGTAGGTTTATTGGCTTCAGTGAAATAATTTACATGCTAAAAGTACTTCAGCACAGGTGTAACTCAGATGAAAGAAGTCTCACTGTTCATGAAATAAAGAAAACTAACCATGTGTTTTCCCTTAGCCTGCTACCATATGAAAACAGTAGAAACCAGATGCTTCTGGCTGGCTACCTAAAAGCTTGTCTATCCTCAGACCTCGAGGGAAACCTCCCACTGTGCTCAGCAGGGCAGAGCAAGCCTCATAGGCTTTTGGGACAGGGCCTATGTCCTTACAGCATCTAGTACCATAGGGATTTCTGTGGCAGTTAAAGACCTATAGGTACTACCTCTGTTTTGTCACTGTAACAACTGCCTTAGAGCATAGTAAGCTGCAGTGATGGCCCACGTACCCAGACCATGGCCCCAGAGTATCACTGATCAATCTAGAGTCCTACACAAAATACATTTTGAGGAGTTTTGTGAGTAGATGAAACACCGCCTATAGAAGCTTCTGTCTGCTGACAGAAAAAAAAAAAAACTGCAGAAGTGTAACTTCTAAAATTAGTGTAAAAAGAATTTTTCAAAAAAGAGGGCTACAGTTCCTTCACACCTGAAAGAATGGCAGACTCAGTTCACCAGCTATCCAGGTTCGTGACCTCTTTTCTCAATATCCTTTGAGAAACTGAAAGGAGGCAAGAAAGTGTGCTTATTGGCACTGTGAAGTGATCCTGTAAATAGATGTCAGGAAAGTAAAACAGTTCTGCAGAGGTTGGATGGTTGGTTACATTCTTTTTTGAAGACACACAAAAGTTGATGAGAAAACTCCTCAAACTCTTAACCTACCCTGTGTTTAAGGATCATGATATTTTTATTTTATTCTGCCTAATTTATTTTCAAACATACTAAGAAAAGAGAGGGAGAAAAAAACACCCTAGAGGAGAAAGCCATAAAAAGTAATACCATGACAGAATCTAACAAGTTTTATAGTTACATCTAATTGTAATAAAAAAAACATCATCATACCTTCTATCCCTCTGCTGTTCGCTATGGCTAGAGGTCCGAGAAGCTATTTAAAGAAAAGAAACAAAAGTTTTGAAGAGGTTAAAATATACTGTCACAGCAATAAGATAATAGCACAGCCCTTACCAATCCCCTATCAATGAAATGGAGAACATACATTCCAGATTTTAAGAGTGGCCAAGTTAAAAAAAAATAAATATTTGTATTAAATATGAGAAGTTATTAAAAGGTTTAGGGTGCTATTTCATAATGACTTAAGTCATTATATGTTCAAGTTACCACCAAGAGAGATGGTCCTGCCCCCTTTCTTCCTCACCACTTGTCCCTGCATTTTGCATTGTGGTGAACCTAGAGTTGAAACTTTTTAGCTGAAAAAATCCATGAATAAAACAAAAAGAAGAGTTAAACACATCTGGCTTTGCTTTTGATGGTTCACTTCTGAGACATGTTCTTTAAGCTTTTTTTCATCTCGTTTGTTTTAGAGAAATGAAAAGTACTAAGGCACAAAATTTAAGAAGATATTTCACCCTCCTTCATGTAAAAGGAAAAAATTACATGTTCCCAGTAAGAAAGTTCCTGAAGTTTAACCACTTGTGGATTAAAAATCAGTAACATTTGTGGCTGGTTTTTTTCAACTCATATGTTTTAAGTTACATAAAAGAAGTGAATCCTGACTTCTTCATTTTTCTATTTTTGCCATATTTACATTTAAATAATTTTTTCAATGGCCACACTATATTTTCATTTGTTTTCTTCAGAGAGAAAAGGAAATTATCTGAGGGACAAATTTTGGATAGCAATTGCAATTTAGGAAGTGGTAAAGTCTTATTGTGCAAAAGCTGACAATTACGCTGTTCCTGTGCCATCACAGAATCATTAGCTGCAATCAGCAAAGCATACTTGATTCAAGAGTCACATAGTATTGTGCCAGACATACCTCTTCCACAGGGCATTTTTGATGTGCACTATTCATGAGTGCTAGAGAAAAAAAAGAAGGGGTTACAGAAGAGGACGAGGAGGTGAAGGAAAACAAGCCAAGGCATCACAGTGCCAGAAACCATGATCAAATGAGTTAGTCACGCAAGGACAGTGCACGTGCCAGCTTTGTAAGAGGAAAACTGTGATGTCTATTCTCAATAGTGCATTAAATACTAAAATAAAAGCAGATTTCATTTCTAATCTCATGCTGATTTTAACAATGGCTGTTTAGAAGTTTCCCTTGCAATAAATTAACCATGAAGAATATAACTGAATATGGAAATGTCCACTGTAAGGCTCAACAAAGAGCCACTGTAGGAACGAGGAGAGGGAAGTCAAATTTCTTTGAATGCTTTGTTTACTTTAAAAACGTGGTTTATTTGGGTCTGCACTTTTTCCCTTCCAAAAACAATGCGTTACACTGAGAAGCTGATACTGATGCAAAGAAGCTGGGATCCCATAATTTATATTCCCACCTACTGAAGAGACATGGGCAGGCAGGTTGATCCCAGTAAGTGGCACACCTCAAAGTTTTGTGCATGACAGCACATCTCCTAAACCTGTTCTCTAAAAATTGTTTGGCTAAACCAAGTAAATAAAAATCCCTACGCCTCACCTTCACTTTCTTCTTGAGAGATCTTAACACAGCATTGATCTAATACACACATCAAAGAAAAAAAAACCAAACAAACTGACCCAAATCAACCAATTCCGAGATTACTTTTGCAAAGATGATGGATGAAAGCGTCCATTTGGTAAATGTATTCAGTACATCTGATTGGGGTACAACTGAATTACAATGGTAAGGGCATTAGAAATAAAAGCTAATTAATGAGTTATGTAAACCTGAATTGATAAACCTGTCAAACTCTGTCATTCTTTCTTCATTTTCAAATAAATTCTACATGGTGTTTTCTCCTGTGAAACTCTAAATGTACTTCTATTTATTAAAGTTAGTACAACAACTATGAAAAACCTAAAAAAAAGTCTAAAAGACTTATTTCCTTCTTAATATAGGTAAAAGAATTCCAGTATCTATGGATCTGGTATCTATGTAATCCATCACACTTCAAATTTCAAGTAAACAAGTGAATTAATTTGAAAACTAAACCTCTAAAGTATTTATATAAAAATAACTTTACTGGTAGATATAAATATGTCTCTTCACAAGGGCTAATATCAAAGCCATCACATATGTTTTTAGAATGTGCTCAATTCGGGGGCTGGGGCTGGGGGGGGAGAAAAAATTCTCCCAAGTATTTATGGAATCAAGATACTTCCACATACATATCCATTTAATATAAACATTACTTTCTTAAGGACCTCGACAGTATCCTTCCTTCCTTCCATCAATCACTCCCCTCTTTTTCCTGTCACATTTTCGTTACATCCACACTTTTAGAACATCTTTTGTTTTGGAAGTTCTTAAATCCACAGTAGGAAGAGAGGTAAAAGCTACTCCATCTTGGGCTCTCATGTATTCCTTGGAGTTTCATAAACGCTAGAGAACAGAAAATATAAACTCCCTAAACAGTCCTTGCTCCCAGACCTGTACAGCTTTTATACCTTTACCATTTCAGAGAAAGGAATTTAAATTAAAAAGTGTATGAGAGAAGACATGAATTTTTAGAATAGAGCACACACCTGATTTATAAACAAAACAAGACACCCATCGTCATTTTTCTGGCCTTGCGGTCTTTTGATCCCGTAAGTCTCTTTTTCATTCCCTTTGTGGACTGCCTTGAGAAAGTATGCTATTAATTTTTCCCCCAGATTTCAAATTATGACAGCTTTAAGATTTAAAAAAACTTTCTTCCATCAGGGGAGTCAATGGAAATGTATTTTAGTGCTCACTGACATACTGACAACTGAAGGCAGTTGGCTCCTCAACTTCCACACTAAGAAATGTTCAGGGTGAGAATTGTTGAGATTTT
Source organism: Microhierax caerulescens (assembly GCA_035590215.1). Classification (NCBI taxonomy): domain Eukaryota; kingdom Metazoa; phylum Chordata; class Aves; order Falconiformes; family Falconidae; genus Microhierax; species Microhierax caerulescens. The sequence continues at coordinate 76,463,446 of JAVJGJ010000001.1, forward strand.
CAGAAGCATATACTTAGCAGTATTTAAGTAAAAGCTAAGCAAAACAGTTAAAGGGTGGGCGAGGAAAAACAGTGCACTTTTTCATCTTATAACTTTATTGGTCTCAGGGAAAAGAAAAAAATGTCAAATCAACTCATAATATTGTCACTATTTACTTCCATTAGTGTCAATGAGGCATCTAAATGTGTTTAACCTAGTATAGTAGAATTTAAGCAAGTAAAGGATTAACAGTAATACTGTAAATAGAGGACAGATTAGTCACTTATAGGTTCATTTTCTGTACATATTTCTTACAAGCACTATTTACTGGGCTTTATTCAATTACTTTTGAATGTGCAGTTGTAAAGGGTACTCAGTTTGTGTTATATACTTATGTTTCAAATGTTTTTCCTCCACTGTTTCTTCTCTGGGTCCTACTTGTCAAGTGCACTTAACATGTTATTTCTATTTGAAACACACACAGAGTGGCACAGGGAGCATTTCAAGATACGAAATCAAGATGCTTGTATAAGTAAAACCATGAATATTGCCCATAAATTACAATGCTACAGACAAGCTTGTGGCAACAGAAGTCTGACATGTACTTTGCAGTCTTTGGAAGAGAGCTGGGCTAGAATTCACAGTCTTTCAGGCAATCTTTAAAGGCAGCATAGCGGCAACTATAAACCTCATTCAGGGATCTGCTCAGAGATACCATCCTGTTGTGAGCACTGAGTGCTTCCACAATATAGACACTGCAAAATAATATTCATGTTTCCATTAGTAAATCTATATGAAATACTGAAGAGTTTTGTCATTGCAGAGTGTTTTAAAAGCAAATTTCATTTTGCATTAAAGACTGGAACCATAGCCTCAAATAGCCCAAGCCTTGTAGGAAATCAAGCTCCAAATTTTTCTGATGATTTTTACTTATTGTCCCATCCAGCAGCTGTGAGTAAACATGATCCTCCCAATGAACTTTTTCAGTTAATTCATATTAACTATTATGAGTGGGTTTTAAAGTAATAATATTACTTCCTACAATGAGGATGTGTGCTAGTATTTAAAAACACAGCTTCTTTCAATGCTTTTCTAACACCAGGCTAGACATTTCTACTGTCAGTCCTATGAAATATGTAGACTATTAGACTGAGAAGTTAATTCTTCTCACTATATAGCTGCCTAGGAGTAAAGGCTATTCATTGTAGTATCTCAAGGACAGCTTCAAGTGTGGGCAAGCACTCCCTCCCCTACCTACCAAGCAACACACCGAAAGAGCTGCCAGAATGACCCCATGCAAGAGGCCATGCTTGCTGTCTTTGTCTGTTACATAGCTGGGAACACTGAAAGAATCAGGTAATCCTCAAGCCAACATCAGAAAAAAAATTCCAATTTCACCCAAAATCTGGTTAGACTATTTCTGTAGAAGTGGAGGTTCATAGTAAATTGGAAAATTTCATGCATTTCTGAAGTAAGAGTTGAAGCTTTTCTCCTGAACTATTTCTTGGCACAAGGGGGAGGCCTTGCTCCTTTTCTTTTGGTTCTGTTTCCAGGCACCTCTGGGAGATGTTAGATTGTCTGACATTAGAGCTGGGCTGATTTAACGCTTGAATGTAGCTAAAAGTGATGGTGATGCCCAATTTCCTTTCCAAACACGGACTTCTGTCCCCTTTGAACAAACATTAGTATTCAGTGTTAAATTAAAAAAATAAGCACTTTCTGTACATTTTTTGTCCACTTTATCTCCCTGAACCTGCTCACCTTGGGCTCAGATCACCAGCAGCACAGGGGAAGGGATGTGCTACCCCCAAGAGTGGTCTCTGTTTCCTGCCTCTGCTTCCCAGCTTCAGCTCTTCTTTGTGCAACTTCAGTGAGGGAACTGATCAAAAACAACCTAGAGGGGTCGATGGGGATTCCTCTTTCCACCCCCAGTGAGGTGAAATACCCTCTTCACAGCTGACCAAACCGTTGTGCACCAGAGGTTGGCATTGGTGCTGAATAAAATCTACATAACTACACCCTTAGAGCAAGCCTGTAGTTTCACTCAAATTTTACAATAAAGATTTATGAAGGCATTTCACTCCTTCCTACACCTTTCCTTGGGCTGTATATTCCTGCCTCTGCACTATTCCCTGCATTATGCCAGCGCAAATGTTTGTACAGATGGGGAGAGAATGAGGTCACAAAACTGAGAGCCAAAAGAACCTAGGAAGCCCCCAAACAAAACAAAAATGAAAAACAAACAAAACCCGCAGCCAAAAATGGCTGCAAAACTGCCAAATGGGAAGCCACAGCCTCAGCATGCATGCAAGCTGTATACAGGCAAATATGTGGCTGAATGAAGGATGTTTGCTTAGGACAGAATGAGAATGGAACAAGCTTGCAGGTTCTCCCAACGTTTTAGGGCAGCAAACTTGCTTCTGTAGCCCTGCTCCTTAATGCCACCCTATTCTGGAAGAGTGGAGAAGCAAGAGAAACCATTGTTACCCTTTGTCTCCAGCACTTGGCTTGCCTCTTTTTACTTCGGTTGGCATTCTTGTGCATGTTGCTGTGCTGGCATAAATGGAAATAGTTTCACTGATTTCAGCAGGAGCTGGATTTAGTGGTGTGTCCTGGCCAGAGATCATTATTAAAAAGCCAGGGGTAACTTTTGAAGAGTTGAGATTAAAAAATTACTCCTGAGCACATCTCATGTTCACATGCTTGTCTGCTTTTCTGAATTGTACTGAGTTGTCATACAACTGAAACAAAATGATACCGTCTTCCTATCCAGAGTTGTAGTAAAGACGGCTGAAAGAAAATAAAACCTCTTCCTCTTTGACCACAAGACATGGAGAGACTTATCAATACAATGCCATATATTGTCCACAGGTTCAAAAGTTAAAACCCTGCAAGTACCCATCATGTTTCTTGAAAATTAGAACTAAACAGCCCACAGAAGCTGTGATTAAGAAATAAAAATAGATTTCTAACTCTGTTAGGGAAATACACTTTTCCAGAGAATACCATACTTTTTCCAGATTAATGGCAAGAGGAGTTAGGAATTATTCAGGGTCCATTTTTAATTCAGGTACATCCACAGGTATGGTTACTGGCATACAAAGAACTATGCTTTCATAAATAATGCCTTGATATTTGCATGGGCTTTTTTTTCTAGCTTATTATCTAAATTATTCAATGGTACTTGTATTTCATCATAGTTATTTACATATTAATATTAAGTATAATGTTATAACATGAGCCAAAGCTTCTTGTCTAGGGTTTTTTTTTTTACTTGATTGTGCCTCAAAACAAAGTATCACTTGCAACCATATTTTCAAAAACACGGGTATCAATTGCTTAATGATCTTTTAGACATTTTCTCAGATAAAGTACTGGGGCTTAGGCAGCCTTGAATCAATTTCTGACTCCACCACAAAAGGCTGTCTCTGTTTTCCACTTTCCTATCTATGGCAGCAACAGCAGAGATAAAGTGCTGCATTTTAACTACAAGCACCATGTAAGATTTGCTCTGAATAATGCTTTCATGATCCCCTTTGACTGCCTCCAGCCTAATCCATACTAATGGGTCCCCGACTAATAGGCCCAGGAGAAACAAATCAGTAGTACATACACTAATTTATTTTCCCCCATTGCAGAATCCTGAGGGTTGTTTCATTAATATGAAATGGAAATCATGGGCAGAGAGGAAATAAAAATGAAAAGTGGAAGAAAGAAACAGCAGTAAAGTAAAATACTTTGGAAGATGAAGCTAAAGAAATTCTCTGCCGGGAAATATCATGAGCAGGGAAAGGGAAAAAGGAGATAAACAATGAAATCAGGGAATAAGAGTTTGGACTTTCATTCAAGATTTATAAACAATTTTTTGTTCTCCAAAGTGAGCCCAGTCCATGACTCTAATTGTGGTCAATGAGCACTTGATGCAGGTTTCTACTAAAATAGAACTATCTTCTACTTCATCAGGTGAACTAAAAACTGGTTGTGTGTTACCCAAGTTCTTCAGACATGGACCAATGACATCTGTGCACAAACGTATTAGTGCATAAATCAGAAAACATTAGTAACTGGCAAGAAGGAACAGTCTGTCAGCAAAGCAAAAAACTGGTCTATGTCAGGGGTCCTCAAACTTTTTAACCAGGGGGCCAGCACGCGGATACAGTGGCAGGCAGTCATCTGCGGCTGTTTGGTTCCCCCCCAACCCCTGGTGGGGGGTTCTGTAAATACCAGGGGGCTAGATTGAGGACCCTGGGGGGCTGCATCCAGCCCGCCGGCGGTAGTTTCAGGACCCCTGGTCTATGTGAAGCAAAAAAGAGAAAGAAATTACAGCCCTCCAGAAGCCTGCTAGCTACTTTGTTTTCACACGTAAAGTTAACCAGTTACTAAAAACAAAGACGTAGCAATCTCACAATATTATGGTTCTCAAAGAACAGGAAAAGTAGACTTACATCTCTTGATTGCTGCTCTTATGGATGACAAGGGTCCTTGGCTTAATGAAGAAAAAAAATATTACAATGTGGTTAATGCCTCAAAGAGAAAACAACTATCATCACATAGAAATTCCCCGTATATTGTAAAGGGTTTGCCGAGCACATTTTTCCCCTAGGTTGTTATCTTACAGAAACTTGTCCAAACCTCCTGGAGTATACAACTATACCCAACCCCTTCTAATGAGAACCAGATTACATCTTAGCTGCAAGACTCTGCAAAGATAGAGAGCCAATTATTAAAACAATTTTTTCTTGATTCTGTGCTGAAGTTCACATTCTGTCTCATTTGATGGGAAAACTTGGAGAAAAGCCTATGTGGGTGTGCATATTCTCAGATTATAAGCATTTAATGACTTAACACTCTTGTAAATAAATCTTACACAGCTGAGTAGAAACCCACAACCCCTTTGCTAAATATTTTCAACAATTACTTAACAACTTATCTTCCCTTTCAGTTAAGATTGCATTTTTCAGTAAGAACTTGGTGGGTGAGGTCAGACAGGAAGACAACGCAAACAAAAATTTGTTGATACACAAGGACAGAAAAATGTTTCCTTCTGCAACTCATCTGTTTCCTTGGTTAAGACTGAGGTTTCTGATGCTTCTCTTCTGAATGTCTCATATAACAGATATAGCAGTCCTTACTATTTTTGCAGGTAAAACCCAAAACTAACTTGGGATTATCATTTTCAGAAGCTGTTGCTAACTTGAAGAACATGGTATTAATAACCTGCCACTTGTGCAAAGCTACAGAGGAGATTAAAAAAACCAACACACAACTACTTCAGAGGACTTTTTTTTTTTTTTTTAAATACAGCAGGTAAAGAATACTTGGTGAGATGCCTCTGGAAGTCTTCATTAGTCTTTTTAAAGGCTGAGGATTATTAAGACAATGTATGTGGTTCAAATTAATACAATAGCTTAGTTACAACAGAAAGGTATACTAATCAAGTCTTTTCCAGAAACATCCCACCAGAGCCTTCATCAGCAGTGTAACAGCAGGAATGGTAGTACAGAGTGGGCATTAGCATTTCAACACTGCTCTCACTCTGCCTGCAGCAGGTGTGCAGCACACCAACTCCGTCAGGGCTCGGCTTAGCTCCACATGCACTTCCACTGCAATTGCCGACGGCTGCAATTACTCCAGTGGGATGAAGAATAGGGAGATTTGGAGGAGAGAAGAAAGAGACAGTCAAAAAGGACATGGATGAAAAATGTCTTCCCTCTACAGTCATTCTGAAAACTAATTAAGACTAGAAATGAATGTTGGTCTGACTGAACTGTTCTCTGAAATAGTTTGGCTAGTCTAGGATAAACAATGCCTATTTGTCTGGTTTCAGAAACAGTTCAAATGTGGCTTGGCCCCCATCCACACAGCTAGCAAAGCTGTGTTAGAAAACAGTTCTATCAGTCATATTTCACTGTGCACTGTCAGCAGAAATGGATTCCAATTTTCCTTCAAAATGTCCCATCATAATACAGCCTTATCTTTAAGAAACACTTTCA
>JAVJGJ010000001.1:76469427-76487767 GCA_035590215.1 Microhierax caerulescens
CTATGTTCCTCCCAGATGCACCCCAGACTCCTTTCTTAATTCCTTGTAACTCAAGTCTCTTTTGGATGTTCACTTTTGAAGCTTTATTCTTCTGCTTTCATTACTGTGAACAATTACAGTCTTTAGGATTTTACTTTAATCATATTTCATATCAGACAGGAAGGAAAGTGAAGTCTGGTAACATGAATCTGAATTTTCTGGAGTAGCAAAAACTCTCTATAGTCAGAATTTAAGATTGACTTTATTTTATAACAGAAAATTCGGAAATCTATGAAGTATGCACATTCAAGTACCAGCAAGAACCAAAAGGAACAAGTTAAGTTCTTTCTGCCTGTGGCACAAGCCCTTTGACCCATTGGTTTTAAAATCAAAATGCAAAGAAGAAAGCAGCAAAAGCTTTAATGAAACCAACCTAGTGAAGCTGAAGAATGGATATATCAAGAGCAAGGCAGTTCAAGAACGCAACTATCCATGTAATTTAGAACCCAGGATAACATGGTTCTGTTAGAAAATTTATGAGCTCACAGGCAAAACAAGCTGTTAGCAGATGGTTTTTCTTTTCCACTTTCCATTAACAGGTCAGCCATCAACAACCTTTTGGCAAAACTCTCCCCAGGAGAGTCTGATTTATATTTAGGTTACAATTATTTAAGCCCTTTAAAAACATGGAAACAGGAGTAGATATAGAATGTTTTTTTCCCCATGAAGCCTGTAAAGAACTGCACATTCCATAATGTTGTACACTAAACCCAGTAATTTAAATAAGATGCTGTTCTTGGGGAAGCTGGTGATTCTGCCCATACCTTATGCCGAGCTAATCCCTCCCTGTTCCACAAGCAACAATTTCTGGTCTCTTGTCCTGTCTTATGAAGAGAGAAGCGATAAGGTTATTAATATCCTTCTCTGCTCTACAATTAATGACACATTTTCTCTTAGGCTATCCAAATAACTAACACAACCAAACTGAGTTTAATTCTTCTACTTGATGAAGTAGAAGCTGCAGCAATTGCTCTACTGTATGGAGTCCCTGCCTCTTTCCCACCTCCCTCTCCTGTCCACAAGGCACAGCAATGAACCAGAGCACACAAAAATCCCTGCAAACACACATGTTGAGGAAAAAGGAAGAGGGAAGAAGTTTAATCCATGTGGGACCTCTGATCCTGGTCTCATTGAGACTCCCCTGACAGTTACACCTGAGGTGACAGTGTGACAATAACTAGCCCCTGGGGGTGGAGAACAGCAGCTCCTGCATCGCCCTGCAATGTACATAAGCAAAATCCTAACTCATACTGCTGGAAGAAACCAGTGCAGACAGCAGGAAGTTTCAAAGCATTAAAGACTCTGATAAACATTAGATCCAACACCACCCCAGCCGCACCTAATATGGAATAAGTAAAGATGCAAACTATTCATCCATCCCACACACGATGTAGCATGCAGGCGTGGACAACAAGAGCAGCTCCTCTGACATCTGCACATCTATCCTAGACCTCACTCACTGTTAATTTAAAGCACAAGCTCTGCTTTGTTTCCAGCCAAGGCAGCAGCTTTGTTGAGCTTCACCTCAAAAGGGGGAACAGCCCCTCAAAAGGGGGTACTAACCCACCTCTGTCAGGACCTCTGTGCACTCAAACCAACCCACTCAATAGGTTCAGAGGGGATCTGTAAGCTGCTGTACATGCTGTGCTGAAAGCAGTTGGGTACTTAAGTCAGCAGTAATATGAAAAGGGTCCCATGGGTCACCATTTCTGAAAGATAAAGAACCTGGAGTGGTGTGTTTGAAGTTGTTAAAACACCTACTCACTCTTTCTGGCAGGCTTTTTCCTGAGTTTCAAGGACAGGTTTTCTAAATATAAACACTTGAGGAAAACACTTCAAAAGCATATTTTAGGCCTGTGTATTGGGGAAATAAAATTGCCACAAACTAGACTGGGCACAGAGCTGTAAACTGTTCAGCAGAGTAACTACTTCTTTAAACCATGGTCTCTCCCTCATTAGGGGCTTTGCATCCGCACTTCAACTTGCACGGATCAGTGCCTCTCTTCAAATGTCACTTCAGTGTAGCTACAGTATTTCTTAAAAGCTCACTCCTGTGGGGTGACTCCTGACCCAACAGAGCAACTATGCAAGGTATCATCAGTCACCTGAACAGTCCTTCCACAGCAGAGGAAAGGAGATGCCGTTCAAGTGGAATAAAGCTCAAATCACCCAGGCACCTCCAAGCATGCAGGCAGGGATCTGAGTGTGCCCAGAGCAGACAGCACTCAAGTCACACACTAGCTGGGCAAAGAGGCCAGGAGGTTCCAGGCTACTTTTTCACCCATATGTCTTCCAGCTGTTTCAGGAGCAGCAGTGGCTCCAGCCCAGCTGAGGGCACCTTATGGACGTGTGTCCACCAGCTGGCTGCCCATGAGCCAGCTCTGCTGCTGATCACAAACACGCAGAGGAGTGCTGGTCTTTATCTGCCTCTGGAGAGCACAGACAGTACTGGCTTGTGACTGCTCCCTCCTGCCTGTGAGCAGAGCCATAACTATTTAGGGTGGGTGTCTCCCCAGGCCATCGACTGTCTTCTGCCCTATGGGCTGTGGTACTGCTTAGGATACAAAAGACATCCCAAGCTACAGTCCTGTCTCAGCATCTCTCCATCCACTTCCACCGGTCTCCTATTGGCTTGCATGGGATCCTCAGCAAGAATTGAGCAATCCTCCACAATGCCTGCTTCCTTTACCAGAACCAGGACCTTCGGTTTTGTTACCTAAGCTGACAATATTCTGCAGGAAAACTGACTTCACTTCTCTCATACATCACTCCAGATATGCAAAAGCCAGAGGAGGAGTGAGGGGTTGGAAAAGAATGATCACTTGTTCTAAAAAATGAATATAATGAAGCATCTGCTGCAAAGTCTCAAAATTTATCCTTCAGATCATCTTATATGAGCTTTTCTTCAAGTATCAGTCCTCGGGTTCACACCCCTGTGTAAAAGCTTTTTAACATTTTTAATTGTGATGGGTAGCAACCCTGTCTCTCTCACACACAGAGTAAAAAAAAAAGTTTAAATGTTGTTATTTTTTATGTCTTATGACTTCTTGGAATGTGGGCCAAGAATACTTAAATAGCTGACTTTTAAATTACTGTAAGGCAAAACACTGGTTTAATAAAAGGCATCATATATTCCTCTCAGTTACTTTTAAAGTCATGCCATAACAGCTAGCGTACTACAGCTTAGCATTTGAAAAACTTATTAGAATACATTATTCCAAACACAAAGTGTTTAAAATACCACCTAAATGATTTCACCAGACTGAGTCACAGAAAAATGTTAGTAATTTTATAGTTAAATTAAGGGTGCTGCAAAAGATCAGATTTACCACCACCCCAACAGCAGGCCAAAGACAGACCTATTAGTTTGACCAAAAAGTGCCCGCAGTTAGGACAGAGGAGTCACAGCTACCCCATCTTCATGATGTAGATGCAGAAAACCGAACTGTATTAATCCTGTGGATGAATCTAAACTGAAAATGTATCCACCAGTGATCAGCTTCTTCAATGCCTCCATTGGAGAGGACTCCCAGTCCTCCAACTGATACGTGTAAATTAGGCTACATGACACACAGACTCCAGGTGCAGTTTGCACATTAGTGTAAGAGAAGTGGACACTGTGCAGCCAGTAGTCCTGCCTTCCCCATTCTCACCATTTCCACCAGCTCTCCTGTATTGGTGCCGACATGGTCACAAGTTTGCTGGGTCAGCCAGTGATTTTGCTAACACCACACAATCCCATCCCAAACAGCCTGGTTAGTTTTTCAGCCAGACAGGCTGACAACTCCAGCTGGCTGCAGAGCCACATGAACCCCAGGGTGACACCAGAGGAGCAGAGGGAGCAGACAGCTGGGGAGGCCAACAGCAGTCCCTGGGGTAAGCAGCTCAGCCTCTACTCACAAAACCAAACCCTAAGTCTGTGACTCTGCAGCTAATCTGACAGCAAATCACCAAATGCTGGCTATGCCTCAGGTTAACTGTTCTTCTCACCTTTCAGTATCAGTTGATCCACACTTTTTTTCCTGTTAGTACTGGTCAACCAGACTGGCTTACTGGGAGATCAAAGCACCAGAAAAAAACAGCTGGCAGCCTCCTGGCACCACAGCGCCTTCTCCATAAAATGAAGATGCCCTCTCACATTCTCTGCTAAATCATGGGGTATTGTCATGGCCCTGTGGGGACAGGAGGCTAATAAACATCTAGTCACCTAATCAATCCCATCCTCAATAGTACAGATCTGGTCATCTAGGAAATCAGACTCACCCTGGTACAACTTTACTTCTCCTTTGGGTCCAGCCCCAAAATCTAGTAATCCTGAACCAGTTAATTAAGTCCAGTGATAATTCAGTCCTCATCGCTATGCAGAGCAAGTCCACTTCTGCATCACTTAATGAATGCCGCAAACTGCAACTTCCCACCGTCTGGACAAGCAAGGATGTAGTTAAGAAGCAGCTAAAATCCAGCTGCTTAGCTAATTATAACAGCTCACGTTGATCAGCATAGGGAAATCCTTTCAGGAATTGCTTTCTAGCTGTTTCTTCAACCACTTATTACATATTCATGTGCCTGTCGCTGTCATAGTTGGGGATCATGCTTTAGCAACTGAACCTTCAATTTCATGGCTGAACACAAGCAGGAAGTCAAAGCAGATCATGGCAGCGGATGATAACATTTCACACACCGATTCTCACAGCAAACTAGAAGTCACGAGGTTGCAACAGCTTCCACACTTAATAATGTCTAGCTTAGATCTTGAAGCTGAAACACCTCCAAATCTTTTTGTGACTCTGAGTCACTCAGCTCATGTGTACCCTGAATTAAATCCTTCCTGATTCAGAGCTACAGACATGCTAGCTAAATTTCCCCTAGCATTTTCTTTCAGACAACCTGAGCTAACTGCACCTTGCCCCTGAAGATGGGTATGAGCATGCCCATTCCAGAAAGGCAAACCCTCATGATTCAAGCTATTTTCAGTCTTCATTGTCTATTGACTGATTTCAGTTCCCAGTAAAATGTACGTTACAAGAATGGAGGGCTCTGCTTACTGAAGAATTTGGCCCTCCTGTAACAGCTCCGATCCTCCTTCATGACATCTATCAACATATTTTTACTCACTGTTGCGATAAGCCTGATAGTACAATTTGATTAAAATTAATAATTAGTATTCATGCTTTAATGACAATTTAAGCTTGGTAGTAAATATTTCTAGCAGTGGAAAGCACCTATAATTTTAATAATAGCCTAATAGCAATGTAGCACTCTAAACGTAAATGCAGGTGTCACTGAATTGTTACAGTGATAGTGACAGGCTATTTGGACCCAGCCAGCGATATATTCAAACACAAAAGTAAGGATTAAAAAACTGAACGGAAGAACCAGCTCTTTCAGATAGAACAACTTAGCTGTAAACTGCAGCTTCTTCTGATGGAAACTATTTACCATTAAAGTCCAGGTAGTTTCTGCATTTGCAAACAAGGAAAGATGGCAGTGCCCTACTTCTACAGTTAAACAATACGGAGCAAAGCTTGATTTCTGAAGAATGGCTCCTCAGTTCAATTATTTGCAGCAGCACTTCAGTCAGTAAATCAAAGCCCTCTCTAGCCAATGACAGGACATTCTGCTTGCTTCATGCATCTCTGTACATCAAACACAATCTGGTGGTTGAATGAGCTCCAGAACCTTTGTAACTGACATCACAGATTAATAAAATCTGGTTTAATCATGAAGGATGAGCAGGACAAAGGCATAAAGAAGAACTGTAGATCTGGATCCACAGAACTTCAGGTAACTCTACAGGGCTTTAATTGTTATAAAGTATGGATATTAGATTTTCTTCATATAGTCTGTATACTTCATAAAGCACATAATATAGTGTTAAGGTTATCTTCAAAATTTTGTAAAGGGTAAAGTGTAAATGTCCTCATATGACTAGAAGCATTGTTAATGATTACTAACAAAACAGATAACACTTGCTTTACAAAAATAAGTATCTTGATTCCCTACTAAACCAGTTACCTGCAGATCAGCAAAGAGAAAAGAATATGGGATGGCAGGGGAATCACCCAAACTAAGGATAAAAAATAGGTGTATTCCATCTGGCCTTTTGAAAACATAGAGGCTGAGAAGCTTAGGAATAGAAACACAACAGAGCACAATTCCAGAGAGGAACAAGCAGGAACTAAAGGGTGTTGACTGCAAGGGCGAGCACTCAGCAGGACCCAGAGGATGAATGAGCTAGAGGTGAGGAATCCAGAGGAGAATGCTCAGGTGCTTGCAAGCATAGAGACTTCAAAGACTTCAGAGCAGTAATCAAACCGAGGAAACAAGGTGTATTTTGCCTAGAGCTTTTTGTTTCCTGTGTAAAAATAATCTGTAAAATACAGGCCCATTTGCTTCAACTATTGTGCATCCTTTGCAGAGGAAACTACTGTACGTATGAGGAAGGAGTACCTGGGGAATCTCGAGACATCTTAAGGCCCTCCACAGATGGATAATTGAGTCTTACTTCCAAAGGACAGTACCAAACAGCTTCTCATTTAGCAGTTAAGACAGTATCTGGATCCTGCCTAACCAGAGATGAACAGCACAAAATTCCAAATCTGTAATACAAAAAACATCTGTCTGAGAAGCATCCAAAATGTAAAATTCAACCTAAGCCACAGAAGGGAATACAAGACGTGTTCGATGCTGGTGTGACCTCAGTGCCAAAAAAATCAGCTGACCATCTCGGAGAACTTTAAAAGTACGACAACAGCCAATGCTGAGCATTTTGACAAGTCCCATCCCATAGGATTTTCACACTCCTTTTGCCTAATTCAGCTTCTTCGTAGTCCATCTGGGTAGCCTGAAATAAGTAGCTGAAATGTGCTGGATTTTAAGCTTTAGTTGTGTGGGGAAACAAAAGAAGTTTCCTCGTTGTTTTAATTATATTTAATAATTAAATATAATATTAATTAAAAATATTTAATTGAGAGCAAAGACATTTGTTGTGAAGGGACAGTCTATAAGACAGACGCTTTAATACATATACATCAAATATAGTGAAGTCTTAACTCAAAACTTAAAAACAAGAAAAAATCCAAAACCAAAACCTTCCACATTGTAAATGTGAACCAACAGTCAAAACCTGTGTGTAAGAATACTACAAGGTCATCCATATAAAGAGATGTACTGGCTTCTAACTGGCCATTTACATTTATAAATAAAATAAATCATTTAACAAGCAGCAGAAACACTCATTTTCAACCCTCCCATGTTAAAGCCTCACAAAAGTAAAACTTCATGTGCGATCACGTCTTGTTCCAATGGACTGCTGACTCACCCAGTTACACCCTACAATACATGAGGTCCATGGACTTGTAACAGTGGCCCTTATAGAAAGCACAGTGCACAGGAATTGTAAAACAAAATCTCATAACCACACCTTCACCAGACCTGTCTTTCCAGAAAGTGCCCTGCATGTGGCTTAGTCAGAGAAATGGCATGTTTGTCTATGCACTCTTTCCTTGCCCTTCCTCCAAAAATACTGAAACGCTTCCTTTTTTTTCTATAGCACAGATAGTGACAGCTTTTGGTCACAAAATACAGAAAGCAATTAATCAGAAACTTGCACTACATAACAACAAATGATACATTCATACACCTGTAGGTCTACAATGTTTACCTCCAAGTTTAAATATGACCTTAAACTGCAGTCCTTTTTATTCATTCACAAAGATCCAGCAACCCTGAGATTAAGGTCAACTATCCCCAAAAGATATGCATCAAAGATGATTCTTCAAGTCCCATAGTTCTGGTTCTACACAGATGTAGGTAAGTTACAGTGTATAGGTAAAGGTAGTATCTTTGTTAGCTCATGTTGGGTAAAAATAGCCAAGTTTTTACATACTCTAATTCCCTTTCAAGGGTGAAACAGAAGCATCAACCATCAGAGCCAAACAGATTTTTAAAATCACACCTATGCCTACAAAACCCGCATCTATCCCAAATACACTGCAAAACCCTGATAGGCAGGCACAATTCTGAATCTGCTGTAAAAGCACTCAAACACCTACCTCAACAATTTACAGAAGGCCTTTAATTGGTGGGGACACTTCTCCTGTGAAACAGATCTCATCTTTGAGCAAGTCACCATGCAAATGTACAACAAGACAAGGGGAACTTCCTCCGCCCTCAATCATATACCCTAGCTGTCTTACAACATCATGGCCCTCAAATTATATAGCAAATCAGTAAATACTGCAGCCTCTAATGGACGGTTATAGCTTGGAAGAAATAATCACTATCACCACCTTTCGTCACTCAACTAAATTTAGCTTCAGAAACAAACACCTTGTAGAACAGATTGAACAAGATCTTACTAGAACAACAGTCTTAAGAAATACCTTGCCAAAACATTTCACAGTCATGAAAATCAATGCCCTTCCCAAGCTTATAAGAATCCCCCAAACACATAGCTCTTCCACATGCTCCTCCATGCACTTCAATCAATGCACCATATGCCATCAGGTAAATTAGGCAGAGGAAATTAAAGACCCACAAAGTATCAGGTTCAGCTTACTCAGGCAACTGAAAGAACAGAAAATCAGGGACCAGTGGAGTTATTACCCTTCTCTCATAACAACCACCTCAACTCTGACCTCTTGATCTCAAATCTTAACAAAGACAGGCTGAGAAAATAATAATGAAAAAACCCTCCACTCCAATTTAAAGGCTCTGGATGCAGGTAACTTCTCTAACCTCCACTCTCAGTGAACCCCTTAACTCCAAAGGCTGTAAATTGTTCCTGTCCTTTTCCTCAAATCAGCCAACAACCTTATCTCCCTCTCCCCTTGCTAATGTGCCTCTGGGCCTCCAAAAGTAATAGTGACCTATTCCTTAAAACTACCTAATTGATTAACATGATCTACAAAAACCAGGACAATGGCATTTGAAATTTCTCAAGAAGCAGCAAAGCTACAGGGAATGACAGCTCGCTCTCTTACACTACAGGACCTAGGAAGCATTATATAAAACTAGCAAACACCAAGTTTGAAAGAGTCAGAGACTTTTCAGTGTGCAACATGAGGTTAAGCTGTGGCACTGCTTGTCACAAACATTGTGGGTGCTGGAAGTGTATATGAATTTTAAAAAAACCCTAAAGAAAACCCACTGAGGGCTATTAAAAACAAAGCATCATCCCTCCGAGAGGCCCTGAGCCACACAGATCTGGATGCTGACAGAATGCATGGATGCTTTCCAATGCATGCTTTTCTTCTTTATCTGCTTCCTTAGGCTTCTACTTCAGACATTAGCAACGACAAAATAAGAATACTGGAATACGTGGACTTTTGGTCTGCTCCACAAAGTGATCACAAAATGATAGAGTTCTGATTCTTGAAGAATGAAGGAAGGGGGTCAGCAAATTGCTGCCTCAGAGTTGTGGAGGGCAGACTTTAGCCTGTTTAGGGGCCTGATTGACAGAGTCCTTTGGGAGACAGTCCTGAAGGCCAAGGGGTCCAGGATGGCTGGACATTCATCAAGAAGGAAATCTTAAAGGTACAGGAGAAGGCTGTCCTCATGTGCCAAAAGATGAAACGGTGGGAAGACCATCCTGGCTGAACAGTGAGCTTTGTCTGGAACTCAGAAAAAAAGGAGAGTTTATAACCTCTTGGAAAAGGGGCAGACAACTCAGGAGGACTACGAGGACATTGTGAGGTTATGCAGGGAAAAAATTAGAACGGCCAAAGCCAACTAGAACTTAATCTGGCTACTGCCATAAAAGACAATAAAAAATGTTTCTATAAATAACAACAAAAGAAGGGCTAAGGAGAATCTCCATCCTTTATTGGGTGTGAAGGGAAACAGTGGGAAAGGGAAAAGCTGAGGTACTTAATGCCTTCTTTTCCTCAGTCTTTAATAGTAAGACCATTTGTTCTTGAGGTACCCAGCACCCTGAGCCTCAAGACAGGGATGACAAGCAGAATGAAGCCCCCATAATCCAAGGGGAAATGGTCAGCAACGTGCTACGCCATTTTGACACACAAAAGCCTATGGGGCTGGATGGAATCCAGCCATGGGCACTTGAGGGAGCTGGAAGTACTCAGTGAGCCACTTTCAATTGTTTATCAGCAGTGCTCACTAACTGGGGAACTCATAGCTGACTGGAGATTAGGAAATGTGATGCCACCTGGAAGAAGGGCTGAAAGGAGGATCTGGGGAACTACAAGCTTGTCACTGACCTTGGTGCTGGGAAGGTTATGGAGCAGATAATCTTGAGTGCCATCACACAGCACATACAGGACAACCAGGCAACCAGGCCCAGTCAGCATGGGTTTATGAAAGGCAGGTCCTGTTTGACTGGCCTCATCTCCTTCTATAGCAAGGTGGCCCTTGAGGATGAGGGATGAGGGAAAGGCTGTGGATGTTGTCTGCCTAGCTTTTAGTAAAGCCTTTGACACCATTTGCCACGTCATTCTCCTGGAGAAACTGACTGCTCATGGCCTGGACAGGTGTACTGCTCACTGGGTAAAAAACTGGCTTGATGGCCAAGCCCAAAGAGTAGTGGTGAATGGAGATATATCCAGTTGGGGGACAGTCACAAGTGGTGTTCCCCAGTGCTCAGTACTGGGGCCAGTTCTGTTTAATATCTTTACCAATGATCTGGATGAGGGGACTGAGTGGGCCCTCGGTAAGTTTGCAAACAATACCAAGTTGGACAGGTGTGTTGATCTGTTTGAGTATAGAAAAGCTCTACAAAGGGATCTGGGCAGGCTGGAATGATGGGCTGAGGCCAGCTGTCTGAGGTTCAACAAGGAGAAGTGCCAGGTCTTGCACTTGCATCGTAACAACCCCATGCAACACTACAGGTCTGAGGCAGAGTGGCTCGAAAGCTGCCCAGTGGAAAAGGACTTGGGGATGCTGGTCGACAGCAGGCTGAATATGTGCCAGTGGTGTGCCCAGGTGGCCAAGAAAGCCAAGAGCATCCTGGCTTGTATCAGAAATAGTGTGGCCAGCAGGACTAGGGAAGTGACTGTCCTACCTGCTGAGGTGCCAAGCACTCTTGGTGCTGAGGATGCACCTAGAATGCACTTTTGGGCCCCCCACTGCAAGAAGGACATTGAGGTGCTGGAGGTCTTCCAGAGAAAACCAATAAAGTTGGTGAAGGGTCTAGAGCAAAAGTCCTATGATGAGCGGCTGAGGGAACTGGGGCTGTTCAGCCTGGAGAAAAGGAGGCTCAGGAGGGACCTTATTGCTCCCTACACCTGCCTGAAAGGAGGTTGCAGGCAGGTGGGGGTCAGTCTCTTCTCCCAGATAACACAAGAGGAAATGGCCTCAAGTTGTGTCAGGGGACGTTTAGGTCAGATATTAGGAAAAAATTCTTCACTGAAAGGGTTGTCAAACACTGAAACAGGTGGCCCAGGGAAGTGGTAGAGTCACCATCCCTGAAGGTATTTAAAAGACACGTAGATGTGACACTTAGGGACATGGTTTAGTGGTGAATTTGGCAGTACTAGGTTAATGGCTTGACTTTATCTTAAATGTTTTTTCCAACCTAAACAATTCTATGATTCTTAAGATAAAAGGACAAATCCTGGGTTTTTTACTTTTTTAAAGACATTTGAAAATTCTGATTATTTTTTAACATGAAAATAATCTTGGCAATTTGTATTTTATGACCTCCAAGAACTTTAATGATTTTGCTTTATATCGCCATTCAAGTGTATCTGTATTACACTAAGCAAAACACCTGTTTAGCATGTGCAGCAAGGCAGTTACTGCACTAAGAAGTGCATTTTGTCAATTCAAATACTAACATACATGATTTAAAAAAACTATAAAAGACAGTATAGGAATAGTAATTAAAAGAAACACAGAGAACTGTGTCATCATTTCAGATCTGTCCTAGATGGAAAAAAAATATGCTGCTATTAACAAATGAACAAAATGTTCATTTGACAGAACACATTTCCTTATCAACAGCCTCAGAAGGAAGTAGATTGTGCAGTAATGCAAATAATCTTCTGTCCTCTACACCACTAAGGTGTGGTGAGAAAGCCCCTCCTGCAGCTGTCATTGCTGCATTTGTCCCATGATACTGTCTTCTTCCTTCCTAGCTGTCCAGCCTTTACCCATCAGGAGCACTACACGCTTTTAGCTGCTCATGCACCTAGTATTTTCGAAGGGGCAGTGGAAACAAGGTAATAAAACAACACAATGGTCTTAAAAGCAGTTGGCCAAAAGAAACTGTGTCCTTGGGAGAGGAAGGAAACTTCCTGAACAGGTCCAATCATAAAATGGTATCAGGATTGTTGAACTAATATTGTATTAATAGTAGATAGTGGTTTGTGAGGGGATGGGGAAGCAGAAGTCCAGATGATATGGAACAGAAGAATTGTAATAGTAACCTCAAAGCTATTTCTTTCCATTAAGCATTTATTCCAAGCAAAAATATTGCTTAATATAACATGAGATCACTGATGCACTCCTGCTTGAACTAGATACTATGCTGTAGATCAAAAGAGAGAATTTACAAAGTAATAATTGTTTGTGGTTGGAACACTATGATTAGATTTGGACCTTCTCTTTAATTGAAAGTCAACCTTTGCCTCAAGTGTCAGGATATGGGAATGTCTATTATAACCAGAACAGATGACAAACCTCTCATAACAACTCTCTCAAGATTAAAATGCGGCTACGCATACTTGTGAAGACCATACTTACATGAATACTTTCCTTAGGGTTGTGTGGTCTAATTTCAGTCCTCTGTAGCAAGGGACCTGCCTAGGACCTGCGTTGGTTGCAGCCTCCAAGGGAACAGGCAACATGACTTTTTGTACCACTGCATCTTAGTTCTCTTCCTGGAGCTGAAGTAGCTGGAAAAAGTTGCAAAAGCAGCTCATCCTTGTCTACACTACGGGGTAGTACTAGCTCAGTTGAACCTGTGGTTTGTCACAGATGGCCAAAACTAGGACAAAGCCCATGTAAACATGGCCTAAATTCAAATGGTGATACCTGCACTGAGCAAAATACTGCTTTTGGAAAGACATATCTTGGAGCAAAACCAGAAGTGCAATGTCTCACAAATGACATGATCAGAGCCTGAAGTGCAGCTGAGCAAAGTGCACAGTAAGCATTAGAGAGAAATGCAGGAAGAAGCAAGAAACTATCAATATGACAGGCCTCACTAAGAGTATTTTCCCCCCATGATGTAGCGAGGATGCAACCGTACCATGCTTTGAAAGAGTACCTGATCAATCATTTCAGTGTTCAACCTGCCAAATCAGGTGCTACTTAAGGTAACCGATTACCTATACTACAATAATCTGCAGACACCAAAGAATAACTTACAGTGAAATGACAAAGTAGGTGAGCAGTACAGTAAAAGAGGAGAGGAAAAAAAAAAAGACCAACCAAAACCAAGGAAGAAGTAACAATCTCTTCTCTCTTGTGAACATCAAAGAAAGAGGCCATGGAAACCAACACAGTATAACTTCAAACTGAGCTCTCCCACTCAAATTCCAGAGGTGAAGAAAAATGTAAATATACTGACCTGAACATAGACAGAAACCTACATAAATCCTTAGGGAAATAAACCAAAGCTCAAGTATCAGCTCCAGCACTCTTAAAATATCAAAATGAAATTCTTTTAGAGAGAACCAAGCTACTACTGCTACTTTCGAGCTGGATGTTTATAACCTGCTGAGTCTGCGTTCTCGACCTGGACACATATTCCCTTAGCAGTTCCTCCTCCTCTGTTTTCTTTGAGACTATTACAAATACCTTTGGAAAGAATTCTCTTCCAGCCCTCTCTCCCATCTACCAGATGAATTTAATGTGCTCTTTGTCGCTGAAATGTTTGGGGGGGTGGGGTGGGTAAAAGATAATCATAAAGAAGCCAAATTATAATCGTGACCAATTAATTTGGTCCATCACGTTACTTATAAACAGACAATTCCAGTCCTTCCAACATCTTCCATCCACCTCAGAACAGGGTTACAAGACAAAGCCATCTGGTTGTTTTAAAGAGAATTATTACCATTTTATAGGGGAAAAGTGAAATCTTCTCCAAACAACCTTTAAAAAGAAAGGCCCATCATTAACAAAATTCTGATGTGTAATTGTGTGCTTCCTGAAATCACTTTTTAGAACTAAAGTCTATCAAGATTGTTTATGCCTCAGAAAATTCTCCTAATGCACAAGGAGAATGGCCTTGTGTTTGGTTGGTCCTCAGTATCTTCTACTAGACTCTCTGAAAGGTGATGGGACAGTGGAACTTACTCATATACACAGGATACCCAAAGAAGCACGGAAATTCTTTCAGTGAAGAAGGAGGGTGAACTTTTTATTACTTTAACAACCATTTCATTTTCAGCATTATTTTCCATTATGAATTAGCATAAGCACTAGAGAGCAGTCCAGACAACAGAAGGAGTTGTTCAGGGCACCAAAGCAAACAGTCCTTCAAAATTCCCTTTGCAGAAACCAGGAACACAGCGTTCTTTTATTAAAATAAATCCCTCTTCTCTGTTTAGGAATAGGGAATCTGGAAGGCTGGCTAGGATGCACCCTTCACAATAACTCTTTACTGCTATCTGTGAAATGAATAGCCAAAAAACCCCCAACATAGCAGTGATGAATTGGCAGCATTAAAACACCCACAGCAACAGGCTCTAGATACCCACACAATCCCTAGTTGCCAACAACTAAGCTGAACCCATCTGCCATTTATTCTTCTGCTCTACCTGTGATTTTTTTCCTCATTTACAGATAAGTATAAACTGAGCAGGGAAAATTAACACTGCAAAGAATAAATGAAACATAATGATTTATTGTGGTAAAGAAGCTGTCAAAGAAATATGCTGCACAAATTGCTCCAGCTTATTCTACTCCTGGGAGGAACATCTCTGACATGCACAGCATGTGCTGCTGACCAGAAACACATGAAAAACAAAAGAAAGACACATAAGCAGATTCCTATCTCAAGTTTCACCAGTTTAAATCCATGCTTAACCAGTCAGATTGCACCACGCTCTGAGTGACCGAGCCCAAAATTTAGCTCGCAGAGCGAAAAAAATGGAGCCACATGATCCTGCTTTTTAGATCTCGGCATCAAAAGTCACAACACCGAGCCCCTGCTTCTAGCTCTGCCATTGGTTTATTGTGCAATTTGCAAGAAATCACTCTGCCTGCCTCTGCTGAACTTGCTTCATCTGTAAAGTGGAGACAGAGCTATTTTTTTCCCTCGTGATCAGCCTTCTGATCCAAGTAACCACACAAGCACTGATAACAGCCCAAAGAAGGGAGTGAGATCCTTCCTTCTGGAGTAGCGCAGGCTTAGCTCAGCTCAGGGCAGTTGTGAAACTGGACCCTAAGGGTTTTAGGGGACTAGATACTTCTATTACATCAACTTCTGACATACTGGGAATGCACGAAAGCAGAACATTCCTCTTTTCACAGCCCAGAAGTATGCTTAGACTAAGAGTAACCTGCTACTCCTTAGCCTTAAAAATTGTAAAAGCTAAATATAAAGAGTAAGAATGTAACTAAACCAAGAGTAATCCCTCAACATTCCTTTGTTCTTCTTAAACACAACCCTTCCTTTCCAGATGGAGTGTCAGCAAGGCTTGAAGTCTCAGACTTCAGATGTGCATTATAGCCTGTAACACTGGCTGGATGGGAAAAAGCCTGAAATTTTCCTGTGTGGAACAGCTGTATTGGTAAGGTAATGCAGACATTGCCAGTGGGCAATACAAAGTTTTTGAATGACAATAATGAAAAAACATACTTCAGGATGTTTGTAGGAATGA
This sequence comes from Microhierax caerulescens, assembly GCA_035590215.1. Classification (NCBI taxonomy): domain Eukaryota; kingdom Metazoa; phylum Chordata; class Aves; order Falconiformes; family Falconidae; genus Microhierax; species Microhierax caerulescens. The sequence goes on from JAVJGJ010000001.1 coordinate 76,485,255, forward strand.
ATCTGGTTCTTCTGGGTATTAACTAGTCTAGTGTTTGAACTAAAGAACTAGATTTTGACCTATTCTTTTGACAGTTTCTCCCACAGCATTATCATTTGGCAATCGAGTTAGTACAAAACTGACAAGCAGCCTGTAAGTGGACTCAATCTCTCTCTCAGGAGGTTTTCAAGACTTGGCTAGAAAAAGACATCACTGGCCTGATCTAGTGTTAGTGTCTTCTCACTGTGAGCAAGATGTTTGAATACATGACCTTGTGGAAGTCCCCTCCCACCAACATTTCCACCATTCTGTGATTTCTCAATACAAAATCAGCTGTAGCATCTGAAGTCTCTACACTACACATTTGACTAAGGCACAACAGAGAAGTGGAGGTCTTCTGTAGGGTTACATGAGCACCTCTTGCTCTTTTCAATGCCCAATTCCAATAAAGTACCCTGAATTTAAAATTTACCTAAAATACACAAAGTCTGTTAGGTGGCCTACAAAGTTAGCACTGAAATTACTCCTGAGGACAAAACAAGCAAAGCTGTTAAGTGCACAAGTGTCAGCAGCAATTTGTGAGAGGGTTCAAATTAGAACCCCAGGCTTCTAGCTAGCAAGATTTCTGCAGCAGAAGGACGGACTCTCATATTTGCCTTCAGATATGCAAAGCTGGAATTATTAAATGACTGACTGCAGACTGACCGTAATGGTTACAACATAGAAAATCCTGTTACTGTCTGTTTTCTCAAGACCTCAAAAGCATGTTGATTCGTAAAAGCACATTGGTTTAGCTGTGAGGACAATTCCACTATGATCTCAGGCCTGTGCCTTAAGACTCCCTACATGTTATGTTAAAGGCTTAAGATCTTAATTAAGAGGTGTTGTTCAGGCTTCACAGATGATCTGGGAAAACACATTCTTAAGATGTAATCAGACCATCACTTTAATATTTACTAAACACAGTTTCACAGGACCAACATTACATAGCAGAGGAAACAGAAATGCAGAGAAGCTTTCACTAATGGAATTCTGCTAAATAAAAAGACCTAAAACTGAAGATACAAAATGCTATTCATAAAAGTGATAGCTTGATTTACCAGATCATCACTAAAGGGATCTGTATCCCCTTTCATCAGCCACTTCAAGTGCTTCTTTATAAAGGAACAAAAGAAGGGTTGTCTCTATTTGTATTGTTGACTTGATGCATTTTAAATAAAAAAAGCCCAATTTAATTCAATCAAAAGAAGGCAACCAGCTGTAAAAGAACTTCAGCACATTACAATCAGCAGGCAGATTATATGCCAGTAAAACCTAGAAGGTATTTCTAGAAATACACCAATTATGTTCTTCCCCCTTCCCACTTTGAGGGTGAGCTTTCACAGTAGACTCCTAGATTTTAAAAATCAAAATCTCTTACTTGACTTCAAGTGATTGATAAATCACTAAATCTCTCATTAAATTGTTGCAGTGTCTAGCTACCTTCATCCTCTCATTTCCAAGGTTAAGGCAACTACAGTGAATTATATCACATTACAAGACCACGTTGCAGGGGTTTTTGATCCATAATCCTTACCCCAAAGGAAACAAAAAACCCTCAAACCATAATGAAATTAATCCAGTACCTTCTAAAAGCTTTACTCAAGCTCAGGAATTAACTGCAAAAATGTGGATGCCTGAAACCTTCTATTCTATTACTATCAGGTAATTTTCAGTTTGAAAACTTTTAGTCATAAGGCTAAAGGGTCCACTTCTATTGTAGAATTGTGCTGTGTTACAGCAATGCATGACCTGAAGCTATCAGAACCAACAGTGTGTGACCTGACAGTAAAACCAAGAAATATTGATAAATACAGATCACTGTTGCCAGTACAGACTATTTTTAATACTGTCTGAAATAAAACAGTTGAAGGATGGTTAACATTAGGCATGAAATTAAACATCTCTTGATAAAAATTTAACTTAGCCATAGGTATTATTTGGATTCAGGGAACATTGTTGTGATCTTGCTAATGTGTTAATATTTAAAAAAAAAAAGTCAGAGCAGTACATGAAAAGGATATCCACAGGCCCTGGTCTGTTACTCCTCACTTAATCTAAACTCTTCTGTATGGCAGATGGTTGCTAATTGCCAGAAGAGGCAAAAGGTAGTGTAGTAATGCAGATTTTGTAAGCATTATCTAGTATCCATTTCTTTCTTACCTACAGTCTTTGGTTCATCCACTCCTCAGATTTCTTCCTAGTGTCATGTTAGAACCCAGTATTACCACCCACAATACTCATCTTCCTGTAGGATTTCTCCCATACTAAACATTTGATAAACTAGTAACAAAACCAGAATATTTGTCAGAGTTCCTGATACCACTTGTCCTGGTTTCAGCTGGGATGGAGTTCATTTTCTTCTTAGTAGCTGGTGCAGTGCTGTGTTCTGGCTCTGATGTGAGAACAAGTTGATAATGAACTGATGTTTTTAGTTGTTGCCCTGCCAGCCAGAGGGCTGGAGGGGCACAAGAAATTGGGAGGGGACACAGCCA
>JAVJGJ010000001.1:76487867-76504133 GCA_035590215.1 Microhierax caerulescens
AGATACACTGTCATGTAAAAATGAAATCTGGGGCAGTGGGAATATGGGTGGTTTAATAAAAATTCAAGTTAGGCAAATAGTTCTCCTCTATACAGTCAGAGAAAAGCAAGTTCTCCCAAAAGGAGATTCCGTTACCTTCCCAAGGGGCTTTTCACTGACTGGATAAAATCTAATGAAGACTTTTTAGCTCACTTAACTGAATATGATAAATAATGCTAGTATGGTCTTCTGTATCACACGCAGCTAAGCTTCTCATAAATTTACCAATATTGCCACAGATGTAAAAAACAGTAAAATCAATTTACTTCTAAAAATCAATTTACATCTGAGCAGCAACTCATAATCCAATTAAAGTGTTTATTATAGAGTAGAATATTAATCTTGAATATACATAATCAAATATTATCATATAGGAACAAATATTAAGATTTTTGTCTCTTCCTGTCTTTGCAAAAGATATCTTTTCCAGATTATGAAAAAAATCCTGCAGAAGAATTAGTAGGAAAATGATCTTAACTCAAAACTACAAGCACACAACATAAATTTGTGTTGCTTCATAAGGTGTAAAATCAAAGATGGAAACAGCATCTATTATCCATAGGTCTGCTTTTAATTATAAAAATCAAACTGGTGACATCAGGAAATAAAAAGAGAGTTGCTATCAATAAGTAAGTAAATTGACAAGAATTCAGCAGAGTTTAAACCAACACAGAACAGAATTATGCTACAATTACAACAGCATTTGAAAACTAAGTTAAATGTGTAGCTTAGAAATAGAGCTATATTAAAATTACACATTCTTTCTAGAAGCAGCAATGGGTAACAGTTCTGATTAATGTATAAATAATTTTAAACAATTGTACTTTCCTTAAGAAAAATAAAAAAAGTTCCATTATCTTAGCTTGACATTTCTGAATTCTGAATCCCTCTAGGAATGCCCTTCCTAATGACAGACCCAAAGTGAAACCAGATTCGCTAATACAGGTGAGAAACTCACACACATGCACTCCTATCAATTTTGTAACTCTACAGATATATCTTTATAATACTCATTGCTCATGCAAAAGGCAGATAATGAGGCAGATGACAGGCACAAATTCCATCCCTCTGCTCTCACAGGAAACAGGACCTTTGTGTGGCTTTCTCAAAACAAACCATGGAACACCCTCAAGAAAACATCATTCACAACAAACACAGACAACAGCACAGCAAGAACTATAAATTTTGAGAACATAAAAAACCAACATCAACCTATGACAACACTTCTAAATGTTATGTACCTATTACATATGCCAGATACACATACTTCCTATGATTTGGATGGATTGTAGTGGAACGCATATCCTAATCTGAAGCAAATAACTACTCTCCAATTAAGGATAAAAGGATTAAGTCCAAAGGCGCTATTTTAAATTTTTCTTTTACCACAAAGTTGTGAGGTGTTCTGAAGTCCAAGATGGGCTTGAAGCCCCCTGACTTTTTCAGGATCAGGAAGTACCTTCACTAAAATCCTTTCCTTGTTCCTCTTGTAGTGCAGGCTTTAAAAATCTGCATTTAGAAGGGAAAAAAAATCTGGTTCAGAAGAGCAGAAAGACTTTAAGTATGCCATATCACTTCAGTCTGTGCTTTGAGAGCCTTGGACTAATTACAGTATTGCCTCAAAGCAAATCCAGTAAAAAGGCTGAAGGGGCCAGTGCCTGAAAAAAAGAAGAAATAATACACAAATACACTAATATACTGAAAATGTGTATCTTCTACTTCCAAAACTGCTTCAACAAGTACATGCATACAATGCCGATCTTTCAGTTACTTTCATTTCTTTACTAGCGTATTTCTTCACAATGATCACTCTTTTTTGAAAAACAAACCAGGTTGTTTTCCTTCCCCCCAAAGTATGTTTAGTTATTCTATTCTTTCTGCATTTCATATGATCATATGACAATTCCATTACAAAGTGTTTTTAGAGGACCCCAGAAATTTCTTGTAACAACTAATTGTGGGATTTTTCACTTTAGTGTTATCTGAAGCATCAAACACCTTCACAACTTCATTGCACTGTTACTGCAAACACCAAGAAAAACTTTTGAAATTCTCTCCATTGAATTAAAAATCCTAAATGTGTGCAATTTGAGAAACTGCAAAGATTATACAACACTACAAACATTAACAACTTATTTACTAGTTTAATTTTGTAACAGCAATTTCAAAGACAGTCAGTAAACAAAAATGTTTAGAACAGACCGTCACTGGTTTATCAACAATAGGACAGACCAAATATTGAAAACAGTTTAATTTATAAGATTTTTTTATGCAATGAAAAAGTTTCAAATTTATCAGATTTTAGAACAGCTTGAATTCAGAAGTATGATAGTGAAAACTGAGTTTTGAAAAAAAAAAAAAAGATTAATTCCACAGAAAGCTTTGGAGTGCAAGTAATTGCAAATCAAAGCTGCTTTTTTCTTCTTAATAATGAAAATTTACAATAACTTGAAACAACCACTGTTCAGTTTTAAAGAGCTCTCTCTTACATCAGAAAATACATTCATCCCTTAGCTTATCAGTTGTTTTGTTTTCAGAGTTCCCAGATAAACTTTTAGCAAAATGTCAACTGTCAGTGCAGGGAGCCAGTTCCGAGATGTAATTAGTGTAATTAACACAAGAAGTAGAAAACACACAGTAAAAATAGAAATCTCTGAAAAACTGCTGTGACCTTACAGAAAGAGTGAGTATTAAGAGATCAAGGTGCTGTGAACTCTTCCATGCCACTCACTCCATTTCCCATTAGACATTGTCAATGCAAAATTTGATGGTTTTGGTAATGAAGGCAGTTACATAGCCAACTTTCACCTATAAAGAATAAAGAATGTATCCTGCTTTTGGTTTTGTTTTCACCTCTTTTGGCAGAATGATTTTTACTGAAATATTTATTTCAAATTCACATTAACTGATGTTTCAGGATTCAGATGCCTGAGTGGCCCTGTGTCAACCAAGCATTTCATTGCCTTTGCAACAGCTCTTCAATGAAAATCAAGAGGGAGAATGCTTTTTAAATACCCATTTAATTCAGTCAAAATGACCTGGAGTTTACTACAAACAGAACATGTTCATGGCAGTTACAGGTCATCTGAAATCTAGTAAATTGACCAGGCAGCTGATCACTAAGATTAACACTTTAAAGTAATTTATTTTAAAAATCATTAGGCTGTATTCAGACTAAGCAGCCAGGGTATTGGAAACTAAGAGTGCAGTTCTTCACATATAATTTCAAATGTTTTTCTAATTTTTTTAAATACTTGCACAACTGTGTTGAGAATACAAATGCTTATGCTTAATTAAATCTTGTTTCTTAATAGAAGAAGATAGTCTTAAGGCTTAACTGAATGACCGCTAATCCAGTTCACCTCCCTTAAAAGTTACTATTACAGAGGTTTCACTTTAACAGAAACACAATAAGGTTGTGCATATTGCTAGCTCTATTTCATCCAATAAAAAATAAAAACTGTTGTTTGGGGGCTTTTGTTGTTGTTGTTTTGGTTTGGTTTTTTTTTCCCTGGGGAATGTGTGCTTATTAATGTATGAACTGCCACAAATACTTCTGGTTTCATTTTAAATGTTTGTGCATTCTTTCCTGCTTTCTTTAAACATTTTTCCCCTCACTCACATTTTAAATACTCATTTCAACTGTCTTTTTTTAACACTATTTCAGTATATAACTAGGAATGCATATGCCTCAAAATTCATGAAAGCATAAAAGGTAATTCAATTCTATATTACTAAAACGTAAAATGCTGTCAGAATATCCCCTCCTTTTAACTACACTGGACAACTGTTTAGATTGATTATACAACATGGGTGACACAGGTCAAAAAAAAAAAAAACCAACAGAAAATCCACCACCAAAGTTCAAATTGCTAAATGAGAATATTAAAACATTACCCCAATCCAGTCACCTTTTAAGCTCAGAAAGACACACTTCCTTTGGTGTGAAGCTTTAATCAATTGCTTCACATCATCAGGACAGCTCTCCATTTTGGCATATCACACCAACAAAGTGTCCTTCTCAGGCAAGTTATCCTTGCTGTCATCTTCCAACCAAGTAAGTAACATACAACACTGGTCTGTCAAGAATTTTTGATAATTGCACATTATTCTTTACCATATTTTAAACTTAGTAACACAGTATTAAATTCTGCATTACAGTGCTGCGTTGAGGAAGCAGCAGGTACACCGGCCAAGTGATTTTTTGCAAAGGAAGTGATTTTTTGCAAAGGTAACCAACTTGCAAAATCTTAAAGGTAAATCAGAATTTTCTTTCTAAAAATAAAATCTAAAAAAATCACAAATTTTGGACCTAACAAAATAAACAGAACTTATGTCAAAATTTTGTTAATTACAACCTTATGCCAAAACTTGCTCATAAGATATTGAAATAAGGATAATAGTCCAGATTATTTTGTATCCCTTATTTATAAAAGAAAGTTTCATTTTTCCAAGGTGGATGTCACTAAACTGCTTGGTGCTTTGACAGCTCTTTGAAGACATCATTCATTATAGTGTATACTACTCGGAATTTATCTCCTAGGCAACCTGAATATTTCAACCAGCACAAAATATATCCGCCAAGTTATTAAAGTAGCCTGATAAGAAGGATATCATACCATTCCTCAATGATTAGCTGACAAAAATAATTTCTGGGTATAAGTATCACTGGTCTAGCACTAAAAATAATCCTAAATCAATGATTTGTGAAAAATCTTTCAGTATCACAGTATCTTCAGTTCATATGGGATGTCTTACACCATGCTTGTAGAGCACAATGGAGCTCAGTGCTCGTCCTGGTTTCAGCTGGGATGGAGTTTATTATCTTCTTAGGAACTAGTACCTGCCGTGTTTTGGCTTTGATGTGAGAACAATGTTGATAATGCACTGATGTTTTTAGTATAAACATCACCCAGCAACAACTAAGTCAAGGATTTTTCAGTTTCTCAGGCCTTGCTAGGGAAAAGGCTGGAGGGGCACAAGGAACTGGGAGGGGACACAGCCAGGGCAGCTGACCTGAACTAGCCAAAGGGATATTCCATACCATATGACGTCATGCTTGGTATATAAACTGGGGGGGTTAGCTGGGGCCTGGGGATCATTGCTCAGGGACAGGCTGGGCATCGGTCAGTGGGTGGAGGGCAGTTGTACTGTGCATCACTTGGTTTTCTTTCTCCCTTTCCCTTTGGATTTTATCCTTTCCCTGCTCCCTTTCACTGTAACTCATTATTATTGCTGTTCTTTCATTTTTATTATGTTTCAATTATTAAATTGTTCTTATCTCAACTCTTAAATTTCACATTCCTTTGAGATTCTTCTCCCCACCCCTCTGGGTGGGGGGGAGCGAGCAAGTGGCTATGTGGTGCTTGGTTACCAGCCAGGGTTAGGTTAAACCATGACACTGCTATAAATGTTTCACCCTGCAATATCTAAATGGCATCATCTTATAATAAAAGGAACTATATTAAACACCATTTATATACTGTTCTATCTAGAACAGGTTTTATATGCTTCTTATTGCAAATGAATTATGTCTGAGCTCTGTTTTAAAACAGTTCCTGTTTCATTGTATACGAGCTCTTCATCCCTAAAATTGCAAAGACTCAAACACAAGCTGATGCAGAAATACACAGACACAGAAATATTTAAAAGCATGATGTTGGAAGGGACAAGCTTTAGACCCCTGCAATAACGAGGAATATTGTCATGTGATCTTTTTAAGCTGCTCACATTCCAGACTAAAACTTAACCTTAAACAGCCTGAGGAGGAGGTGGTGGTGTTTGGGCGCTTTTTTGTCTCTGCTTATCCCAGTGTTCCACATTTGCGATTAGACTGGACAGACTTCCAGGCAAGATCTCACCAGGGCTTTGTATGAAATAATATACTTCTCTGGCTCTCTCTTGGAAACATCTACACCCATTATTTCATGTTAGGATATCTACCTTTCTTAAGGCTCACTGCATATGTCTTCATCTGGTCAGCTAGTACCCCCATGTCCACCTCCATTATTTTATATATGTATATACATATGTACATTATTTTATAGTAATCCTAGTGCAGAAATTATTGCTGTTAGATTTTGAGTCCAAGTACAAAGGCATGCAGGGTCATTTCTGTTCCACTTTAGGTTATGAGAAGGAGGGTATGTCACATTTTTAAGAGATGCATACCAGAACATGCAACCTAAGGAAAAAGGAGACAAGATGCCTTTGAGCCACTGTATTTTCTCCTTCCCTTGTCAGGAACTACCTCCAGAGAGGAAAGTGTCATGGGTATGGCAGCTCATCATAAAACAGCATAAGCCATAAAACAGTCCCCAGCAGAACTCAAACAGCTCTGAAATGCTGCCCATGTTACAAGAGAAGTGTGCTTTCACTTCAGTTAAGTCTTCCATACTTCTTTCTTTAGTTTTCCCTCAGTTATTACAGCAAGGGGCTCTGGTCACATGGCTGCAGCTCCCTTCCCAGACGTGATATGGCCAGACTGGAGATAAGAATCTCACCCAGCAATTTGTCACCACAGGATTATGCTTTCAACTATAATGAGAGATAAACCACGGAGTGTAGCAGTATCAATTAGCAAAGTACATCATCTATGTAAGGACGCTGCTCCTGCTCTAGCCTAGAAGCCGCAGCGAGACATGCACAAAAGCACACTACCCTTTAAACAATGACTTTTCTTCCTCACAGCTCATCCTGGAAAGCAGCTCTGTCATGACACAATGGCCAACGAAACTGAGAAGGGTGCTGAAGATATGTAAAATACGGTTAGAAAGCACATGAACTACTGACAGGAATGAAAGACTAGTGAAAGCTGCATTTTTCTCAACATTATGAGCAACCTATATTATACTGTTAATTTCTCTGTGCTTTTCACTTGAAAATTTGAAATCTGTAATCCAGACGACATATGACAGTGTTTTATTGTCAGGGCTGGTCCACATTTGAATTTCCAATTTCATGAAAAAAATCTGAAGTTTTATTTGGGTTTTGGTTCCAAATTTGAACTTGTAAAATATACTCTAGAGCAAAAAGGTACTGGTGGGAAGGAGCAGCCAGAAGAAGGGGGCACAGAATAAACTGTTTCAACCTTAAACTAAACATTTTGATGAAGTTAGATTTCCTTTTGATAATGGTTTGGATTTATTTGAAATTATTGTAATACAACATGATCTAATAGAAGTTCAAACATGTAGACTGTAACTGCATCATTTTAAGAAAAAAGTTAAGTAGTTTTAATTATAAAAGAAAACAGTGATTGATGTTATAAGTAGATATAAATAATCAAAGACAAAGGTAATACTCCCCTGCAACTTAAACACATTGCTGGAAACAGCTACAGTGCTGTTGCAGATATGGGAGGGAAGGGAAAAGCATCCTCTCTTCCATCACGTCACACAGCAGATACAAGACATCAGCTGTGCTATAAGAAGAGGCTATAGTTCCCTCTGTTCTTTAAGCTATAAAAGCTACCCCACCGTAGTATAAAAATGTGATTAAAAAAAAAAAAATAAGACTGTAAAAATCAAATGAAAAGGTCCTGTCACGTCAGAAGGCTGGACACCAGGGGCATCCTGTGAAAAGGCTTTTTGCAAAGGAGTAGGACAGCCAGTGTTAGCTGGTCTGCTCTATCATTTTACTTCATTAAAATTCCATTATCTAGCACAGGATATGGACAAGATCCTATTCCCTGGTGGAAAACTGAGAGGGAGAGTTTGGAAAGAGGGCAAAAGAGAAAGAGACGATAAGAAGGAGAACCATGGAATATTCAGAAGCTTAAGGGAAAATGTGGCCTTGCAAATCAATGGCTTAGAAGTTCATGGCAATTGCTGAAGGAAATTCTAAATAAACACAAAATGTTTTGTCTCAGTTTTGAAACATTAGGTATGATGGGATCAGACTTAATGGAATAAATAATAAAGGACTGCTATTCTTGAATGAACTAAGAATTATTATATTGCTACAGAAGCAAACAGTCCAAAGAAATAAAAGTCACGAAGACTTCTTATCTTAAACCACAGTTTTACCAAACAACACTGTACATGATACATATACAAGCCCCTGGATTTTAAGCGCATACAATTACAGTGTAGTAAGCCCTGTTAATTCCTTGCAAAATTTCGTCCATGAGGAATATAAACCAACTACCTTTAACACAGTTATTTTGGTATTTCATTACCAAGACAGAGAAGCAGAAGAATGGCATTTTTATTTTTCTGGCTAATTTCCTAGTTCATCCCATAAAAGGAAAAAAATAAGGAAAAAAAGGAAAAGAAGGGAAGAATAAATATAGAAATATGGTTCTTACCCTGAAGAGCGGCAGTCTGGTTTATTTCTTTCAGAGCGATCTGTGAGAAAGGAGGCATAGTATCAGCACAAAAGTTGGATGTTCTTTAGCAATACTAGTACAGAAGTCTTAAAAGAACTGTGACACTGTAAGACTACAAAAACAAAAGATGGTTCTGCTAAAAAAGTTTTTCTGCACCGGATTACTCTGCCTAAGATCAAGTAAAATTACTGCAAACTTAACATTTGTTAAAATTGCTCTACTCAAAACACAGTGTATTTAATGTTTTGTATTAATGCTTTGGAAGTTTCCCCTCCCTCTAGCTGAAATGAATAGGACTTTAGTTTAGGGTAAAAATAAGGGAGAAGGAAGAGGAAAAAAGAAAAACCACAGATTACTCAGCGCAAAAAAATCATTCCATGAATCATGGCTGGCAAAGTTCCCTGACAGGATGGGAGAAAAATCAGCAGTTGGTTGCAGCAACATCTGCAAATACACTGAATCCAGTGCAGCCCCATCATTAACTCTTCGACTTCTGGGTGTTCTAGATACTGAATCTTCCTGTGTTTTTAGAAAGAGTTTTGTTTATCTTGTGAGTATTTCAAGTAGCTTATTTGCACTAATGAGGCTGACCCACAAATAAAAATCTTCACAGTATAATCTTATCAACTCAGATGAACTTCTTTTGATGAACAATTTATCAGTTGCTGAAGCCATCTCTAAATAAATTTCTAAAAGTTTTTATTTTTGAAAGCTCTGATATGCAAAGAAAGTTTAAAATATTTATCCTAAGAGTTAAGATTATCATATAATCATTACGAAATATCCACTGTGTTGTGTTATTAGAATTCATGTATTACCAGTTATACTCTAAGTCCAGAGTATCTCTTACCACGTGACTTTGGAACTACCTGAAAGAAGCACGTGAGATTTGTGTCCTCCTAAAATACATATATTCTAAATTTAGAGGTGGTTTTATTCATTTATTACAGAAAGATCCACTATGCAATTAGAAAGATATTCTTACAGCTATACATAATCACTAAAGACCACAGTAATTTTACTTCTGATTCCATCTGTGTGTATTTTAAACAGAAAGCTATTTTCCTGTGTTAGTAAACACTTCGCTGAAGAACTTGTCTTGTACAGAAGAACAAGAGCATGTCAACAGTGCTCAAAAAAGTATCTAATGCTTTTTCCATCCATTGGCACTCCTATTGAGCTGCCATAGCCAGAGTGTATAATTTATTGTGTTTCTGACTCACAGCAATCTCCATTTCATCACACCGTGTGGTACTCTGTTAGCTAGAAACAGCATGGTATAGTTCAAACCAGTTGCAGCAACAGTTGTTCAAACACACAAAGGCTCCTTCCATCTTTATCATTTGTTCATGTAACCTCCTTACCTGTGAGCACTGAAAAAAATAAGGCAGGACTTCCTACTGAAATCTGCTTGCCATCTGTCGCTTGTTACCAGTGTTCCCCATTATGTACATAGCCCAAATCTAACAGTACACAGACAAAACCTTCCTGCTTCTAAAGAGATCGTGTGAATAAACTAGTGAGAAGAAAAAAGAAAAAGAAAGTCAGAGCACATGTAAACACAGTGTCTGAGAGCTCTCCCCCTCAGCTCACATCCAGTCAGCAGATCCACTGGAGCCCAGCCATGCTGCTGCAACCTGCTCATCCAGAAATCAGAGCAATTCCCTTTCCCCTTTGGTTTTATTGAAATGTTGAAGCAGGAAACATTACCTTCGTTTTTTTACACATTTTATTTACTGCTAAACCCAGTGAAAGCACATCATCCACATGTACACTGGTCTTACTAAAAAGAACAAAGGGAAATACAATCCTACAAGCACACACTTAGCATTTCAAAGTAGAAATAAAGCCCGCGCCTGTTTAAGGTTATTGTGAATTTCATCTTCGAAATTTGGTTTAGTATCAAACATAACAAGAGACTCAAGGAGCTGAATCTTTCAGTTTAATGCTTAAATTTCACAATTCTAGATGTTGTTTTGCCATTATGCAGAAGTACCGATTCAAATAATTCCACACACCTCTAGAATATGAAAGCCCAGAAGAAACAGGCCATTGTTTGTTTGGGGTTTTTTTATATACAGACACACTACATTTAAACACATACACCTGCAGATCCCATTCCTGCATTCTGCAGGGAAATCCTTGGCTTGCAAAAGTTGGGTCACAAAAGTGCATGCCCACAGCTGATTCTCTTTTACTCTACACACTTTATTGCAACAACTGAGAGACTGCTTTGTAAACTTTTCTAACAGAAATAAGCTAGAAGACTGTACAGATGCAAAGATCTGAAAATCAAAACGTGCACTACAGATTTCCCTCTATATCAAAGACATAAATTGCTATAAAACATCACAGGGCAAGACAAGACAGGGTCTTTCTAGCACAATACTCTGTATCCTTCAGTTCTAAAGTCCGGAAACCAAAACTACATGTCAGATTAGAGCAATCACTGAATGTTTGCTGGACTAACATGCACAATGAACAAACAGGGCAGTCCACGTTCTGGCATGGAAAATTTACAGGAAAAAACTCGATTTCCAGTGACCAGCACTACCCTCCAGACATCAGCTTCCAGGGATGAGACAGCAGTACTGGTCTCACTATCCTTGTGTTGCTAAAATAATACAATTCCTTACCGTGTATATAGCTGTAGTCAAATAGGCTAGGAATTCCTAAGCAGCTAGTACTCACAAGCTACAGAACTGGATTGTTTGATTCTAAGTTTATTTTGGTTAATGAACTGTTCTCAAAAATCAGCACCATCTCCCTAACCTGACAGAGAACAGTGTGTAGTTCAGGCATTGTGCTAGAGCAGCAGACCTGTTCTCGATTTACCGACATCTACCCCGGAGGTTGTGTGGTGCTATCATCTCTCTAATTTTACTGTGACAGATTTTGCCAGCTAGTTCAGATAGCACAGGGGTGGTTTTTCTGCCAGCAGAATAAAGTTCTTTCTGCCTGTCCTCCAATCCACAATTTGCACAGCCAGATACTTGCAGTCTCACAGTCCGTAAGAACTGATCATCCTCCAACCTCCCGCAGTCCATACTTTTAAAAGATTTTCTCCACTAGTATCTACTCTTCACAAAACCTTTGCTGCCCTTATACAAATACAGCCAGTGCGGGAGAAATATTATCCTTGTTCAGCAGCAGCGTAAAGTACAAGAAATCAAGGAGCTGGCAGGTGGAGCAGATGAGGTGGAAATCATCAGAGCCTCCTGGTTGAGGCTGGGAAGACTGGTGCCAAGTTTTAAGCACTGCAGAAGAGTCAAATTCTTGAAAAAAAAAAAAAAAAAAAAGTAGAGAAAACATCAGGACATAAAGATCTGCTATTCATACTACAACTGCCTGGCAAATATAGCGTTTATTTATAAAATCGTGCTGGGTGTATTTCATCAATAGCATGGACACATCATGCCTTTTTGCAGCATTCAAAGATAGAATGGCAGACAGAAATGCCGTGTTTCAGTTGCTTTTAGAAAGGGTCAGGTTGCTTTAACTGGTGATTCTCTTGGCCTCCAAGCATGGGAAAATTATCTTTTTTTGTTTGCCTTTAATATGGTAGAACAATTTTTCTTCTCAAGGAAAATATAAGCATAATCATCAAGAGAAAAATAACTGGCTCAACATTATTTCACTTGCTCCACAAACTCGGAATAACTTATTTTTTTTGCCCAAAAGACCACCAAAGCAGAAAACAATGGCTTTTAAGGCATCCACTCTTGTCTCTGGAAAACAAAAAGGAAAAAGGCAACTCACACCGAAGAGAGACATTGTTTTTCTCTGTTTATTTTGCAAGCTTCTTCAAAGTATCTTGTTGCTAAGAGTAACTTCAACTGAAAAGTGTTCCCTCACTAGAAAAAAATTTAAGTATAAACATGAAGTGCTGTTGAAAAAAATGAATGGAAAGTTAACACCCATTCTGCTGCTTCAAACCTGCAAAGCTACTGGGAAATCCCAATTCAATTATCTCCTGAGGTTGGTAACTTCTAACTGTTAACCCCATCCCACAGCTTGATCTCTTTTCAAAGCTGAATTGGCTGAAGAGAGTAAAGAGGGGCACATACCATTTCTGTTACTTGGAAATTCTGTATTTTTCCATCTTAATTATGGGTCTTTAATTGAGCAGCCACCAGAGGAAGCCGGACATCGTAACACTCCTGGGGAAGATGGAGTTGGAGCAACCAGCTGTCTCCATCTCTGTTGTCTTCAGCCCCTGATGGCACAGCAGTGGCTGCTTAATGAAAAGTAGCCTGAGATGCTTATAACAACACTTCTGTAACAATGCCAAACCTCTAGATAAACCAAGCAATGGGAACAGTGGGCTCTTAAGCAGTGCTGGCAACACCAAAACACAAAATATATGGAGAGGTCATATTCTCAGAATAGGCAATTGGAGAAAGAGTCTATACAACTTGCCCTAATCTGAACACATTAATCCCCAGTGAGCAGACTTTCCTAAGCTCCCAGGCCTTAATAAACCCACATGCTAAGATTGATGCAGCAGCTTTACAAAAGACACCATGTAGAAATGCAATGGCTCCGAGCATTATTTTAGTAACATGTATCTTAACTATTACCCAGCTGATCACACCTAAATGGTGCAACAGTCCCCATTAGCCAGCTGCATTAGACAAGAGCCCCAGCTTTCCATTTCAAATTGCCAGTGTACATTGGCCCCTCACTCAAACTAAACTGCACATTTTCTGGGAAAAGGTCTGCATTTGTGCAGGATTTTCAATGCTGCTTTTGCTTTATTTGCACCAAGAGAAACAGTAACTGCCATTGATACTGCAATCTTTTTGTCCTCCATTCTGTTAAAGCATGCTGAGGCTTCACTGGGACTCTTCCTTCTTTTTAGCACTTCTCTCAAGTAAGGAGTCAGAACAATACAAATTAATTCCACTGTATAGATTCCACTATAAATTTCACTCAATTTCATTAGGAACTGGTATACAACAAAATCAGTATGTACTTTAGTATTTTAACAGCAGAGTCCTTCATCAGTTGTTTAAAAGGCAGAAGGCTCAAGAAGAGATTAATGAGAGGCCTGAAAGAAACTTTTTTAATTTCATTTATGTATAGTTTTCCCTTTACTCCAGAAGGCCACAAAACCAGACACACTTGAAGTCTGTAATTGCAAAAGCAAAGTTTTTATATTTGCTTGAAATTCTACAGTATTTGCTGAATTGCAGTGCAGTACATTGTGGGGAAAAAACATACATTATAACCTCTCCAAATGAAATGACAACAGTCTTGTCAGAGTTAACACTAAACAGTAACCGAGCCTTGTAAGCACATGGCATTCCTGCAGCTTTTTATACTTGGGAGTAATGCTTTTTTCCCCTGCTCTTAAGCATGACTGATACATTGCGGGGGGAGGGGGGGTGGTGGTGGTAAAAGGAAGATCCCAACACATACCTAAGAATGCATTGAACTTCTATGAGTATTTAATAGTGAAACCCACTGACCACCATAAACCTTGTAATTATCCAAACACCATATTCTTCAACTTGCTAAAGAGGTTAACAATAAACAAGTCACCTTCGATGCCTTTTGTGCACTTGTACAATCTGTAAACGAAAAAAGGATTTACTGGACAACAGAGGCCACATTTGCAAGTGCTACATTTGCTGCTGATTTATTTTTGTGACTCTGAATTTCCATACCCTTGTTCTTGCTCCTGTGCATTGGTGCACTCCTGCATTGCAACAGCACAAGTGTATGTGCATCAATGTGAACAGATGTGCCAGCGTGAGTGAGGCTGATGCAGAAATGAGAGAAAAGGAAACAGACTGTGTAAGCTCTCATTGCTTCTCAAAAAACTCCATGTTTTAAGAACCCAGACCAAACAGCCTCAGGAACCAGTTCTCTTCTCAGGCCGTGAATGACAGACAAAGTATATAAGTAATCAAGTATACACAGCATGTGCATATGCTGCCACACTTGTACCTTCTACCACACTTGTGTAAGAAGGAAGTTTAGGATGCACTGTTTTCTAAAGCGCTCTTTTCAAGAAATTAGCAACTCCTGGAAGTACAAATCCCCACATCTTCATATGAGACATCCCAGCTGATCAGCGCAATGTAATTCTTAAGACCATGTACTTCGGGTACAAGCAGACATAGGTATCCCCACACCACCAGAATCACAGCGGGAACTACTCAGGATGAGTCCTACTAAATTTTTTTTATACTTTCACGAGGAAAATACCAATTAACTCAACTTTTTGATTACCGGTAAAAGGAAATTATCTTCCAAGAGCACGGTATGATCTTTTTCTTCCCAAATCAGAGATTCAGCATACCTGTAGAGGCTCTGCATATTCCTCAACTAAACAGAGCTCAGTCTTATGGTATGTCTGCCTGCCATAGGGTGCTGATACACAACACGCAATAAATGCAAGTTAGCCATGTGTGAATAAACTGGCGGTTCTTACACTGCATTAGCAGATCATCTTTACAAAATTCATATACCGTATGCAAGATCCAAACATATTTGATTATTTTTCTCCTCAGGGGCTTTGCCTGCTTGTGAACCAGCACATCCAGCACCAAAAAACCAGCTTTGAATGTGCGGGCAGAGGTATAATTACCTGTCACAACACACCCCTTACCATGCTAATTAGGGACATACTCCATGCCTAGAGACCCAAGATATGCAGAGAAAAATATTGCTGTTGGGTGGCAAAAATGATCATGATAAAAGGATTTCTAAAAATAAAATAAAAAGAACGGTTTTCTTTGTTTTCTACAGGGCATTTGGCTTGTTTGTTTTGGATTTTTTTCTGTTGAAGAACAGTTTCCTGAACTTGTGCATTCCTGGCCACAGGCAGGATAATTTGAGGCTATGACTGCAGGGAATATCACTTCCACCACTTAAACAACTTACTTTGACCTACATAGTACAAACCCATGTGTTGTAGAAACAGCCTTTGTTGTATACATTTCAGATAATAATTTCAAATTTTCAAGAAATCACACCCTACTTTATTATTTTCAAAAGATGGAATCTCCATCTACTATGCTGAATAGTAAGAATATTTATTCTTGGATGTAAAACGCTTCACAAATTTCACCCTTCCCACCCTCCCTGCCAACCCAACCATCCTCTCCCATTGGAAAATTAGAAGTTTTCTGAATTTGTTTATTCAAAACAGTATGTTTTTATTGTTGAGATGGCAAACCTCCACAACAAATGTCTCCACTGTAATCTTATGCATTGTGCACTTGGAAGTTAAGTATTATTTAATGTGGGTGAGACCTGGGGTTCACAGTAAAGTGCTGAAGAGCAATTCAGAATAAGATACTCCCACTCAAGTACCATAGGAAACTAATTCAGCTTTAAAACAAACAAGAAAAAACCTTTCTTGATTATTTTATCTTGTGAAACCACTGACAGCAATAGAGATGACACTGCTTCCAATTTAGGAATTAAGATATTATGGTGAGTGCAAGAGACTGCACAGGTCTGCACTTTGGGAGGAATCTGGAGACTAGGGACAATAAAATGACACAGAGAGAAAGAAAATTACTAATCAAAATAAAAGACTGTTAACACACTCAACCACAAAAGAACAACCCCTCTAAAAATAGAAGAAATGTACCATGCAAATAAATAATATTTATCTAAAGATACTACTGAAATACTCAAAAGCTTGTTCTTGGAATATTTTGTGGTCCCTCGTCACTTTATCATGAAAGAATCCCCAAGTTGTTTACCCAGTTCACATAAAGTCATGTAACAAGACAACATTCTTAAACCTCAGATAAACCTTGTTGCAATTACCGATTTTCTATAGAAATGCATTTGAAACTAGCCTCTTAACAATTTTCCTTTGGTGACATCAGTAATTTGGCCCAACAGTCACACAGAAATAAAACATTAGAGGGCCGGGG
>JAVJGJ010000001.1:76504233-76542538 GCA_035590215.1 Microhierax caerulescens
GGTGGGGGGGGTAACAGTTGCTTCTCACATGTATTGGATTTAAGTGCCACTAAATGGATTATTCAAAAAAAGGTCTCTTGCACTTTATTGCAAAACAAAGATTACAAGACCTAGAAACATTACAAAAGGGATTAATTTAAAAGTGAAACCAACATTATTAAACAAATATATTTTTTTATGTCAATAAATTGTTGCAACCTGAGATAACCCTGATCCATTACCTTTGAGCACATGCTTAGAAGCTTGTACAACTCTAAGCTAGCATGCCACAGGACAGAAAGCCCAGCACCTGCCTATTCTTGAAATGTGTCTGGTTTAATGCATATTATTTGATAACATAGAGATCAGCATCAAAAATTCATTTTTTAAGATGGAAGTCACTGCCATTCTAAAGACATTTTACTGAGGTATGAAGTGAGTTTATCCACAAATACTCCAAGGCCTACCAAATCCCCTTTAAGGTACCTCAGACTCCTCCACTACTGGTGTAACGTGTGCGTGTAAATCTGCATACGTGTGCCCTTTGGTCCTTGAAGCCATCCTGACCAGTAATCATATGTACCTTGGAGAAACAGCTCTCCTCTTCCCATTCCAATGCACACACCAAGAAAGCCTACAGATCCTGTCAGGCATCCAGCCTCTGTTGCTATGATGCCAACAGTAAAATTCCGTAACAACACACCTTGATTACACAGTTCTTGATAACAGGTCCACCAACATCAAGCTAGTGGACAGCAATTAGAGAAACGTAGTGTGCTAATGTCATGACAGCAGCTACCATGCATTTCCCAGAGATGATACTGGTGATCTACGGGAAGCTTTGCACACCAGCACAGAAAAACAGATTTTTTTCATTATGAAGTTATACCCATGAGCGCTGGATACATGAGGTCTGCAGCATTATCCCATCTCATCTTCAGTGATACCTCTCTCACACTGGTAGCGACACTCTTCCAAGCACTGTCTTGACCTGCTTAAACAACAGGCATGGTAGATTAGGGCTGGTGTCCCACCCTCAGGAACTCCATTCTTAGGTGAACTTCATCATTCCTGTCTGGAGGACAGATATACTTGCAAAGGCTGAAAAGCTTATGACAAATGACAAAGCTTACAGCATTTGCCATCAGACAAACTGTGGCATCTGACAATGTCATTTTCAAAGTACTAGGTAGAAGGAGAGATATTTTTTCCAAAACTTTTACTTCGATCCCAAGTCCCACATTTCTCTTCATTTCTGCACCCTAGATTTACAGTCCAGACAGTTATAAAATGAATACAGCACATTGATGGAGCAATTTATTATGAGAAAGTTCTCAAAATGCTGAGATTGTTTCCAGGTGTTTATGTACCACCACTCCAACAGGATAAGCCAACAGCATTTTAATAATCACAGTACACTGTACGCTCAAAAATTCTTGTAAATGATTTAGCACAGATGTGCACAACCTGAAACAATTTTCATGGGCAGACCTGTGATACTGAGTGCTTAGGTTTTAATGCAAGACAGAGTGCATGATGAATACAAATTTAACACCTTACAAAAAAACCTGGTATCAGTTTTAGCTTATCTCTTATAAATAGAAGCAAAATGTTATAGCTGAAGAAAAAAAATATCAAATGGCTTCTTTTATGCAGACGGTATTCTGTCTATGTGGAGAATGGATCAGACACCCCTTTGTAGCATTTCTGCATTTCACAATGCTTGAAAACTTACCAAAGTTTTTAAGCGTGTAAATCACCATGCCCCAAACCATATTAAAAAAGCAAAGCAATAAGAGATTTATCATCACTATTCAAGAACTAGTGAATACCCAGTAAAAATACTAACCAGCATGTAAAAGGTAGTAAATTGATTTTATATAATGAATAATTGTCTTCCTTACTACTACATAAGATCTGAAAATCAAAGTGTAAGTGGATTCAAAAAAGGATTAATTTGTGAAAGATAAATACACTGGCAATGATTTAGCAGGGCCTTCCATATACAGCCTCAAGACATTGCTAACACATTGACTGCAGAGGGGAAGGAATCTCTCTTGCAAATAAAGCTTGAGTCCTAGGAGGTGTTTCTTGCATACTTTCCTCAAGACGTTTGTAGGCAATTGTCATAAACAGATTATCTGAGATGAAGAACCTTTTGTGTGACTCACTGTGACGTTCCTATAAAATTCTTGTTCGATGGGTTTTTTTTCAGTTTGCACACTGGGGCTACCACAGCTCTGAAAGGCTGAGGCAGTACACCCTATTCATTATAGAAGTGCCAATGTCAATCATCTGAAATCTTCTGCATGTTCTGACCCAACCACATTTTCTCCAAAAGCCTGAATAAGCTAATCAAGGTGTTGACTCACACACAAAATAAATACAACAACCTCTTAAAAAGCTTAGGGGGGGAAAAAAAGAAGTAGGAAAAAAAAATAACAGCAAGATCTGTTCTATTCAGCTTCTACTATGGCATGAACATTTTCAACCTTGCTTTCAACCAGCCCTCCAAGCTGGACCCAAATACAGATACATACAGCCATAGAAAGCAGGTATAGATCTGTTTTGTAATATATGTGAGACTTCATAAACCAATTAAATTCATCTTTGAAGCACCTTATTTAGAATTCCATTAAATCCTGTAAGAAGTTCCTAAATTCTCAAGGCAGAATGTCAAATTGATGGTTTTAGGGTAACACGTGCAATCCATGCAAATCTCTGCTGATTTACAACACCACCTGAAACAGTTCGTGTAGCACAGCACCGTATCAGATGGTGAATTAAAAAATATTGATACCCATACAATCCTGTGTCTTACAAAATTCATACAACATCAACCACTAAATCTATGCTTTCCTGCAAAACTTATTTTTGTCCCTCACTGAAGGCAATGATGCTTGCTTGCCAAGCACAAACCACAGATGAACAGATGATATATTGTCTTCCCAAGTGTGCTATTGGAACGTTCCAGTAACTTTGGTACATGCTGTTTTTCAAGAGAAGAGTAAAAAACTCTTGGCCAGCAATGAAGCCAGTGCTTCCACCCCATTTTTGTATGGTTTGAGAACCTGAATATGCAAGGCAGGACTGTGCAATGAGAAGGTTGAAGGGGCTGGACTTCTTTAGTTCGACAGAGGAGACAAAGGAACTATGTAACAACAGCACACAGCTACTTGAAGGGTAGCAACAAAGATCCCAAACACAAACTCTTGCTGGTGTTAGTAGATGATATCGCAAGGGCAATGACCACAACTGTGGCTTGGGAGGTTCAGGTTGAATGCGAGGAAAAATTCTTTCACTGGGAGGTAGTGCAGCATTGGAGCAAGTTACCCACAGAGGCTGTAAATCCCTCTGTTTTCTGAGACTTTTCAAGACACAGCCAGACAAAGCCTTGGCTGATGGATCTAGCCTTGGCAACAGTCCTGCTTCAAGCAGAAGGCTGCACTAGGTAACTGCAGAATTCCCTTCCAGCCAACACTTCCATGGCCACAAACACGAAATCATCAAAGCAACACTTCCATGGCCACAAATACAAAATCAAAGCAAAGAAACTAAACCATGCTCAATGTAAGGCACTACAGATAATAAGCATCAACAGAAGACATTTATGTCAAATGCCATTAAGTGCTATCAAATAAAATTTAGTTTCATACTGCACGTATTGTATGAGATACTCATTGAAACAAAACACGCAGAATTACATCAACTTTATTAACAGAGTGTCAACACCACTTCTCTGTTGCTTCCAGATTTTAAATGAAGGCTATAACGTTGAAAGTAAGCATTCACAAATTTATTTACAAACATTATTTTTTTTTCCCATCTGTACACAACAACCACTATGGTAAAAGCTTCTTGCAATGAGGTTATGACTCAATCTGCCCTTTGCTGACTATCCCCATTCTTTATGCAACAGCCTTGATTTATCATTTGTTACCTTGACAGGAAATGATTGCTTGCAACAGAGTTAACAACATGGTCTTCTGGCAATCATAACTCAATAGATTATTCTCTGGCTACAAACACACCATTCCTTATGCAATGATACATTTTTATGCCTGGCTTTGGCTATAACCTAAATGAAGAAGGTCCATTTCATACATCGTCATAATAGTAACTAATAATAATAATAATAATGTGTCCTTCCACAGTTTCCTTGGCTAGGGAATCACCCTGTTGACTATCAGAAGTTAGTCAGTTACTTTCCTTGGAGCAGCCTTTATTTTTAGAAGAGTTGTTTTTTCAGAAGACACAACATTCTTTGCTGTTCAGTCTACACTCTTGGCCAAGTAAGTGCAAGCAGGGTTTTTTTTTCTTGCCACTGACAGTACAATTGAATTTCAAGATATGTTGGTGAATTTCTGTTTATAGGCTACATTATTTAACTTCCACAAACATTTTAGTTAGTATCTTGTACTTACCTCAAGCAAGCTACATTCTAAGACTATGAAACTTAATGGAAATGTGTGCAGTAACTTCAGTGGGCTATGGAAGAGGCGTAATCAAGTAATTTTTTAACACTTACATGATACAACATACTGGCACCAGTTAAGAGATTATTACAAAACAATTACATTATTTGACTTTTTGAATTTTAAATGTTCTACTGCAGTGATGCATCAAGCAATTATTAAAACTGAAGTCCTTGAGCCTGCCTTCGGGACTACAAACCCAAAACAGACTGAATCCCAGGAGAAAGAGGGAAGAGATGCCCACCTGGCATCAACTCTACCACTTCGTAGGCTTGTGAGCCAACTGATTAAATAAAAACACCTGAACAACCACTCCCACCCACTCCCCCCAACTCTCCTCTCAGCCCTGTTTTTAAGGGCTTCTTGTGTATACATGGCCAGATAAGTAGATCATAGGTAGACCTTGTGCATTTATTCAAGACAGTTGATCTGCTCTACTGGATTATTATTTTATTTTCTTCCCTGAATAAGATGATAAATGGTTACTCTCACTATGGAAAAGCAGCACAACTTCCAGATCAGCACTGAAGGACACAGGCATGAAGACAAATAAGTTTCCAGCTAAACAATGCTGACTTCTGTCTGTAAAAGATGCAGATATTTCTTATAAGATCTAGTTAATATTTTAAGAACACAGCAACTCTTAGAGCTACTTTTTTCCTAATCATGCTTTCTTCCTGCTCCAGGCTCACTGCCCCCCCTTTGGAAATACTAAGGTCAAACTGTTCATGTCATGATCCGGTGAACCCTAAAGGACATCACCACTCAGATAATGTTCTCAGACTTCAGAATTTCATTAAGAATTTCAGCCCATCTTATTTTCTTAATAAGACATTTCTTATCTTTACTTCTTAAGGCCGAACACATCTTTTGCATTAATACGGGAACAACTGTTAAGCATTCTTGTACCAAATTCTTCATTGATCTGTAAAAAGTCTATGACGCCTGCCAATTTTTACTGAACTTCATGAGCCACACTACAAAAATGTAGCCCCGTAACCTCTCAGCATGTTGAGCAGTGAAATATTGAACCTTAATTTGCTATACTAGATACAGCTCATTGTTCTCAGGTTCCAAAACAAGTCAGTGCCAGTTTGATGTGGGAGTTCTGGGAGTGTAAAAAATTGATCCAACTCTGACCTAGATCTTGTTTTGGGGAAAAAAAAAAAACAAAACCACCAAAACCCCACCACAAACAAAACCACAAACCAAAACCTCAAAGCACTCAGTCAACCAACCAACCAAAAATAGATTATTTCACCTATAATCTAAAATTGCCCACTAGAGTTGAGAAAGTTCCAGAAAACATCTGAAATACTATGGAGAAACAGAAATGACAGGGGGGAGGGAAACCAAACAACTCCACCCTCCCCAAGATGTTTCAGTCAGCATAGCAAAACTTGTGTGTGAAATTTACAGCCACTATGTGGGAACAAACCACAGACAAGTATTTGTGGTAAGTAAAACAGAGTAATATTAAATCAAGTCAAAGCCTTTCCTTGTATTATTGACCATCTGTACTTTTAACCACACATTAAAGTACAAATCAGAATAGTTCTTCATTATGAACTCAAATAGATTTCATTATTGACTTCTATATTATTTTAAGTAAGGAAACATCTACTACATCCATACTGGGTTATTCTTTCTCAAAGAACACTGACCAGAATTCAAAGTGAAATAAAACACATACTGAATCTGTTAAAAATTTTTGGTGCACTTTAGATATCATCAGAACACTGAGATACTTCCTCAGCCCTAATGCTGCAGCAAGGACACGTAATTAATCAATTCAGTTCATAACTAAGATTTATATTCACTATAAACTTTCCTGCAAGTATACTTATTTTAGTCAGTAGTCACAGAATAAAAAGCTAGTCAAAATAGAAAAGGACACCAGATTAAAGTCCAGAGTTAGACTGAAGTCTATGGGAAAACAGGATTTTTGTTTGTGGGTTTTGTTGTTTGGAGATATTTTTTTTGTTTCCCCTTTATTAAAAACAATCTAAATAAAAATACTAACATTCTAATCTAAAAAAGCCAGTAAAAATCTAGTGTTGTCTATTCTTCCCAGAACAACAACCTATGTGACAAAAACATGCAACAAAGGGGGCAGAAATTGATCAGGTCATTTTACTTATTTATATTGCAGTAAAAAAAAAAGCCCGAAAGATTTCCAGCAAGACTTGCTTCCTTTCCAACAGCAGGTGACCAGATGATTCAGTTTAATGAACCTGTGCAGCTAGTTTTATTCTTCTCAGTTGTTAAAGAATGTATCCTAGTTCTTCTCCCTATCACTTAAAAAACCCTGTGCATAAAAAAAAAATAAATAAAAAAATATCAAACAATCAACATTTTATCAAAGGGATAATTATTTAATTAGATGAGTCTCAAATTGCTTAATATCTTCTCACAGGTTTTTCAGAGCATGCTAGTTAAAAACTTTCTTTAATTCAGAGAAAACAATTTCATCATCATGACATGTGGTGGGGTAAAAACAGGCAGCCACACAAGTCACCTGAGCTATCTACGACTACTCTATAGACAAAGATGATTCTGCCCTTCATCTGCTCATGTCTCCACGTTTTCATTCCAGGCTTTAATATCAGCTCTGGCTCTTGTCTTGTCTTAAGCAAGTCTCTTCAGCTCATTAAACCAGAAAAAAAGTCCCCAACCCAAACCAGCTAAAATAACCAACGAAACTATCAACCAACTAAATAAAAAAAGCTTACGTGAGTGGATCCCTAACAGTTTTGTAGCAATCTAAGCCAAACTAGCTCTTGACTGGCATAGTTTCTTAACTCCCTCCAGCTGCATGTTCCTGCTCTTTCCCTTGTGCCAGCTTCAACATCCATCAGAACCTGTATAAAACCATTCCAGCAAGCTGAATCAGCAGGCTGTCCACTGAAAAGAATGAGAAAAATATCTCTATGCTCTGCCAACACACCAGAACAGGTTGATGCAGGTTCTAGCGAGCACAGCAGCTCCAAGAAAAGCCTCAGCAGCCACCAGCTAGATGAGCCCAGGCTGCCACCAAACCACAACTTTGGTAACTTTACTCACCAACAGGTTGAACAAGCAGCAAAGTTGACACACCAGAGAGAGAAGTGCACATCCACAAGAGAGATGACGCCTCTAGCAGCAGCAGGCTGTTAGTATAGTTTAGCTGGCTTCATCCTACAATACCTGGCATAGCATAATTGTGACTAGTTTCAAGGGAAAATACTACTTCTTCCTTCCATGCTCTCCTCGGTTCTGGCCCCCCAATAAAACAGTGTTAATTACATGCTGGCGTGTTTAGTAAGTCGAAAGGTGAAAGTTCACAAATGCTTCTAACTACCACTTCGCATACACACCTTGTATATGCAGGGCAAAGGTAAACAACTTCCTTTATGCACTTTCATGCACAAGCAGAACGTACCAGAAATTTAAGTTGCTCACATTCACAATTAGTTTAACAGACTGAAGTGCTTAAATTAACTGTCTGCTAAGATGCAACTACATTTCTTAAACCCTGCAAAAATACCCAACAGCATTATTTAACACCTATTTTACATTTTGGCAGTGTAACTGCATCCTATATGCAAAAAACCCCACGCTTATTTTCAATAGGTTTGTAAATAAAGGAGTAAGAGAACTGTCAAGTAAGGGAAGAACAGTGAACTCATGTACTTTGGGTGGTATTTTTCACGGCTGGGAGTCTTTGTGCCATTTTCCACTGTGGAGTCTTGCAAACAGATGGAAAGACGATGAGAAAGGTAAAGCAGAATACTATTCATTCACACATACTTTACGCTACTAAGGTAAACAGTGCCAGGCCCATTTTAAAGGGAGATTTGTCAGGATGAAATAATAATAAAAATAAGATGAAGGACACAAGCCTTTTATTACTGATTAGCAGCACTGTGACAAAGACAAACTCTAGGAACAAGCCCATTCCACAAGAAGGTGACAAAGATTATATACATATATAAACTGTAGAACCAATTATACATTTTGTGCTAATAAAAATCTCCAAAACAAATACCTTTAAAAACTAAGACATCGTAACCAGCACAGTGTGAACACTTAGCTATTGAGGAAACCATACAGGAACCAACACTTTTTTTTTTCTTGCACCCTACTCTAAACAACGCAAAACCCTGCAGACATGCCAAGCCACAATGGGTTCAGCAGGCTCCTGCTAATCCTGCACTTGCCCAGAGGTGCAGTGACATAGCTAGGGGCACTGAAAGCCACAGCACCTGCCTGTTGCCATTTTCCTCTGCGATCCCTCAAATAGCTGTTTTCGCCATCGACGAGGGCACACTCACTTCTTGTTGCTCAAACTGATGCAAAACCACACAAATGTAGAAGTCACTGTATCACTAAGGCTGTATTATAATCATTAAACCCCAGAATATTTGAAATTCAACTTTAAATATGTAGTGGGCTGAGATTTTTTCTGGAAACAGACCTTAAAGAAATTATTCATTCTGGAGGGGATTCTTCATTGACAGAAACAGAAGTGCTGTATTCACACCTCAGTGACTACACAAAGGTGATATATACGTTGCCCCTCAATTAACAAAGATGCCTGAATTAACTACTTTCTCTTGCTGCCAGCGTCCGCCAGATTTCACCATTTCAAATAGAAGCTTGTTGCGACCTCCAAGTCTCTCTATAAGGACATATCAACCTGCTTGCTCCCAAGCTCCCATCTCCGTGCCTTCCCGCCTGCCCAGGCCTACCGCCCACACCTCCACGGAAGGAGCTACACGCGGTCAGCTTTGACACCCAGCGGTTCCTCCATCGGGTACTTCCGAGAGCAATCCGTATCTTAGTTCCAGTTACGGCACCTTATGCACCTGGAGGTGCCTGGTGGGCAGCCAGAGCCGGGGCAGGCGCAGGCCCCGGGGCCGTGGGGCGCAGCGGCGGGGGGCTGCAGGCCTGCGGCTCTCGCCGGCCCCTGGCTCAGGTGCACCGGAGCCGAGCCGGGGTGAAGCCGCCGGGGTGAAGCCGCCGGGCCGGCCCGCGCTAGGCTGCCGCATGGCCCCCCACAGCGGTTCAGAGCCGGGGACCGGGCCGGGGACAGCCCACAGCAAGCGACGCCACGGCCCGCCGCGCCCCCACCCCTCACCTGCCGCCGAGCTCAGGGCGACCCTCCGGTGCCTCCTGCCCAGCTCCCGCAGCTCCTCCTCGTCCTCCTCCAGCCTCCAGGCTTCGGCCATCGGCGGCGGGGGGGCGGCTGACAGCATTCAAGAAGCGGGGGCTGCCATGTCCGCCCGCGGCCGGCACCCTCCCCTCAGCACGGCCGCCCGGCCCCGCGATCCCCGGGGCTGCCCCGCACCTGCGCCCTCTCCGCCCCCGCCCCTGCCGGCGAGCTCTCAGCGCGGGCCGCTGCGCTCCGGCCGGTGGGGAGAGCGAGGGCGAGGCGGGAGCCGGCGGGCGGGAGCCGGCCTTGCCTGCCCATCCGCGGCTCCGGCGTCAGCAGGAAACCCGGCGGCCGCCTGGCACCGCCACAAAAGGGGGCGGGGGAGGCGGCGGCGGGGGGAGGTACCTGGCGGCCGGGGGAGGTACCTGGCGGCCGGGCAGCGCTCCGCCGCGGCGGGCAGCGAGCCGAGGGGCTCCCAGGCCTTCCTCCCCTCACGGCGAGGGTGAGGAGGTGGAAAGCGCTGTTGCTGCGGCGGCCCGGGAAGCCGGCAGCCCCGGGGGGCTGGGGGTGCCGGCCGTGCCGATGGGGCCCGGGCGGCGCCGAGGGAAGGCTGTGGCGCTCCGCGGGCGGCCCGCTCGCACCCGCCGCGGGGAGGGCGCGTAGCTCGGCGCGGGGCTCGCTGGGGTGGCTTAAACTACTTAAGGAGTAGTAACCTCACGAACACCTCAAACCTGTGAGGTTCGCTCTTCCAGCGCAGAAGCGATAAGAAAAGTCTGGCCAGGGTTCAAGCTGGACACTTAGAAGCCGGTTATAGTTTTAGCTTTAATTATTTTTTTTTCAGGGCCTCAGTTGCCTGTATCTAAAATTGAGATCATATTGCTGCTCCATGTTGTATGTTTACTGTAAACCCAAGTCATCAATGTTTTTGCAGATGATTCCGAATTAGGCACCACTAAAAAAATATATATAAGGAAGTTAAATTCAGTTTCAGAGCAGGTGGATAAGGGACAGTAAATAAATAAAGTATGTGACCACAAATTAGACCAGGAAGGTACAACAAAATGTTGAGTAATCCTAATGTTAAGCAATATCAGTGCTGATTCACTAAGCAATGTTTACTCTGTACACTAAATAAAGCAGATTGTGCAGGCTGAAAAAAATGTATGTAATTGCCAAACTGAACACTATAATGTGTGAATACAAATGATTGTCTATGCATTTCTTGGTATTTCAGTGCTTGACTTCACAATCACTGTTCCTTAACAGAGGTGCTTCTTCCACTCAAATGTTTAGTGTTCAAGTGGTATAATAGACTTTGAAGGACGTAAGATAGTAAGTATTAAAGGACGTAAGGCCAGACATAGAACTGGAGTATGTAACCGACAAATCAAACTTTCCATTACAGGTCTGTGTTCTCAAAAGCCTCACGTTTCGGATGACCTCTGCAGGGGTGGACTGCACAGTAGTCAAAGGATCTCACCTCACTAACTTCAATGGAAGATCAGCATCCCTTGTACACGATCTAACCTGGATACAAAGTTTCTCAGTGGAGCATCACTACCACAGATAGTGATAAAGCTGGGCTGCGAAGCCTTACCTGCAATGAAAAACACAAAAAAGAAGTTAGAGTGTGGAAAGTATGAGGAAGAACAGTAGAACAGAGGGAAGTCACTGGTATGTGCATAACATGAGAGACAAAAGAGAATCTCCCATGTAAAACAAACATCATGTGTTGCTAGTATTCTGGTTCTTCACTGTTGACCCAAAATGCAGCACCTGTACTCAGCTCCTAAACTCCACTTAACCACAAGGAGTGATGCCAACCATCCGTTTTCCACTTCCTGAATATCTGCTTTCTATACTGTGTGTTTCACTACTGCTGGGGAGGAAGGAAAGGAAGCTTGCTATCATGTAAAATTACCAAGCAAGGAAAGAGCAGAAATATACCATAGAACAAAACATACACTCTAAGAGCCCAGAAAATTGAATTAAACCTTTTGTTGCTAATGATGAAATTAACACAGAAGCTTCCAAGCCTATAAAACTAAAAAGTACATTTGGAGGCCATCTTAGGCCTAAGGAAAATATGCTGAATATAGTTCAGCTATGACTAAGAAAACATTGCCCAAAATCAGTATGGAACGATCATGAGTATTAATTTTGATGATCATCAAGAGTTCCTTAGCATTCACAGAGTAAGTCCTACTTAAAAATAAAAGCACAATACCTAAATTATATAAAGCGATGAGGTCTCTGAAGCAAGTGCTTGGCCATATACTGAGCTCTGCCAGCAAGAAATGCACTTGGGATAGGGACTGAATTAGAGCTAGAGGAGCTGTTCAATAAATCCCTGGAACTGACTGAAGACAGATTTCACCAGAAAGGAAGAGATCAAATTAAGGTACAATTCATATGTGGATTCAAGATTCAGGTAGCAGTAACCAACATGCTACTGTAAACAGTTTCCAATCAGTACTACTGGAAACAACTAAAAATTCCCAGCATTTAAATGAAATTAAAATGCAAGGCAGCATTGCATGAAATACTTGAATGATATTTCTGAAACATTTACTGCAAAAAAATGTTCAGTACTGTCCATTGTCTCCAAAAGGAGGTTGCTTACCAGTGACTAGAATTCCTCAGGGTATGTTGTCTGTAGGTGTATTCACACTGCCAGTATACAAATGCCACAAGCATTCAAGCTTAGAGGTGTTTTTTAGGTTTTAGACGCCTGTAGAACAAATGTATGTAGGGTAATATACAGGAATGTGTGAGACAGTATGTTCACACACTCTTCACTTCTCTCAGCTGCAAAATCTGCTAATAGGCAAGGACTCTAAGGGAGTAGAGGGAAGGTGGATGTCTAGAACTCAATTTCTTACAAGTAATTCTTCTCTAGTGAGTGCTTGCCAGATGCACTCAACCATACCCTGAGAGCTGTGCCTCACTTCTAGTTTATGGTGGTATTTTCAAGTGATAAACAGCTTTAGGATTTTCTGTGAAGTGCAACAACACATCACTGGCTTGATACCTGATAAAGGTGTATGAATAATGGTGGAACCTAGGAAGAAGGTAGGCTTTAACAAAGTCTGCAGGAGATAGATGGGGCTCTGACAGAGTGCTCCTGAGCAGCAACAGCAGATCTACCTTAGCAGTCTTGCAACAGATCTTGACACAGCCCTTTATCTGGGTAAGTAGTTTCTAGGGGAAGAAGAGAGCTGTGCTTCTGAGTCTTTAGAAAGGCAACAAAACCAGCTGTTGAAATAATCAAAAGAGCCACAGATGCTGACTGGTCTAATAATAGCCTAGGCCAGACAGAGTAATTTGCAATAATTTGGCTCAGATTGGAACACACACAGAAAAAACTTCTGTTGGGTTGCTGGGCCCAGAGGAAGAAGAAAACGAAGATGGGGGGGAATGAATTGGACTCAACTGTTTCAAGTGCAGCAGGAATTCAAGCCATGTGGGAAATTTTTTCCAGAAAGTCAAGAAATAAAGCTCCTCTTTTCATCAAATACACTGATAGAAACTATCAACAAGAAATAAAAGGGGAAGAAAAAGTACAGGTAGAAGCAAATTGCAAAAGTTGTATTAAAAAAAAAGAAAAGAAGCAGAGCACTTGCTGTAGTCACAGGTAGTTGAGAGGAACACATCAGCATGTGGCATATGCTGCTCTAAAGCCCTTCATGAAGTACAATGTATTTGTGTCTTTCAAGCAGGGGGAAGGAAAAATAATTGCATTCTTGTACTTCAGTGAGAATCTCTGCTTGTACATGTGCGTAGGAATAAAAAGACTTTTGTGTATTTTCATAACTACATTTCTCCAAGAAAACAAACCTTAATGTCTCAAAAAGTCTGCACATTGGTTGTTAAAATCTGGAAATTTCTCACTGAAATTCTACTTTGTCATATGTATCTTTGCTGTAATGTACACACTTGGAATTTCACAATGGTGAAAATGGAATAAAAGAAGGAAACAACTGGATAAATGGGTCTTTGCACTCTCTGCTGAATGCTTACAACTAGTTTATTTGGCAAATATTATTAAGTATTTTGGTTTGGTTTGCATCCCTGGAATTGCCATTTTGTTTGGCCCTGCAAAAAGACACTGTTTTTCAACAAAAAATATCAGCTCTATAGAGCTGCTTAATTGAAGTCACCCATGTAGCCTCAATGTCTATTCAGGTTCTGCAAAGCAGCTGAAGCCTGCAATGAATATATCAGTGTCTGGCTGAGATACAGGAGCCTCAGACCACAAAAGAATGCAGACAAAGGATTTTTTAAAAATGCAAGGGACGAAAAAAAGTGTTTTGAGAAGGGAAAATGTAGCCTTTGGACATGACAACATTATTTTTGTTCTAAGTAAAAATAACAAGGATCTCGTTCAATAGACAAATGATGTTGGCAATATAGGCAGTATAGGAAGCTGACATTGCTGAAAGCCAAGATCTGATAATTTGATCTCCATTTGTGTTCAGCTGGTCCAATGGGTTTCAGTGTAGTTAGAAAATGACATATCAGGAGCCTGCAGGCTTCCTGAAATGTCTCCAGCTAAGTGCGGGTTCTCCTTGCATTGTTACAACTGCTTGTGGCTCCCAGCATATTGGCACGATGACAATCTAAAAGTGGATGGTTTTATGATGAGTGAAGATGATTAAAATAGATTATGATTGATTTCCTTGATAAGAACTTTTATTATTGAAACACTGGAAAATTACCTTTATGGAAAACTAGGGATTTTGAGACTGCTCTCAAAAAATGAGAAGGTTCTCTCCGTGAAAGCAGAAAATCCAATCATTTCAAAAGATCGCAAATTGGCAACCAACTAGGGAAAATCTATTCAGAGGGAGATTCTTACAGTTGTTAGGTTTAAAATCAGTTTTATAAATAATTTTGGTTACTTTTGCTGTTTTCTGGCCTTTGTGGACTGAAAGTTCTCTCTGTCCTGTTAACAAAGATATCTTAGCAGTATTTTTCTCCTATATTAGTATTATCACTCACAGGGTGATAAATATATCTGTTTCTACTGACTTCAATGATTAAAGAGAATAAGGAAAAGAAGTGGAAAAAAAAGTGAGGAAATATGGAAGGGAAAAGAGCTGGTTCAGATGTAAACACTTCTTAGAAAGAGAGGCTGTCAAGGCCAAACTGATTCGTAGTTTTGAGTGCTGAAGTGTTCATGTTTGCTCTAAAACCAGTGAGTTATCAACAGTGTTGATGCTGTGCTAAGTGAGCTGGCAACAGCAAGATGTAAGAAGTATTATCACATTGGACACACGTGAGTCTAATATCTAAGAATATACAATGCCAGCCCCGGAATGAGAGTCCAGCTTTTCTGCTGGAGTTTGCATTTCAGTGCAAAGAGCTGACAAGGGAAAAACTTATGGAAGACAGCAAACAGAGTCCTAAAGAACTTTCAAAATGTAAAGCAGGGTCATAAATTTCTCCATTGCAATAAATTTAGAAGTTTCTCACAGTACTGAAATTGGTTACAGATATAAGTAGCTCTGATTTTGTTTTCTTCTCTTCTGCCATGAAATGCATATAAACTGCCTTTCACTGGAAATACATATGACACACAGGTGAATAATCTTCACAATGCAACATAAAATTTGTAGTCTTCTGCCTCGTTTTTTTTTCCTACAGTACCACCTGTGAGCATTCATGCATTCTGTCATGTTTCTCTTGTGCTGAAAATTGACACTGTTCACGCTTACCAGAAGTGTTCAAAAAGGTACCTTAGTACTCAGCAATAGGATAATCTGCAACTAAATACTTGTATGATTACTACTAAGTTGTGAGTTCAGTGCTGAAAAGTTTAATATTAATGGAGCTGTAACAGTCTAGGTATAGTAATGTGTGTTTATTAATGGAAAAACACTTATCTAATGTGGAAGTAAAAATTCAAAATAGACTATTACCAGTTTCCAGCTTTTAAAAAATTATTTTGATCTGTTACAGACACTATATTTCAGTCCTACATTCAACAACTCAGAGCTCCTTAAAACAATTTGGTTTTTATAAAAGCCGAAGAATGGAAAAACAGTTTTATAGCTTTGATTGAGTACTTGGCTAGTACCCTTGACAAATTTTGGATGACACCTGCTTATTTTAAACTAGACAGCCAAACATGATGCAAGATATAGCAGTGTTTCTCAGACATTTATTTTTCAATTTATCTGATGAGAAGGAAGGACTCTTATACCTCAGTAGCAATTAAGGGAAAATTAAAAATAATCCTACATGGTAGTATCAGTCCTTTCTTTTTAAATTTTATACCACAACCTTTACTCTAATTACTAAATGTCAATAAAGGAACAGATGATGACAAGTATTCTCATCATCAGGGCCTCCTTACTGGCTTTAAAGAGGCTTAAGGCTTGACATCAACTACGGGATTTATGTATTTCACACTCACAGAATCACAAAATCATTTAGGTTGGAAAAGACCTTTAAGATCATCAAGTCCAACTGTTAACCAGCACTGCCAAGTCCATCACTAAACCATGTCCCTAAGTGTCACATCTCCACATCTTTTAAATATCTGCAGGGATGGTGACTCCACTACCTCCCTGACCAGCCTGTTCCAGTGCTTGACGACCCTTTTGGTGAAGAAATTTTTCCTAATATCCATTCTAAATGTCCCCTGATGCAACTTGAAGCCATTTCCTCTTGTCCTATCCCTCGTTACTGGGGAAAAGAGACCAACACCCACCTTGCTAAAACCTCCTTTCAGGAGGACCTCATCAAGGTCTCCCCTGAGCCTACTTTTCTCCAAGCTAAACAACCTTATTTCCTTCAGCTGCTCCTCATAAGACTTGCTCATGCTTGCAAGAATCTATTTTGCTAGGCTTTTAGGGGTCCTGCACTCTAGTTATACAAACTTATTTAAACAACTGTAGGTTCTGAGCTGACAAATCCCAAGTCATCAAGGGGAGTCCTACACTGTTTAGGTGGATGAAAAGTTGAGATGCAGAACTATTCTCTTTTCTGACTCCCAGAAATAGTTTCATGTTATTCAAACATTGTTACTATAAAGCAATCTGGTGTTTTTAGTGTGAATGACCTCTTGCTAAACTCTTTGGTGTCAAGGTTTTGTTAGCAGTATAGTCCAACAGTGGAGGCCTTATCCCATTTTTTTTTTTTACCTCCTTATTACTTAGCATATACATATGCATATTCACTGGATTCAGAATTTTTTTGCATTCACCAAATATAATCATAGGATTGCATCATTCCAAATAAAAAGATTCATGTGATTGAAAAAATACAAAGTTAAAGTTTGTAACGATTGCACAACAGTAACCAAATTTCCTCTGCTTTTAAACCAAATGTCTGGAGCTCCCAGTGAGGTCTGGACTGGTGAAGGTTAGCAGCATTTTTGCAAGATACTGAGATGAATGGACGGTTTCTCACAGAAAACTTGCACTTTGCAGCAGAGCTTTGCATTAGCCATTTTTTGAGTGATATCTGTACACAACGGTTCTTAACTTGGATTTTCCCTAAGGCATGATTTTCAAACCTCTGGAGACTTCTCTCACATCTTTTCTGTAGCATTTCATGTCACCACAGTCTTTGCTAATCTTCCCAAACGTGTACATATTGCAGCTCTTCTAGCCTGCCCTAAACCTCTGCCTTCCTCACACTGCAGCTACTCAGACTGTTTATCCTTCACAATGTTTATTCCTTTACCCAGAAAGAAACTGCACTTTTTCCTCACAAAGAAACAGCCCATTCAGTCAAAATCTTACAGCTGCTTTTTGCAATTCCATTAGCTCAAAGGAAATGCCACATTCTTCAAGGAGCTGCTGTGCAGAAAAAGCTTAGGAGTGGGGAAAGCATGAAAGGCAGAGAAAAGCCTGGGTAGAATTTCCTGGGGATTTTGCACCATGGGAGGAGATATGGGCTATTCCTCCTCTCTCACAAAAGGGCCTCACTCCAATTTACATGGGGTTTTGTTGTTCCCTTGGACAGGGACTGGCATCCAGGAATTAGTAGGGCAAAAAGAATTCCAGACAGCTCATCTGTGCTTTCTAAACTCTTTCCGTTTGTTCCCATTCACTAACTAAATTGTCTTTATGGACAAAATCTCCTAAATGCTTATCTCAGATTAACTTTATCAGTTCAGGAACTGCTTCACCAAAATAAATCTTTAATATCTGCTGTGAACTTCCCTCAGCCTGAAGCTGTCTAAATGCCAGGAGTTGTTTAAAGTATCTCTACAGTGTTCAATTCCCGATCAGTAAGAGTTCAATGGTCTGGAAAATAAGGAAGGGAGTGTCAGAATCAGTTTCTGGGATGCTTTCACAAAAGCCGTGTGTTCAGCACTGTGCTGGAGCCAGAAACAACCTATCAGTCCTGAAGCAGCTCTCTCAGAGACAACTTCATTCCACAAAACCTTCAGGGTTATAACACAGCCTTTATATCCTGAAAAATATATGGATGTGGTCATGCCCCGAATTTGTATCTGGACAACAGTTTCAGACTTCTTTTGAGTTGAGAGAAAACAACTGAGATGGTCGATTTAATTGAAAATTTAATTAAAACAGTTTGTGATCTAGAATTCAGCTATGAAATCTGCAGTATATCCCCCTCTTGCCCATATTGGAGGGGTGCATATGAAGGAGGTACGTTTGAGTTACAGTGTTTCATCTGTGCAGCGACATATGGAATCTTCTGCTGTTGATAGCTCTGGCATACACAATTGTTATTGGCAAAGCAATGATTTAAGACTGAGAAAGGAATGCAAAAATTTACGAAAGGACAAAGTAAAATATGCAGATAAAACCTTGCTCCCATCTCATACAATTACAGGAAATAGAGCCTTCCAAGGGGATTAATATGGGCTTATCATCCAGTCCCATGTCAATACATTAGAAATGTTCATAGCAAAAGGACAACATATTGAGTATTTCTGGAGTAAATTGTCTTGTTTTACTCTGGTGCTTACACTGGCTGAATGTTGATATGCTGCTGCAGCACTATGGCTCATCTGTCTTTGGATTAGCACTAAAGAAAATGTATTAGTTTGACAGTTGTAAGTGAGCCTTGAACTTTCTCTTTTTTTTATTCATGGCTGGTTAGGTGTGCAGGTCACGTTCCAGCCTCATTAGTGAATGGTGGCAACTTAAGTCTGGTCATTAATTCTCCAGCTTGCAAGTCATTAGCAACCGAAGCCCAATAATATTGACATAATGTTGGCTGAACCAGAGACTTCTGAGTCTAGAAGGGCTTTTATTTTTGTTTCTTGATGAAAAACGTCTCATTGAAAAAAAAAAAAAGTAACTGCTTTTAGTTCAGAACTGAAAGACAATTTCACATGTGCTAACATGACACCTGGTGTGTTAACAACTGGAAAAGTGACATGCTTGAATGTTTTCATTCTGATTCTTTTTTTGGTATTTGTTCAAAGCTTCTGGAAATTCACAGGTCTGATTTTTCTCTGGAGAGTTTAAAAAAAGACTTAGTCAATGAAAATACTTAAATTTCCACTCTCCAGGAAGTGGATTTTTCTCTGAGTGCAATGGTTCTTGCTAACTTAAAATATCAAAATATCTTGTATTTACAAGATGTAATTTCCATCTTATTTACTCTGAAATACATCAACATTCTCAGTCTTCTATTAGCAGAAGTATCAATCATATTCATTCTGCATCATTACCAGGTCAAAACTTTCAGGGGACAACTATAAATCTTCATGATTTCCTAATGTATGACAAAAATTATATTCAAAGGGGACATGAGAGATGGAAAAATCATCACTGTTAAGATATTTCTAATGTACTTGTGATCACAGTACCCTGGCATGTTAATGAATGTAACTGACGCCTAATTCAATTCATACATTTTTTTCATTCTTCTGAGTACAATAGCACAACTTTTGTTTATGTCACACATTTGTGTGTGTTTGTGTACACATGATCATTCCTGTTTCTGTCAGCAATGAAGACACAATTCATAGATAAAATCTAAGATTGACTTTTGGCCCTTGTAACACAATTAAAGCCTAGAACTAGATAAAGTAAAACATTATGTTGTATGACAGGACAGCATCTGCTGTCTCTGCAATTACTACTAAAATGTAAAGGGAATTTTGTATGCCATTTTCTAGTCTCTTCATTATCTTATGAATGCTATTCATACTTTTTTTTTTTCTGTAGTCCTAAAATTTGACCTCCCCTTTTCAAAACTCGTGTAAAATTAGCATTGTGGCTTACCTTTCAATTTAAAATTGAATTCTTGGAAAATCCAGTGAAATTAATCTCAGGCTATTCACGGTTACACGTGTTGCTTT
This sequence comes from Microhierax caerulescens, assembly GCA_035590215.1. NCBI lineage: Eukaryota > Metazoa > Chordata > Aves > Falconiformes > Falconidae > Microhierax > Microhierax caerulescens. The sequence goes on from JAVJGJ010000001.1 coordinate 76,524,116, forward strand.
TCTTGCTGTGACTGTACTCTGAACTGTTGAGCTGAAGGAATATTGAAATGTCAGCATGCTTCTCGCCTATAAATAAATAACAGGCACGTAGAATGAGTGGTGTCAAGAGGAGAATGACAAATCACGTCCACATATAACCCTGTATTTCATGTGTATATCCCCCATACAGCTCTATCCAACATTGACACGTAATTTCTGCAGTGTAATCCAAATCACGTTCAAAGGATGGACAATTTTCATTAGCATTCATCCTTGTCAGGATCACTCGAACAGCGTGTATAACTGAACTCTCCAAAAGGCAATCTTTTTCTGTGTGAAGTGATATCAGAATGCAAACAGTGAGCCAAGAAGAAATAGGAAAACCAGAAGTTAATGGCACTCTGAGAAAGAAAACAGAACAGATTCTACTGAACCAAATAAAAACATTTAAAAGTTATGCCCATTGGACATAATTTTTTATTTATCTAATGTCTTTGCAAACTTCTGTCACATGAATCTTTTCCCATTGAAAATATACATTAAAAGGCCTCCCAGTTCTCATACTACCTCAGCCTTCAGTCAGTCTGGCTAATACATGTGCACTACTTGAAAGCTTATTTCAAGCAGGAAATTCTGACGCTACCAGAAATATCACTTTTATTAAAGTCTAGTGAAGAATCAAGAGAAATGGTAGAATCAGAAATCATCTACAGGGACTGTCTTGTAAGACTTCTAATGGTGAAGGACTTTGACATGATCACTAATGAGGAAGAGCAGTTTTGAAGAACAGGGAGATGGAAGCAAGACAGCAAGCAAGCAAGAGGTAGCAGTAGAAAAGGGAGGGTCAGGACAAACTTGCTATACATTCTAGTTTATTTCTGGCTTCTAAATGCCCCAAACATCCCCCAATCATTAATACCTTAATCCAGGAAATAAAAAGAATGAAAAGACACATTCAGATGTCTGTTATTTCACAGCAATTCTGGCCTTACATTTCATATCACTGTTCTTATGTTCGTGACATCAACCACACATTTGATTAATTCCTCCCTTTTCTCCCAGTTACATTACACTTTTGTGGGGTACAATGAAAAATTTTGATTATATATTTATTCTTTGTATAATAAATATTCTAGCACATTCATGATGAGCCCATATGATCCAAACTGACTCTGATCACAAGAAGTCTTGTGTAGGTTTCACTACAGCTTCCAGTGTCATGTCTTCTGCATTTCTCCTGTTATTTTTGGGAGCCAGTTTAGCAACAAACTGGAACAGTGATGACAGAGCTGTATCAGCACAATGCTTCCTGGCAAGTAAGCCTCACAGAAATTAGTTAGGACATCTCAATAAAAATAAAGTAGTTCTTGTGCACTTTAAATGTCTTCAAATGTGCTCTACCCACTTTATGCCTGTTCAGATAGTTGGAGTGTTCTGCAATTGGCGAAGTCATTGCTGGTGGCAGTAAAAAAGTATAAAGAGTATAAAGCCTGTTCATTCAAAGGCCTCTTGCAAAACATAGCAAATCACAGCTGTCAGAGACAGAACTTCAGCACTAGTTGGAAGCCAGTTCAGACCACCAAGCCAACCTAGAATCAGAGGAGAACAACGACAGTTTAAACCTACTCTTGCTTATCCTCCCCTAAGGCTGTGAATTCAGTCCTCCTACTTCTAGACATGCAGTGTAAACACTCTCCTGTAGTCCTGCTGCATTGTTTACTTAATTTGGCAAGCTTCCTTCTACATCAGGATTGGATTCTCTCATTTAAAAAAAAAAACAGCAGAAATAGAAGTGCTTTTCCCATCTTGTAAGCAGGCACAGGAGCTGGGTACAGCTATTTCTTTACACCTGTTTCAATCTGTGTCTGTGGATGAGGACACATACTCCAAAGAATTACCATCAAAACAATGGAGTCTTTTTGCCAACCTCAGCTGGTTTTGGATCAGCCACGTAAATTCTCACATTATCCACAAAACACACAGTGTTGAAGCAATCCAGTGGAAGAACTATGAATTTTCTGGACCTGCAGATTGATTTGATGAGATCACATTTATGGGGCAATAATGACATTCCATTTCAGTCCTTTGCTTCTTTTCTAACAAACAACAGTGCTGCCATTTTCAGCTAGCTGTGCGAAATTCTGAGATGTGAATATTTATCCATTAGGATGTGAACAGAAAATATTAAAGACTGAAGTTTCAAAAAGCTGTGTTTTGAAGAGAAGAAAAAAGAACACCCATATAATTTCACGGCAATTTGTTAAATATAAGACCAAAGGGAAATCAAGCCAGCTTCCTGGAGCTGGTACTGGAAAGTGGCTAGGTTTTTGAGCCTTAGATTTAATATAATGCTCACAGAATTTATCACATTCAATTCTTTTATGACAGACAGTATAACTTCATGTTTGTGTGTGATTGAGAGCTATACCAAAATGTGTTCCTGAAGTGTTGCCTTGCATTGAGCAATTTTTCTCTTTATACTTCAATAAATTTACTCCTGTGTTTATACTTACTGTTCACAAAATATCTTTTATAAATGACAGTGTTGGAAATTCACCACTGCCTGAAGGTTGTACTAGATTCCATGCATATTCAGGATGAGACTTTTGCAGTCAAACCAACAGGAAAAGAAATAATAGCTCAATAGACATAATGTGAAAAGAAATAGTACAAACAGTACAGATAATTAAACAAAGCAGGACAATCAAGATAGAAGATTATTTCAATGAAAAACTTGATCTGAGGTGAGAGAGTGCAGAGCACTGGGTAGCTGAAAGGGATACTAACTTCAGTGCCTCTAAAGTTCTTGTTCTTAACTGAATCTGACCATGACCTCCACTGTTTTTCAAGGGTGGTGGCAGCTGTCCTGCTCCTTCTAATCTGCTCATCCTTACTGAAACAGAACGTTAGAGAGGAAGAAGCATGTGAGGAACTATGTCTAGTGAAATAAAGTGATAAAGTGAGCTAGAGTACCTCAGCTAAAGAATTTCTTAGCATGATTATAGCAACACAAAGAGCTTCCAACTCAGATTGGGCCCTTTAGATGGATGCACTGTTCCTACACTGAGGAGCTTACTGTCAAGACAAATAGAGAAAAAAACGAACACCAAACAAAGCAATAACAGGGGGAAAAAAAACCAAACAAAGAAACAAAAAAAAAACCAAAATAAAACCAAGAGTAAGGAAATACAATGCATCTAGAAACTGAAATACAGAAAAGTGAAATAGCATTTCACTAGGGGCGGTAGAAGCAGGTAATTAACTCTGCCTCTCTAGGGCTCTAACCTTGCTAGTTCAATGATGCTGCCCAAGGTCTTTAGTGGCAAGGGACAGGAAAACTGGGAAACTACATTTGGGTCCTCTAGGCATTTTCTGTTTTGGCACAGCAGGATTATGGCTATAACTAAATCACCTGGGCACTATGATAAAATAAATACACAGAATCTGTTTGACTAACTAATTTCTAGTAAACAGAACAAGAAGAAAGGAAGACAAAGTAAAAGCAGTTATTTATATTTCTGTGTCTTGACACTAAGGTTAATTTGGTTTTATAAGCATTTTCCCCTTGTGAACGATACAGATGCACAAGGAAGAGAAGGCCCCTTTCTTGGGTTTAGGATAACTCGGTAGTATTAAGACATTTTTACATTTCTAAAACATTGAGGGCATGTTATTTTGTTTTAAAAAAACATAATCAGTTTTGGACATCCACTGTCTCAGAAGCAGAGCCAGGCTTGACAGGTCTAATGCAGCTAAATACAGGCCCGTTATATGATGACATTGTAAAAACAAAGACACAGTGGCATTTTGAGACTAGTCATGGATCATATTTCATAGAATCATTTAGGTTGGAAAAGAGCTTTGAGATCATCAAGTCCAGCCATAACCCAGGGCTGCCAGGTCCATCACTAAACCATGTCACTCAGCACCACATCTATGTGTTTTTTAAACGCCTCCAGGGTTGGTGATGCTACTACCTCCTTGGGCAGCCTGTTCCAGTGCTTAACCACCCTTTCAGTGAAGTTGTTTTTCCCAATATCCAACCTAAACCTCCCCTCGCACAACTTAGGCCATTTCCTCTTGTCCTGTTGCTTGCATCTGGGAGAAGAGACCTAACACCCACCTGCCTACAACCTCCTTTCAGGCAGCTGTAGGGAGCAATAAGGTCCTTCCTGAGTCTCCTCCTCTCCAAGCTAAACAGCCCCCGTTCCCTTAGATGCTTCTCGTAACACTTGTTCTCTAGACCCTTCACCAGCTTCATTGCCTATGTTTGGAATTCAGCAGCATAAACAATCTTCAATACAGCCCTGCTGCAGCCATATCTGGAATACGGTGCATTGGCATTTCCAACCATTTAAAAAGAATGCAGGAGAAAAATAATAATACATGTCAATGAATGTGTGCAAAAGTTTTGGAGCAAAACAATACAACAGTTTGTACCAGATGGACATTTTTAGTATCTCCATGTGAAGGAAATAATTCAGTTTATTACAGCAGCTCAAAAACTGTGTTGACTGTTACAGGACCTGGTTGGGTTTGCAGTTCAATTCACCATCTTCAATCAACTGTTACATTAATTCTTGCAAACTACAGCTAACCTAGCTTTTGCTAGCCTCTGCATACATAATTTTCTCGTGCATGTACCTGACACAGTGCCACAGGACAGAAAATTTGCTGATGTTTTTTCACTGTTTACTGCTCTAAATCTCACTCTTTAGCCCTGCTGGTAGACTTCACTGTTTCAGCTGCATGTGTTAGGTGTCAAAGACTGCTGCACTGCAGCACTCGCTAGGTTTGTACATGGCACCAGTTGGTACTCCAGGGACCTTAGTGCTTTACTGCAACAAATAAACTACAGAGGAGGATCTTGCACTGCCTGCATCATGCTTCAGGCAGCCTTGCGTTCTTTTGCATTCCAGCCTCTAGCTATTTGGTCAGTATGCCTGTTCTTTAAAAATACTTTTATTTCAATATTGTCACTTGCAACTTCAGCATATGGTTTTAAGCCTCACTTCTTACATTGCTTTTGCTTGCACTGACTGCTGTGGAAATACTTTAGAAAATGTGGTAATTTTTAATCTCCTTTTATACTGGTTTAGTTCCCATACCCAAGCTGTTTCTCATCCAACTTCTTTCTGAGATCCTGCTTTATATTTTTTTATGATCTCCCCTTCCTTCTGAATCCCCTGTTCATTGTAAATTTTACTTGTAATATTAATAAATGGGGGGATATAACTGTGGCATTCAGAGCCTCCTAATATATATTACAGTTTGGTTTATTAGGGCATAGGCACTGTTACCTTCTTGGCAGAACTAATTATCACTTTTAACAGCAGGTTCTGTTTAGAAACCAAAGGTGCCTTATTGCTGAACAACCTGGAAAATACTATTCTAAGAAGTTTTGTCCTTGTCATACTATTAATTTACATTAGCACAAAATATTAAAATGCTGTAGAGATTCTCTGGAATAATGTTACTAACATGGCCAAAGGTCAGCACCTGCTTCAGTTTAAATCAATGATGAATGTACAGTGGATTTTTATTTTAGTAAGAGTGCACTGTTTAATTTTTAACAATCCTCCTTCCGCTCTGCCCTCCAGCAAACCCAGGAGTGCATACAGGAGGATATTCAAAGGAAAACACATCTTAAAAATTTTGAGCTTGTTTTCCAGCTACTGGGCTTCTCTGGCCAATAAGACCTCTTTTATTCACCTGAATGAATTTCCTTCACTTTGGACTTTAATTTTTCAGATTGCTTTCAAACGGTAGGTATTGTTTACACAGAAAATAGTACCATTTTGAAGTCTTTACAATATTCTGTGTAGTAACTGATGATCACTGACAGGACATCAACCAGGGACTGTGTTCTTTAGAAGTTAATACCTGCAAAAAATTAGATCTTCACCAGCCTTGGAGTTTTCCTCTTAGCTTGGATGTGCTAAAGACAAAGTCAGAAACACATCTCAAGTTTGCTCTAATTTCACTTTCTAAATGGAAACATGCAACATTGCCCAAGGATAAGGAATAATATTATACAGATATACTGTGCCATTCCCACCCTCTTCAACATGAGTTTTGGCTGTGATAGGGCTTGCCACTGTAAAACTGAAGCAGAAGTCCTTACAGGCAGACAAATCTACAGCTTGCTCACAGCACTCCAGAAGGCAGATTTGCTAAATTTCAATCCTATCAATTTTCACAAGCAGATGTGAAAATAGTGAGTCATATAATAACTTACCAGGCAGCGTATTCTAACCCTGCATAAGTGAAAAAATTCTTAATAGAAGTTTAGATGCCCCTTTAACGTATTTGTAAACTACTGGGTATGGCTACATATAAACCTCTACATTTAAAACACGGGTTGATTCACATCCATTACCTACTTATTGCACAGATTTAAAACCATCAAAACTTCATAGTTGTCAAGGACATCAGGCATGTATCAGTCTAAGCATCTACTTGATTTCCTAGCCAGGGTATTTAGAAAGCATATCCTTTTGCTTTCTGGCATAAAAGACTGACTACTCTCTCACTTGAAAATCCAATTCAAAATAGCATTATTTTAGACAGCAAGGGCAAGCAGCATAGTGATAAATTATGTATTAGGGTACTACAGTAAGCATATTAAAGATAAAAAGATAGTCTGTAATGTATTTAAGATATCAGGCTGGTAGGTGCCTACAGGTGAAATAGTTGTCTTTTCCTTTGCCCTCTTTAAGGTAACCATACTCTCGTTTCAGAACATGAAGCCCAGATTTTCTATTGCACATTCCCAGAAACTCCAGCGGTTTACTTCAGTGGAAGTAAAACTGTAGTTTATGCACACGGCCATAGAGCGGCAGCCTAGTAACAAAAACAGGGTGTACTTGATGTTCCAAGAAGTGGGTATTTCCTAATGGTTTAACATTGCAACAGGGTTTCTCAACACTCGAGAAGAAAATGAATGAGGCATGACTAGTCCCTGGAGAGAAAAAAAAAAAAAAATAATCCGGCCTTGATAAAAGCTCAATACTAAGGGGAGGGAGAGGAAAGAGGTTGACTATTAGATGACAAAGGGCGTCAGATTATGTGCCCGTGTAAGCAAAGCTGATCAAAGAGTCAGAAACGAAGGACTTGATTTATGTCTTAAAAATCAAATGCTTTTTCTGCCTTTGATACAGGCAGTTAGTACTTCCATCATCTTTGGAAGCCAGTGGACAGGATTACATTAATACAAGCTAATATTTAGTTAAGTGTTTTCACAGACTTTTCATTGATAAAAAGACAGCTCAAAAAGCCTCTGAATGTTCAACCACTATTGCAAATCTAAAGTGTCAAAGTATATCATTGTTCTGTTGTTTGCCATAGAGTTTTACATGTGAAATAAGAACAATTAGATCTCTCTGCATTAAGCTTTATTTTTATGTGGAATTAAGTGGGTTTAGCAGTTTCAAGCACACTTGAAATTATGTAAAAAATCACTGAGGCTGAGCTTTCTTTGCATTTATGTAAGTGAAAATCAGGATTAACTCCATTAATGCTGGAGGATTTTTAACAGCATGAAATTGGTATGAAAAAAGCATTAGCCACAGTAACTTTTAAAGTTAGTTCCCAGTTCTACTAAATTATATAGCTCATTATCCTTGAAACCAGAATTATTTTAAATGAACCATTTATAGTTTTATTTCAAATAGATGCTATTATCAAATTTAGTTATTACACAATAAATATCTTCACACTGCAATTCCTGATTTCTGTGCCTGTGATGTTCACCACATTACTGATGCTCTTTGCAGACCAGCAGTAATACAAAATTGAGAAAAGTGGAGAGATAAATGCCATCCGATTAGTAATCAAATATAGACTGTGCTGTACTTTCCTGTGAACAACTTTCACTGCAGCAAGCCTGAAAATAACTTACCAGACTAAGGTATAATTTGAAAACTGAAAAGCACCCTCACACAAAGTTGAAGAAGCGTTTGCTGGAGCACTCATGTTCCTTCAAATTTCTACATATCCCTTTTACCCACACATACCCATCTGACTGACTTGACTGACCGACATTCAAGTGCTTAGACAGTACTGGTAAACACAATTCTTCCTAGAGCTGTAAAAATTAGTCTAAATAGTCCATATTCTGCTCCTTTCTCTTCTGCACTTGCTGCTTGCAATAAATTGATGCTTCTCAAGGATGAAAAAGAAAGTGGGAACCTCCAACCTTCTCAGCTTCCTTCTGGATATCAAAACAAAGTAAAAATCTTCTTTCCTTCCACTTCTACCTCACTACTACTTCGCCTGTTGATACTTCCCCATTTTTAATGTTTAAACAGTCTGAAGTCAAATGCTCTGTAACAGCACACAGATGGGTCTGTCCAGCCTGGTATCCAATCTTCTGCAATACCCAATAGTACTTACTGGAAGAGAATGAAAATAGCTTAAGTAACCTCTCTCTCCAGCAATACACAGTTCAAAAACTTTCTGAGCCACAGAAAGCACCAGGAGTACTTTTTCCAATATCAATTATAACCAGTGGGACTTGTCCTCCATTTTATTTACTCCCCTTTGAACCCATTCTAACTGTTGCCTTACAACCACCGTCTGGCAACGATCAGTGATCTAGCAAGGCATTCTGACATCTCTTCCTGGGCTTCAGATACTATCCCTCACAGTACCGCTACCTCCTGTTCACTGGCTTGCTTTAAATCTGCAACCAGATTGCTTCATTGATCACAGTGCTTATGTTATGAGAAAAATGATGCCACAGACTCTACTGAATAAAATTCAGGGAATAAGCATTGAAGGCCTGACAGTGCCTTTCCTGGGAAGCCAGGCATTGCAACTGGCTGTATGGCTGGGCCCAGGAAGCTACCTAGACCAGTGGTACAAAATCCAACTAGCTGTTGCTTACTAGCAGTGCCTTTGGGCAGGGATGGATACTAGGGTCAATATTGTTTAACACCTTTAATAAAGACCTGGATGATAGGACTGATCACTTGCACAAGTTTGTGGGTGATACCAAACTGGAGGGCACGTCTGTTACACTGGAGGGCAGGGCTGCTATTCAGAAGGACCTCTTCATCCTGGATAAATGGGCTGATGGGAACCTCGTAAAATTTAACAAGGACAAATGCAAAATTCTTTGCCAGGGATGGAACAACTTCACGCAACAGGACAGGCTGGAAGCCAACTAGGTAGAAAGCTGCTCTGCATGAAAGGACTTGGAGGTCCTGTTGGACAACAAGTTGAGTGTGAGTCAGCAGAATGGCCTTGTCTTTTATTGAAGGTGCAGAGCGACAGGGCAAGAGGCAATGGGCACAAGTTAGAACACAGAAAATTCCCACTAGGCATCAGAAACACCTTTGTTACCATGAAGGCAGTCTGACACTGAAACAAGGGCCCAGTGGAATCTCCATCCTTGGAAATATTTGAAGCTGGACTGGACAAAGCCCTGAGCAACCTGATGTATTTCGTCCTGCTCTGAGCAGGCCACCAAGGCCTCCAGAGACCTCTTCCAACCTGAATGATTCTGTGTTTCTGTGAATCTCTGATTGCTATGATTAGAACCAAAGGGTTGTCTGCAAAAGAACCAGAAGAAGCAAGAAACTAGTTACCTTCCCAGAAGAGAACAATTTATGTCAAAAGAAATTCTCTCCTGAGTTCCAGGCTCCAGCTAGGAATGGATTAACCACCATAAATTCTTTTCTTAAGTGCTTAGTACTCAGTCCAGAAATAGTTCCACAGGTCTGATTTTGCCAGCTGAAACAACCATAGCACTTCAGCAGCACAATCATTTTCAGAAGTCTATAAACTTCAATTTTGTTTTCCTTCCAATTTTAATATTTATTTATTAGTATATATTTCTGGCTACAGTTGCAATGCTGATAAGCAACTTCCATTTCAGTTTCTGGATTCCAGTAAAGCAAAATACTCTGGTTCATTCTGCCACTTTTTCCTACAGCCATATACTACTTCCCCCAATAGTTTTGGAATGGCAAGTTAGATGTGTCTGGCTGATTCAGAATTTATTTTCCAACTTTTTAAGAATCATAACAGAGCATTGATTAACTTCTCAGGTAAGAGTACAGTATAGGAAAACCTACTTTGTAACTGCTTTTCCAGGCTTATGGAGAGATTGATGGAGTTTGACTCCTGAGGCATTATTAGATCACCTTGTTGTACGTTCTGTGCATCACAGCTATCCAATAGGTTTATTGCTTAGTTATCAAAACAAGACCATCTTGACTATAGTGTGTAAGGTCATATATGTGTTATCCAGTCTCACTCACACACACATGCACACAAAGAATTCTGTGTATATTCACAAATATATATATATATATATATGTACACACACACACACACATACTCTTATGCTATTCATATGCATATACAGAGTAAGGCATCCTGGAGCCAAGAATAATGAACTTAAAAAAGAACCCCTACAGGCTTAGGTTCTCAACTACACCACAGGTTTTCTTTTTAATAAGATACAGACTGATACCATATTAGGTCTTTGAATATTCTTACTCCTATGAATAATGCAGGATAGACGCTAGAGGACTTGAGACTTTAATACTAGTTAGTGTCATCATTTGGCAGGTGAGATATTTCCCACAGGTTACACAATTCTACATATTTATTCCTAGTGATTCCACTAATCTCTGCTCTGGAAAACTGAGCTCCTCTACTACAGCTTCTCCTCCCATCCAATGCAAATAACTCCAGCCATAAGCCTCTAGTGACTGGAACAGATGCTGCTGTTTATTTAATTTATTTATTTTACTAATGCACAGCTGCCAGGGCCAACAAATGAAGAACACTGAATTCCATCAGGATTGCAATTTCCAGTGACTACATGTTAATGGACAGAGTCCCTAAAAATTATACTTTTTTTAAACCAGGGTGTCCAGCTTGAACTTGAACAAGTAATGTCTTATGATAAAGAATGTCAAGGCACTAGTATCTGGCAGCTTACATCCTGTAAAAGTACAAATTCTTGGATGTGCAAACCATAACTGATTTCTCAGGGACAAGTGTGTACAACTCATGCTGTACAGTTAAGCCATATTTCTTGAACTGTGACAGCTCAAGTTAAAAATTAATAACATTTCATTATATAATCAAATCTATTTAAGATACTAACTACCTATTGGTTTCTGTTTCTTTGTATAAGTATATGGCAACCATATGCGAGTTTCCTTTAATGCAAGTAAAATACTACAGAATCTCATTTTGGGGAAAGAAGTACAAGGAAAAATAGGAAAAACAAAGCAACTCAACAGAAATACCTTAAAAAGACAGCTGAAAAACAAATTCCCTTGAATTATAATTCTGACTATTTATGGTTCTCTATTTTGCCTCCAGCAAGGAAGTTTACAGCCCAGTTTCCAACAGTAGCAGCACTGCCTAACTTTCAGATGCTAGATTGAAATTCATACCTGCATTACAAGTCCTTCATGGAATGCATGGGGACAACCAAGCCCCTTACAAAGGCCATTCAAGAAGTTTCCATTGAGCAAGTAGTTGCTTGGATCTAGCTAAAGGACTATGTAATACATAGAAGAGTGTAACTGCAATCCTGTCCTCTCTGGAGAATCAGTGTATGAATTAGGGTTCCAAATGAAGATTTTTATTTAGTTAGCACCCAGACTCTAGAAACTGCTTTTAGAAAGAACTGAAGGGAACTTTCTTCAGAACACATCTGCTGAGGAGCTGCCTTTGGCCCTAGAAATAGTACATTAATAGACCATTTGCCTACAAAGTAAAAGACCAGGGCTTAATTTTAACTCAGCCAAAGAAATTCAAACTCATCTTTCCTTCCCTGCATATATGTTTCTTACCCATCAATTTATACAAAGTGGGAAACCAGGGATAGTCTTTTGAAGCTGGAGTACTATGCTGCAAGGAACTCAAGCCAGGGAAGAGCAAGAAAGAGGAGCATGATTCCAGCTGGTTGTAGTAGCTTGCAACTAGGAACTAGCTTTCAAAGGGAAAGAGACACTGGAGACTGGTCTTTGATCCTTATGCTGTCTGTGTATTTTATCCAATGATTTTTAAATGCAAAGTGTTATGAGCACTTCTCACCTGCCAGATGCTTTTAAAAAAATCCCAACAGGATTTATTTAAAAGAATTCAGGCGCCTACTAGTGATGATATTTGACCCCAAATCTCCAACTGCCACTGACCTCTAATTCAGCAAATTGCTGAGGATTTCAGTAAAACTTCCTATTGAACACCTTGCAGAACAAGGAGGGACCTTCAGTTATGGGGCTTTATGTCTGATTTTGCTGGAAGTCATACTGGAGGTTTTGTCTTGACAGTTCTGTCTCTTTCTGAGTCTCCAACTGCCCACTCAGAGTTTGAAGTAATTAATCTCACACAAAGATAGGTGCTCATCTTTTCTCTTGCACTAAGTATTTATTTGGCATAAATAAAACCATTACTGACAAAAAAAAAAAAGATTTTTTTTTCCCCAAAAAGATTAAGTAAAAACTTCTCTCAATTAACTACTTTATACTTACAATTCTTAACAGTCAGCCATAAACTCTGATGAGAAGTTAAGCTACAATGTAAATCATTAAAAACAACTGAGTTTCCAGGAAATAAAAACCTTCTGTACATCGTGTGGAAGAAATGTAAGCAAAGCCTTCCTCCTTTGTAAGTCTTATCTCTGTCACTTATTTCCTCTGCAGAAAGTAACATCTACTGACTTCATAAACTACCTGACAATGGTGAAGAATCACTTCATTCCAGACCTAAGCAAGGAACAAAAAAGCACATGCAGGGGAACAAAACACTACCAAGAATTACTCTCTGATTCAGTATAGATTTTTGCCTAGTAGCTGAATGGTTCATCTCCTGTCTACTATTGGCCCATTTATAGAGGAAATCAGTATTCATATATCACACAAGAATGGTACTTACTAATATTTAATTGTATTTTAAGTAGCATGAGAAAGACATGCAGACTTGTATGATCTTTCGTGGCTTATTTTATCAATGCATCTTCCCAGGCACACAGCTGGACAGTAGTAGTACTATTCAGAGACCAGTGGGCTTGTACAGTATGACTTTTTTCCTCTCTCAGTAACAATTTTCAGCAGGTGCAAATTCATATTAGTTGAGGAAAAAAAAAAATCCGATATGCCTGATTTCACATCTGGCAGATAGGCTTCATGCAACACAGACTGCAGGATTTTCCGGTATTGCAGGTAACCTACTTCCCACTGTCAGTAGCTTGGTGATTAGAGAGTTTACAAAAAAGGTGGTCTATCAGGATGACAAAGTAGAAGGTTTTATGAAAGCAGACAAAAGTGTAACTTTGGGAGGGCAATATAATAGCAAAAACTAAGGGAGGCGTTATGAAAACAGGGAGAACACTGTGTAGGTATTAATAAGAAAGTGCTTTTCTAAAGAATTTACATAGTTTTCCTTGTGATTAGTTGGGAGGAGGCCTTGTATCTAAGCTAGTGTTCAATAGTGTTATTGTGGTTTACTAAAATTCTCCCTATTGATGAGCTGTCAACAATTTGTTTGTTTTTTTTTTTTAATCTGAGATAATTACATTATTAAATGCAGATTGTCAGAGGTGACTTGTAGAAGAATGTAGATGGGTTAATTAGCATTGATAATATACAACTGTGGGCTGGCTTCAGGGGTGGTCGATGCTGATAAGGTGCAGGTGTGGCTGGTTAAGTGAAGGGGTTGAGAGCCAGTGAAGAGGGAGCAGCTGAGGAAGATGGGGAGAGAGAGAAAGAGCAAGAAGCAAGAGAAGAGAGAGCATGCCCCGAGTGAGGAGGAGAGATGAGGAGAAGGAAGCAGAGGGACTGGGATGAAGTATGCCAGTATGAGATGGTGAAAGGCCTTGTTGCAGCTTGATAGTTTGGAGAGTGCTGCGACAGTGACTTTGAAGGGCTAGGGATAGAAATCATGGCTGGTTTTCCACCGTTGACTGTGATGTGACGTGTGTGCAGGTTACAGATTATGTAAGAGTAGCTTTGGCTCTGTTTGCTGAAATACCATGTTTGCCCTAATCACAATCTGCATAACCAGAAAGGCAGAATAACACAACCTAATTTTCATTAATAAATGTGTTATGTACTTCTTGGTCAAAGCTCCCACTGGACCTTGGAGTATAACTTGTAATTAGAAAAGGAGGACTGAGCCCTTAAGGAGTCTATTGCTACTCATCCTCTAGGGATGTTTTTCAGTTAAATATCCTTCAGCTGCATTCTTAAGGTAAGCTGTTTGCTAGAGTCCAGGCATAAATCTTCACTGGCAGGGATGGTTTAGCAAATCCTAAAGAAATCTGTGAGAGACGGAAAAAATTTCAATCCTGCAACAGTAGCAGATGACAGAGGAGGAAGGAGGTTTTGTCTTGTTTCTGTGAGAAGGGAGGCTTTTTTTCCAAAAAAAAGTTGTCAGTTGCTTGCCTCTTCCCTAAATACACAGCTTGAAGGATTTACAGCAGAAGTCCAGGGTCCAGTCCTGTGTTTTCAAAGCATTAAAAGAGTGTATCTGAAGAGGACTAAGGCAAGTTCTCAGATAATGGCAGAGGACATATCACAGCATGGGCTTTAGACACATACTCTCTAGCAAAAAACTCACAAACAATGGGATAGAGCACAATTGCTTTTACATGCCTATCTGTTAAAAGACATTTTTTGAATCATACTTTCAGCTTCACGTATTCTTTGTGCTAATTTATGGTGTCCCAGATCATTCCTGCCCTCATGCTGCTCCCTCTCATATGCCAGGGTAAGGATTTATGTGGTGGCAGGTGAACCAGATCAAAGAACTGATCCATGATAAAGTTAACTGTAAAAAAGGGGGGTTTAATTTTAATCTGGTTCAGGGAACTGATCTCATTTATTAAACAGCTGCATAGATTTTCTTTGACTGCATCAGGGAAGATGAAAGTGTAAGGAAGGGCAGAATGGGTGGAAAAAGGCAAGATTACTTCTTTTGATATCAGTGCTGACCTGTGCCATTTTAGAGCACATGAGAAATTACAGGCTATGAATGAACCGAGTTTTGAAGCAGGGTGAATTAACTTGTTCTCAAAATTAGTGTCAGGCCCTTACAATGTATCATAGATAACCAAATCTGGTTTTAAAGAGGAGAAATAATTTTGTTAAAGGGCCAGTGAACTTATTTTGGTTTGTCTCATAAATCACTGATTTATAATGGCCAAAGGTGAGCTTTTAACTAAAACCCATCATATAACTTCTGTAACAAACTTTCTTGTGTTTAAAGAGTCGTCTTGAAACAGGTAAATCAACAAATACCAATTAAGATAGATTTTGAAATTTTTTAAATTGGTCATCAAAGTACAGACACTTAAAGGTAACATATTAATTTCCAATCTGTATACATATTTTTTATTAGTTACCAGTCTATCCAAGTGTCTGGATTGTATCCATGGGAATATAACATTTATCTTTCACATACTAATGATTTTAGAATGGTACTACATTGTAAATTGTGTGTTAAAGCAGAATATCTGCAAAACCACATCTCAAAAAAATCTGGGGACATCTTTGAACATTAAGGGATAAATGTGGTTTATCCCATTCAAATGAAGTATGATTTAGGTAGAAGTAACCAATCATTTTTCATAAGCATTTAAAATATAGTGCTTTTCTTTCTTAGTACAAAGGTTTTAGGGTATGGATAGAGAAAATTCTTAAAGGACCTTTCTGAAGATTTAAAGCAGAATTTTTTCCTATTGTTCACAGAAGGTGAGGAAGAAAGGCTGTCATGACATAGCATAACTCGGAAAATCCAGTATTCCTCTTCATTCTTAAACAGGACATGTTTATCCTCTAATGGTTTTCCTGGAAATCGGGTATCTTGCTAAGAAGCAAATGTAGTACAGGTTTGTTTTATTGAGATGATATCTAGATCACATCTATGAAAAAACTGTCTTAAATGGGGTAGCTCAGGGGTCACTTAATTTACAGTGAGCATTCTAGTTTGTTGACAGTCACATAGTTTTGGGATTTTTTAAAAATGAAACTTTCTATCTTATGGATCTTCTATTCATAGTACACCTGTAACTGGAAAGTGTAGTTAAAATCTTTGCAGAAAGTGTCCACACTTCTTAATGGACAATTGTTTATACACCTTTAAAATCGTAACATGAAAGAAAAAGGTAAAGACATTTACAGTAAGAGAGGTCTTCTAAAAGCTGTCTGGTTTATGTAGGTGGTACACTTGGTCATTTTTATCTGCAACAGTAAATTTTTTTCTGATGCTGCAGGCATGCCCCTGGGTAGCAGAAAGCAGAAACTTTCTGGAATTTCTTAAGCCTGAGCTTTCTGTGGATTAAAACTGGCAACCAAAAATAAGAGCATACATGTTGCTATGTTTTCGAACTACTATAAATACAAACTTAGTTGTAATTATTGTTTAAACTTCACTAGAGGCACTGCACCACGATGACACAACGTTCAAGACTGGCAAATGCTGTTCACTAAAACTCGTGTTACTTTTACTACTTGCAACTATCTTGTCAGTCAATTGTGCTGGGTTCAAGTGTTATACCTCTTACTCCTATACGTGGGTGAAGCATTTCTTAGGAGCTAAGAATGCCTTCAGAACAAAGAAGGCCAGCAGGAGGATTAGTGGGAGCTTGTGATAAGCCATCTTTACACTTCCATCTCTTCTAACTGTGATAGAACAGCTTATCTAATGATAGGGATGTAAAGGGACAGCTATCTTGGATTCAACCTAATTACCACAGGAAAAAGAATTATGGAGTGTTTTTAAAATGTTTAGAGCAGCAGTAGAAAGAAGTGAAACAGATTATATCTGCATCCGTAACAGGCACTGCTTCAGAGGCTCACTCCTTAATGATCTACTTATTATGAAATGTTTCACACAAAGGGCATCTTTCATCTGTGTGCTGGCTGACAGTTCCCATGTTTCTGAGACCAAACAATTTAAGCAGAAATATCCTCTCAATGTCTGCTACAGTCCTCTATACAATTTTACCAAATTCCCAAGCTAGCTTCTGCTCTGCCATCCTAGGCAGCCACTGAATGCCACCCACCTGCATACCCAAGCTCTATAGTAGCACACAGAAGCTGCATCCTGAACAAATGGTAAGAAATACCAGATCTAATATTGGTAAACACCTCTCCAGCAGAGGCATGCATGGCCAGACATCTAGGTAACAGATTCTGGATTCAGACCATAGGAGGGATGACATTAGTGGCTGTGCTGAGCACTTCTACCGTAGCATTTGCAATAAAGAATTGTGTGGAACTAATGTTTCATCTTGTAGTTCTGAAAACAATGAAAAACAGCACAAGAGGGAGGAAATACACTCTTTGGAAATGCCAGCTCTCTCCGCCCCCCAATCTTAGATTTAGCCTCAGTGCCTGTCGAGATATTTTCCAAGAACCTATTACTCTTCCAGTCTTTCTAAATGGAAGAACCTCACTTATGTTAGATCAGTTTTATTTCTGACTGGATTTTTGGATGATGGTTTTGTCCTGGGCTGGGAAATCTTAACTCTGGCATACTTAGGTGTGAGTTAGCTTGTGTGAATCTAGTTAGTAATCTTGGTAAATTATTCTTTAATTACATAGAGCATTTGGAGAAAATGCTTCCTGAGCTCACAGAGAACACCATTACACTTGGTAAATTCTATTATACATTTATTTAAATGAGCCATTACTCTAAATAGGCCAGCATCTATTTCTATTTTGAGTCATTAGCAAAATCACAATCAGTACCCTGACAGTCTAATTAATTTATCTGAAGCCATTAAAAAGAAGGAAAAAAAAAAGAAGACATAATAGTATATCGAACCATGCTTAACTATTCAGCACAATAGTCTATCACAGTTATAGTAAGGTATTTAAAATAAGAACCATATAGCTTGTATCTTTAGGGAATTATCTCTAATTCTAATTTGTAAGTACAATGGGCTAGATGTAAAAACGGTACTGCTGGTTTGCAGGTTTTCCGTGTAGGAGAAATTGATGGCAGGAAACTTTCTTCACTACTCAGGTGCGTAACCCTCCAGGAGGGTCCAGGCAAATGGCCGACAGGTGAATCTGCCCACCGGTACCGCTTCAAGCTGAGGGTCCCCTGAGGCCAGCACATGGCTTACCGTGGAGAGGCACACCTCAGGAACACCAGCATTTTCTGCTGACAGGGAACAACACCCATATGCCGCAGTATCATCTAAAGAAAACAAACAAACAAAAGGTAATATATATTAACGAAAAATTAAAGAGGGGTGGGTAAAACGGTGCCATACGGTCACTCACATAACTGGGGCCGCCATCCTCCCGTGGTCTATACAGGGCCTACCCACCACAGTTTGGGGTTTGTTTTTTTAACATAACTTTTAAAAATTCATGTATTTATTTTTGCGCCAGGAGCGTGTTTCTTTCCGGGCCGAGCCCGCCTCACCTGACAACCACAACTAACTCCCTCCAAAGCCGGCAGCAC
>JAVJGJ010000001.1:76542638-76562722 GCA_035590215.1 Microhierax caerulescens
ATACAGATTGCTTTTGGTGAGCTTTTTGTTAATTGATCTCTAGACCCCCATACCCCCTTGGTACGGTGGTCTCTGCTGTACAGTGGGAAGGAGCTGTCGCTGCGGCCCCGCTGCTCCCTCCGGCAGCGGCTCTTCCAAAGACGGTCAGGGGCCGCCGCGGGCTGGGCCAGGCCTCACCCCGCCAGGTCGCGGCTCCTCCCCGCCCCTCTGACTCAGCGGCTCGGCCCCCCGCTTACACAAACTCGGCGGCTGGTGCCGAGCTGGGCCCGCCCGCCGGGATGGGGGGGAAGATGCCCGCCCTGAGGGGACGGAGCCTCCGGGGCGTTCGGTGAGGGCGGGCTTGAGGGGGGTTCCTCGTGTGGGATTACCGTCGGCTCTGGCTGCCCCGTCGCTGACGGCGACTCACCTGGGTAGCCGCCTCCCTCCTCCTCTCCCCTCCCTCCCAGAGCCGGTCGCTTCGGCAGGGAGGGAGCGGAGCCTGCCTCACCCCTCCCCGGGGAAACTTTCCGCCACCGCCCGCGCCAGGTAGGGGCTGGGCGCCCCGGGGCGGGAGCCATGAGGGGGTGGCGGCGGTTGGGGACGGGCCGCGGACCTGGCGGCGGGGCCTCCGCGCCGGGCGCAGCCGCTCCCGCCCTGGCTTGGGCGCCGAGTTGAGAAGGCGTCTCGCCGCCGTTTCGCCTCGTCGGCGGGGTGGGGCGGTGGGCCGGTGCCCCCCGCAGCCGGGCGGCTGCCCCCCGCCTCAGGGCTGCGAGTGCTGAGGGGAGTATGTAGGTCACTGCAAGTAATGCCTGCCTAATCCCCTTTATCTTCCTGGCTCGGCTTTTCCGCTGCTGGTTTGTAGGACGACCTGGGCAGCGCTGGGCGCCAACTTGGCGCAGGACTGCGAGCGGGGAGCGGGCGAGCGCCCAGGTGAGAGCGGGGTGCGCGCCTGGGGTTCAGGGAAGCCTTTTTCTCCACAGGTGTGACGCTTTGCGTAGTGCCACGTATTTATTTCTGTGTAGGTCTGTTAGCAGCCTGACCCTGTGCGTGGGTTGCCAGTTTGGGTTCGGGCTTCTGTTTTAACAGGCTAGTAACATAGATTTTTTTATTTTTCTTATTATTATTATTTTCCTTCAGGACACTTATTGTGTCACACACCAAATCACTGAAGGCTCCTTTGACATTTTCTTGGGATGCTAAAGGAAAATAGAGGTCCCAGCAACTCCAGGGCCCCGGTAACTGGTGAGGCGATGGCGCCCTGTGAGGCGATCCCTGCGTTGCTCCCTCCGATCTTTGAGGCGCTGCGGAACTATTACCGAGGTTGTGTGGGTGTTCTGTCACCCAAGGCTGTGGTAGTAACTCGGCACGGTTTTGAGGTGCTCCGTGTGGACAAATCTGTAGGTGCAGGAGAGCAGACACTGTTAGGAGGCTGTGTGTCAGGCCAGCCTGCTGGTGTAGGACAGTTTGCCAGCTTGGGGCATAATGGTTCCTTGTACCTGAGAAGTAATGCTAAGGTACGCTTGGTAGTATTTGGAGCTTTTTCTTAGTCTGATTTCCTCCTTCTCCTTGGGGTGTGTGATTGATTTTCTGATTACCATTAACACGCCTTGTATGATGGTATTATACGCTGCCATACCAATTCTGGTTGAACTGAGAAAGACATCAGAATCTGCCAGTGCCTTTTGTCTAGATGTTTTCTGTTGATCAGTGTGAAACTGATGCTCTGCAAGAATTTTTGGTTTCATTTTTCATCTGTACAACAGTTTTTATTTCTCCTCATATCTATAAGAAGGATTCAGGGCCTCGTCTTGTTAGTGCTGAAGCATGATGCTTTTATCTTGTTTTCATTCTCAGAGAGAAGAGGGAGTGCTA
Source organism: Microhierax caerulescens (assembly GCA_035590215.1). Classification (NCBI taxonomy): domain Eukaryota; kingdom Metazoa; phylum Chordata; class Aves; order Falconiformes; family Falconidae; genus Microhierax; species Microhierax caerulescens. Next base: position 76,544,490 of record JAVJGJ010000001.1, read on the forward strand.
ATAAATTCAAAGAGATCTCACATACACCAGTATGGTAATAGCCGTAGTTCATACAGACCTATGTTTCTGGCCTGTGCTGGTTTTATATAATAATTTCTAGATGTAAACCCTTTAGAAAAAAGGGCAGATGAAAGGTTTTTATAATACCCGAAGGAGTGAAGTTGGATTAGTTGGAACACATTATTTGTGTTGTCTTACTTCTGCTGGGCAGTATATAAAGAGTCCACCTGATTTGAAACTAATCTAAGAATTAGGACCTAATGCTGTAATGCTTTTCTTCCTCGCTGGCTCTGCTTTAATGAATGTGGAAGGTCAGAGGGAGAAGGAAAAGGCAGAAATACTTACAATCTACTTTGTAAAGTATAAATAATTATGAAGAGCAAGATTATACTGGTGGGGGGATGGCAGTTGTGAAGCTGATAGAACATCCAGATGCCTTTTTCTCTTATCCATCTCAAGACAAATGCTTTCAATGACTTCTGCTAACAGCTATTTTAATCTATTTATTGAGTCAAAGTGATTGATGATATGTGCTTTGAAAAATAAGTGAATTCTATTAAAATGATTAAAAATGTATTGCCAAAGCCCACAAAAGAAACATAACTTCATTTACATCTTTATTTATTTATTTACACTTCACTGTATCCATATTGTGTCTGAATTATATGGTGGCGATGGTAAAAACCGGGATACAAAACTTCATACAGTCTGAAACTAAGAGAACCAAAACTGGAGAAACTGCTGCTGACGTGGTTTTATTTGATCTTGGCATGAAACAGTTTTAGAAATCTATAGATGTATTTTCCTTTCAAAAGATTATACTAATGCATTGATGCCTGTTAAGCTTAAGTCTTCAGATTTACAGACTCTCAGTACCATCTGAAGCATCAGTTTCTCTGTTAAACTGTTCATTGAAGTTTTATCAAGATTACTTTGATGTACATCAAGTTTTAAGGCTTTTTTAAAAAAGAACTTACAAACGCTGCTGTTCCACTCTTGCATATCTTTATTAGTATACAGATGCTGCTTTTTGATGCTTGCAAAAGGTTTCATTGCAAGGGCTTTTCAAATTTTAATTAGACTTATGGAAATTTTATTTAGTTCTTTAATGTTTGAATTGCATATTTGATTTTTTTTTTTAAAAAAAATGCAGATCTCTGTATCCTGGTATGTTATTGTGACTAGTAGTTTCTCCCAAACATTTGAGAAAGGTGTTCTCTCTCTTCTTTGTGCTCTATGACATGTCTAGGGTAGCAATATGTTTGTTGTGTTCATTATGTGCGGTTGAGAACAGAGCTTTTGTAACCTCTTGTTCCAGTTACCCTTTCTAACAGTTTTATAAGTACATTTTTGTTTACAGACACTTAAACTCTTAAGACTCCTGTACTCAAACATGCTGACTTGGCATTGTTTCCTTACTCGTGGTTTCTTCTCAGCGTAATCAGTTATTTAGGGTAAGACTAACCTACAACCCAGGACAAAATACACACTTTATCCCCCTTGGAGGAAGCCCACAGGAATGAGGGCGTCAAGGAAGGCTGTTGGCAAAATAGTGCTATTTGGGTCCTGTTTGGGGGTTTGTTTCAGGTAATGTATTACATAACAATGGGTGCCTATACTTTAGGTATGTTATTGATGCATTTTTAATGGTCTGATAGTGTTGACTTGAGACAAATAGCCTCAGGGTGCTTCCAGAAGAGGCTACAAAGGCCTGTACTGGTCGAATGCTGGGGCAGTAGTGATATAGAAATTCTGATCTTTTTCCAGTCCTTTTTGCAGTACAGCATAGTGTCCAAATAAAGGCTTGTAAGTAGCTGCTGGTATGGCTGTTTTGTAAGAATTGCTGTACTTTTTAAAACTCATGTGAACAGCCTCCAAGAAACAATTACTTTTCCTGTTAGGATTAATCCATTTGGAAAGTAGAGCTAGGACTTCACAGTGTCATGGGGAACAGGTCAGTTAGACCTGGATCAAGTCTGAAGACTGACTGGACTGAATTGAAAGAACAGTTTTGAATGCACTTGTAAACACATGCAGCAATAAGTGGTTCTGGCAATAGTTACTCCTGTGTAATATATATACACACGCTTGTACATTTTAAAGTGTCAGCTTAAGTTTGGAGGTGTTGTGATGGTAGCAAAGTGTTCACAGCTCAAGTTAATGTTACAAAGACTGAGGAGCTTTTTGGGAATGTATCTTGCCTTGCTTTCTGTCATAGGCATTTATCATAAGATTTCCTATTATTTTATGTAGGTATCTTTTAGTAAATGAGTCATTGATGGTATAATACGCTTTCCATTTTAAACCATGTGGCCAAAAAATTCTTGTTAAAGATGATGCTGAAGGGCATGTCCAGGTGAGGCTATTCCATGTAGAATGGAAGGAGAGCAGGGTAAGGTAAGAGCCAGTGACAGTGGTGGTAGAGGCTCAAGGCATGTGAAGACACAATCTAAGAATGTGTTGCCTCTGATATTTAGTGAGATTACCTTTAATTAACAGAGGAGAGTTTGGAAACATGAGACAAATATAATTATCTGCATGCAAGAGGCCCAGAACTTTAGTTCCATGTATATGCGTAACAGTATTTTTCCTCCACCTGAAATTAACTGCCACCTGAAAAGGAGGAATGAGATCCCGAGTTAGAGTAAGATGTACTTGGGGTTTTGACTCTCATTATCCCTGACCTAAATGCAGTATATTTTCATAGCAGTTGCAGAATTTGTTCTGAAATGTATTGTGTTTCAAACTGCAGTGGTTCCCCATGGATGGTAAGTTATTGGGAAATCAATTACTTTTTTTTCCTCTTCTTTTTTTTTTTTTTTTTTTTTTGTTTAAATATAATAGTCAAATTGTGAGGTAATACTGCATTGCCTACCTGCACAGTGATGACAGATCATGACAGTTAATTCTAGTCTAATCATAATTGGCATTGTAGACAACGTGTTATCTGCTTCTCTGTGGGGAAATAACATTGCTAGATTAGTGCTAAAAGTATCAGGCAATTTTTTATTATGTAATTTTTGCTGTTTAACTATAGAAGTATAGTCAAATGTCATCATCTCCCTTTGTGCTTCTGCTGCATTTTTTGTCATTGAAACAGTTGCATGCCTTAGAAGAATTTGTCTAGTGTTTTTTTTTTTTTTTTTTTTTTTAACCAAAAAAAACCCACAAACCAAAAGGGAGGGGGGGAGGCAGGCAGGCAAAAAAATTATGTGAGAATGAAAACATGTGCTGGGTTCTTTGCAAAAATAACTGTTCTTGAGAGACACTTGTGCCCTTCATCCTTCTAATTCTAGTTAATTTTTTAGAAGTTGCCTGTAGTATATATTGGTGAAGGGTAGAATTTATTTCTGTGAAAACTTTTATATAAGTAGGCATAAGATAGTGAGTACTCTAGTAGTAGCATTGTTTGCCTGGGGTACTGATAAAGTGATGCTGGCAAAAGAGCTCACAGCTGGAAGGATTTCCTAATGTACAAAAAAAATGAGGTCTTTAAGCTATTGGCGAGATGTATACGCCAGTAAACTTTTGAATTGTAACTTAAATTTAACTGTTGGCTGTTTTTATTGCACTGTGCTGACAGTTGAAGAGTTGAACTGCTCAGGAATCAATTCCATTTGCATCCACAAAACCTTTTGTAAAACCTCAAGTATCTCTGAGCAGGAGGGAAGAACATTTTATTTTTGAATTAGTTTTATTAACAATTAATTATATGTGCAATAATGAAAATTTTTCACGTTTGTTTTTTGACACACAAGTCAAAGAGCAATGAATGAAAAATTGCTGTTGTGTAGCCAGGTCAATAGTGTGGGTTTTTACTGAATTGTGTTAACTTAATTTGCTGCTATTGGGCTCCTGCCCTAATGTAACAAACCTGAGAGGGAGAAATAACCTGGCTTACTGCTTTACTGTACTGTCGTTACCTTAAGGGTAGCGTTTCTGTTAGGATATGTATCTTGAACATGTAAGGGAAGAAAAGGAGTCTGAGTAGGGAGGTGCTACTTCTGCAATTACCAGTTGAAGTTGAAACATATGTTGCTCATTACCTTGTTACACTGTACTCATACACTTTATTAAACCTTCTGTGCTGTTTCTTCTCTGCATGTTTGTGACACTTTGCCGGTGCCATAAATATGTTTTAGTACAATGCCATGAATTCAGTATTCCTGTAAGAAAGCCTATGGAGGACAAAAGCTTATTGCCCCTTTTGAGAAACTCACTTGATTTTTCAAGTGCTGGACTTCTCAGGAAGCACATGCTACCAACCACAGCGAGATGTGGATTCATTTTGGAGGTGAGGGCTCTGTTCCTCTCTGTATGTGACTTGGAATTATTCAGTGTTCTATTTCCTGTGTGCCTGACTGAGGTACAGCAATAACAGGTGCTAAGCAGCCAAAGGTTTTTCTGCAGACCATTAATGTCTTCAAAAAAGGGTGTGTTGCCACTTGTTTTGCTCTGATGTTGTTACTGAACCACCCAGTGTCCTTGGAATGCCTATGGTGTGGATTGGGAATATCAGTCATTGGGATTTGTGAATCTGAGTTTCAAAGCAGTAGTGCATTCAGTTAGTCTGTTACTTTGAGGTGGTTTTACTTGCTTTTTTTTTTTTTTTTTTTTGTTAATTGGCCATTTTTGCCTTTCAGTACAGAGAAGCATAGAACACATAGTCAGCAATAGGTGTAACAGGTTGATTTCCTTTCTAAATTGCTGACTTGCTTAAAGATTAATTCTGCTTCCTTGCTTGGAGTGTTTCAGGTAAACAATTAGAAAGTTCTCCAGCAGCTTCTTGAAACATTTTTATAGGATGAGGAGCGTGTGAAGTAGAAGTACATTTTCTTAAGAGCGTGTGCGTGTGTGAACCCAAAATAAATTACCAAACCAAAAAAAAACCAAAACCCCAACCATAAAACGAATAATGGAGGAAATTAAACATGGAGGGCAGAAACTGATTTGCTCTCACAATGATTTTTGTTTAGTGTTTTGGTCCCAGCAATGTGAACAACATGAATGTGAACTGACTGCCAGATAACACAGAGGTTTTATGGAGTCGGTGGTTACACCTGCCTTCAGTATTTTGTTGGCATGATTTTTACAGTGGTGATGTTTGCCAGCAACAGCCCAGTGCTTAGGGATTCCTGACTTGCTAGTGTTGATACAGCAGAACACACAGTTTTATTGAGATGGTTTTACGAAATTTCCTTAGGGTAGATAGAGCTAGGTTTGTTTTACTTGGATGCTAGTGGAGTCCTTGAACTTGGAAAACTTCACACACCCACACCCACCAAGAATCTTTATTGTTGGGGAAAAAAAAAATTAAAAGAGAAACAACTATGGCAGTTTGCTAAACTGCATTTATGAGATGTGTGCTATTTACAAGTTATATGTTTTGTTAGTAGTGTTGTTTTTAGCAACTTGTTAGTAAAATGGGTAAATCAGAAATGGTAAATTTGTATCTATTACCCAACATTAAGGTCCTGGGGACAAAGGTCAAAGGAAGTGGTGATGCTCTTTGTTAGACTGACTTATGTAGCTGAGGGAGTGGAAAAAGTTCTGGGCACACAGACCTTGGTCCTGCTGACATTCAAGTCATCTCAGTTAAAATGACTGAATTGTTTGACTTTGGTGTATATATAACCTATCTGAACAATTTCCCATGTATTAACGCTTATTTTAGTCTTTGCCTATAAGGAAAAAATTCGTGAGCAGAATTTGTGTCTTGTATTTGCATTAACATTTCCCATTAGCCTTCAGTGAAATTCGGCAGCATTTGAATTACTTTGTGTGCAGATACATTTGAAAAAGTTAAATGAATTAGAGATGAATGAAATGTAACCCAGTTCTTCCTCTTGACAAATTAAAACTCTGAAGTGATAGTAATGTCTCCCATTTCATGGATGTTGTATTAGTTTAGGAGGTGAAAAATATGCATAGTTTAAATTCAGTGCTTGCTGTGTGTTATATCATTATCATAGCAGGTACATGTGCAATGATTCAATAGGTGAAAAGTTACTGTTTTGATTTTAAAGTGTGGGGAATAAAATAATGTTGTATTGGCAGCAAGTCACGTTCAATTACTGGTGGTAACATTTGTACAGAGTTTTGGCAAACATTTAAAGTAACAACAGTTCAGGTTTAAGAGAGGCATCAACTCAACAGCAACATTTCAGGAGCATTTGGCACTGGGCTCAGTGACAGGAGATAACATGATTTAAGCAAGTACATTCTGAGATAAAAATATTATTTATTCAAGTACAGGAATATTGGGGTCTGTGGCATGAGGGAGCTGAAAAATCAGTTGATAGCAGAATAAGTAAACTTTTCAATTTTAAACAATACTACTAGAAGTCTGTGTGAATAAAAAGGAAAATAATATTGGTACTACCATGGCAGAACTGACTAAAGGCTGGCAAATTGGGGAGGTTTTCTGAATGAGGGTGTTTGTGTACACCTAGCAGAAATCATCCAGATCACAGGAGTTTAATTACCTAGGAGTGTTGGTTAGAGAGTACGGCAGGATGGAGGTTCCTAGTAAGTTCTTAGAGAACCTTGGTAGAACTTTCCTAGTTCTAAATATGAAGAAAGCAACCAGAAGGTTGGCACTTCCAAGCTTTGTTATAACTAGAAGATAACTAACTTCTCTGAGAGCAGGCAAAGGAGTCTGGCAAGGAGGACTTGTGCTAAAATAAACAATGGATTTTTAGAAAGGCAGACCAGGTAAGTCTGGTTAACATGAATCTTATCTACTAGTTCTGTGTCTTAAGAGAAAAAAAAAAAAAAGCGTAGATATATATTGTTCCTTCAGGAAGTTATATTAGTGGCAGAAATTGAAACTATTCTGCTGCGTAGGATAATATGAAAAGTAGTGAGAGGTTGGCTTGGCTACTGGTGAGCTTTTTAACATGGAACACAACAAGGAGGGAAAGAGAATCCAGGCCAGATTGCCAAGGACAAGTGTAAAAATAAAGCACAAGCACATATAAATAAAATGCCGCATTCAGAATGGCCAACTCAAAAAGAGTAATGAGAAGTCATTATAGAAATATAACATTAGTAAAAAAGAAAGACAGAGAAGGCTTGCTGCTGTTGAAGACTGGAGCTGTGGACAGATAGTGCAAAGCAGACTGAAGGTTTTTTTGTTCATTGTTTTTCTTGCTGCCCCCCCCCCCCCCTTTTTCATAAGAGAAGATGGAGGTGAACATGGTGTTTAGGTGCTAAAACCCTAAGCTGGTGACAAGTTATATTTAGTTTGTTTGAAGTGTTTAGAAAACACTATTGAAAGGGTAAGAACTGGCTGATGTAATCCCTGAGCTGCTGCAGTTACTTCACTCATGGAGGATGCGTGTAATACTGTGACACTGGGAAGAGTGATTATAGTGGTTATGTTTACAGGTGTTGGCAGGGGAAGTGGAAATGAGCAGTTGTAGACCCAATTGTTTAACTTTGATTATTTGTTCCAGTACTTTTCCTGGGAATTACACCCTCCCAAAGCAGTAGAAGATGACAAAAAAATGAGCAGTAGCCCATATGATTTTATTTTACAGATTAAACCATGTTAGACTAATGCACTTTCTTTCTCCAAAATGCTAACAGGAGAGGAGCAAGCAATTGATCTCTGATAGCTTGACTCTGATAGAAAACGTCAAAACTTCACTCTTGTTGAAGAATGTCTGAAAGAATTGACTGTGGGTAAGTGCTAAACTGCTTGAAAAATGTTTGTTTGCTTTTTTTTTTCTCTAGGAAGGGACTCATGAGATAATGTTTTGATTTGAGGGTTGTTGTTGTTTTTATATAGGTGAAGGATGTAGATACTATAGTGGATGATGAGAATAATAAGACTGAACACTGTTACATAATTGTAAAATTAGAGAATATCATACCAAGTTACTGTCACAGAATGATTGGTTTCTGCCCTTAGAAAAAGTTGTTGTTTTTTTTTTTAATAGGGCTGCTTCTCAGATTGGGGCTGGGGTTTGCATAGAAAAAGCATGAGCACCACAGCCCAGTTCCTTACTTCAAATGTAGTGAGGCTTCTTTAAAGTAATTACTGCCTCCTGGTTGATGGGAGGTGTCCAATCTTTTATATACATTTTTTTTTTTTTTTTTTTAAAAAAAAAAAAAAAGAGAAGGTAATATGAACTCATTGGAGGGAGTCTGGAGAGGAGCCATAAGAGTACCTGGGCATCTGGAGGAGTGACTAAATGAACCAGGAGCTGTTATTTTAGCTTCAAAGAAGAGTTAGTAGAGAAATGAGTGAGGGTTAGTCTAAATATGTGAAATATATGTGTTTCCCACAATGATCTGTTTTCTTTCTTTGGCTGTTAAGACACCGTTGTATGGAATATATTATCAGGAAAAGTTGTGAATAATTTTAAGAACAGGCGAAGCAAGCATCTGTGAGTTGTGACAGAAACATAATGGGTATTGCATGGCACGGGGAAGGACTAGATGACTTTGAGGTGATTTTTGATCCTTTGACTGGTAAATAGGAGATGGTTCCTGTGGTGCAGCACAATCTGCAAAATCCAGGGAGAGCGCAGTGCTGAGAATTCTTTTTCTGCCCTCTCCTTCTATATCTCATCTGACAGGGAGGATCCAGAAGATATTAAAACATATGCATCTTTTTCTTTTTTCCTCCCCTTTTTTACCCGCATGGAAAAGATGAGTGAGACTTAAAGCTTCACATTGCTGTGGCTGTTGAAAAGTAGCTAGAGCTCCTTGTTGTAAGACAACATGAAAAAAGCTCAGCAGGCATGCCTATACCCACACTGGCTCGGCAGGAGCCAGTCCTAGAACAGGGAGTGCTAGGAGATGTGTTTTGATGATGCCTAGATTAGCTTCAAAAGCAGTTTTGTCATATTTGTATGGCACTGCACCCAAGCCACTGTGGTTTTACTGCTTCTAGACCTGTGCTAACGTCTGCTTTCTGCCATGCAGACTTAATCAGCTTATGTTAGTGACAATTTGGCAAACTGTTTCGTGTAATCCGCTGTATGTTGTAAACAACCCTCTATTGTGCTGCCCTTGTAGCCTATGTTTATTTGGGTGCACTAACTCTTTTCCTTTAATTAATTGTCCAGTAACAGCACAAAACAGAGATGGCTCTTCACTGTGTGAGATTTCTTGTCTGAATGGTAACAGTAACAACTGTGACATTAAACAAAGGTCTTAATTTCAGTTCGATGCTATTGGGCAAAACTGTGAATAGCAGAAGAAAAATAAAGATTTGAGAAACTCCTGCAGTGTCAACTGAATTTTAAGTCAGAAGCAAATAGGCACAATTTTGTGTGAACAGTTTAGGAGGCTTTATTTTTGGATCACAAAAGGAAGTTTCCCAGGATGTATTGCTTCTATGATGTGTTCTTTCTCTTAATTACCATCGTGCATGTATGAAACAAAGCTGATTTTTAACATGCTTCCCTTTTAATATTTTAAAGTCCATCTGCTCTTTTTGTGAAACTTTGAATGGCTTGTATTGCTACCGGAAGCGTTTGTATTGATTCATAAACCTGTGGACTATGGTTTCTGGGTTTTTTTTTTGGTTATTTTCTTGGGCTTTCACATGAAGGGGAAAGATAAGAAAAGCAATTTAAATTTCCCAAACCACAAGGCTATGCATCTTTCATGATATCTAGCCTGGGTAGTGGTGTAGGTTATGATACATGGGATGCAATACAGTCTCATAGGACAACTTTGTCTCAAGTAAAATACAGTATAATCCAGAGCACAAAATTAATTGCATAAAAGATGATGGCTAGTGCTTGGCTATTCACTTACAAATCCTTGAAAAGGCTTTTGCTATTCTCAGGATGTCCTGGAACCTGTCTATTAAAAGAAAGTTTGACACACTGCTCTGCTGTGGGATGAACATTGAAAACTGCCTTATGTTACGATGTTGATGATATCAAGATAGAAAATAGAGCATCTTAATTCATGAAGGTTACTACTATGAATTAATTATTTTTATGTTCTAAAACTTTTTAATACACTTATCGCATGCATTTTAGGACAGAATTTACGGCTATCAAAGCAATGTTAGATGATATATATCTTCCCCCCCCCCCCAAGTTTCATGAGTTTAGATTTTGTTAAATATATATGGTTCCAATTTTTTTGAGCGGTTCCTTTACCATTTCATATTTTTCTCATTTGTCTCAATTTTCAGAAATGAGAAAACGGAAACTTTTTGTGTTCTCTGTCTCCCTCTGGTTGCCCCCCCCTTACAATACAGAAAGCAGATGTGTATTGTTTGTTATTTGTATACGGTGTTGCTGCTTGCTTTCACAAAGCTGTGTATTTGATGCAAAAGCAAAATACTTGCTTTTTCAAAAATATGTCATAAGGCAAGACTTTACTTGATAATAATGGTTTATCAGCACCTAGAAAGAGATCCAAATGTCAGTGCTTTTACTGTCTTCTACCTGGAAGTACTGAATTTTGTCTGGAGGTAAATGAGAACTGGTAACAAGCACATACTGGCAATACTGTGTGATTAACATGACTCTCCCGGGCCACAAATAGAGGAAGCTCTCTGTTTAATTATAACTTTGCTTCTTTAATCTAATTACAGCTTTTTAATTATTTTTTTTTTTTAAAAAAGCTGATTGGAATTTGGAATTTCTTTAGATTAATTCTTGTGATTTCGTATACTAGACAGAGTCTTCTTTTGCCCTCTAACCTAGGGTGTCTATTTGTGGATTTTCTGGCTTTGTTTGTTTGCTTTTAAATAAGTTGGGAAGCTAAAAGCACTTAGGCTCTGGAAAGTTACCATAGGCTGATGTTAAGGTTTCAGATCCAGAATCTTTTACATATGTGTGATCAGAGAATCTTTCCAGACCTTTGGTTTTTTTTTACTGTCTCAATGGTAGTGACAAAGATTCACTCAGTCAGTTCTGCAGTACTCTGAAGCTGAAACACTGAATACGTTAGGATAATATGGCACCACTCTTAAATATGTAATGGAAAACATGCACTAGCTAGATCAGAAATGGAATTGTTCCTCATATGACTCTGTTCTTTATTAGCTGTGTTTTCAGTCTCCTGTACCAATTGTCAGTTTCAGGCTTGTGGTTCTGGATAAGAAATGTTCTTCAGGTTGAAGCAAGCTGAAATCTTTAAAACAAATGTGCTAAGGTGCCCCCTCCACCCTCTGCCCAAATGCTGATCACTTGAGGCCACTCCACAGGTGCTTCTTGCATACTGCTTTCCCACAGATGCTGGAAGCTGATTTCTAGAGAGACTTGAGGTTACCTTCTGTGCTGACTATATAGGTAGGGACTATGTCTGTTCTCTACCTCCCCCCCCTCCCTACTTCTGTTCCCTGTGATGGACAATTTCATCTGTAGCTAAAAGGAAAGAAAAATGCTGGGTTGATCAACTTGTAAACCTCAATCATGAGGACTTAATTTAGACTATAGATTTTTTCATTATGTGTATGACAGTAGTTTTTAAGCTGTGCTGCAAATTAAAGAAGATAAATCCAAGGGAGAAAATACATATTTAAGCTAAAGGACGGCTTGGCCGAGAACACAATTATAGGTTCCACTTATAAATTTACACAGATAAGTGATACAGTGAAGCAAAAATAGACTGTATTTAACGAATCAAATTTATAATCTTATTTTTATGACTAGGCATAATAAATGTATGAAGCAGAGAAAAGGGGAGTTAGTGTTAATTACAAATTATGGACAAATCTTCTTCCTTTAGAGCCCCCACTCAAAGTTATTTTGAGTAATAAGGAATTATATTAAAAATATCATGGCTTAGTGAGCTAGCATTTTGTGAACAGTATTTTACTATTTCAGTGATGCTGCATAGTTCTTCAGGTTGTGAAAGCCAGCTAGTAGTAACAAAGGCCATATGGAATGTTGGCAGATAAAAGCATGTGGATGAGTCTCTTAGATTTATTTTTTTTTTATCTCTAGTGAGCCATGCTGCCAAGTAGTACCTTTCTGAACTGAGGTCAAAAAAAAAAAACCAAAAAACAACAAACTTTTTTCCTCATGCAGAATTTAAAAAAAAAAAAAATCCTCACATACTTTTTAAAGGGTACTTTAATGAAAAAATCTCAACCCTTAGCTCTTGGTATTTTCTGAATTAGTCTGATTCCATGTTAGTGTTAGGTATATATTTTAATTTTTGTTATTTAAAGGAAGAGGTTGGATTGAGATTATATTAAAGGCATTGGAAGAAAGTGTTCTAGAGATGATCTGGAGTCTAGAGAGATTCACTGTGGTATCATTTCATTTGAGGAAATTAGCTAGTTTTTAGGACTACCTCTTTGTTTTATTAGAGGGGGAAAATGATGGTAAAAGACTGTTAGAAGATTTCTAGTTACTTCTGTGGAGGAGCTTGGTGTAGTTGTCCCTAAAATTCAGGAGCATAAAATGGCAAGGGAGATCTTTGATCATCTGGTCAAGCCTGTACCAAAACCATGTTATATTTGTGACCTATAAACTGATAGCGTCTTCTAATAAGCTTTTAGTTTTAGTTTTAGTTTGGGGGATGAGTGGGGTGTTGTTCATGCTACTTTGATGGGAAAGCTGTTGAAGAACCTGGTTTAAACTATGAGTTCTTGGTCAAAAATTACGTTTATGTGAAATTATTTTTTTCTCCTTTCTGTATATACCTTTTTAACTTTTGCATGATTCCTTTCAGCATGCTGAGAACTATTTCAGAATGTTACCTCCTTGCCTATAAGACAGAAAAACTGACAGCCTCCTTATTTTGAATTGTTTTGTGTAGTCTGGAGGAATTTTTGCCAGACAGGTTAGCAAGATGTATGTAAAATAAATTTTGTATGCTAAGCACTGTGTAAATGAATAGACACCCTTTTCATAGTTGCATTTTATGTATGTGTGCAGCCTTGTTACATGTCAAATATAAGTTTAATATGAATTACTTCAGTGTGGGCAGAAAGGTGTGGCTTTTTCCGTTCTTCTTTGTCTTTGCATGTATTTAGCTTGTTTAACAAGATTATGTTGTGTTGCATTTTCTGTCTGAAAACTGAGTTTTGTAATCAGCTTTTTGGCAGTGTAGCCAACTTGAGCATTCAGTGTCTCACCACTTTTTTTCAATTTTTTCAAAACTCTGGTTTTGAGTTATATTCCCCCCCACAGTGGTTTCCTTTTATCCAGAACAGTATCTTAATTGCCCCAAACATATTCAGTGTGTGATGCTTAAGTGTTTTTGTGGTGCAGCAAGGATGCAAATGATTATGGGTTACAGTAGTGAACAGAAGGCAGCAAAAAAGGGAAATGTGCATTGATTCTGCAATGGTGTGGGTTCATAGCTGATGATAGCCTTGGTGTTTTCAGGGGCTTCACCACAAGGTAACGATGAAAGGCCTGAAAGCTCTGGTCTTGGGTGTGGAGCTGTCTCATGCTGTGGAATACACTTCGTTACTGCTTCTCTTGTGTACTTGAGATTTTATCATCTTATTCTCTTTAAGATGAATTGGTTGTGTGTGTCCCCCTGCCCAGCTGTTAAACTGCCAGGTTTCATTCAGGCATAGGGCAGTTAACTTTTCATTCTATTCATTCTTCTTCATTCTATTCATATTTCATTCAATATCCATTCATTCATTACTATTAACAGGGAATGATAATTTTTACTTTTCTACTTTCTCTGCCTCTTCCTTGTCTGTAGTGGAAAGCTGAATGCTGCTGAAAGCTGTCAGCTGAAGAAACTTTAGATCTAGACTGTCTGCCAAATGGAACAGCTGCCAGAGCAATTTTTTCCTTGCTGATGTGTTGGCATGCTTTAATTGCAGGTAAAGTAAATGTGTATGTGTGTGTAATAGGTAATTCATAATAGAAGTCTGTTTTCTGAACCATGAGCTCTCTATTTGGAATGCTGGGTGCCATGACTGGTTTTTGCAGTATGGATATCTGTCCTCTGAAAAGTGGGCTTGAGTCTTAGGTGTCTTATTTAAAATGTCAGATAGAGGCTCTAGTAGCGCTGAGCTGCATTTAGATAATGTGGCCTCTGGAGCCTCCTGTCAGTGTTTGGTGTTTCAGTTTTCTTCTTGTTCACACCTATACAGTATACTCCACTGCACATAACAGTTGGATAATATTCCTACAGCAACCACAGTAATTGCTTACATGTGAAACGAATATATGGTGATTATAAATGCATTTTAGCAGTCTCTTGGGGCCCTGTAACTTCTGGAGAAAATAGTGTGAGGGCTACATACCCTATAAGTCAATGATAGATTATCAGTGGCACACTGATGAAAACCTAACAGATGTCCACCAGGATTTTCTTGATTTGGCAAGGTTCCTCCATTTTAGGTTTCAGAATATCTCTGTGTCATTTGGACTATGGGATATGAAATAGTCGAAAAGCCTGTCATGTGAAGAATATACTCCTCTTTTTCCTCTGGCTTTTAACAGGTACACTGTAGGATACAGGAAGTGTTAAAGGAGAAAAGATTATTCTTCTCTGTGCTTAAAAATTGAGTGCAGGAGCTTTAGAAATGCTTTTACAACTGCATAGGGGGTAGAAGCTGCTAGACTTTGGTTTGTCATTGGATCGTCTTACTCTTTTGCAGTGAAACTAGTCAGCTGACAGATGAAAAATCAGATAAATCTCTTCCCTGACCTGATCTACAAGCATGAGTATCATTTGGTTCTTGATGCAGCATCGTACATGCCCATTTTTTATTAGATAAGCTGTTTTGCAAAGTGGAAAGGGCTGAACGCTTATGAGTCGCCTTCCTAAGAGAAGCCTATTCTCAGATTGCAAAAGGGACTGATGAAGGAGTGTGAAGAGGGGTGTGGTCTTCATAGCTTGAATGTTTCATAGAAGAGTTGGAATCATTTGGGGAGGAGATGTGGATGTTAATTGCAAGATTGATATAAGGAAGCTGTGTGCATAAGAGAAGCCCAGGCTAGCTAGTAGGAGGGAGCCTGATGTGTGGGTGTGAAATGAGACTGGGAAGAGTTGGAATTATTTGGGGAGGAGATGTGGATGTTAATTGCAAGATTGATATAAGGAAGCTGTGTGCATAAGAGAAGCCCAGGCTAGCTAGTAGGAGGGAGCCTGATGTGTGGGTGTGAAATGAGACTGGTATTAGTACAGACAAGCTTGAAATCTGACAGTATGTTTGGTTTCCAGAGTTGTTGGCTGTGTCAAGTGGGCCATT
This sequence comes from Microhierax caerulescens, assembly GCA_035590215.1. Taxonomy (NCBI): domain Eukaryota; kingdom Metazoa; phylum Chordata; class Aves; order Falconiformes; family Falconidae; genus Microhierax; species Microhierax caerulescens. The sequence continues at coordinate 76,559,638 of JAVJGJ010000001.1, forward strand.
CATACCAGTCAAAGAACATCAGAAAGGGGAACGAATATGAAATGATACTTTACAATAATCAATAGTTCCTGTTTTTTATATACCCAGGCTTACTTTGAAACTGTTTAGAAAAATTACAAATAGCTAGTAGCTGTTGACTAAATATTAACTATCAGGTAAACTCCTGTGCCTTGTTTCAAACACTTGCTTTATGAAAATGAAAACCATCTTTTAGCAGCCTTTCATGTAGCATGTGTCTGGTCTTATGCCCCCCTATAATGCTACATGTTCATTCTTTCACCTCTTTCTTGATGCAGTTTGTTGCAATTCTTGATGCTGACCTGTGAACAGGAGACTTCTGTTTTGTCAAGTTGGAAGCAAGATATTCTTGCACTAACGTGTACTCCTCTGTAATGGTTAGGGAGGCATCTGGTTTCTCTATGACATATTGTACAAGTTCCTGATCTATCATATCAAAGTATCTTTAGGAAATTGAGTGGCTGTAGATACACTGGTGCTTGACAAGTATTTAATATGTTACTGTTTCCACTCTCTGAAGGAATTAATTGGCAGCTCTGATAGCATTGTAAATCTGTATTATTAAATGCAAATAATTAAAATGTTTCTGAACGTCAAGCTTTGTCTAGAAGCTCAGCTAGCAGGGTGTTTGTCCAGAAGAACTAAATGTTCCCAGGACAGATGGCACTATATCCAACATTGAATTAATACCAGCTTTTCAGTGTACTGACCTATAGTTAATCCACGGTTCTGTGGCTGTATGGAAGTAACTTTGATTGCTAAAGCAACTATTTCTCAAACAGTTGTTGTCTGTAAGAGTTGCTCTTCAGATGGTTTATAGTGTTAGAATTTAATGTTTTGTGCCATAAAGGCAAATCTATTTCTTTCTCCTGATAGAAAACAAAGGAACAACTGTTAGTTTTAACTATGGTCAAGTTTCATTCTGTAACTTTGTAGCCATGTACATCTTTCAGTTATTTCTTCTGTCCCTGACTTAAAATCTAGTTATGCTAATGGGAAGGCACAACAGTCACTGAAGGGTGGGAAGTTGGATGACCAAACAGTGATGTGAAGTCTTCTTTAGTTCCCTCTAGTTCCTATTCCAGGTTAGTTCAAGTTGTCAGTTATATTAGTATGTTTGAGTTCCCCTTAGTTTAGCTAACAGTGATAATGAAAAATATTTCTAATTTCTTAATGTAAGAGCTTGAGTATCCAGTTTAAATGTATTAATTTTATCTGTGATTAAGGCATTAATACCAGTTGCGGCTAGAGTTGATAGTGTTATCAGAAAATATTAATGCATTTGAAGTATGTTCCCATATATTTTTGTTTTCAGTTAAATTTTTCTAAGGAAAGATTTCCTAGATTCAGGTTGGAATTTCAGAATGAAAAAAGATACAAAATGGATAAAAGCTTGTTTGTTAAGTTATTTAGTTTGTATGTGGGATCTTGGGGTCATGCTTCTTTTTATCTGTATTCTTCCTGTGTGTGTTTTTTGGGAGTGGTTTGAATTTTTTTTTTTCTTTTTTGGTGAAAGATTTGTAGGGGTTTGAGTTTGTTCTGATTAAAAAAAAAAAAAGTAGAAAAATTGTGGAAACTCAGACTTGTGGGGAGGGAAGTGTCTTTTTTATTCAGCAATGAGTTTGATCTTAGGAGCAATCCAGTAAAAACTAGGTTACATTCAGTTATATAAAATGAGTATTACAGAGGAAGATCCTGTTTTACTGATGCAGGTAACTTTTAAAATCCCTTGATCTTCACCAAAACGTTGATATTAATAGAAAAGAGCTATTACATGATTTAGGTTTTACTCTTTCATAGGATTCCTTAGGCCAGTTGCATGCTACCTGGCCTGGCCTTCTTTAGGAGCCAGTGATGTTCTACAAATAAATAGTTGTTTCTGATCTTTCATCACTATATACTATCATAGGAATTTGCTCTTGCTGTGATGGTGAGGGAGAGGTCTATGAAGGAAACATCTGCCTGGCAGTTCAGAGAAGTTGTATACATTGCTTTAGTAATGTATAAAACACTTGATTTTTCTCAGCTCAGGACAAACAAGGAAAAAAACTTGTGTATATATTGGATAACATGACCTATTCATTGCAGAGTTTCAGGGTATGTCATAAAGAGTGTTTTGTCCAACCATCTTGACTTATAGTACAGGGAAGTTGGGCATGTGTAATGGTAGGTAGGAGAGGCCACTGGCATGATGAAATGGAAAAGTAAGGCTAATTTTCTGATAACAGTGAAAGCTGTTTTTTTCAAGTTTGGTCTCATTGAAATAAAAATAATAAGTGAGTATCTCTCCAGAATTGGCTTCACCTTAGTACTAAATTAGTTTAAATTGTGCTTGATAGAAGCCCTATGAAACCTAAGGGAATTTGTCACCATTCTGAATAAAGGAGACTTGGTAAGTTCGGTGTTAGAAATTACGAGATTTTATGATAGTCTTAAAAAAAAAAAACCCAAAAGCAAACAAGAAAACAAAGTGATTGTTTTTCATAATAAAAGTATTATCAACATAGTGTTTTATTTTGGAGGAAAAAAACACCATTGTGATGGCAGCAAACTTATAAGTAAACAGTCACGCTAATACAAAGCAGAACTGCAGAAGAAAATCTGTAAGAATCAGATTTTCATTTGACAGGATGTTTTCCTGTGTATCATTGTTATTTATATCCCAACATTTTTCCAAGTGTTGATTAATTTGTTTTGAAGTGTGCATTATTATTTCAAAATATAAACTTAGAATAAATTAGAGTAAGATATACTGTTACTATATAGGCATGCAAGAACTGAATTTGAAAGCTAAATGTAAACTTGTTCATTAGATTTTGGTTTTGTTTCTTCAGTCCTAGAATCTGTTGGGCTGAACAGAAGAACACCAGAGAAACTTTTTTGTAGCTGTTGTCAGACAAACTTCTTGTTAATCAATCAAGCAATGGAGACAACTATATTTGATTCATTTGTTATATATGAAGCAGTAGGGATTGGTGAGTGTTTTCAAGTTAACTGTCCTTACAACAGGAGTTGATACGTTCATGGCCCTTGAGGGAAGGGAGCAGGAGCCTGGTAGTAGTTGTGC
>JAVJGJ010000001.1:76570287-76617246 GCA_035590215.1 Microhierax caerulescens
CCTGCCTCACCGTGGGCTTCACCATGGGCTGCAGGGCAACCTCCGCTCTGGCACCTGGAGCACCTCCTTTCCTTCCTTCTTCTGACCTTAGTGTCTGCAGAGTTGTTCCTCTCACATACTTTTCCTCCTCTCTTTGGCTGCAATTGTTGTCATACAGCAACTTTTTCCCCTTAAATATGTTGTCACAGAGGCGCTACCACTGTTGCCGAAGGGATCCACCTTGGCCAGCGGTGGGTTCATTTTGGAGCTGGCTGGCATTGGCTCCATCGCACATGGGGGAAGCTTCTAGCAGCTTCTCACAGAGCCACCCCTGTAGCCCCCCCCACTAGCAAAACCTTGCCATGCAAACCCAGTACACATATGGAAGGCCTGGGTTTGATTCTTCTTTTCCAGACTTCTTGCTCTTTTGGGGCTTGGTCCAGCAAGGCATTTAAACATGCTCACTCTTCAAGCATGGAGGTTCTACATCAGTTTGACCATGCTGAGCATGTGGTTGCTTTTTCTTTGTTGGCTTGTCAGGTTGTGGGGCTTCAAAGCAGTTAATTTTAGAGTGTGTCCCTTGAAAAATGGGGTTGGAAGGGGGAACCTGGGAGGAAGGGCAATAGTAACAAATAATAATAAAAATTAACCTTTTATAGTCTTTCTATTCTGCTGTAAGAAAGGGGAACCAATGTGCCGTTAAGCTGAACAGGGTACATCACACTGAGACCAAGGCTCCTATCAGAATAATGTATGAAAAAGTAACAAAACACACCACAGAATCCTTGCATATGTTAAAACTAAAAACATTGATGTAAGATATTCTATTTATATAGTCATTGATACTTCAGTGTTAACAAAACACCCCTGAGATACTGAATGTAGCACTGGAAATTGGATGTGCTGCTGTTGCCTTTAATGCCGATTATGTCCTTGTCAACTAGCCTACTTGCTGCTTGTTAACCTTTATATGTGGAAGTGCAATAGATCTGCCATTCAGTTCCTGTACCTGCTTTAGTCTGACTTTTAAATTTAACTGAGACAGAGAAATGCTGTGCTTTGACTTTTTGTTCTTATTCTCTGGATACTTTCTGAGCTGTCCAGATGTGCTGTAGTTAGCACATGTGCACATGCATGCATAAACTATAGTAGAGGACTACCCAGTAAATGCACTGCAGGCTTGAATTCACCTTACTGACACAGAACATGTTTGGTCATCCAGAAATTAAAATTGGGTACACATATTACTTTAGCTATCCAGCTTAATTAACCTGTGGATGTGCATGATAGATCTATTTACAGTCTGGATGCACAAATCTTTATAGCGGGTTGGATTTTGTTGTTTATATATAGAGTAAAAAAATACTCTGATTTGAATCATCTTTTATACAATTAAAATATTTTTTCTGTAAGGTCATGTGTTCAGTACTGCTTACTAAAATTTCATACTTTGCTTTTCTTCTGAACCTACTGTTCTGTGTACTGCTTAACAGAGTTATTGCAGCAGTTATATTTGATCACTGGGAAAGCCTGAAGGAAATCTTGCTAATCATGCAGTATGCTTTATGCCTGCTTAGATAATTTCATAGTTTCTACTGTGCAAAATTTTTGTAATCCATATTGACCATACATGTGTAATGTCAACTCACAATTATATGTCACCAGATTATCTGGACTGTGAACTAACCATGCTGTAGATCCAAAAATAGTTCCAGATATGTTGGAGATGGCATGGCATGGCACAGCTCTGCAGAAAATCTGGCTTTAATGTTTCCAGAGTTAGCGTGTCTCTGGTAAAGCTGCAACCAGTTTTGCCTGACACAAAACCAAAATTAATAAATGGTTGCTGTGCAGAGCAACCTTGGGCATGATTCCTGGAATGGGAAGTACTGGAAGGCTCAGCACTGAGGCATGTGTTCTACCTGAAGTCAGCTCAGCTTCATCTGCAGTCATTATTAGTTCTCATTCTTGTATGTAATCTGATATTATGTGAACCTTGCTTAATATAAGGTTTTGAGAAGATTTGTTATAGCATAATAGAGCACCATGCAAAAATGTGGACTTCATTTGGGAATGGTAGCACATCCGATATAGATATTGGAGTGGTTGCACTTCTGCAAGGTGTTTTGCATTGCTCCTACTTGAATTGTTCTGCAAGAGACAGTTTGCATCCAGTAGTAGTGCTGCTGAGCCAAATCTAATGAAATTAAGCCAGTATTCCTGTGGACTGTTGTTACTTTTTGGGTTCACCTATTTTTTGGGCTCACCTACTGTTGGCTTGAAAACAAAACACAGATTTTGTGTTTAGAATTAATTGTGATTTATGTAGCAGGACTGACTTTTCTAGTTCTTTCAGTTATAAACTCGAAAGGTGGAAGTTGCAGGAGAAAATTCAACCAAAGTGGAATTTAAGGTTAGTGTTTGGATACCTCTCTTAACTACTTAGTGTTTCTTATCTAGAATTGTCAATGGCTTATCTTAGCCACTTTAGCTGGGTGCTCAATTGTCATAAAAACATTTCAAGAATTAGTAGTGCACTTTTAAAATTATTCCAATGAATTGAGCAGATATCCCCACTGGCTCCATTGCAAATGTACTTTAAGATGCTGAGTACTTGAAGTTGACTTCCTATTCCCAGCTTGCGCTTTATCAGCAATGTGGTTTGTAGTGTGTAAATGTCATTGATACCTCTGCCTGGGATTTGGAGGCTTTGCATAATTCTATTCCTTGCTGCTAATTAGTCCACTAGTCAGTTGCTTCTCATCTGATCAATTTATATTTCAACAGTCCAATCAGCAGTATTCATCTTTCACAGACTAAGATATTTCTCTAACTGACATGCTGTTAAACTCATGATCTCAAGTGCGATACTGAGTAGAGACTCAATGTAAGAGGTTCACTACCTAAATACTTTTGGATGATGACCTGACTTCTGTAAGCAGTCAACTTTTTTGGCATTCTTCACCACATCTCTGCTCTCCAGTACCAGTATTTGAGGCACCCCTCTCTAGACTGAATATTGGGAAGTTGCCTGTATGGTCATGGTTAAGTATTGCTTTTTATGGATGCTTTTGCCTTTCTGTAGTTGTACCGTACACAGCTTTCAGAACTCTGTTTTGATCTGACATTACATTTCTATAGTACTGCTTCAGAGGAATGAACAGAACACAGAGGTAACGATACTGAATTCCTGCATTGTTTTCACAGTAGAGAACTGCCTGCTCATGCTTCCCCTGCTCCCCCCCCACCCCCCACCCCCTCAATTTTTCTTTTATTTTTAGTTTCTCTTACCTCAAATAGTTCAACTTCCTTGATACCTCTTGTCTGATTATGGCAATCTGGCAAATTAAGCTCCTGCAATAAATCTAGGATAGCACAAAGCTTGGCTTAAATTGCTAGTAATAGTAGTAATACTGATGTTCAAGTTAGCATTGGGAGATGCTTTAGTTAATTCAAAGTGCCAAATCTTACGTTCTCATCTGTAAGAATTGTCAGAATGTCAGGGAGGATGTAAGCACAGATTGGTCCAATATGATATGCCACTAGCTACAGTTCTATCTCCTTCTTGCATACAAGATGTCATTAAATAACTGCATGAGTTGTTTATATTGTGTACTGAAAACAAAAATGTGTGTTTTTTAGAAGTGTTTCCAATGGCAGATTCCAGTAGGAGTGAGGATCTTTGAGGTGACGAGCAGAGTGAAACTGATTGTCAACAGCAAGTTTCAAAATAATGATTTTTATTAGTGACATCTTCTAAAGATAATGGACTGAAAAATTTGTGGGGTTTTGTTGTGGTGGTTTTTTTTGAATCCTCTATCTGATACAGAGGAAGTCTTAGTATTACTTTGGTTTGAGTACCTTTGTGTTATCTCACAAATAAGATTCAGATGGTGAATGGAGGGAAAGTGAGACTATACAGATGGAGCATTTATGGAGGATTTCATTCATGTGACAGTGAGGTATGCAATGTCACTCATTGTTTGGATGAGTTAAAAATAATAAATAATGCATGTCACATTGCCTTACAGTCTGGAATATATTTTGAGGATCTAAAATACTTAGTAGAGAGTGGAAAGTAATCTCGATTTTTATCAATAGGTCCCATGAGGCTACTTTCTAAAACTGCTTTCACACCATGGTGCTGTTCTCCATACATTGCTGATGTTCTTCTGTGGAGGATCAGGTCAGTTCTTGATTGATTCTTAATTAACATAACTTGCTGAAGAAAGGCAGACTCTAGTTATTCAAGCAGTATTCTCTCTGGAGAACAGCATGGCCCAAACACTTCAATAGTTTGAAAAGCTTGTCTCTCAAGATCAAATTGGTCTTGAGTCTGTCCATTGTTTTAAGGTTGGGTTTGATTATTGCCTGTACTATAAAAATGTCTTTAAGTAAGAATTGGTGGCATTTCTATTGAAGTGAATAATAATATAACCATAAGCATGGAGCAGGTGTAAGTAGAAAGACTTGGTTTCCATAAAAATTTAATAGAAGAAATTATTTCAAACTTTTGCTTGCGTTGAAATTCTGTATATTGAGCCTATGAAGAACTAAAAAGATCAGAGAACACAGGAGTTCATTAGAGCTGGGCTGGGTTGTTTTGTGCCTGGATCTTTGTGCTATGACTCTTCAGTTTCCTCTTGTTTTTTTTGAGTTCAGAGAGAGATGTGAAAAAACATGATTTGTGCCCAACAAAAGAAGGGGCTACAGCTGCCAAAAATTAGAAAGAAATCCATCTGGTTAAAAGAGCTGACATGATCTGTCCCTTTGTTTTCTTGGCCCGCCATTGTTCCTGCCATTCCACGTGATGAGGGGAAAATATCCATAGTGCAGGAAGTGCTTGAGGTTTCCAAACTGCTTTATTTCAGATTGAGAATGGTGATTTACACAAACCACTCAGATACCTGCCATCATCTACTACTCACTTGGAGGATATGGCAGGCCCAGAATATTGCACCTCTCTTCTAACTGTAAATATGTTGACTGTTGAAGAACAGTCAGTATTGAAGAACTATAGATTTCTGAGAGGGTGTCATAGTTACTTCTGCATAATTTCATGTGCACTGGGTCTTATAATCCCACAGTGTAGAATACTGTTTTGGGGATGTAAGGTGCATATTAAATGATCCCAAAAATGTAATGCAGGCAGTAGCTAGTATCTCTGTTTTAGCCACAGCGGGTCAGCCTTATGTCCCATAAGTGAGATTGTTTGTGCTGCTTTCCACAGGGGTGGGGATGTGGACATGGTTGTTTTTTAATGCAACTTTTCAAAGTGTGTTGTTCTACTACAGGCTGTAGCCTTTCTCTATGCTGCTTAGCTTTCCCCCCCCCCCAAGTACTGATGCTGTTGTTTTTTTTCATGGCAATAAATATAGCTGCCTAACAATCAGTTTTTCAGCACATACTCTGCTCTTAATGAATGTGATCATTTACACAATGTCACTGTACTATTGGCATGCTAAATAATTTAGTGAGCTGTGGCAGGTAGATAGCTCTGTGGTGTCTGTGTTACTATGGCAATACATTTGCTTAATGTAAATATTAGTCATTCTGACCATATGAATCTCAGGGCTTCTGACATTATTAGCTATGTCTGAGAGGTGGGAATCTGTGTATCTGAAAGAAAAGTTGTTCTGGAAATATTAATAGTTTAAAGATTACTTTTCTTTTTCATAATTCCTTCTGCTTTCTGACTGAGCTACATAATCTATTGATCGTAATGAACAGAGCAGAACATTTTTCCCATTTCTTTGTCGTGCCTGTAATACAGCTCTATTATAAAGAAATGTATAACTGTATTCTGATCCTCCAAAAATTCAGCTGACTGAAATGAAAGGAAATAGGATCTTGAGGTCCATCAAGTTTGCTGTCAGTCACAGAGTCAAGGCAGTTCTAGAAGCACAAGAAATAAAATCAGACTTGGAAGAAAAATTCCCGGAGTACTAGATCTAGTTCTATGGTTTGAAAAAAAAACTAAGCATGAGAGGCTCTTCTGTCCCCTTTTTGGTTACCACCAGGCATAGAATTACTTAAGAAAACCCTAATTTGTCAGAAAATTAATGCATAAGCAATATGTTAATGAAGTTTGTTTCTTAAATGTTTACATAGATGTAGATTCTAGTCCATTTTTGTGGACCATTTCCAGAGAAAAGGAACTATGTTCTGCAAAGTCTTGTCTCAAAGGCCTGATTATTCCTGATTGTATGAACTATTTTTTTGTCTGTTATGATCTGCCAGCACTTTGAGGCAACAAATAGAAATGGTAAAAGAATTGGATCATTCACCTTTTCTAAGTATGAATGATATGGCATCATAATTCATCAGTTGATAGTCTATATAAAATTTCAGTCACTTCAAATCACCAATACCGAATGTACACCAGTACTACTTGTTAACATTTTATGTACTGTTTTAAACCTTTACTTGTCAAACTGCTAAACTTAAGTTCAATGCTACGAAGATTTTGCTACAATGTGCTTCCCCCCTGCCATGTTTAGAATTGTCCCCAACCTTCTGGCCATACATCTGTTACGCAGGAGAGAAAAGCACAGTAAGCAGTGAGCAACGTCTTTAATTATTTGTAGGGTAGATGATACTGGAGGGTTCTGCAGTCTGACATCAGTGCTCAGCACCCATCTGTGTTTGGGCCATAACTGTCAAAAAAGAAAGTAATGAAAAATACAGTAGTAGCCAAGCACAGACTTCCAAGTTCTTTGTATTTCACAGAGGAGTCAGTCTGCTGGAGTGGTATAAGCATTCTTTATTTTTCCTGTCTCTGAGATGATAAAACTTTCGCTGTCAGTGCTTGCATGTAAGGTAAAGCTCCTTACTGGACAGGAATACAAACTAGAGTTTTTAGTTGCCTTTCCATGGCACTGTTGCTTACAAATGCTAGTCTGGAATTCAAGTTAACCTAGGAAAATTAATTATTTACCACTTATATCTTTTCCTGACAAGGCTGCCTGTGGGAATATTGTGCTGCTGCTTTTCTCTCTCTCAAAAATATAGTATGCTTTAGATGTATCTGTTTTATAGATGCAGGGATGTATTGAAGCATTTAGATTCAGAATACCTACCAACTATTAGCATAGTTGAAAGAGTAATTGGAGCAACTTCCCTAATTATTTTCTTAGTAAACAAACTGTACTCATAAAATGGCTTGGGAAAAGCCACACCTACTGTGATGTACTGAAAGAAAAAGACTGCAGAGCCACTTTCTCCTCTGTGGGAAGAACCTGTGTAGAGAGAGGAACTCCTGTGGGGTCAGGCTGGCAGGATTTTCCCTTAGGGAAAGAGGCTTGATCAGCTTTGGTTTCAGGACCTGATGCATGCCATAGGAACTATGTGAAAACACAAGGGATTCTTTTGACATAAGTCATGCTCCCATTTTGTGGCATTAGAATTTACTACTGAAGTGGATTGTTGCCTTTTTTTTTGTTTGTTTTTTTTGTTTTGTGCGTGGCTACAGCATGGGCTTGCGGATACCTTGCCCATGGATTCCTACAACCAGAGATGCAGTGGAATACTTCACATCAATCCATATACTGAATCTTCTGTTTCTGAGCTCTACTGCATTCCTTTGCTTCTGCTGCTGAAATACGGAGTGTCTGTATTTTAAAGCTGGGCTGAAGAAAGTGGAGTGGATTGTATTACAAGCAGAATGTGTAAATCTGGTGGTAAATAGAAAGGAACAAAAGTGCATTCGGAAAAGTTGCATTTAATGCTTCACGCATGATTTGCTCAGCTAGTGTCTTTTATTGTGACACTGTAAATGCCTTTTTGCTTTTCCCCACAGAAGAAAAAATTCTAGTAGTTCTGCGGTGCCTTTTTTTATGTGCATATTGAATGTTTGCTTTTGAGTATTTACAAATAAGAAGTGGAGTTGTTTTATCAATAGTGGTTTTATCCTTTTTTTTTTTTTTTGTTATTCTTTTTGTATATTTTACCTTGAAAAGGTAATAATGGCTGCTGTGCAGTCTTGTACCTTCCATGGCTCTCCTCTTGGAAGGAGAACTGGTGCCGCTCTTGTGTTGGGATGAGGAGCTACCAGAGGAGCTGTGCATCCTAAGCTTGTGCTTACTGGAAATTCTTTTTGAACTGGCATATGTGAGTCCTAACACTGGTCCGTGGATAGCTGACACTTAATTATCCTCTCTTGCCTTCTTTCCATTGCTGTCACAGGATAGATACCTTGCAAAGATGAACATGGAAAGAATGTTTTGGCCCTTGTCCTTTTAGGTTATCCTTAAAAATGATTGTTGCCCATTTAAGTGTTCATGTTAGATAGATGTGATGGCAATATAGAGGGTAGTGTAAGGCCTAAATTTTTTTTTTTCACTATCCTTTTCAGTAAATGGTGGTGGGTGTTTTAAAGTAACATGTAGTTTTGACAGAAGATGGTGAAAAAGGTGAGTAAAACCAAATATGGTCTCCAGGCTTTTAGTATTAATTTTGTCAGTACCTCAGTGCTTTTTCTGTTAGGGACTAGAAAGCATATGCCAAGTGTAGTGTAATATTATATAGATACACAAATACTTGTCATTTAATCTTTACTGTTACTGCAATAAGACAGACAGACACCACTGAAATCATAGTAGCAAGCAATGTTTACCTGCCGGTTGCACTGTTAGAACATGGCTTTGGGCTTTCAGAAGGCTCAGAAAAGGTGCAGAAGGCTAGTGTTTTCTCACAGCATGAGCTCGACAGGTTTATTTCCAGGTGCAGAACACTTAACTTCAGTGCTACAGTAATACTAAAGGATGCGATTCTAACATGCTGTTTAGTTATTATAGTTTAATGCCACTCAGCATTATAATTAGCTTTACTAGACATTAATAAGTGGGTTTAATATTCAAACCATGGTGTTGGAGTTAAGTGTGCCAATGAACCTTATCAGTGGAGGAAAATGTAAATTTTAACTCATTTATCTCATTAGTCTTTAATAAGGCTGTGCTTCGCAAATCACGGCTGCATCATCTACTGATTATAGCCTCTGATCTGCTAAGCAAAATAGCGCTCTAATAATAGCCATATATTGCGTACACCTCCCACTGGTGTTCTGAAGCACTTAATATATTTTTTTCTTCATTCAGAGAGCCTCGATTGTGTCTTACCTTCTCTGCACAATGCCAAAATGTAGAAATGAAAGTGAGGTGAGAATTCATTACTTGTAGGCCCTGGGTTTAGAACTGTTTTGCCGAGTTAGAGTTTATGATGGGGGCCATAAGTCTAAATATGTTGTCTGAGTGTGGTGCGTAAGGACTCAAAGTTTTCTGGGCAGTTAGAACAGGCAGGCTGTCAGTTGAATAATGATGACTTGTTGCTTTAACAATAAACAGAGCTCTCCAAAAGTCTGTTGCTCTCATCTTAAGGAAGAAACAGAGCTGAGTTATTTCCTTTATGCTCATGTAAAAGGCAAGAGAACTGGAGAATGTTAAGTCTAATAGCTTGAACTCTTGCATGTAGGTAGTTACCACTGTGGCTTGCGATGATGATTGTGTCCCAGCATGCTATTCAAAGCAAGAAAGAGGGAATTTAACAGATTTGAGGGAATTCTTCTGGGAAGTCCAGTCAATACTTTTTTCCCAGCAAATTGCTCATACAGTCTTGTCTAAGTCCAAAGAAACATGTTCAATCCATCTAGAAACTTTCAAGCTTTGAAGGTTTCCCAATAAATGTTTGTAAGATTCAGTGATTGTGAGTGAACACAGTTGGTTCTGGTGTCTGAACAACAAAACTCCATCTTGCACCTCTTTCTAATGCAACTTCAGATATCTCTGAAACAGAGTATCATGAGAGAATCTGTTGTTTAAATGGTTGCTAGAGGTGCAAGGTTAATCTCTTTTCTTACCATCCTGTGTTAAATTGATACTTAAACCCCTTTGTAGTGCTCTGAGGGATGTGAGATGGGATGCCAGCTGTTGCACTGTGTTTTAATAGCCGTGGCTACAGCCCTCATGGGTCCGTAGAGCCCATTGACTGCTTCTGGTGGTAGGTTTACTATTGTAGTAGTCATCCATCACAGTACTGTGTTTTGGGTTTTTTGCATTGAGCTTATTGATGGTTGAGTTGGTAGATACACTGTCACAGGGAAAACTTAAGTTTTTCCCTTGTCAGAGAAAACCACAGATCTTGGCTCCCAGTCCTGCTGAGTTAGGTGATGGAGAGGCATTGCTACAACCACAGCTGTACAGGCTGAATCTAGCAGATTTGAATTTTCAAGTGTTGGCAACTTTGGGGACTGGTTCTTTCCAATTAGGTTGATTGTTGTGGTATGCATAATTGCAGGCGGATGCACTTTGGTCCTGACACTCCTGAAGAGAGGTTTTCTACCATGCTTCATTAATTTGTCATTAGTCATACATGTTTGGTATACTGCTGACTTACTAATAACACCATTTATTTTCAGTTAGTTTTTCAGCGCAGGTGATTGTGTGCAAATTCTCCTGTTAAGTCAGTGAAGAGCCTCCTGAGACATTCTGTGACGCTCAGTACTGGAGGTGAATGTCCTTCAGAGTACGTGCTTGGGAACAGGAGGGATATCTGAACCCTGACTAGCAGAGAGACAACGTATTCTGAAACGATGTTGAAGTGCTTTATTATTGGAGCACCCATGGCATGAATTACAATGCAAGTAAAGTGGTGTCTGTGGAGAGAGGTGGACACGAAGATAAAACAGAGTGCTAAGAGAGATGGCAATATATGTGCTGACAGTAGATATACTGTAATTTTTGTTTCAGCAGAGGGATAACTGGTAAATGAAGTAATAGCTTTGCATGTACCCAAGTACTTTCATAACTGATACATCAAAGCAAAAAGTTGATTTGATATATATTTTCCAAGTCTCATAGCCTATTTCCCCTTTTAACTGAGAGGTTGGAAAAAAATTGTAAATTTGTAATTCAGTGTGAAGAACCATGTTCTCAGGAATAAAGTTGGAGGTGTTGCTTTCAAACATGCTGTGGTTACAGCTGACTAACATTCAAGGCCTGTGCGTGCAGACTTTCACATGCCTCTTTAAACTGTTCCTGCCTTCAGCTTGTGCTTCTCCTTTAGAGCGCTGTGGGGACTGGTATGTTTTATGTGACTTTGCATAAGGCTGTTTGCAATTTTGGGTAGCACATCTGTTGCCAATTTGCAAGATTGTAAAGGTGAATTGGAAAACAATAAGGGGAAATAGGAGAGGAGAGGAGAGGTCCTGAATTTCAGGCATGGGAGATAAGAGTACACCCCAACTACTAAAAAAAAAAAAAAAAAAAGTATTGGTGTACTGTAACTTCAGCAGCTCCAACAGCCTCATGAGGAAGGACAGTAGCAAAGATGAGAAGCGGCAAGGCTCCTGAAGATGTACACAGACACCACTTTTGGAGGTGTGCAGGCAGGAATAAGAACAACCTATTGATGGGTGGAACTTGTGCTCTCCCACACCTGTAGAAGCCTCCTTAAGTGTTTCAAAATTAGATGGGGGAGGTTGTGGTTTGACTTCATCTGTGCCGAGAAGCATTTCTGCTAGAGCTGACATCCAGTTGTCTTTTTTACTAAGCTTTTGGTATTGATCATTCCAAATGTTTACAAAGTTTAAATAGTAATTTTATTTTTACTAGTTACTATTTTTTACCCCACCTTTTAGTAGATACTGTTCTCCCACAACATTTCTGAGATTCTTTGTTTTTCGGAGCACTCCCTTTATAAGATGTATAGTCATCATTTGCATTTCAGAAAGGAGTATTATAAAGGAATATTATTTACCTCCTTTTACCCTCCAGGGCATGAAAGTTGCTACTTTATCTTCGTTCCTTCTTGAACTAGAAAGACATCTGTCTTTTATATTTTCCCAAAGGTTCAAAGGCAAGACTGAAAAAAAAAAAAATCATACAAATTTGTTATGAAAGTGTCAGATTACCTGGATTTTCTTTTTTTAAATTGTTCCCTGGATTATTTATCAGGTTGGTTTTTTTTTGGTTTGTTTTTTTTTTTTTGGCATGCTGGCAATGTGCCTGAGACAAGTGTTGTATAGACTATATGTGTTTCTTTTTTTGCCAGTGCATTCGTATGTCTTATTATTGAGGCAAAGGTAGTCACAAGAATGGAAGATGCTGTAATGTCATTTGGTTTACAGTTGCAGAAGACTAGGTGATGTAAATGTGTAACACGTTTTCATAGTATAGCAGACGTGTTAATAGATTAGAGATGAATAATTAATAGTTAATCTCTACTCTGTATAATGGACAACTTAACAGTTTACATAACAAAAAATGAATTTATTCCTAGGAAAGCCAGAGAAGCTTAAAGGGAAAAATATCTACCACCTGAATAAAATGCAATGAAACTAAATAGAAATGGAAATATAAATTGGATTTTTCTTTGATTAGGCTTTTTATACACTAAAGATAAAAATGCCAACAATCCACTTTGGATTTTGCTGTTTACTACCATATATGTATGAAAAGCAAAATATTCAGTGTACATATAGAGAACCATAACCTGTCAAAATCCACTCAAATTGCAAGTCTGTACTAATATTTTCAAATAAGGGTGTCACTGTAGGAGGAGAGGTTGGGTGTTCATGGATCTGTGCTCACAGATGGGGGAAGTGTTATTTTATTGAGGTTCTTGACATTGCAACATGAATTAATATAAAATGAATCTTCAGCTTACACTTGTCTTCTCTGATTTGGAATAGAAAGGGAGAGGTACAGCAGTGTTTCTGTGCAGCTCCTATGAGACCAAATGCCTGGGGTTTTGTGCATTATGGGAATGGGGAACTGGAGGGACAGGATAGGATTTTGTAAGGAGTGCTTCTTTGGCCTTTTTTTTTTTTTTCTTCCTCATGCCTTTTCTTCAGTGAACAGTGTGCTATATAGATTTGTGGGTATTATCTTAAACAGTAATGTTTATTCAGTGGTTTCCCCTAAATTTGGTAACTGATAGTCATAAAAAGGAAATGAAAAAGGATTTTGCAATTGCTTTTCTCTTTGCCAAGCCTGCAACATGATTTAGGACAAAGGGAGTTCACTAGCTTCTGGCACTTTCTCCAAGCTGAATTGCAGATGTCTGATGCAAACAGTGTTGGTTCACACAGTGTTCTGTTCTTTCTGTTCTTTTTATTTTTTTAAAAAGAAGGAAAAAAAGACCATGAAAGTACATTTACATTCAAAAGTGTCAATCCACTAAATACATTTTATCACAACCCCCAACTTAATGTCAGGTGATACGTAGTACACAAGGTGAGATATGAAAATGACCTTTCAGGTTTTATTAGCTCATTAAGTTTACTAGGTTTGAAGATTAATTTGTGATGGGCTTCTGCCATCCTACAGTGCAATGGAACAGTTGTCCTGAAGCTGTGTAACAATATGCTTAAGCTCATTCTCTTTGTTCACTAGTTCATCACATCACTAACAGGTTATCACTTCAGAGTACAGGAAATAATGTTGGCTTGGTGGATAAGTATCTTGGGGTGGTAATTCTCTCCAAAATGAGTAGTTTCAATTAACCATGTACAGAAAGATAAATGACAGATTCAAGTCCATCTGGTCAATTATTATAGTCTATGTACTATAACAAGCATATTGAGAATTATAAGAGGGTTTTACTGTGTGATGATAGGTCACTACCTAAATTTAGACAGTTATAAACCCCTCCTTCCTTCCCCTCTCCCCAGCCCTGCCCCCCCAAAAAATGAACTTTGTACTGTGAATGAAGCCTTGGGAGGAGAAATAAATAGGCTTCTGGAGTATTATGTTAACAATTGCACAATATTCATTCTATACGTAACAGTTTTGATTTTATGGCGTATTCTGTCCTTTTCTAGGCTTTTTAATTTGAAAGAGACAGATAAAGAGAAGTAATGTGCATGTGGACAAGAGAGAGGAATTCCATCTGCAAAGTGGAAGTTCTTTCTCAGTGAAAGCTTGGTGACAGTCCTCCAGGGAAACTTGTTGGTTGGTTTGTTGGTTTATTGATCAAGTAATCAGGATAATCTTAATGGTGTTTTACTACTGATTATTGTGCTTGAACTATATTTAGAACCTGCAAAATCATCTAAGAGTTTGGAAATAAAAAAAATGTTTATGGCTTCTCTATCATGAATTGTGGAATGTTTAGGATATATGTGTATTTGCATTTTATTGTGGATTACTGCTGGAAGCATACACATCTTCTTTAATGTCACTTTGTATTGACTTGAGAATATTATTCTTGGACATCTTAGACTTATTATAATAAGGAATTCTACATATTATACTAATGATGTAAAGAACTGTCTTACATATTATTGCTGTAGCCATAAAATATATAGCTTAATGTTGTTTTCTGTAATCTACATATGATAATTAGAGGTATATTGATAACTTTTTTTCTAAATAGACTTTCTCTCAGGAAGGTAGTATTTCCTATTCTCTGTGCTAGTTTTCTGAAAATAGTTTTAAATCTTCAGAGTAGAGAGTCTTCTAGTCTTTTGCTGGTCTCATTCATCTTCCTGTCAGGAAGGTTTTCTAGATAGGCAACTTAATAATTTCCTATGAATTTATTTTATACTTCTAGCTATAGACACTGTTCTACCTTTCTCAAAAAACCCAACAACTTTAAAGAAGAAAAGTTCCATTCACTTCAGCATCACAACTTCAAGGCACATGGTTTTCCTAAATTATGAACATATTGGAGCCAAGTTTGTGTCATGTAGATGTCAGAATTATCTTGGAAAATAAAATCCATGTTTCAGATTGCATGGATCATTTTGATTTCTTTCTTCCCTTAGCATAACCAGAACATGAAGTAGGTTTTGTTAAATGTCTGTTTTCTGATGTGTTGCTTACTCTCACTCTTGGATAGTGATGAAATTTGAAATAAACCCTGTACAAATTCTCAGTAGAGATGGGGAGGTTGGCAACAACTATTTTTCCCCAATAAATCAGTTCAATTATGACAAAACAAAATTACTACTGTAGACACAGCAGCAGATATCTGCAATTCACCTATAAATCAAGGAATGGAAGGTAGCTGTCGTTCAGTTGTATGTGCTATGCCCTTTGGGGTTGTTCTCTTTCTCTTTGAAACTTTGTATGAAAACATACCCTAAGTATAAAGTCCTAAACTGAGTTTTGTTTTGCTTGTACTGCCTGTCTCACACTGTACAACACCAAATGCTTTGGTCTGTGGGCCTCAAACATTTTATTGACTTGGTTTTCCATGGAAATGTGCTTTTCTTGGGTCAGCAATTTAGGTGGTGATTTGGGAACAAACCAGCAAAGTTAAAGCCTTTTAATTTATTTCAGTTCAATGACATCTGCCTTCTTCAGTATATAGATATAAATGAACTTTTCTGCGCTGCTTTTTTTTTTTCAGTTTAATTTGAGGTGTTAATATTCCTTTTGCAGCAATTGTCTGCTAGTAGTAGACAAGATACCTCAGTCATACTGTGCCTGAGTGCTACTAAGAATAGAGAGGTATCTATCTTGGATTTTAAGAACCTTAGCTGCTATTGTGTTCTTAAGTTTTTAACCAACTTAATCTGTGTGTTAAACCACTAATTGTTACTGAATTGTTGCATTTCTGTAGTAGGCCAAAAGTGAGATTAAATACAACAGAGAAACAGGTTTATATTCCTGATCTCTCTTTAAAAGGAATAAGTTGTACCACTAGAATTACAACCATATTTTTTCCCTCCCTAGCTTCAGATTTATGACCTAGGGATATGAACATGTAGTTCATTCTGGCTGGGTCTTTGCAAGAGTCAGTTCAGTGACTGCATGCTCTTGTGCTCCGGTGAAATTGCCTGTGTGCAAATGCATGTGGTAGGTGAACATGCTTTGTGGTGTATCGGGTAAATGGGACCCTCCTTGGGGAGGTCAAGGTCTCTGTCAAGTATTCTGCTTTGTTTAATTACTGTTTTCTTGAGCAATTGCTGCCACTTCTCTAGGTTTGGTAATATGCCCTTTGATTAAATGTCTCTGCTGGTTAGCTGTATACCTTTCTAGACGCACTGTGTCTAATTTTAGCAAAACCCATCAATGCATTTTGGACCATACTACCTAACTGGCCTTTCTGTTCTTTCTTTTTGGCTGACCCATGCAGCAGAAGTGTCTGAAGGCTTGAGATTTGGCTTAGCCTGTTATCTACGTGCATAGGCTGTCAGCGCGAGTTGGTCCCATTGCTTGCCCTTGAAGCATGCGCATTTATGCCTTTGCAGTGCTGCTGACCTGGAGCTGTCAGGTGGGCCTCTTGCCTGTCACTGTTGCTGAACTTACTGGGGGGAAACAGCCCATCCACGTGTTCGAAGAACCATGCGTTTATTTAATGTGGTAGCCTGGATCCTGTAACGTGTAATACCGTAGGATTACATAGGTTACATGAAGAAGTTAGTGGTACCCCAATTAGCTGTCTGAGCTCATGTGAATCTGCAGTGAACATGTGAGTAGTGTAGCTCCCTGGAGATTTGGGAAAAGGTGAATCGTGTTTTTTAACTGCAGCAGGCTGTAGATGGGCCAGTAGGATTTTTGTCTTGTTATAAAACATACTGTGTGTAGTTTCTCTCATGAGATAGATCTTGTTAGGCAGTCTCTGTAGGGAGAAGTCACAAGACATTCTTACTTTCATGTTAGCAAGTTGGATTAAATTGTGCTTGATGAGAACAGATTGATACTTTAACTACATTGCTTTACAATTTGTGGTGACTTGTTCTCTGTTAGGCTTTTGAGCAGACAGCTTTATCAGTGTAAAACTATCTTCTCCCACCCACTCACAGGAGGCATAGTGTCTTTGCAGATCCTGGGTAGAAAAGATAGCTTGAAGAAAGATGACCAAATGTGAAGGTTTGCTTGAGGTAGACAAAGGACAGGGCAACTGGTGGACTGCAGCATTGAACATAAAAGAACAAACGAAGGAGGAGGATAGTAGTTCATGCAGTTTAAACTGTTCCTCTAGTAATACACTGCAGCTTTCTTGCTTCTGAAAGTGAGTAGTACCTAAATAAAAAGAGGATCAGAGGATCCTGAGAAAACTGATGTTTTCTCAGTTGCCTACCACAGACCTACTTCTCTCCAGTGAGCAAGCTGTAATCCTTCTGCGTTCTGGTGATGAATGTATAGGATCATTAAGGGTGGGGATGTGGTGGTTCTTCATATGCTTTGCTTTTGTAGCAAAACTTACCACAAGTGAGATGAATCCTTTTCTTTGAAAAGACTCATATCTTCCTTTGAAATCACTGCTGTTAATAAAATTTAAACCCTCTCACTGATCATAGTCCCTAAGGAAAAGCTGACAAATTTATGCAGAAGGCTTTCTTTTCAACTGAAAATAAATAAATGCTCAACAGGGTCCCTTTTAAGCTGGAACTAAGTTTTGAGACATGCTAAAATTTGCCACTCGTTTTTCTCCTACCCTCTCTCACCCACTTATCAGACACTGCAGAGATGTGATTACATAGCTATGCAAAAGACCATATAATTGCCCTCTGCTTCTTTGCAGTTATCTAATTTCAAAGCTCTTTATGCTACACCGATCAATGAAAATTTTTTGATATATGGTGTTTCTTTCACTGCCATTGAACCTTATCAGTCTCAGTTTTCTCTTATGTGCCTGGACTGACAGGGTGGAAAGCTTTGGCCAGTAGAGAAAAAGCATACAGTACCTTATAACAGAGGTACACTTGTGATCAAGAACTGTTGGAGAGCACAGCATCTTAGCATTTCAACAGAAGACAACCTTGATACTCCAACTGCAGAGCCTTGCAGTGTATTTTGTGTCTACCTTACTGCATTAGGCAGTGTATCTTCTGTCTGTATGTTGTGCATTGCCTGGGAAGCCCCAGTTTTGCAAACTTCTGTGCTATTTTTTTTTAATTCAAAAGTGAAACTTTCGAAGAGAGACACCCCAGTGGGAGCAGACTTCACAAGGGATTCTCCTCTGTGCTGTTCTTCCAGTCTACTATGCAGTAAAATAAGTACTTCTGTTGACTGGGGAGTTCAGCCCTGTATTCAGCTGTGTAAAAAGGGTTGATGATTTACAGACTTCGGAAGAAAAACTGAAAACAGATATCCTCTGCGAGTCCAATGACTGGGTCTCAATCTTATGATTAATCTAAAGCTACCCAGCACAGTTGTGGACTACTGCATGTTTTTGAAGTGAAAATAGGCCATGTTGCGCTGAAGTTTTCTGCTCTTTTCCTCCCATCCTCTTAATTTACCAGACACTGCACAGATCTGTTACAGACCTATGTGTGTGACTGTGTAACTTTCTCTGCCGCTGCCTATGGAGAGACAAGTGCTTATTAACATGTTTGTATATGCAACGTGGACCAGATTTGCAGGGAAAAAACCTCCAAACAACTAACCAAGCCTGTACTGAAAGCTATTTTATATGAAATCAACAAAGTTTATGAAGGTGCAAATTAGTTGCCCAGTTTCAAAAGCTGTTGTTTGATTATACAGAGAATATAGGAAGATCTTAGGGGGGATAGTGACTTGGCTCTTTGAATCTCCATTCCTTGTGTGTATGCTGGTGCTTCTTGTTCCATATGGGGATTTTTAAATATATAAACCCTTGGTGGTAGGGGCAGGTACCTCATGTAGTAGAAGAGGGGTTAGAGACAAAAGTGTTGTTAGTATAGGCAATTGAAATTGCCTATGAAGTGTAGGTAGACTTGGCCTTGTAACAGGGTTAAAAGACTGATAGATTAGATAAGGTTGAATTATGGAAAGATTTACCTACTAAGAAGGTTCTGTTATTGTGTTACAGGATCAAGGTATTAAACTGAGCAGTGGTTTTTGGAGGTAGAATTTTGAATGGACTGCAGGAGACGTGTATTAGCACTTGTCAGGACTATCAAACGGTGGAGTAACACCTTGATCAGGATTTAGCAGAGAGGAAAGGCTAAGTTATTGTAAAATTTTAACCATGAACTGATTGAAGTAAACAGTTAGTTTTGTTCTTAGTGGCCCCCAAGATCACTTCTACCCCTTCCTGCATGAATTGGTGTTTTATAAATCAATCTATTTTCTCACTTTTAGACTCAATGTGGTCAAGTTATTTGTCCTGTTTAATTGGCATTAGTTTTACTTCACAGGGAATAATATGATGTTGCAGTTTCTGTGGCACATTTGGTCTTGCAAAATAATCAAGAAAACCTACTAATCTAATAACAGAATCTGCTTACCACAAATATAATGAATATATTCTTTCTACTACTGCTATAAATACAGCATGCTAACTTTAGATTGATAGGTATCTTAAAAGATAGTATCTCATCCAATTCAATTACTTCCCTTTTTAAAATAGGTACGCTCTTTTTAGGATCTACTCTGTGACCACTTAAATTGTCAAAGGCTTTGTATGCTTCTTGCAACACTATTACAGAGTTTGAAGACTTTGAAGCCTACACAAGCTATCAGTATTTTGTATTACTAAGGAAATCCAAGCATCTCAAGATGCTTTCCGAACTGGAAATATTTGCTTTCTTAAGGGAATTGATTTGATCTTAGAAATATTATTGCATATTGCAGTCTGCTTGTTGCTGTCTTGTTACTTTTAAATTAGAGATGATTAAAAACCTATAGTATTGGCTGCTGTGTGGATAACATCTGTGTTCTCTCAATACTCTTAGATTTCTGATCCGATAGCTGGGCTAGATGAAAGTGAACTTAACTGTTGTCAACTTAATGCTTGCTACAGGCAAGTTGTTTTCAGCTAATAATCTAAACTTGGTATTTTTGTTCTTCATTTGATGCTTTGTAAAGTCTGTTTATGATGACTTTGTGCAATAGGAGTGAACATTCAGAATGAATTCTTAGACTGAATTTTACTGAGATGATGTTTGTCACAAGGGGCGAATGGTCTTTTCCGTGATTCTTTGTTATTAAAGATGTAAGTGGCTTTAATCTTGTGATTGTATATTTGTATGTGCACTGTACTGCTAGGTGCAGGTTTTAGAGTATATAAATGCTGGAGATGAACTTTCCATTTTACAGTTTGTCAATCACATACTCCCAAAGATCTTTATCAAGCAATGGGGTAGTATTTGTTCCTGTAATAACAAATACAGTAAATGGACCAAGCAGGATGCATGCAACATCAGCTCAAAGGAAGCTTCCTAAAAGTTTTCTGTGGTTGATAGCATAGCCATTTCTAAGGTTAGCCATACTGAAAGCCCTTGCTGTTCTGATCTTGTGTCTTCTAACTCTGAAAAAGATCCAACTTGAATCAAAATGTGTGCAGTTGTTAATGACCTGTGTATCTGAGAACTCCCAGCATTGTAATTTGAATGTGCCGAAATTGGGACTTGGAAATAGCAAGAGTCTCTTAAATATCTTGGCTAAATAGGACCTTAGGAGACTTCCTGCAGGAGATGAAGGGACACCTGCTTGTCTGCTTGTCTTGAAGACTTCTTTCACAGGGGCTATATCAGTTCTTTCTATGTGGTGGCTAGACTTAGGATATCCTTGTGTAGCAAAAGATGTCCACGCTGCAAGTGCAGACTGTAGCAATCACCTGCTTAGGCAGTAAGCTGTTAGTGGAGGCAGGACTTGAGTGTTCAGTAACATAGTGGTGGTTATAAATTTTTACACGAATGTCAATAACTAAGTAGCACTTTTGTGAAAAGTGACCTTCCTACTAGGCACACAGACATAGTAGTGGCTCTGTCACTGGATCTCTTGGCACCTTGCTGTATTTTGAATGTGTGTTAAGAGATGTTCCATTTCTGTTCAGTTTAGGTCTTCTTATAGCTGCGGAGAAGCAGGGCAATATTTCAGGAATCTGTAATGACTAAAGCACCAGTATGGAACCTCTACCACAAAAAAAGTATGTTTGGAGTGCTGTAAGGTAGAAATAGTTATTTAAAGGAGGATCTGTCTGATGGGGAGTGAATAGGTACAGTATTGAGGTTTATGGAGTAGAATCTGAGGCTGCGGTAGGAAAGACGGGTGAAGAAAAAAGAGAAAATTGCAAAGGCTAGGGAAGACAGAGAATTAAAACAGATCAGAGGAGAAGAGAAGGTGGTGGGTTATGTAGTTTTGGATTGCCTGTGTATGGTACATCCTAGAGCTCTGCATGCATCTCAAGAGTCTTACATCACTGGTCCTTGATATTTAACAGCATTCTTGAAGAAAGCCATAATTTCCTTTATTGTTGTTTACTAACTTAAATAGTGGAGGCTGATCTTAAGTTTCCAATTAAACTTTTCGTATCATACAGCTGTACTGCAAGAATTTGTCGTGTGATATCTAACTGCGTTAGATATCCATTTCTTTTATGTAAACTCTTAAATAACATGCAAAGTCTACATTGAAACAACCTCTAAGTTGTAAAGTCAAGCAACTCGTAAATTCCAGAATTGAGCTTGCCTCTGCTTTGTTAATTAAGTTCTTTTGCTGCACCTTATGATACCATCTTTAATTACACAATCACATTAGGTTTTTCCAAAGCTGCTTGCTTCACTTCATGCACAGGACAGATCTGCTCGAAGGGTGAATCAGGGCTGTGCTGTGAAGGGCACTTTTGCCTGGAGGAGGCTGCTGAACTTTTAAAGAAATGGGAAGACTTTTGTTTGAAGGAGAGGGCTGACAGGGAGGGAACTGATAGGAAGTGAACAGGTGATTTGAAGAATGGGTCAATTAAATGTGCCTTTGGATTATTAGGTATGATATTAAGCAAACTACTTAGAGAAGGCTTTTTCTAAATGGTCTCTGAACATGCATTGTTTTGAGTGTTTTTTGGTAGAAATGTTGAGCGCTCAGAGCTGCAAGCAAAACTCATCAGAAGCTGTGTATTGAACATACAGTGGTACCTGTTTAAGTCAGTAACAGTAAACCCCCCCAGATCTAGCCCTCTGAAGCTGGGTTCTCAGATCCACTTGCTACTTTGATCTGTGATTGTTTTGTATTTTAATTTTGGAGGTGGTGTGTGTGTGTGTGTGGTTTTGTTTGTTTGTTTCTGTGGAGGAACATCTGTAATGTAGAGATAGTACTATTCATTTTTATAGGACTTACAGGTTTAAGAAGTAGCAATATACTGGTAAGTGCCTTCAAGTAAGCAATTATATGAACCAAACTGTTGGGAAAGAGAGGGCTTCAAAGTGTAAGGCCAGTGTAAGCACAGAAGAGATAGACAGGTGAGAAGTGTGAGTGGAGTAGGGGAGCAAGGAGTAGAGAGACTTTGACATTTTATAAGGGATTACTTCTGTTCCCAGTGTTAGCTGGCTCTCATGAGCTAATTTTCA
Organism: Microhierax caerulescens; assembly: GCA_035590215.1. NCBI lineage: Eukaryota > Metazoa > Chordata > Aves > Falconiformes > Falconidae > Microhierax > Microhierax caerulescens. The sequence continues at coordinate 76,592,483 of JAVJGJ010000001.1, forward strand.
CTGGTTTTGCACAATGTTCTCCAGTGCATCTGATTCTAGGAGGTTTATTACCTGCTTCATTTTGGAAGTAGTGTTACCCAAACAGATAAACCATCTGGAATTTATGCTGGCTTCTCCACAAATGGAATGTTATATCTGCAAAAAGGATAAACTAGATTGTATTAATTGTATTGCTTGGGAGTGTTTAGAAAACATAGGAAAGCATAGGAAATGCATCTTGTATATGCTATAAGAAGCAAGGGTTAGGATGGGGTGGGGGAAGGCTCTGATCATGCAGTTGAATCTTGTTGAAACCTGAACATGTGAATATACATATATAGATACAGGGGAATGCATAACCATCTTTTGCTTTTTGCTCACTTCAGAAATCTAGTTGTACCCTGTATATTTTTGGCCGTTTTTGAGACAGGCTGTAAGGTGTTTTTTTTTGTGCTAACAGTGTTTCAAGAATGTAAGCAGAGCAGAAATGCAGGGAGCAGAGATGTCCATTGCCCAGAAAAGACTTTTGCCTTTTAAGATATACGCAGAGAAATATCTGCTATACTGGCAAAGAATTGCTATATGAGCTGTGGCAACTGATGGTACATAAAATTCCTCATGTATTTCACTAAGCCAATGAATGTCCAGGGGCCCTGGGATCCTAATGAAGACCAGAGAAAAGGAGAGCACTTCAAAATGCAGTCTCTAATGAAAATAAAAATCTGCTGTGATTTACGCAAACTGTAGGAACTTGTAGTGCATTTGTTATCTTCCTAAACTCTTTGTGTGTTGGTGTTGTGGAGGCTTGATTCAGGTGGGAGTTTTGGAGGTGTTTTTGGTGGGGTGTTTTGCGTTTTTTTTTTGGTGTATGTGTGTTTTTTCTTGGTATATTGGGGTTTTTGTTGGCTTTTTTGTTTGGTTTTGATTTTGTTTTGTTTTGTTTTTTGCTATGGCCGAAAACAGAATTAAATCAAAAGCCTAGTTTGCTTGCAAAAAGGAAACTAAAAATGTAAAGCTTATGGAGGGGAAAAAAAAAAAGGTGGGGGGACACCTGTGTGATTTAAATATTGGTGCTTGAGGGAATAATATGTTCTCTTAAGCCTCTCAAATATCTGGAAAATATCTGTCTTTGTTTCATTTTATCTCTCCCCTGCAGGTGTGCAGCTACTTTGATACTCAGATATCTAAGATATTAAATAATGCATGAAAAGAATGTTTCAATGTTTGGTCTTATTCTCATAGTCCTTTAATATGACATCTCAATGTATTTGACTTCGCATACATGAAGGTTTTATCTTTTATGTTGTTTGGGTTTGGTTACTTTGTTATTGGTACAGATGCATCCTCGTACTTGCATATGGTGTTCTATAGGTGTTTCCAACTGTTTATTTTATGCTTTCTGACAAAAAAACTTCTGAAGTATTTGTAATTATTCGTGGAAACACTGTTTTTAAAAACAGAAAAATAACCTACACTTCTTTTTACCTGTGTAGTCTATACAACATTATTTACTAAGTAACTCTGGAGAGAGACGTGATCAGATGGCTAAAATATCACAATGAAAACCTATAGTGACATATGCATAAAATGTTTACTGCATGAGCTTCTGTTATGCTTATTTTGGTTATTAGTAATACCTTAATTCAGCCACTGATATCAGAAGTTTGAGCATTATAAACTATTATCAAGAGGAAAAGTTTCAGAAGCTGGTTCCATATAACATGCTTTAAAATATTCTATCCTCAAACTGAATTAAAAAAGACAATACTAAAACCATTTTTCTTTTAATTCAGTTTTTTTAAGTATGTTTAAGTATGTATTAAGTATTTTTAAGTATGTTCTTTTTTGTTACACCCTGTAATTTGATGTGCATAGGTATATGAGTGTTTTGTTTTTCTTTGAACAGATTTCTCTGGATACCAAAGCTCAAAACACAGTATCAATGTCATCATGATGCTTGAACATCTGTAGCTAACTACAAGATTTAGAAAAGAAATTCATCATGGCTTAGTTGGCTTGACCTTTGGATAATTTATAATGTCCTCTGGAACCAGTATCAGCAAAAACCAGCAGGCTCCGAGCCTGCAGGGTGTTGACCCAGAAACATGCATGATAGTGTTTAGAACGCACTGGGCACAGGTAATGTTAATTAGTTTTATTGATTTGAAGTAGGCTGCATTAATAAGAATTTGCTTCATTCTTTCTTTTGGGATAATCCTGAATCCTCAGGAACAAATGTCCTTCATGCAGAATGTAGTAGATGACAACTTAAAACACAAAGGTTATTAACATTTCAAGGTACGGTTAGGTTTTACTAATCACACTTTGAACTCCAGATTTGCATCTAAATGGGAAGTGATAGGACATGGTAATATCTCGCAGAAGGCCTAGATCTTCTTACTGGCTTTCCTAGTGATTCATGGTGACTTGTACCCTGTTGCAAACCTCTGTGCTTCCTTTCCTTATGCTGGGTAAGGCTTGCCTATCTTTTGTAAAGCATACTAGACACGTAGTGCAAACCTGTATGCAGTGTTGTTTATTATGGATAGATGTAAATTATGCACTTCAGCATATTCTAAAAATTGTTCGCATGCCATCAGGATTATAATTGCTTTTAGGCAAAGATGTTTTGCTCTGAGTACTATAATATAGGATCTTTGATGCAGAATATGAATAAAAACTGATGGTTTATGTAAAACTGATTTCTGTGCTGCTGCTTTTGCTGGTTTTTTGCTATCTTGAGAAGCAAGACAGACAAATGGTGGTGTTTCTGAGTTGTTTCCAGAGTCAGAGGAGCCATTTTCAAGAGTCACATTTTCTCACTTAACTCTAGTGATGCTGGATGCTCCCCTGTGTTAGGGGAGCTGCTCTTCCTTTGTGTTTCTGTGGCAATTATGCTCCACAAAAAGGCTAAAGATTCTGGTCCTTTCACAGACAATGAGCTTCACTGATTGTGTGCTGAACAGAATTTAATCCAGGGGTGTAAGTGCTGGGATGACAATTGATACTCAATCCGAAATCTATACTGAATTTTGCAAGATTACGTGTGAGCATCGGGTGGCCTTTTGGCATCATGTAGGATGCAGCAAGGAAAGATCAGCTCTGTGGGCTTCTTCTACTCTTACCTACTACAAGTCACCTCATGATATTGATATGCCTGAGCACGGTTACTCTAGCTGAAGAGCAGGCCTTTTGATTTCAGTCCTCTGTGACAAAGCAACTTTATTTCAAACACCAGTGAAACTGGCTTTCTGAAGGCTAAGGGAGCCTAGTTTATCCATACTTCAGAGAATCCCAAGTTTTCAGCAACAGGAGAAGTGGCAAATTCAGGTACGTATAAAAAGAAAAAAAAAAAAAAAGAAAAGGTGAACAAAATCATTGTGTTTTGTCCTCAAACATTCCAAATGTGAAACTTTTAAACTTAGAAAGTTTGACAGACAAAACCAAAAAGCTTAAAAAGAGTTTGTGCATCTTGTGCTAAGAATTTTGATGTTTTGGTTTTTTTTCTTTATAGGGTAAGTGCATATTTTTTAAAAAATGCATTCATTTTTTAAATCTGCATTTGTTTCTCCTTAGGTTCTGAAAATCTTAGAGAAGCATGATCCTTTGAAAAACGCTCAGGCAAAGTATGGGGCAATTTCACCTGATGAGGCCAGCACTGTTCAGAATTATGTGGAACACATGCTTTTCTTATTAATTGAGGAGCAAGCAAAGGATGCCTCAATGGGGCCTATTCTGGAGTTTGTGGTCTCAGAAAACATCATGGAGAAGCTTTTTCTTTGGAGCTTACGGCGCGAGTTCACTGATGAGACAAAAATCGAGCAACTGAAAATGTATGAAATGCTAGTAACCCAATCTCATCAGCCTTTGCTGCATCACAAGCCCATCTTGAAGCCTTTGATGATGTTGCTAAGTTCCTGCTCAGGAACAGCCACTCCAACAGTAGAAACAGAACTGGTTGTCCTCTTGAACCAGCTCTGCTCAATAATAGCCAAAGATCCCTCCATTTTAGAACTGTTTTTCCACACCAGCGAGGACCAAGGAGCTGCCAATTTCCTCATATTTTCTCTGTTGATTCCCTTCATCCATCGAGAAGGAACAGTAGGCCAACAGGCCCGTGATGCACTGCTTTTCATAATGTCTCTGTCTGCAGAAAACAATGTTGTTGCAAACCACATAGCAGAAAACACCTATTTTTGCCCAGTAAGTTGTTCTTGTTTTGCTTGATCTTCAGTGGTAAACCATCTCCCCTGTATTCTTCTCATCCTTTTCTGTCATTGTTGATAAAGATGTGTTGTAACACATTTGTTTCTGCTAACAGCTATTTCACAAATTGTAACACTGTTTAAGCTGGTCCTACTGCCAGAGTCTTACTCCTTGTTTCCACACCAGTGTCTTCTGCTTTTGGGCCAAAACAAGTGTTTTTCCAGTCACACAGTGAATTGAAATGGAGAACGGATGGAAGTTACAGCAGAACTTGGTGGGAAGGAAACCTGTTCTGGCTCACTATGGGGCCCCTATGAGGTTCTGGGGGTGAAGGGAGTGAGATGTGGGAACAGGGTGTTCTGAGGCTGTTGTTTCTGGTGGCAGTGCTAGCTTTAAGCAGGCTGTGCTTGCCACACTATAACATCAGTTCAACAGTTAAAAAATTCAGTGTGAAAATAGTGTGAGTGTTATAGAAGTATAGTATTTTGCAAGGTGAAAGGGAGACTTGCTGTTTGTCACAGAGTTGGATGTTTCTGTGCCTGTCTCAGGCTATGTCACAAAATTCAGTTTGGGATCTGCAACAGATGGGTTCAAAACCAAACATTGTTCTGTAGAGAAGGTGCTCTTGTGCGCCAGTTTGTGGACTGATTCTTTTATCTTCTGTGTGGCTTGCATTTTAGTTTAATAAATGCCTGAAAAAAATGAAATTCAGGGGAGCCTTACATAGCTAACTAAAGCAAAGAGCTTTAGAGCAGAAAACATTAGAATCCCTGCCTTAAGCATTAGTGCATGACAGCTATTCAGCTATTCCAGCCATAGGTTTCCATTTACTCTGAGGTTGCTACGTCCTTTGAGCAGCAGGGCAGAGCCAGTTTTGCAGGCTGGAGGAGGCCTACAAGTTCCAAAACAAAACTTCTAATTGTTTTCCTTTGTCAGTTGTAAATATTGCATTGAATTTCTTGTGCCGAGAGACTCTAGTTGACCTTGTTTAATAGATGGTGTTAAAGACTATGAACTTGATTCTCAAACTGTCCCTGAGACAGATACTATTATTGGATCCGTGCTATAACTTCCATAATTACATCTTCCAATTAATTAAAAAAAAAAAAAGCAGACTTTTTACACTGAAGACAAAAGCCAGCCATATTAACCTTCGAACAGCAAGGAGCCATGATTGACAATCATTCTAATTAGGAAGGCTTCTTGTCAAAGTGTGCTAAAATCAGACTTTTCTGAGCAGTAATGAGACTGGCCTAAATCTATAATAAAACTTTAATGCAATACCATAGAATTAGCATATTAGCACATCTTTTTTGAATCTGAGTGTCATGAGTTGAAGAAGCGGGTTTTGTTCTAGTGGAAGACTCTTGTAGGTGTCAGTGTTATTTTTATATAATACTCAAATCACCGCAGATGTGGCCTCAGCTACTCTGCAAAAGGCTAGTGCAGTCCTGTGCTAATAGGAGTGGCATGTGGATGGCCACGTGGTGATGCTATCTCTGGTTCTGGGGCTGAGTTGGTAGTATCTAGAGGTTTCTTTATCATGCCTTATTAAACAGTCCAGACATCCCCTGGGATGGGGTCTGGCCATAAATCTCTGCTGCCTTATATACCCAGTTCAATGATAGATCTGTGCCAAAGTGATCCTGAATGCTTTCTTGATATTGGCTTTTGTGCTAACTTTGATTAGCAGCTTTTTAAAACTAGATTGTCCTTAACATTCAAAACTGTAGGTGAATAAACTATTAAGAAGGAAGGGGACAGGCGAGTAAGATATAAAACTATTTTTAACACAGAATGTGTAGACAAACTATTGGATAAAGTTTTCTGATTTTACAGAGGTTTTTCTGCCATACAATTTTTATCATGTTTTGACCTGAAAGTTTTCTGAATTTGATTGAAGATATTGTATGTTCAGCATTATAAGAAGAAACAATATTTCTAAACAATTTTCAGCAGGATATCATCTCAAAGTCTCTCTATAAAACTTTGTATTTGTAAATACCTCACAGCTTAGGAAAGCAAGTATTAAAGCAGGAGGAGGTGTGACTCTGCAATGTCCTTGAAAAGTTGAGGCTGCAAAGAGGTAGAAAGACTATGGATACAGGAGGAAAGGAAATTATTAAAGGAAGGAGATTGCCATATAGTAATTGATTGTATATTTGCAACACATTTTAATCATATAATGTGTCTGGGATTACAAATCATAGTCAGTGTCTTCTGTGTGTCAAGAGAAACTAAATAAATCAAGTAGACTGGTTTGCAAAGAGACTTATGACTCAGTGGTGGGAAAGAAACTGCTGGAGATGCTTGTAAAAGTAGATGAGCATTTAGGGTTGACATGAGAAATGTTGGGAGAAGTTTAAAAGGACACTGCTCTGGGTAAAACAAAAAATAAAAACAAATGTTGCCCTTCCAGGACATGAACTCATTCATTTCCTTCCCGTTCAGATTTTTTATTTATGTTTATAATTTTACGGATTAAAACTCCATAACGTAGTGCATTGTTTTATATGCCTGCCTATAGAATGTGAAGAGTTCTGATAGTAGTTTTAAATAGCAATCCTGTTGATACCATATATGCCTGTGGAAATTTTCAAATGTTTTTTACATAAAGAGATGAAATTGCTTTCAGTGGCTACTCTCTGTCTCAGAGCATTAGAAACATTGTTTTGGAGAGTCATGTGTTGTACTTAATAGCAAAAAAAAAAAGAGCTTTTTAGACTTTACAGAATTTAGCAGCTACATCTGTCATTTCTTACTTCAGTAATTCAAACAAACTAAAGAGTTCTTTACTTCAAGGCATTGACTGAGTTCATCGCTTCTTTCAGGGGAGAGTAGCAAGTTTTGTTCAAGGTCAGTTTCTTGTGCTTAAGGACTAAACTTCTGTATGAAGGAGAAAAATGGATAGTACACAGCTCTGAAAATCAGATTGCTTACTGAGGGGGTTAGTGTGTGTTTATGAATAGCAATTAAATCCTAAGCAGACAATGAAAAATCAAGTGTGTGTTAATTAACAGGTTGCAACAGATAAGAAATTCAGGTTCTCTCTTCAGAATTTTTTCTTTCCTAGAAGCATCTGAAGCCTGGGTTTGTGAATCTAGGTGCGTGAGGGTTACATATACGTAGTTCTATAGGCCTAGTAAGACTTTCCTAACTTTTTGCTTTGAGCTCTTCTAACCTGAGAGAAAGAAAAAACAAAAAAGATTTGGGTTATAGAAAAATGTGATTGTACAAATAAAGCTTTAGCTTCTTAGTTTTTTAACATATCTGTAGTGTCTGTCTTTATATATCTATGTATATAAGTGTAGGAAAATGTATCACAGCATGCTAAAGCAGTGAATTTTCCACAATATTCCCCCCCCCCCTTTAATATTTGGTTTAATTATGTATATCAGAATAACTCCATCTTCAGAATTGTGATTTAGGAATGGAAAGCATTCAGAAAGACAGCCTTTGTCTGGTTTGGATGGGTTAGCAATTGTAATTGGTTACACTTGTGTATGATCAAAACCTGAATCCGCTTCTATGAATCCTCAGTCTTTGACCTGCACTTTGTGAACTGTTTGTTTGCTAATAGGTTAAACAGTTGTGTTTCGTCTAAGCTTTGACTGTCTAGCGCTGTCGATGCCACGTAGCCCTTTGTAGAAAGAGGAAGAGTTCTTACAGGAGTCTAATGAATGAAAATTAAAGATTTCCATCAGACTGAGTCTTAGTGTTCCCATTAAAATGATGATCATATTAAAAATTATCCTGAGGTTGTACAAAATCATGTCACGCAGGTAAGAGTTGTAAATAATATTTAGATATTTTCCAGCTTCAAATATCTTTAATTATTAAAAACTTGGTCTGAAGCTACCAAATACTCTAGATATATGCAGTAAAATTTAAACAACCTTTTTGGAAGTATGCTTTTTAAATTGTAACTTGTGCTTCAGTGGAACATTCTACATAAGTCATCGGTAAGCCTTAACATCACTGGAAACAGTGTCTATAGAGTAACTATTTCAGGGTTTTTTGTTTCTTCCATTCCCCCTTCCAAATAAATAAGAAAGGAAAATGAGAAATTACAAACAGCGAGAGTTGTTTTTAAATTATTTTTTGCAAGTGGATTCAGTTGAGTTCAAGTGCTTAGGAATGGAAGTCAGCATAGCTCTGTGGTCTCTGTGAGGCTGAACTTCATTTTTGTTGATTGGGGCACTTTAGCCCTCCATTTCTAATGTTTCATATTTCAGAGTGAAATCACTTCATAGAGGCATCTGTAAGCAGTAACATGCAAATCGCCAACAAAAGAAAGACAAGCTGTAGGTAAATGACAGTGATGGCTTCTTCTGGAAGGGACTGAAGGAAAGTGTAAAATGCTTTTAGAAGTATTTAAAGAGAAATAATAACTTTGGGTTAAAAAAAATATAAGACAACCTGATTTTCTCCATCACTTTCTCCTAAATACCCACTCTTGAAAGAAGGGTATTATATGGAAGGCTCTTTAAAATATTCATGTCCTTCTGCTACAGGACTCTTTCAAAAGGAAAGGAAATTAATTTCAACACTCTTACCTTACTAAAACTAGTAAGGGAAAGAGTTTGTGGCATGGCCATTCAAGCAGATGGCTAGTTGGAAAGTTAACTTATTTCTCCTTTCGTTTTGAAATACAGGTGCTAGCAACAGGATTAAGTGGCCTCTATTCATCTTTGCCTACAAAGCTGGAAGAAAAAGGAGAAGAGTGGCACTGTCTGCTGAAAGATGACTGGCTCTTGTCACCAGCCCTTGTACAGTTCATGAATTCCCTTGAATTTTGCAATGCTGTGATACAGGTAATGGAGCAGAGTCAGTGTGTCATTTGGAAGTAGTATTTTTTTTATATATTCTGCCAAAGTTTGTAAACTTCAGGGTTTATTTACTTTTATTAATGGCATGGACTTCTTAAGTCACACTGAAATAAGTTGCTTATAAAATGAATGCTTTGTGCTGTTAATCTTGGTTATAAGGTTATAAGGACGAATTAATATATTATTGGGTTTTAGGTGACAAATGTTTCAAATGAAAACAGTAGATTTGCGTGGTAGCATGATACTTCATTATGTAATTGGAAGGATATTCTGGGTTTTTTTAAACAATGTTTCCTTCACATGTGGGAAAATACAGTGTTTATATATTTAAGCACTGAAAAACAATCTGTGTTCGCCTAAGCTCTCATAATAGCATACAAAAGAAAACAGTCTGTTTTGCCTGTTGGCAAGTACTGCATAAAGAAAGCTTTCCAAGCAGAATTTAGGTATCTTCCTAGAAATATAAATTCATTTTAGATTGGTCTGTTCTTAATCCGCTCTCTGTTCTTAATGATTATTTTTTGATTACATTTTTTTTTTCTGGCTTTGATCCTTTACTATTTTTTTCCCTTTGATCTAAAGGTAAAATGAGATTTCTGTCTTTTTACACTGTTTTTAGAACCCTGGTCCAGTATTTTATTAAAACATGATGTAAATGCTACAGAAACTCTGGATTTATGTGTTACTTGAACAAATGTGCTGAATAGGATTGAAAATTTAATCACATTTAGTGTTAAATAAAATAAACTTTTTAATAAGATGTGTGCAAAATACAGTAAAGCAACTGATCGACTATTAAGGCATTGAACAAGCAAAAATAATAGTAGCTGTCATCCTTTAAATGTGATATACAAGATTTTGCATGTTTAAACGTGGACACAATATTAATTTTGGTGTCTAAGCAGAATTTTTCTACAAATCTACATTTGGAGGAGGTCATATTTGATACTTTGAAAAATTGATATCAAGGTTACCACAGACAAATTGAAGATGAACATATTACTTAAACCCACTTTTCAAATAAACTAAAAATAGTTACGGATCTTCAGGTGACATGCAGAAAGAACAGTTCCTGACTGCTGCTTGATTGTGCCTTTATAGTCTTTCTTCAGCTGAATTGAAAGCTCAATTACTGCAGGAATTTTTCCTCTGTGCATGGAACAGTCTTCATGGTGTAGCTTGTTCTGTGCTGACCCAAAAACTTTGTCTAGAAGTTAAAAAGAGACAGTGTAGCCAAAACCTCTTGCCATTTACTACCTTTTTCCTGGATCACAGCGTAGGAAGGGCAATGCTTTTTCTTCCCCTTTCTGAGTAAGGGTTACAAATTAAAGGAAGTCTAGGAAGAATTGCAAATGGGAGTACGTATTTGTGGCCACATGTAGGCTGTGACATTTCAGTCTCTATGTGAGCTTTAAACAGAATATATTAACTTAGAATGCTTCTGAATGGATTTTTTTTTTTTGCTTTTATGTAATTTCTTTTAAATGCGTGAATTGATAATATGTTTTCTTTGTGAAAACAAAATGAATGCTTCATTATAAAATTAAATTTTTGGCTTCTAATAGCAGTTCACTTTTTAAAGCTCCTAACCGACATATTCAATGAATATTTCATTTCTGTTAATTTTACAGTGGTTGGGAGAAGGGCATGTGAATGGTATGTTCTTATCCCATAGCTAGAGCATGCTTCGTTTATGTAGTCTTGAATCATAGGAATGCAGCTATTCTGCTTTTTCTTCTTGTAGGAGGACAAGTTAATGGCAAATCCACCTTCAAGTGCCCCTGACAAGGTTGCAGGAACTAAATTTAGAATCTCAAATCTTCCTTTGATGCATGGGTATACACACTTTTCTCTCCATCCATTCATCTTTGTCAGCATGCAGGGTGATTGAAAAGCCCTGTTCTCTAAATTTGGCAGGCTTACTGCAATTAAACATAGCTTGTGTATTTCTTTGAAGAAGGAAGAATCTTTAAGAACCTGAATCATAGCAATTGCTGGTGAGAAGGACAAATTGGAAGAATCTTTAAGAGCCTGAATCATAGCAATTGCTGATGAGAAGGACAAACGAACATGTCTTGTTAAATGGGAAAGGGTTTTGGTAGTGGATAATAGCAGTCTGTGCCCCGTCTTCCTTTAAATCTTACTGGAACTGTTCTGTGTCTTTTTTTCCTCACTCTCTTAGGTGGCACATCCCTCAATACGTAACCAGCTTGTGAATTACATTTACAATGGATTTTTGGTGCCAGTAATGGCTCCTGCACTCCATAAGGTCAGTAGCGTATGCAAGCATGACATGGAATAATAATGGGCAAAAGCATTATGGATGATCTCTGTGTGAAGATACTATTAAATGTACTGTCAGTAGATACTTCCATATAATTGAGTAAGTTTCTAGGCTAACTTTCTGGCTTTTCATTCCATACTTTCTGTTTGCGCTATACAGATTATTAAGAAAGATGCAGGTGTTTCTGAAAATGTTTAAAATGCTTAAGTGAAATGAAGAACTGAAATATTTTTGTTGGACAAAACTGACATATTGTCAAGAAAGCAGTGACCTTTTAGACAACATTTCATCATGGCAGACGTGTTTCCATGAGGATTTTTTTCCCCAAATGAATATTTTCCAGAAGGAAAATACCCACAATGAAAACATTCAGTCAAGAAATATTATGCTAATTTTAGCAAAGTTGGTATTGGTTTGTATTTCCTTATCACTGTTGATAGAGCTATTTTCATAAAGTGGAGAAGAAATGGAGTTTGGTGTCAATTTTGTGATGTTTTAGGGTGCAATTTGTATTACTTTGAAGAAAATATAATCCATTTTTCTTTGAATTTTAAGGGTTATCCTTTGCAAAATAGGTCACTGAAGTTGGTGAATTATTTAATTTTTTGTTGTTGTTAGGCTGCAGGAAACATTTCCAACTGCTGCAGAATATATCGATTAACAGTCTTCATTGCCCTGTAGAAAGAATACTTTGTTTGAGGAGAAAAAGTAGGAATTGCTGAAAGTAAAGATCTACCAAAAACTGCCAGGAGAGAACTAATAAATTACTTTTTGAAGGTCTACCAATGTTCACTAAGCCTGCCAAGCAGAAAGCATTGCACCTGTTCCATTTTGGGAAACAGTGTACCCTGCTTTCTAGTCTAGGACTTGTCTTGGCACTGCACACAATCCTTCATGGTAAATAGCCACTTACCAAGAAAGTAATAAGTGGTATAGAATCTTCTTCAATGATTCAGCAGACCTCAAACGTTTGAGAACTTGGCAAGGGCTGAAATAAAATTGGCTGCAATCCAGATCAAAGCTGTTGTCTGTCATTGAGATAGTTCACCTCCTTACCTGGCAATATTTTTTTCTATTTCTGTATCTTGACTTAATCCCTTACCAAGACTGGGAATTGGAATCAGAAGTGAAAAGCTAACCAGCTCTAGGTGAAGATTATGGATAATAAGGGAGAGGTCATATTCTAGTCTTAGTGGGTACTGGTTTTACCTCTGAAGCATGTAAGACAAATTTTAGGTTGTTTTGAATACTGACATGCTGCTGAATGCCAATCTTTAATGGTCAATAAATCTGCTGACCCCCTAGTGGGTTGATTATTTCCCTGTTGATAGTACTTAAATAATTTAAAGCATGGTGTTCTGATTACTTTTCTTTTCATGTGATGAAAATTTTGTTGAACCTCATTTGTATAGTCCAAAATTGGGTGAAATCATATTTCCCTTGAGAATGGAGATGTTGGCTGTTAACATATGTGAGTTTCAAGCCTAGATCTTTCCTGAACCCTGACGTTCTGTTTGGTGCCTTCTTCTTCCAATAATAAACCTTTCCTTGATTAGTATTAAGTTTGACTTTTTCATCTTCAAAAATTAACTACTTATGTGCATAAACATTAAAAGAATTTAATGGAGAAGATGGATTGCACCATCTAGTGGATCTGATACAAGGCTCTCACGTATGTGAGACCAAAACTCCACGGCAAAAGGAAACAAGTAAGCAGAGGCACATTTGACCTCTTTAGTCTTTCTGTGCTGTGCCCCATATTAATTTAACTGCAAATAATTATGTTACATCTTTGTTTTTGGGATATATATCTATGCACTAAGACAGATAATTGTGCTGTAATGGCCCTTTCATACATTAAAATAATTTTTGGTTGCCATAGAAAATAGTCATGCCAAGTTGAGGAGTAGGCTTTGAAAGCTGTATCACACATTTGGAGACTTCAGTGTTGTAATTAACCTTTAAGTTAAGAAAGAATTGTGAAGGGCCAAAAGGAGTGAAAGGCTACGTGCACCATGATGGTTTTTAAAACAGAAGTTCTTTCATTGAAACACTAGTAAATGGATCTTTTTTTTTTTCTTTTAACTCATCGAAGTTGGTTTGGTATCCTGAAGTCTACTTGTGGCTGAAAATTTTAGTTTTTATCCAATCATTCATTTTGGGTTGTTCTGGCTTATGAGCTCAAATCAATGAGTAATCAAGCATGGTATAAATAAATACCTGATGAGGAAGACAGATCTGTGGAATGTTAAAGGGAGTAGTGGTAAGAAAAAATGATAATTACCGGTATATTTTCCTAAGGGGTTCCTATAAATCTTATTTCTAGAATTTAACTGGTATGGAACAGCTGCTTCTGATAACTCTTGGTGATAGAAAGGGAAGGAAGGGAGACCAGACCTCATGTGGTATTCAAGCCTTAATATCCTACACCTCATCTAGCACCCATAGTTCTATCTTAATGTAAACATAGGAAGGGAGATGAGCTTCTGGCTCTGCTTTTGAATTACTGATTATTGGGTAGGCATACTACTTCAGACCTGTTGTCTCTGTACTATATTTTAGTTTTTCTTCAAGAAATAATGTTCTCAGGGAAACTTTGCTTTGCAGCAATACACAGACTTGCACTTACCAGTTTTGCAAAGACAGCTCCAGTCAAGAATGCAGATATCTAGGAAAGAACTCTTGAATCTTTTCTGTTCTCAATGTGATAGAACTTCATTTTGGTTTAAAACAACAGGAGCAACATAAACAAATCATGTTAATGTGACTTCCTGTCTGATCACCAAATCAAATTTAGTTGATTAAAGTATTTAAAATAAAATAAGCCAAACAGCTGTACAAGCACTGTTAGATAAAATGTGTAGCTAATATTCTTGTTACTGCATGAGGGATTAAAAGCTAATAACAACATCAGTTTGCCTTTGCCACTGATGTATTCAGACGTGAGCAAAATGTCTGGTATGAAGAGGGTCACTAACTTTTGGATTAAAATGAAGCCTATATTGTAGATGATAGATGCTGGCCAGTCTCTTCCTTCCTCCTGTCTCTTCACAGAATCACAGAATGGATGAGGCAGGAAGGCACCTGTGGAGATCATCCTGTTGAACCCCCGTGCTCAGAGCAGGGTCAGGTAGAGCCCGTTGCTCAGGGACACGTCTACTTGGATGTTGTTTATCTCCAACACTGGAGACAGCATACCTCTCTGGCCAACACTGTTCCAGTGTTTGACCACCTGTACATGTGTGGTCTTTGCTTTCTTTCTTTTTTTTTTTTTTTTTTCCCTCTGACATCCAGTTGGAATTTCCTGGGTTTCAATCTGTGGCCCATTGTTTCTTGTCCTCTCACTGAGCACCACTGAGAAGAGTTTGGTTCCGTCTTTGCTTCTTTCCAGCAGCTGTTAGCACAGATGGATAAGATGCTGCCTGAGCCTTCTCTTCTCCAGGTTGAACAGTCCCAGCTCTCTCAGCCTCTCCTCATATAATAGATGCTTCTGTCCCGTAAACATCTTTGTGGCCCTGCTGGACTTCCACCAGTATATCAATGCATCTCTTGTACTGGCGACCCCAGCACTCTAGATGCATCTTACCGGTACGGAGTAAAGGGGAAGGATGCCCCCCCACACACACCTGCAGGAGTCCTCTTCTTCATGTAACCCAGAAAGCTGTGGGTCATCTTTGTCACAAGGGTACATTGGTGGCTCGTGGCCAATTTTCACAAGGACCTGCCTGTTCTTTCTTGCAAAGCTGCTTTCTGGCCTGTCGGTGCCCAGTGTGCACTTGTCTGGGGTTATTCTTTTGCTGGTGAAGCCCTTCTTGAACTCCAGCTGGGCTTTGGCTTTCCTAATCTTCTCCCTGCACACTCAGGCAGTTTTTCTGTATTCCTCCTGGCTCACCTGTCTCTGCTTCTGTCTCCTCACATTTCAGTTTTGTTAGGAGCTCCTAGTTCATCTATGCAGACCTTCTGTCTTTTTTCCTTGTCATCCCTCTTTTCTCCCAACTTAGAAAATTGGACTATCAAACAAGACTTTTGGTAAAAGTAGCATCAGAATTTCAGTAAGTAAAATTTCAATGAAAGTAGTTCAGAATTTCAGTATGTGGTCCAAAGCTTTGAGATACATATATGTGTGATTTTGAAATGTCTGTAACACTTATGGAACTATGTAGTAAGCGCTTCCTTTTTTATTTAATTTTTACAGATTGTCTCCCTATACATACTTACTATGTACGCAATTCACTGTATGAATGAAACAGTACAAGAGTGGGGGTAGAGATACATATCTATGAAAAGGTCAGGGGGTGGGGAGACCAACATATTTTGATTGGTGTGATTTTTATGTTTCTTATCTCGGGAAGCTAGTGTGGAGTTGAAAAAAAGAATTCACTAGTTCAGGTCTTTTCCAGTTAAGGAAGTTGATTGGGCTAGCTAGCTAACTTAAATAACCTGTTTTTTTACAGTGAGCTCTGGGAAGGCAATTTACATAGCAGATTAACTGCAATGTGCTTAAATAACCAAAACGTTCTCAAGTTTATGACTCCCTAACTTCATTTCTCCAATCCTAAATGTAGCACATTCTCGTAGCTTAATTTATACCCAGTCTTTACTAGTCTTGTCACTTTGTGTGGGTTATCCCACCTACACGTGTGATGAACAGTTGACAAATATGGTTGTATCTCAGGAGCTGCACATTGCTGAATGGGTAGGTAGAGCCCAGATTTGTATGAAGCAGCTTGGGATATGGATTAACTGGCTGTGCTGGTTAGCCCTGTCTTGTCCTTTGGTTGTCTCCATTTTATTGTATGTTATACCAAAGAGTTATTTCCCTTCTGACATCTGAGTTCCTTGAGACATCAAGAAAAGCGATTCAATGACATTGTTCAGGGGGTTGTCTTTATGCAAGGTCACAAAATTCTTATTTCTCTACAAATTCAGGTAAAAATGATAGGAATCAAAGCCACAGCTAAAGAAAAGATTAATTGGGTAGTCTTAATTTTGTAGTAACAATCCATGATATAAATTTTTGCCTGACCATTTTTTATTCTTCCTGGTCCAAGTGTTTGGGATTTAAGAAAAGGAAAACTATTTGGCAGAATCTGTACTTAAATTAAGACTGTTGGTTTTTGATGGCATGTCAGTTACAACTTGAAATTATGAAGTTCTCTATGTTCTTCCCTAGGTTTTGGTACTTAGGAAAAAAATACTTGTGAGAAGGTATAATTCTGCTCAGACACTGAACCATACCATTCAATTTCTGTGATATATTTCATAGACTGTTTCCTGCCTCACTTTCAATACTAACATTTTTTTTGGAACTCTATCAGAAAAAGATAAGGTCTTCTGGGGCCAAATTGTACAAGGGTCCAAGTAATCAACTAAGACAAGTTTTCTCTTCAGTTAAAACCTTATTGAAATCCCACAGTGAATCCAGAGTAATCCTGTTGAAGTCTGGTTTACTGGTTCTGCTAGAGACCATACTGTCTTGTTTTAGTCTTTATATATCTGGTGCTTATTTGCCTTATTCTTCTAGGTAGTTGCAGCACTATTGTAGAAATCTGAGTGAAGTCCTTTTCAGAAGGTCTTCAATATGTATATATTTTACAGTCAAAACCATGTGCTAGATAATTAGGAGCCACATTGTGGTATATATAAATATTATGCTATCTTTGATGCAACTCAGATTGATCATATACATCTCTTTACTATAAGTGCATATGATTTAATGTTAATTTGCATTCAGAGAAGATGGGTGACAAAACTATTTGGAATATCTTGAGTGTTTCTGTAATTTGTGTTATTTCAATTTATTGAAAATAGTGCTAAAAATTTGACAAATTACATGATAAAAGCAAATTTTTAAAATCTTAGCATTTACTGCTTTACTACATGGCATTTACTTGCGAACTATGATATAATTATTTTTCTACTTGGAAGGCTTGTTTTAATCTGAATAATGGAAAATTGTACCAGCTTTTTAGTGTAAGATGTTGCTATTGGCCAAGTGAACAAAACTGCTCTGCAGAAGTGCTGGCGTGGTCCTGTCAAATAAGCTCTGTCAAATGGACCTCCATTCTATTACGCACTAACCCATCTAAACGAAAACCGCTAACATGGTATGCTGCTGTGATAATTCAATAATACTTCCTTGATGATTACACAGCTCAGCTAGGGGGAAATGACCTGTAAATTATACTGTACAGAATAGAAAGAGCATCTTTATAAAAATCCTACGAGACTGTCAGTTCCCATTTAGAAATAATACCATCTTTCACTTTACTGAAAAGTATTTGGGCAGCTGCTGTAAAAAGGTGTAAACCAAGTGTTACCAGAAAACTCTGAATAGTCTCATGCTATTAATTAATTAGTCCCATTAACAGCTGAAAAACGTAATTTTACCAGCTGTGGAGTGGATATGTGTCAAAAGGTGCCTTCTACTTTTTGCATCAAACACTGCAGCTGAGTTGAATTTTACCCTGATATAAACTGAAGCAGTTTATAAACGTAAGCTGAGGGAAGTTGCTGGTTTTCTGGTTCCCCCAGCATGCAAATTTTCTTGTCCCTGATCCCACCTGTCCCCCTCTCTTTGGCTAGGACAACTGTTCATGTGGGAAACCGATTGAGGTTAAAAATCACCTTTATTTCCTGGATAGTTTTAACCTGAATCAATTCCCTGAGCCAATTCAGTGTGCAGTGAAGTGAAGGATGAACCCTTCTGCTAGTGTAAGCAAGAGGCAAGAAGTTGAATAGAAAGTTCTCTGAGAAGAGAGTGGGAATGGTTGGATTATTTATTTTTTTTTTTTGTCAGTGAGGTGGGCTTATGCAGGTTTAAACTGCTCATGGATCTAGCGGATAAGTTCCAAGAAAAACATGCGTGGTCTCTTCATGGGCAATACGAAATCCTTGTAGGAAGGGAAATGTGAAGGAAAAGAGGAATCACAATAGCCATATTCTTGTAAGAGGGCATGCATCTGTAAATTAGAAAATCTATTTTGTGGATCTTAAGGGAAAATAGCCAGTAATAAAAAATCAGTGAAACTGGTCTAACACAGTGAGTGTAATATATTAAACTGAACTCAAAATGACAGTAATTTCTGGGTCTTTGATAGTACTTGGCACAGTGACTTGTAAAAGCTGGATTTCTTTACAGTGTTCTGCCTCACCATCTAATCAGTCATCAGATGAGGTGAGAATAGATTTGCTAAAAATTATTACCTAATTAAAGAAGGGTATTACAAGGCTAAAAGTGGCTTTCTCTTTTCAATAATCTCCAATCAAATATCTGTCTGGCTATGAAGACTTTCAGGTAGTCCCTTTTGTAGTAGATTACATGTTAAAAATATCTGTAACAACAGATTGTTTTGTAGAAAAACACATGGATGAGTTTTTAAAATTATATCTGTAGATAGGCACTTAAAATTTATATGAATATTGAAAAAAATAATTCTAGCAACTTCAAAGTGTTACAGCTGTGGATAATGAAAACAAAAATGGTACAATACTCATTTGATTAATGCAATGGATACAGATTTTTCTCATTTTTCATTTTCAGTCCTATAATTTTATGTTAGGACCAGAGATATCCTTGGTCTTTACCAATAG
This sequence comes from Microhierax caerulescens, assembly GCA_035590215.1. Classification (NCBI taxonomy): domain Eukaryota; kingdom Metazoa; phylum Chordata; class Aves; order Falconiformes; family Falconidae; genus Microhierax; species Microhierax caerulescens. Next base: position 76,611,374 of record JAVJGJ010000001.1, read on the forward strand.
CAGAAAGGATCTAATGCAAGGGATGCTGCTGGTGGGTTTTTATTTTTGCTGTTGTGGCAGTGGGTGATTTTAATACTGATGAAATACCTTTATCAAAAACATAGATTGAAAATTAGTTACTTGACAGAGGGCTTTTCTAGAAAACTACCATGTCTTAATTTTATTCATCTCCCTTTGTAATGGTATTTTTCTTGATACCTGAATTATCAGAGGTGAAGAATTTTCAAATTAAGTAGCAGATTTATGGATCTGTGTAAGTTTTGGCCTGCTTTTTATCATCCTTTCAAAGATGCTCAATTTTGAGGGCTAGCTAGAAGCTTACTTGTATAAATTATACTGTAATCAATGTTTACAATGATAACAAGTTTTTGTAAGCGGCCTTAGGATTTGGCTGTAGTGGACATGCTTGACATAGGTAGTAAGTGTTTTGTTCTCTGGGAACGTTTGTTCTTGTGTAGTTTACCTAACTACCAATTTGAATTTATTAGAAAGGATTTCTGTTCTTGCCCTAAATCTGTCTCATGAGACATTAGTTTAAGAAGAGACAACCCGCAGGTAGTCTGAATGAACCTTAATAGCATGGCTTTATCTTAGAAAACAGAGATCTTCAATAATAACTGCACCAATTGAATGAGTGTCACTTTCAACACTCAACGTATTATGCAGATTAAGATCTTTAGAGAGGTTATGTAGAGGTAAAAGGGGTTTTGCCGAGGCTGGGCTTTTGCCTAGTGTAACTGATTTCTCCAACACCCTTCTCTAGTTAACTGCAGGAAAAAGTGAGTTCTTCTGGGGCCCATTCACAGCAGGCTAATGTAACCCATTGAGTAAATGGAAAATGAGCCTCCTGGAACTAAAATTAGCCTTTTTCAATACTTCTCTAGGTGCCTCAGATCTTCAGAAGTTACACTTACCATCAGATATGGTAAAAGGGAGAAGCAAACCCAGAATGCAAGGTGGCAAAACAAGATAACTGTAAAAGCACAGATGTCTGCTTGCCAGGTTAATTGGTCTTTTTCCTAAGCTGCCTATGTGACTTTCATTTCAAATGCCAAAAAAAATAAAAATTTATTTGATTTGCTCTTGTAAGGAAGCAGGAGGATGATCTCTGTGCTGGTTTGTAAGGACAAGTTGCACACAAAGGTGCACTGAGAGCATGCTGGAACTTATGGAACGTGATAAGTGTTAAAATTACTTGTACAGCATATATTTGCCTGCTTTGAGTGCTACACAGTAAGCTGCAAAATAGATCTTAGCTTCATTTATTGTGAAAATTTGAAGGACTGTTGTGGATAAGGCAGTGCATTTTTATTGAAAAATGAAAGATGATTCTTACAAATCGATTTAAATCTTGAAAAAAATTTAGAATCTGGACAAAACTTGTCTTCTTGCCTCTTTCTCAGAAAATGGTTAAGCAGATTAAGCAACTTCTTTCCTGAGAAGAACTAAAAATTAAGTATAATGTGGCACCCTGCACAGAAAAACCTCAACTCAAACAGCTGAGATTTAAGAAGGTTACAATTAACTCCTTTGTGAACTATTTGGGCTTCATTAGTCATTGGTTGGTTCTTCTTGTTTTTTTGTTTTTTTTTTTATCTAGTCCCCAAGCTGTTAGGAGCATTGAATGCGCTCTCAGAATTGAACATTTCTTTTCTAAAGTAGTCTCTAGCTGGCTGGCTTCTGCTTTTTGTTTCATTCATGATACGCACTGAAAAGCATATGAGTTTCTCTCACTGATGCAAATGCAGGATAAGTTATCCAAAGAGCATCAGAGAAAGGTCACTGCCCTTGTGAATCTGCAGGCTTTTCTTGCTTTCATTTACAGCTTTTCTATTTTATACATATACTCAGGCCCATTTCTCTGCAGTCAGCAAACATCTGTGAAACCTGCAGGTCAGGAACATGCTTCCTTTTGCCCATAAATGATGAAGGAGAAGTGGCACAGAGAGACATAATCTGGCCTTTCCTTATCAGAGGGTTTAAACTCTTTGATGAACTGTGTGCTATCATAATGATGTCACGTGGTAGATTTCTTGAACTTTGCTTTTTACAGCTTGCTGCTATAAGAAAACAACAAAAAAGTCAGTTCTTAGGGCAACAGTCAACAGCTTTCATCAGAAAGCCATTCATTTTTTGTCCCACAAGTCCCCATGCCTTTTGGCTATAGCAGAAATCCCAGAAGACTCTTGGCTCCAACCAGAAACTGTTTCCTTTGTTTCACAACCCCGGCTCATTCCATGAGCAGGTTTTTTATGGTTGAAATGTGGTAGTAGTCCTATGGAAAAATGTGTGTATGTGCATAAGCATGTTTGTTTTATCATACAGTAATACAGAATTTGAGTTAGGGCTGTAGCCACAGTGCTAATCCTGGCAATTTGTAACTTTGGGGTGCTTAAACTTACTAGGTTAAGTAACTAATATAACCTAATTTTTTTCACTTGATGATTGTGGGTGAAGGAAGAGGAAGGAATTCATAAACTGAGTTGGAGTGTATGTTAATAGGTATTGTTTTGTGAAAGGACTATATTTGCATTTCTGGTTTTGATATCGCTGAACATATAACCACAGATCTAGAAAATACATCTAGCTGTTGCTTACTTAGCTTGACAAAGTTCACAGTGACATTGTCTCTCTTTCCTTTCTTTTCATTGTTACATTTTAATTCTTGATTTTGACTGACCTTACTGCAATAAACCATGAAGGTAAACTTGTTTTCCCATCCTGCTGAAAAATTCTACTGTTGCTACTTCACTGGTGCTTTGTTTCTAATGCTAAAATGATCCAGTAGCACACTGTATTAAGGATGGTGTAGCAGAGTATTAGAATAAAGCCCCGGCATGAGAGTGAATCAGTGACCTTAACTTTAGAGCTTCTCTCTGCTCTCCTCATTGGTGCTGTCTCTCTCCATAAGGTCTGCAGGCTGCATACAGCATTCCTATGTTCTGTGTAACCAGCCAGAAGCAGCTTGTGATCTTAAATGCCTTAAAGAGAACGTGTGCAGCATGACATTACTGTGTACGTGGCTAACATGCAGCATAATGGAACAGGGAGTTTAATATTTGTAGCATGTTACGTAAATGTTGCCCTTCTGAGTATTTTCTAAATCCTCTTAGCTCTTAAATGACAGCTTTGATTATTATTTTTTTTAAATAAAATCAGTCTCTTCATTTATGCAGCTAAGTTTGGTAAACAAAAGACATTTAATGCTTCCATTCATATAGACAGATTCTTTTATTTAAGGGTTTATCTCTGTGCACTTAAGCTTATTAGGCTCCTGGGTAACTACTTTTAAAAAGCTGACTTTGGCAACAGCAGTACATGCCGCAGAGGTGGCCTTTGGAATTTTCTGTGCTTTGCTAGTGTATAATGTGAATAAATAAGCTCCAAACGCTTGCAATAAGCAGAGCAGCGTGGGTTATGGTATGCAAATATCGCATGGATGTTTGAATTGTATTTTGATATACAAATGGTTAGTAGAAAAGATTTGAGGCTTTGCTTTGTGTATGTATATATGTAGTCCTAAAAATTGAATAAGCTGAGGAATTGTGTTGTGGGAAAATAAAAACAAGGAAAATTGTGCAAAATTCTAGATAGCTATAGGGATTTTTTTCTTTAAAACTCTAGAACCATAAGTTTGTACTGTGCTTTGATTGTGCTCTGGCATTTATTTTTAGTAAAGTGGTAGATGCAGGTATTTACAACATCTGAAAGTGCTTCTGAACGATAACAGAAGTGTGATGCAAAAGCGCTGACACAGGCAGAAAGGTGGTGGAGAGCTTCTAGCACAATTTGGCTTTTTGTATTTCAGTATATGTGAGATTTGGTGTGTTGGTTTGGGGGAGAGCTTTTCTTTTTCCTGGGGAAGCAAGACAGATGAGAAAGGGGTTCAAAATGCTTGTGAGTCATTCAGAAGCATGCTCTTTGCAAATTTAAAATCAAAGACCTCTGTGTTTTTGTGGCAGTGTTATGTATGGAGAGCTTAGAGTGTTTGCCAGGTGTACCGTTGCTGAGGATGGAGGGGTATTCTGTGTGTGCAGTTTGTTTGCATTTACATTATTTTTGCTTGTAGGTGACTGTGGAAGAAGTGATGACTACTACCGCATACCTCGATCTTTTTTTGCGCAGTGTTTCAGAGCCAGCCCTCCTCAAGATTTTCCTCCGTTTTATTTTGCTGCACCGACATGAGAATGTCCATATCCTTGATACACTTACTAGCCGAATCAACACACCATTTCGGGTAAGACAAGCAGAAGGAAGTTCAGATACTCAGCATGGATGTAGGTTGAATATTTAAATGGGAGATGCCATATATTTAGTGGGTATCTGTTTAACTAGGAATTTTCTCCCCCCACCCAAATGTGTGATTTCTCCACGCCCTCATTTTTTTCTTTTTGTGTGTGTGTGATGACATTTAGCTACCACTATACTAAGTTGATAAATGTGTGAGGTGGTTTCACACATACAGGAAATGGGATAGAAGGAGATGAAGGCTTCTGGAAGTCTGGATTCTGTTAGAAGATTAAAGGTAAATTTGGAAGCGTTTTTATTCTGGATACTGCTGAATTAGTGCTGCTATACATAACTCGCCTTGGGACTTACAAATATATTTGTGGTGAGGAGCAGTGTTTGATCTTTGCAGTTTTGCCAAGCAACAAGCATTTTCAAAAAGTCCTTCTGGGGGATGATGGCAGCCCTATAAGGATGTCTCCAAATTGATCCAAGTTGTGAATTGCAGTATTGCCAATATGTTTCTCAGGAATCAAGTCTGTATTATTGTAGCGTGGTTACTTAACTGTGATGTTGCCTGCTTTCTTCTTTGATTAAAAGAAGGTGCTTTCTTGCTCAAGTGATCAGACTGCTGCTGCCTTTTCTTTGCCTTCCCTGCCCTGTGTAGTAAGGTTTATCTCAAATTTACAGTGAGCCCCTTCTCAGCCTAGGCACAGTGCACCACAGTGGCTTGGAGAGCTAGCTGACAGAGGTAGTAGTTACCTTTGCTAACAGTTGGATCTTTTGGCAGAGAAAATGACTACTTGTTGCACTGGACTACCCTTCTGAGCTTTGCTTGGCTGATAGTCTTGGCTGAATCTTGTGTGGTGCACAGCTTCATGGATGAAATAAAGCATAACGTTTTAGTGTGAGTGCAAGAGAACCCAGAACACCAGCATGTGCATTAAATTTGTGTATTAGGGATAGTAGCTTCATCTGAAATTTGTTTTGAAATTGAGTGCATGCAAATTCAGATATATGGTGCTGTAACTGCATCTTTAAGATGGATTAACTCCGAAAACTGAAACAGCTTCTGTCAACAAAAATGCAAATGCTGTTGTCTCTGCTAATCATTAATTACTGTTCCATAGGCAAACGAGATGGGAATTGTAAAGAATTCTGCAGCCCTGAGCAACTCAGGATCTCAGCCAAAATGGTTCTGTGATGCTAAATGAGTTTTCTGCGGTATAGCTTGGCCAAGTGCAAAAGCCAGAACTGCAGCTTCTGTGTGTCTCTGTAGCACAAAAGCTACATACATTAGTATTGCTGAGAATACTTGTTAAGAATTCACAGGGTTAAACTTATGTACAGACAGGTGACCAAAAGGACTTGCAAAAATACTGTCCTCTGTCTCCTGAGTGTATTTTAAATACTTTCTTTTCACAAAATACAGAAATAGACTAGTTTTATTCAGATGATTCCTGATTTGCAATATGGTTGTAAAGACAAATGAGTAATGTTTCCCTATAATCCGAAATTTTTTAAATACAGGAAAATTTAACGCAATAGCAGTTTTTTTGAACTTTCACAGTATGAAGAAAAGTTAGACTTGGGTCTCAGTAAACTTCACAGAGAAAATGAGATTTCCTGTTTTTGTCCCCATGTCC
>JAVJGJ010000001.1:76625343-76640197 GCA_035590215.1 Microhierax caerulescens
CGCGTGGGGGGAGGGCAGGGGGTTGTCTGTAAATACCCGGGGCCAGATTGAGGACGCTGGGGGGCCATATCCAGCCCGTGGGCTGTAGTTTGAGGACCCCTGGCGTAGTTCTGTTAGGTGAGGTGGCAACACAGGCACTTCTGGTTTGATCCTTGCTATTGCACTGGCCCTGAATTGCTTTAGCCTCTGCTGTAGTTTACAGCAGGCATACTAAACTGGACTAAACTATGCCAAGGTGGTTTGAATGGGAGCTGTTTGCTAGCTGAGGGGAGCTGCAATGGGGTCGCATCCTTGTCACCTGCTTGACCCTAGAAATGCCCATGGTGTCATTCTTGTGCCAGGGACTAGGGTGGGATGTTCAAAGTTAACAGTGCTGTAGCTGCATCACCCAGACATTCTTCAGCACGGTTTCCCTAGCTGTTACGCAGCCAGAATCGTGTGGTGGGACTGGGTGTGGGAGAGGGGACATTTCTAAGACTTTACTGTGCTTAGGTCACTCGTGGAGACTGCCCAGAGCTTCATGTCAGCTGTATTGTCTAATGAGATGGAGTATTTGGTTGAAGTCATGCTCAGCCTTGCAAAGGTTTCTTAAGCTTGAGCACTAGGGGTTTATGTATATGGTAAATGCTTCTGTATTTCAGCAGTTATCCTGCAGCATGAATACACAACCTAAAGTTATTATTTATTGGTGACATTTATATGACAAAGCCAACATCTACCAATAATTTTGCTTATAAATCTATTTTAATGTCTTCCCTGCTTTGTGTGACTGCAGTACTGAAAATGACTTTGCTCGTGATGTGAACGATCACAGATCTTAATTTTTATGTTTAGAGTAGCACTTTCATATTTTTTTCAGAACGCCACAGTTTTTTGATAAGAAAAGAAAGCTAGCTATAATTTACTTTGCCTAGTCCTTCTGTAGAAAGAAGGCACGAGTAAAAAGGACAGATTCTGTTTGCATTGAAACTAGCAGTACCATTCTGGTTAACTTCAAGGGGAATAGAACAGTAGGCTGTAACGTACTAGGCTAAATCTTTATTGGCACATGTAAAGTAGAATAGTTATGCATGTTAAATATGCCATTAATGCAATCTGACTGGCTAGCTAGCAAAAGTGCTTCTAATCACGAAAGCTTTTAACATTTCTGTTAAGTCTATTTTGTCTGTTCAGATACAGTTTGGTTTTTCTCCCCGATGGCTTTAATTAGCATGTGGGAAGTCTAATTTGGTTAGTTATGATGATCAAAATTTCTTTTAAATGCCTGTTTCCTGGATCTTGGGATTTTTCTTCTTCTGCGAAAACAAAAAGCATTGGTTCCTTCTTTTCTTGCAGGACCGTTCATCAGCGTAGTGTTGTCGAAGCTGGAGAACATGCTGGAAAATTCCTTGCATGTAAATTTGCTGCTTATTGGGATTATTACTCAACTGGCAAGTTACCCACAGCCTCTTCTTCGCTCCTTTCTGCTCAACACCAACATGGTGTTTCAGCCTAGTGTGCGGTCACTTTATCAGGTACTTTACCACAAGTGTTAGTCATGCCTCTTGGTGTCTCGTTAAACCTTATATCAGCTCTTTTCAGTTCCACCTGTTGCTTTTCCACCTGTCTGAGAGCTTCTCATCGCATTTCGATGTTTTAATTATATTTGTGCAAAGAACTGGAAATTCTGTATGACTGTAACTTTTATTGTAACTCTTTTAATGCAGCTAGAGAAAGCCTGGGTATTCAGTCTGTAGCTGCACTGGGAGCAAGGGAGGAAGAAGTAATTGTTACTGTTGTTTTGGCAGGTGCTGGCATCTGTGAAAAATAAAATTGAACATTTTGCTTCCAATGAAAAAGACTTCCCAGGTCTTCTCCTGGAGGCCCAACAGTACTTGCTCTTTCGTGTGGACATGTCTGATGCTGCAGAAGAATTGCTAACCAAAGGTAAATGTTACCCGCACTTGGAGGAGTGCTGGATGGAATGCCTTAGCACTTGCCTCTTCTCCTTTTCCACAGAATGATTAAAAGTGGGTGTGGTGTGGTGTGAATATCATTAACCAGATGTATCCTTCTGACTTGAAACAGATGATGCTCAGTAGGCTACAGTATATGGATCTATTTGGATATTCTTTGCTCTTTAGAAGCTTTTATTCAGTACAGAAAATGTCTGTTTAAAGGAGTAACAAAATCAGCTCTTGGCTTGCTGTCAGTTTGGCTGTAAACAAACTCGCTTTCAAGGCATGAGGTGAGATGGCATATGTGTATGATTTCATTTTATTTTTAGCCTGACCTTCAGCTGGTCATTGGTTCTTTTTTGATAAATGGTAGGGAGGACAGAAGTCCAGAATGAATTGATTTCTGCAACAATTGAATAAGGCTGTGTATCATGGTTTCAGCTACTGCTGAAGGAGAGAGATATTAGCCAGAAAACTTTGAATGTGCTTTCTTGAATGAAGAACATAGGGGGAAAAAAAAAAAAAAAAAAAAGGGAGGTGGTGTGGGTGTGTAAAACCCAGGACACTTCGAGAGCAGTGTGGAGTTAAACAGGTATCATCCCAACAAGCCAGCTTTCCAGGGGACTTCATAACATCTGCTGTTTCTCAAGCACAGTGCACGCTACACCTGTCTTGACAGTTACTAGTATTTACACTGCCACGGGGGAAGCTAGGAAAAAACAAGAAAAATGAAAAAATCTTACATTCTAACAGAACTTTCCAGGTACAGCCAGGCAACTGGTAGAGTTGGGGCCCTGCCCTGAGGACGTGCTTGTTCTCAGCTTGCTGTTGAGCAGGTAATGTTGGGTGCAGGTTTCCCTTAGAAGCCAAGTTCCCATGTGAGGGAATATGTCAAATGTGGTGACAGCAGTGACCACAGTGATTGAGTTGACTCAGCAACGGGGTTCAAGAGAGGCTGCATTGATAGGTATGTGCTTACTCATCACTGGGAGTCATTAAACAGTCACCCACTCTGCCTATACGTCTGTGAAGATGTTTATACTTTTCTTGGATTTCCAGAGATGTGGAAAGTGAGGCTTTTTATGTGCCATTTTAATTGTATTTTCATTTTTCAAGGCTCTGAATAATAATTTACCTACTCTATCACCAGCATGGTATATGCTTCTAAGGTTCGCAGTACACCTAGTCTATAAAATTACGATCTTGCTAAGGCTGCTTCAGACTTAGACCAAGAATTAGTCTAGGAAGGTGCCCGCTGTAAAGGACCTGTGTATTGCAAGTGTCAGTAGCATTTTAAGCTCTACGTTCTACATGCCATAGATTAGAAAGCCTTACAATTACACGGTATTGTAGCTAGCATGTGGGAGATAAGATTAGGAGGCAACATTTAGAGTCTTTTCTTTCAGGTGCTGGCAGTAAGAACTTTTATATAATGCATTCCCAATGGTGTTTATTTATACATTCTACTTTACGTCATTTGTCTTCTGTGGGCTTCAGAATTTGCCAGGTTGACTCATGCTGGTCATTATTTAGGAGTTTGAAACAAGGCTGCTTAGTCACCCTGTTGGTACATTTTCTTCTGTGTTGTGGCAACTCCTGCAAAGGCAGCACCTCTTGACAAGCAGATCGAGAGTAAGTAAATGTTTGGATACCTGCAGACTTAGTTCCCAACAAGGCTGGTGACACAAGTAATCTAATTCTGGGGGCAAGTTGGCTCAGTGGTCCATCAACCCATACTAGCTCATTATATTGATTAAGAAGTGCAAGGTAGGAACTGCTACAATAATGGTAAATGAAAAAAAAAACCCAACTAAAAAAACAAAAGAAGAATTTCCATCGAATTTCTTTGCATTAGCTTGAATGCCACCTTTGAGCATCAGACAAATTAGCTGTTTTCTGAAGGGTTTTCTCCCCAAACAGAAGTGGTGAATAACTCCAAAGTTTTTTCTACATCTCTGAGCATAACTGGCCTCCCACAGAATTCACATCCAAAAAATGGAAGACAGACTTAGTGGGGATCACAAATGTAAAACTGAAATACTCCAGAGTATTTCTTTTGAGAACAGTGGTCTCCGAAGGTGTTTGAGCAGACATGAACGATTTGTTATTTTCTGCTTGCATGGGCATGCGGTTTCCTTACACGGTACCTCGGGTTCTGGGTAGATATGTAGAGCTGTCATGATGCAGATCCCATATGAAATGCTGTCCTTCTTACAGTGTGCTGGTAACAATCTCTCCAGAGTACTCATTTTCTCCTTTTCCTAGTTGTATGATTCAGTTTGCATCCTGACACTAGAAAGAAGTGGACAGTCCTGACCAGAGAAAAAAAATATCTGATCCCCGGTCCCTAGACCAGCTTTCTGTGCTTTGCTCTTTCCCTGCCCCATAAACGGTTAAATCTAAATCAAAATGATTTTTAGGGAAATGTATCAATTTCTATGCTTTTTGAAGGGAAGAATTTTAAACCAAAAGCTTTGACAGTATACTAGCATTCTGGTTATATTGGCAAAACTATCAAAAAACCCTTAAAATATTAGTTATCAAACATTTTAACATTAGAAATCTAAAAAAAAAAAAGTAATCTTTGAAAGAAGCTCAAAACTTTATCTGTTCGTTGTGATTCATAATTTAAGTTGTTTTTCCTCCCACAGTCAGCATTTTACACAGAACTGAAATTCTTGTACTCTATCTCCAGTAGATAGAAATTTGTAGAATAACAATATAAATGATTGATAAGTCTGGAGTTGGAAAGGTTTTTGAAATTCAAGAAAAGTACAATTCCGTTAGATGATTAAGGTGACTTTTTTTTTTTTTTTTTTGACTATTTGGAAGTGTACAGTAATTCCACAGTGCCTTAGGAGAACTACAGGAAAGGAACAAAAGTACAGAGCTGTGAAACAGAGGGATTGCTCTGCGTCGGGTGAGGCGTTCCTCTGCAGCTCCTTGAGGTAGCTACTTGGAGATGATTCAGAAAAAGGGTGGTGTGACCCGAGACTAAGAAACCTCGCCTTAATGCAGCAGTGTAGCGTTTGGCATATCTGCAGTATGGGACTTAATATGACAGTCCTTTTTTTTTTTTTTTTTTTTTTAAAAAAAATGATTTTCTTATACAGCTCATGAGAATGTCCATTTGTGAGTTAGCCAGGGTTTTACCTGTCTTTTCTTCTGGTCTCAGCGATATCTTGTGGCAGTGAGTTCTGCAGGTTAATTTATCTTTGTAAAGTATTTATTTCCATCACTGTTAAATTTTGTCACCCTTTTAGTTTCACTAAATTATTTATCACCTAATTAAAGTGCAGTTCTGCTTCAGGTTGAAACAGGGAGCAACTGACTGAAATTTTAAGTGCTGCTGCTGCCACTGTAATTCCCTGTGTTCTGATGCTTATTCAGCCCTTATTCACTGAACTCTGGCTGCAGAGATCATACAGCAGAGCACACAGTGGGTTTTGTTTGCTCTTTTTTTAATGTTTAGTTGCTTTACAGGGAGTTAAAGGCAAGTGTATTTAGCGGCGCCTACAGTGGTAGAAAAATACAATTTTCAAACTTTTTTTCCCTTAGTTTCTAGCTTGCTTCAAACTTGCTTGGCAATGTGGTAGCTCGGCCTCAAGCCCATTTACACGGTGATTCATAGGGAGGGGACAGAGAAAGAGAGAGAAGTCCTAATGATATTTTGATCTGGGGGAGGGCTACAGCACAGCATCATTTAAATTGAGACAACCGTGCTGGCTCTAGATGGGGAGATTTTATCTGCTGTTTCATAAGGTAAATCCATATTACTTTTTCCCTTGACTCCTCTTCTGCCCACATATTTCTCTCATCAGAGCTGGAACTGAATATTATATAACCTGGGGAAAGATAGCTAATAAAAAATGTAATAAAATCAGGCCATGTAGAACTTTAAAACGTTGGATTAGTGGAGTATCTCCCTGCTTGGTCTCGGTACTGCAAACTACAGCTCTGAACACAATCCTTGTAAACTGGGTTTGGACACTGTACAAATAAATACTGTGTGTGTTTAATATACTGAGTCTTTTTTTTTTTTTTCTTCCTCTTTTTCTTTTTTTTTTTTTTTTCCCCCCTCTTCTTTCTTCCTGGCTTTAGGTAATGTCCAGCAGAGCAGCAACACAGGTAAAGGAAGGAACCTGTCTGAGGCTTACCCGGCTGTACTCCAGCCTTTCCTGGGACAGAAAGAAAAGAAAGGCTTGGCTCACCCCGACCTTCCTACACACGTGAGGAATGCCGTACTTGCAGCTGCCCTTTTCCCAGAGTTCCTGAAGGAGCTGGCAGCTCTGGCCCAGGAACATTCAATTTTATGTTACAAAATACTGGGGGATTTTGAGGATTATTATTAGTGGGTTTTTTAAATGTGTTTTTAAAGAGCTTTTGGAGTTTAAACAGTTTTTTAATGCAAAGCTGCTTACCAAGGAAGGTTGTACTTCAATATTTCCTGAAAATACTTGATTTGGAGGGGGAAGAAGGAGGCAAGATGTTATTCCCTATTACCTTATATTAGGCCTTATAATTTCCCTCTGTGCTACATAACTTATTTTAGGCGTTTCTGATACTGCTGTTACTGCAGCTTCCTACTTATCTCCTCCTCTTTACATGGCCACCCTTCTTTAGCGTCACTGATTCCTGTCGAATGTCTTCAATAGACAGTTGTAGGTCAGCTAAGGGAGGCAAACAGTTTAGCCTTTTCTGTTCCAAACATATTCTTCTGGATAACTTCTTAGAAGACGGTTTGGAAAAACATTGCCCCGTGGGGACAGTTGAGAGTATAAAGCTACACACAAAACCTGCACAAAACCCCTTTGTGTGAAGGGTTGTGCTTCTTCGTGTCCTTGTCCTTGCCCCTTCCTTTCCTTTTCCCTGAAATGGGGTTCTTCCCAATCCGGATCTGAAGCCCTCTTCTTTAACTAGCGGCTCAGGTTTTTTGGATTCAAGTGTTCTTATGTGTATTAACCCCCGGACTAGCTGAAAGCAGGTGCTGGACCCTACACATACCGTATTGCCTTGTGTTGCAGACAGATCTGCAGCTATCAGCTGTTGGTCTTTGAAGTCAAATGAACTGTGTAAGTGGATGTGGATTGCAGACTGCCTGGAATTTTCCTTGCAGTTTCTCAGCATTCCTTGATAACTACTGCATTGCTACCTAAGCTCTCAAGCATGCCTTATTTAGTAAGATTTGCACAAAGTACAGAACAAAATGTTTCTATGCAAGCTGTAATTAGTATTTAGCTTGTTTTTATGCTTATTTTAATAAGCTAAAGAAAGGTATTCAATATCTTTCAGTAGTATTAAAAGGACAGCAGGCTCTTTTTGTGTGTGTGTCTTTTTTTTTTTTTTTTTTTTTTTTTAAATTATTATTAAATGGAAAAGGTTGGCGGCTTGCTCCTGAAAGCTGTTCTGCTTTATTGTTAATTTTTTTTCTTTAAGGGAAAGTTAAATGCTCTTTGTTTACTTTTAATTTAGGTGTTGACTTTTCCTAATATTGCACTTTGGGGATGGTGAGGGGAGGACCAGACTATTCACCAGCTGCAGAAAAAGGAATAACAGGGAAAGCTGTCTGCTGGTGACTAACTGCTTGAGAAAATTCTCTTCTGTGAGTAATGGGCTTCATTAGAAGAACCCAAACATGATGAATTGGTGCATCACCTCTGCATTTCATCTTATCTTAGTAGCATAATTGTGCTTCCAGTGTGCTGTAGTTGGCTCCATAAAGAAGGGCTTAGTTCAAGAAAGCCTTAAACCCCTTTCTTTGTCCAGGAATGAAACTAACAGTGACTCTGAGAAATCTGAAGAAACAGAAGTGAGATATAACACTTGCAAACATTAGTTCTCCTACTCATTGTAATTCCGTAATGTGGGATGCTCCAGTTAATAGCATCCTGATTTTGAAACACACTTTCTTAGAGACTGCAAGGGAAAAAAACACTTTAAAAACAAAAAACAAAGACACTCCAGAAGAGTCTAATTTGTTACAGGTCAAATTCCACAGGAATCTGCAGTGTAATTTAAGCTCCTGAATCCTTTAGATGCTTCTTAAAAGTTGTATTTTATTCTACAAGCTGTGAGACGCATTCATTGTCTCAGACTGCTGTAGGTTATCAGAGGAAAAAAAAAAAAATCCCAAAGTGTACCTCTAACAAAATGCCCTCAAGAACCCCTCTGTCTTTGCTTGTTTGCTGTACAGTCTTCACATCCACGATAGCTGGGGGTCACGTTGCTTCCTAGCTGACTTCACTTCTGACTTGTTTTTTTAGGCAACATTTCATTGCCATCCTGTAAATCACCTACTGACCTTGACGTGGCCCTGCTTCACCTCGCGAGCTTCCTTGGAAGCTGAAGCCAAGGCTGCAGACTTTTTTGTACATCTTAGTTATCCTGGTTTAAGAGAGCCTTTTCTTCCCCCCCCTGCATTGTTGTGAACGAGCGATGAGAAAATCAAGGTTTGGCTTGTTTTGTTCTGTTAAACTTGTCCTAGTTAAACCTATGTTAAACATGGTGGGTTCTTTCCCCACTCCCCTATTCCTGCTCCCACTATTCCCAGTAGTGCTGCCTTTCGTGCTGTACTCGCAGGCCTGGCCTGAAGGGGTTCACTAGTGTTGTGCATGGAAAGTGTTTTAGCATTTTGGATACAGTGTCAGTGCTTGCTCCGCTCCTCACCTCTGCTGGTAGGAACTTCATGTGAGCAAAAGGAAAAGTACCAAGGAAGTGTGATCAGCTTACTCTTAGTGGTTCAGAAATAAGTGCTAAATTGCAGAAGCAATCCAATCCTTTTTCTGAAGGACTTTTTTTAAAAAGGAATGAAAAAAAAATATATTTTTTTTAATAAAGAATTCTGCAGACCAGCGGTCAAGGAAGTTAGTAAGGTCGCTATGTGAACGCTCCCTTCCCTTGTTTTTATTCTAAAATAAGAATCTTTATTTGCTGGGTGGAAAGGATTTCTTTTGAGATTGTTAATTTTAACTGGTGTTTTCAACAAATGTACAAAGTCATGGCAGTTTTGTCTCAGCAGGTTTGTTAAGCTACATGGGGATTTTAGAATGTGGACTGCTCAAAAAAGCATCTTTAAATTTGAGGAAGGGGAGGATTTAGCTCATAAGCTGTAGTAGAGCTTATGCTCTACATCCAGCAGGATGAATTCAGCCTTTGAAATCTGGAATCATGTGGAAGGACTTCTTGCTGAAAGGTCAGGACTGTGTGTGTATGCAGTGTCCCCTTGTAACCAAGAAACCTGTCTGTCGGCTCCCCGAAAGGAAGGGGCGGATGAGGCAGCGACCCTGGGTCAGGGCTGTAAAAGTTGCCATCATGTGTTACTCGGTTCCTGAGCGGGATCAGGCTTGCAGCTATGTCTTAGTTGTGATAGTAGCATAATGCCCAGCACCCAGCAACAATATACTGGCAGAAATTGCATCTTCAAAATGTAGAACCTGTGATACGGCTTAAAAATGTTGATCTTTGAGATTAATTGCCTGAGTGTGTTTAAGTTCTTCTTGTTTAATAAGCGTCTTCGCTCCAATTAGATAATATGTTACCCTGTCTCTTACCAATGATACATCTTTTCCAAAACATGCCTGTGGTCCAAGCAGCGATCCAGCCAGCAGGCCCTCAGAGGACACAACCTCATGCTGCTTTTTCCAAGAGCAAGGAAGTGTGTGCTCCGTGGTCCAGGTTCGCCGCACTCAATGTGTGCGTGTGTGTGTGTGTGACTAGAGCAGCCCCTCCTTGGGGCAGGGGCTCAGCACCGGTCACAAACAGTGTCTTGGGGTTGGCAGACCTATTCCAAAACCTGCAGGTGGTGGCTCAGTGATACCGAAGTTAATTTCCAGTCTCCTGCTAGATGTTTCAAACTGGGAGTGCCACATTTCTAATGATGTAGCCTTTGAGTGTGTTTCTAAGCTGTTCTGCTGTAGCAAGGAATCTTTCCGGCAACTTCAATCTGCTATATTTTTTTGCAACCTGCCTATAAAGTGAATGGTTAGTCTTAAAACAGTTGTAGTCATTCTCTTTTACCTTTGGCCATTTTTGGATGCCCTGTGGGTTAGTCTCAGCACACGTGCATGTACGGGTTGTGTTCACTGGGGCTAGTGCGCTCAGCAGCCTTCGTTCAAAACAGAATCACCCTTTGCATGTGCTGATCTTGGGACATGTACAGCTGCAATTCATGGGCTGTGTTGTTGGCCCTACTTACAGCCTTTTTATTATTGTATTCTAGGCATTTTTCTTGAATTTGCTCTTTTCCATGCGTGCCCTAAAGAAAAAGACGGTATTTCAAACGAGATCAAGTTGTTGGTGGTGTAGTTTCAGATGGGAAAGATGTGCTACTTGTTCTGTCCCGGTAACTTCTGACCTTGGTGTGGAAGAATAGAAATGAGAGCTTTGGTTCTCAGCTGTATTCCACGGAGGTGAGAAAATTCCCAGTAGCAGGCATGGGCCATCCCTCCCACCAGCACACCCAGATACATCCTTCAGAACATCCAGTTCATAAATTACTTCCTCTTTCATGAGGGTTTGTCGCTATGTAAAAAGTCTGAGGAATTCAGTGGTGTCGTGCTGCCACACCTGCTTAGTGCATTTGCCTGTCCAATGCAATGTGATTTTTTTTGTAAGATCAGTAAATTTCCTGGAATGGGAGAAAACGCGGTGTGATTGGGGTGGACCGTGGACATCGGCAGGGGCTGTGCTTTGGAAAGGGAACGGGACTGGACAGGCACCTTTCTGCCACCAGAGCCATTCTCACTGCTCTTTGGCCTGGGCGCAATGCCCAAGTGGTCTGTTCACTCCTTCAGAGAAAAACATTTGCAAACAAACTTACTGCATCCCACGGAGTCCAAGGGTTTAAGTTCAAGAGGTTAAGTTCTATTTACCAAGAGGAGTAGACCGCCTAGCACAGGGTGTATGCATTCACTACCCTTTTGTACACTCTGCTGGTGCCTCACAGGATGTTTCATGCTTCAGGAAGGTTTTTAAGCTCTAAGAAGCTCTAAAAAATCTCAGGGCTGGGAAGAAAGGATGGGAGCGGTGTGATTTGGTGCAGTTAAATTATGTCATTGTATCATTTGAATTTGTAGCCACAGCTCCTGTTTGAGGGCAGCTTGATTTAATAAGCAATTTACTGTGCTGTATTTACTGAAATTGCTATGTCATGCCTGCAGTTTTTATGATGGCTCCTATTACATTTCTAACATTTAAAATGCAGCTGCGGTTGTGAGTAGAATATTGGGATTTTCCTCTTTCTTTTCTTAGCTCAGATATCTCTGGCACAGTACAGTAATGTTGCTGTGTCCAGATCTGATTTAGATAATTACAGTATGTTCTTCCTTGCAGCTTTTGAGCATTATCAGTAGAAACGGGGGGTACATGACACCCAGGCTGCTTGCATTAATGAGCAAACCAAAGGTAAAACACCACAGGTGAACAAGGGGCACTCACCTCTTTGTAAGAATTTGTTTGTGTTGCTCTGATTTACGGAGGACCAGAAAGAAAAAGCTCATAGCAACTGTGAAAAATGCATATGGCAGTGCCCTACGGGAACTGCCCAAGTGGCCAGCACTGCTACGTAATGTTTTGGGCCAGGAGTGTGCAAAGAGAGTAAAAAAAAAATGCTCCTTGTTAAGGTGGTGTCAGGCTTGCATAAATGGGTATTCGGCTAATACGAGGTGGTGCCAGCTGTCCGGCTGCAGAATGCAGTGCTATTTCAGTGACTTTGTTGGCAGTGGAAGCCCAGCTCTGACTAGTTGTACTTTATTTTTTAGAGGCCACCACCTTTGGTAAACATGTCGTGGCTCAGCATCAATGCATTTCATTTGTTACAGGCCCGGTTGGAAGCCTCTTGTTTATGAATAGGAGCATTACTTGGATTCTCAAATATGTAGGTACTTGAAGTGGCATTTTGCTGCTGACTGTGCAAATCTTTTTGTTCATTGATTATAATGGTTCTTGTGTGGCAGCTGGATTAAATTAAGACTGAAGTCTCTGGGCTAAGAGCCCTGATGGAACTTTTGTGCAAAGGTTGCATTTTTCAACCAAGTAACTTTCTCTGGCACGTCGGCAGACTGCCCGCATACAATTACCTCTCACAGACTAAATACCTGCAAACTTACATTTCTGACAAAGCCAGTGCCACAGCAGCTGTGTTTTATTGCTGTGTACCTGAAAAATAACTAGCTTGGATTTAGACCAAAAAATAACGTGGATGAGTCAAATCCAGGAGAACTAAACTGTGTCCAGCTCAGTGCCGCTGTGTCAGTTTGGCCAGGGCTCAGACGAAATGTCGTCTTGTGTCCCGCAAGGTGTCTCTCAGTTTCCAAGCACAGCTTGGGTTCGGAGACTCTGACCAGCATCTGTCATAAAACTCCAGAGTCTTAACACTGGTTTTTGAGCTTCAGCATGAAAAATCTCTTAGCCTCTAAGACCCGTCTGAAAACCTGGCCTCTCAAACTTTAGAAATTAGAAGGTAAAATGTAACGGAGCTGATGGTTATGCCTGGTTAGTGGGTGTAAGTGCTTCAGGTAAAGCTGTGGCTGATATGACCATTTGTCTGCAGAATCCTGCTCGATGCTTACACAACGTGCCTGCGCGTGGAGGGAGCGTTCCCCGCGGTGAAACTGCTGGCCCTCAAGTGCTGCTGTCGGGATTAGCTCCTGGTAGTACAACCTCTGCAGCCGCGAGTCCTGACCCAGCTCTGGGCCCTTCTCCAGGGGCTGTGATGACAAGGCAATGGACCTGAGGTGAAATAATTGGCTGCCTGTGTACGTGCGGGGGTGACGTGGGGTCTGGCCCAGCTGTCACCAGCCTCTTTTTGGGGAAAAGCCAGCAGGTGACATGGAGTCATTTGCAGGGTCACGAGCTGAGCCTCACATGCAGACAAAGGGTAGAAATAGCAAAGGTCAGGGTTCCCCCTCCATCTGTACGTGCCACAACTGGTCAGCAAATGCTGCAGACGGTTGTGAAATGCCTGTACGCCCCCCCGGGAGACCTTCAGGGTCTGGGACTAGGACAGTCCTAGAGGGAGGACGTGGGCACTGCTCACTGGGGCCCTTGCACAGCTGCACTGCCCACTAAACTCTTCCTTCTTTTGTGTCTTCGTTATCTTGTGGCAGCACCTGAGCGTTTCCATGGGTTGGCTTTATCGCGGGTAACATTTGGGGGGACAGGGGGACAGAGTTCCTGCTGGTTGTGTTCCCACCGCAGTCACCCTGAAGGAGTGATCCGGCTCGGCCCGGGGGCTCCTCTAGGTGGAGTTCAAATGGCAATGGGCACAAAAAGATGCAGCAAATCACCGGTCAAGAGAGCTTTTTTGTATTTTTTTTCTTATTATTTTACTGCCTTCCTCGCACTGTTTAGCAGTAGAATTTTACATATATTCATATTACCTGAAAGTTTGCAGCTTCTGAGGGGAGAGGGGCGACTTTTGCTCAACAGCCAACCCAAAGCAAGTGAGCTTCTAAGCATCTGGGTCGATCAATCTTGACCTCTGATCTGCTCTAACTTGGTTTTATACGGCCATTATGTGAAGCAGAATCCAATGAACTTTGGAGTATTTATAAACAGCGCTGCAAGGACAGTGCAGGCACCAAGCACAAGACGACCAGCACCATGCTCTTCCATCTCTCTCATGCGGTTTGAGAAAGGGAGAGCTGAGTGAAAACCTGGTTTGTTTTTCTTCACGTGAAAGAACCGAGCAGTCTACATGCTGAGCATAAACCCAGGGCTGTGTATCACCGAGAAGGTGCTGCCGAGGTCAGTGGTTGTGAAAGTGTGTAGGTAGAGGGGTGCTCCTAGCAGAAATGAGAACACTACAGTGCGCTGACACCCCGCCGCAGAAGTGGAGTGGAAAGGGGCCGCAGGGAAATTGCAGTGTGAATCCTCTAGCTGTAAATTTTTTAGTTAAGGTTCCTATCATGTGCTTCTATTTTTAACACAGTTAAAATTAAACGCTGCAGCCAAGGCTGAGCGCTAGAAATTCTTTCTTCACTACTTCAGCATTGCCAGCATCTTTTTAGACAACTTTCTTCTCCTCTTCTGCAACCTCGTATGTGGGATACTTCAGCTGTACAGGATAGTAAGTATCATCTCTCCACCCCCAGGAGTGACCTCTTAAAGGACTTCCAGCAATGAGCAGATGAGATTGTTGTGACAGTGTCTGGTGTCAGCTTTTAATTTGTGAAGCATTTTCCTTGGCCCTCTGTTCATGGACGGTTACTGCTGAAAATCTGCACGAAACTGTCCTTAATTCACCCTGCCTAATGCTGTTGCACAGATGGCATCTGCGATCAGTAGATCAGGGAGCCCTGATGTCGCCAAGTAAGAATTGCAAGTTGGGGTCAAAGCCTCAGTCTCCATCCTGGGGTTCCTAGCCTCAGTACAGCCGTGCCGAGAGCAGCCTCCTGATCTGCAGAATGTTCCAACATCAAACAGTTCATAGGCTCTGCCTTTTATCTTGCAGACCCACCTGTCCCACGGGGATTTTTTTTTTTTTTTTTTATTTGTCTTTACAATAGCAGATATTGAATTCCTTGAGGCGCCTGCTGCTTTTGTCTCTTAATGTGCTCCATTGACTACTGCTATGCCAGTACAGACCAAAGCTGTGTTACACAGTGCAGAGTTCACGTGCGAAGTATTTAGAAATTGCCTTTAGCTCCATTTAGGACACAGAGGAAGGTGGCCGTTGCATTTAGGCTGCTGTATCAGGCCCTAGGCAGGCAAAAGAGGATCTGATGCCTCAGTCATATCGTTTCAATCCGATTGATGTGCCCCTTCGTGCCGGCTGCCATAGTGGGAGCGATGTCAGCTGGCCCTGCTGAGCCTTCTCATCACTGGGGCCTGGTGCTGCCAGCTCCCACTGCTCTGAACTTGGTAGCTGGGATCTCCACAAATGTTAAAAAAATTCATCATCTCTATTTCACTTGACT
>JAVJGJ010000001.1:76640732-76689191 GCA_035590215.1 Microhierax caerulescens
AGCCCCCTTCAGGCACTGGCAGCTGCTGTCAGGTGTCCCCGGAGCCTTCTCCTCCAGGCTGGACCCCCCAGCTCTCTCAGCCCGTCTTCGCAGCAGAGGGGCTCCAGCCCGCTGAGCACCTTCGTGGCCTCCTCTGGACCCGCTCCGACAGGCCCGTGTCCTTCTTACGCTGGGGGCCCCGAGCTGGCCCCAGCGCTCCAGGTGGGGTCTCACCAGGGCAGAGCAGAGCAGAGCAGAGGGGGAGAATCCCCTCCCCCCACCCGCCGGCCACGCTGCTGGGGATGCAGCCCAGTGCTGGGTCAGCTTTCTGGGCTGCGAGCGCCCGTGGTGGGTCACGCTGAGCTTCTCCTCCACCAGCACCCCAAGTCTCTCGTCAGGGCAGCTCTCGATCCCTTCTCCGCCCAGCCGGGGTTTGTGCTCGGGATTGCCCCGGCCCACGTGCAGGACCTGGCCCCTGGCCTTGTTGGACTTGACGAGGTTGGCGCAGGCCCAGCTCTGCAGCCTTCAGGGTCCCTCTGGATGGCGTCCCTCCCCTCCCGCGTGCCGACGGCACCGCACAGCTTCGAACCTGCCGAGGCTGCGCTCAGTCCCAGCGTCCCCGTCACCAACAAAGATGCTGAACAGCCCCGGCCCTGGTACCAGTCCCTGAGGAGCTCCACTCGGCACTGCTCCCCACCGGGACACTGAGCCACTGGCCACGATTCTTTGAGTGTGACCATCCAGCCACCTCCTTACCCACCGTCCGTCCGTCAAGTCCGCGTCTCTCCAGCGTAGAGACCAGGATGTCGTGTGGGACACTGTCAAATGCTTTGCACAAGTCCGGGTAGATTACGTCAGCTGCTCTTCCCTCATCCACTTAAAAGATATAAATTCTACTCGTATAGAACTTGGCTCATGATTTTTAACAGATTTTGTACCATTTTAGCAAAGTGTAATTATGTAGGAAAGGAGTGGCCAAGAAGTAGCCATTAAAAAGACATTTACCAGCAGTAGCCGTGCTACAATAGTGGAGATCCTTCCTTCTTATTTTAAATACAGCTCAATTATTACTCTTCCAAATACTTCATTGCTTTCTCTGTTTTAAGAGGCACCCAGTCCAGCAGAGGGGAAACAGCGCAGCAGAATCGAGCTGCGCAACAAAAAGCATTAACCTTGGAGGACCACATCTTGGCAACTACTGTGGCTTTCTTAACCAAGGGAATACCTTTAAATATTAAGATTCCAGATTTCACGCAAAAGTCCTTGTGCCTTTTTGTTTTTTGCTGCCATAGCAAGAGTTGAATGAATTCCAACATTTAATGTTTGCTTTATAGTCTGAACCTTTATTGACCGAACACTTACCTGAAAATTCACACCACTGTAAGTAAAAACGGTACTTTTTGCTCATGATGTGAAAAGTGATTGTAAAAGCCTCTGTGTTGACAGTCAGGTTACATGAAAATCCTGGGGGTCTGGTTTGGGGCTTTGGTTTTTTGGCAAATTTTTGGATGTTTGCGGGGTTTTGGGTTTGGTTTTTTTTTTTGAAGGGTCATGGTTTTTGATTGCAACTATGTTACTGCTTTTTGTGGGCTGTATGACTTTTAAATTGTACAGTTATTTTTATGTGAATAACGGGTATACATTTTATTCATTAAATATATTGGAAAACCATGGGGTTGGGTTTTTTTTTTCCTTCTAATTACGAGTTCATATTTGTACCCTGAGCCAGTTTGTACAGAAATGTCCTCCTTGAGACATACATTAGCACTACTACTCCTGAGGAAGAACTGCCATCAACCCAGTGCTGCAAGCAGCACAGTTGCGAAAGGCAGCTGATGTCCCCGGGCTGTACCTGCTGCACTCCTGTGTCTGCCCTGCGGGCAGAGCCCAGAGAACAATTCTGACCTATCTCCGAGATAAACGCGCTTTAAAACACACAGTTTCCTGAAGGGGTTTAAGGACTTCAAACCCCTGGTACTAAATGGGGTTTCTTTCCCTATTAAATGTAAACTAAATGTAAAAGGCTGCCTCTAGTTGCATTTCCTGATAACGTTTTGATCAGTTGAAGCGGGTCGGGACTGGGAAGTTAACTCTAGGACGCTGGATTTCGGTGGGTACATCAAGCTAGGAGCTGAAAAACAGAAGGTAAAAACAACCCCACGTAAAACACCCCTCAGTATTAAATAGTGGGTCAGACCCTGGAACCCTGCTGAATCCTGCTCGGCTTTGGTAAGCCAACTGCTGTCCGGTTCCCCCCACAAAGCGGTGCGGTTCCAGGTGACCACAGAGCGCCACGAGCCGGAGAAGCGAGCAGCCCTGGGTTGGGAGCACTTCCAACACGGGATCAAGTTCTTGGCAGCAGAGAAAAAACCCCAAAGTGGAGCAAACAGTCTCTTTACTGAGCTACTGCGTATGAGAAAAGCACTACTTGTTCCTCTGTAGGTTGTGCGTGACCAGGAGAAGCACGTCTGCTACGCTGAACCTCACGGCCAGACTGCGATGCAGACCTTGGGGGGGGCTCAGGCATCCATGCATCCGTCCATTAGGTACTCTTCAGAACTGAAAGAGCTGCGAGTAGGCAAAGCAGATGTTTGGGCACGTAACAAGGAGATGGTGAGCAAACAATCTGACGCTAATTCTTAGATGTAGGCACATCTGTTTGTGGCACAAGCTTCAGGCACACACTTAAGCAGCTGGCGACTTCATCCCTTCCCCATCCCTCAGCAATCAGGAGGAATGATACCAGTGGACATTTTTTTCCCTCCTGCTAGGCATGGAGGCACACATGCTCTTCTTAATTACTGCAAGGTGCTTTCATCATTGTTACTAGTGTGCTTACGCTAATTTACAGTGACTTACTAGCGTGCACCACCGGATTTTCCATTCAAGGTATGTGAATTTCCCTGCTCACAAAAAGGCCGCTGGAAAAGCCGAGTTTACACTGGCTTTATTACAAAACTAACCAGCGCAGCTTTAGCTCTCGGCATGCTCACAGCCACCCCTGGGAACTCGTTTCCCGTGGCTGTGTGGAAATCACATTTCTGAACACCACACCGAAGCGAGGGAGATGCAAATGACTGTATCATCTCCCGCTGTTCTTTTTCTCATACGCCTTTGGCTGACGCATCCAGGGAAGGCTGGGATGTAATGCTGCTCGCAGTATAACCAACAATCCGGTGCTACACAAAGAGGCACCAAAGTCCATCTGCAGTCAAGTAGCCAGAACCAAGCACGTGTTTTCTGTAGACGCTTGTGTGCTTTTTCTCCTGTGGCTGTGGCTACTCTGACAGCTTCTTCTCTAATAGTTGCTTCACCAGAACAGGATTGGATCGTCCTTGGGTTTCTCTTTGTACCAGGCCAATTAATTTATTTAGCACTTTTTGATTTCCTGCCTTTATCGCCATAACCTTTAAAGAAAAAACACGACAGACAGCATTGTTACAGGAAAACCAGAGTCTTCACTCACTCACGCGCAGCCAAGGTATGAATATTTTTGTCCGCTGTGGTAGCGTATTATATTTTGGGCTAAGGTGTTATTTATAAAAACTGCCTTCAGCTTTGCAATAAGCTCCTGCTCTGCTCCCAAGAGACAAGAGCAAGTCCCTACAGCAGCAGGGCCTTACAACTAATAGAAAGATCTGCTCTTATTGAAAAAGTCAGAAAACACTTTTTGGATTGTAATAGTGTCTGCAACTTGCACAGCAACTTCCAGGAAAGGAGCCAGAAAAATGAGATGGACTTTCTCTTGCTAATAGGATCTACCTTTCTTATTCAGTATAATGTTCAGTTATAACAAGTAATTTGCATCAAATCATAATCTATTTGATAGTATTTGTGAGGTCCTTCAAGCACAGACACAGGTGTTTTTGTAACAGCATGTTATTTCCTTTAAGCAAGGAATCCTTTGCACCATAGCAATTAATTAACTGATCAGAAGAAGTACGGCCTCCTATCAGACAGCTAGTGTTTGATGCACAATCACCTGCAAAATAGCAAGGGCCATAATTAAAAGCTAAGTAAAGACACTGATGAAAGCATTGGAAATGTCACTTTCCTAAAGGAGCTGCTACTGCTGACAGACAAGCGTCTGGCCTGCGTGGTGTTTGTGCGGCAGGGAAGACACTGGCTACATTGTCAGTTACTGGGCAAAACACAATCGCTGCAATTAAACAGGATGGTGTATTTACAGATATTAAGGGAAGGATTACGAACATATGAACCACCAACCGTGCCAATACCAAGCACAAATGCAAATATTGCTCCTCATTATGGTATCCAAAATATTGGCAGTCTGAGATCTTTGTAATGTCACAATATGGAAAGGACTCATGGCTCCTGATCGGCTGGGAAATTACCTATACGGGGCAGCGTGCCATACAACCCAGACAGTGCCTTTTCCTGAAGTGCTCAGTGGCAGCCTGAACAACTGTTTGTAAATTAGTTCATTTTAAAGAAAGTTACTATCAAAAAGGACACCTTTTTTTTTTTTTTTGCCCCTGTTAAGTACTCAGCTAACACTGTTTTGTAAGGCAAGCTCTGGCAGCAATTTTAAGCAGTGAATTACAGGCCTTCAAGGCAGCTTTTGCCTTGGCGTTAAGATCACCTGGAAAAAGCAGGGAAGTGAGGCCATTCTACTGCATTGGGCTCGACTAAACCAGTGGAAAACAGAGAGGAATTACATTTTCGGAGAAAGCATTATTATTGAAATGGGAGTGTAGTTTCGGACCCTCAACTTCTGCACTTCCCAATCGGTTCTAATGTTCTTCCTATCCCCACTTGTGCTTCCAAACCAGTCTGAACATACAGCAGCGCTTTTATCAGGCTTTGCAAATGAGTCAGTCTGATGGAGGTCACACCGACCTACTGCAAGCTCATTTTCTTTATCAAAAGCTCTTGCAGAGCTGTTAGCATCCCCCAATGAGATCCGGGGTGGGTGGTATTGTTCTCAAAAGATGTTAATGTTTTTTTCCAAATGGCAAATGTATCTAGACAATGTTTATATTAGAAGCAAGCTATTCACTTCTGCTTTTACATTTTTCCTCCATAGAACATATAAGCACTTGTTTTCATTTTGCCTTTTATAAAGCAGATTTTAGACTCTGTCAAGATCCCTTCCCATTCCTCCCCTTCACGATCAACAAGGTTTTCTTTCCCTTTTTCCCAGCTCAGACCCCGTTGGACCGATAAGCCATGCAGGCTGCTGCGTGTCCTCCCAAGGAGATGGGGGAGAGCCAAAACCCCATCTTCCCTACTGCAGCATCTGCGCTGCTGCCACAGCCCAGCAGCAGAGCGGACAGCAGCTCTGGAGCCACCGATGCTGCTGCCACAGGGGTCCGGCTCCTCCCCACCCCACAGACACTGTCAGGCAGGAGAGCCAGCTCGACTCATCTCTTTGGCAGCGGAGGGAGACAGGGATGTGGTGAAGAGACAGGTGCAAGTAAAAATTTTGCCTTGCCAGCTCTGATATAGCCTCTAATTCCGTAACTAATATATGCCTTGCTGGCAGGTAACTTTAATCTCCAGCTTCAGAACAGTTTAACACTGTCGCCCTAATATCACAACAGATGACATAAAAATCAGAGTTATGTGGCCGGGTGGCCAGGTCAGGCTAACGACAGTATAGCTGAAGAGGGACAGGGTCCTGCAGTTTTGCTTTCCTGCATTAAATTTTTATGGTCTCTCACAATGACTTAACACGTCAGCCAGACTGGTAATTTCTTCTGCTGATCATTTTGCGTGAGCTTCAATTTAAAAAAAAAAAACAAAAAACACTTAGTAAAGTAAGAAAGGAGAAGAAAAGCCTGATAATATCTCAGCAGCAGCCTTCCTGCTCCTATACTGGCTCTAGAGCTCAAATGCCAATCAAAAGGAAAAAGAGAGAGGCCATTTTAACCCGCTCTTTAGTGCCACAGACTGCCATAGTGCACAAGCTTCCCAGCACCATCATAATCACCTTATTTTCTTGTCCATCAATCACTGCCTGGCAGATCTGTTCAAGCTCTTTTTGATCCTGTATCAGTTCAAGTTTCTTTTCTTTAACAATTTCAAGAGGAGTCTTCCCTTCTCCCTTCCACAATTCTGCAAGCACCTGAAAATCACAATGAATAGCAAAGGTCAGCGTCTCGACTCACCAACGTTGTTTACATACGGTACTTCAGTTACTGAGCCAAGAAGGCAGATTTCAGTTAAAGCAAGAGCAGGTTGCCTGAACGTTAACAAACCCAAGATTTAATCCTGTGCCTCACTGAAAAAGCTCCTGTACCCTTCCTCGGTTTCTGCATCCTGAAATAAGACAAAGCATTTTCCCTCACTGCATGAGTGCATGGTGCGCTCTGCAGCCTGCCACAGTGCCGGGAGCTGCCCACCACTACCAGCGGTGGCACCTCTTCAAAGGAGCTGACCGCGTGCAGCCCCCTGTGTACCTCGCTGCACTGGGCCGCTGCTCCCTCGCTGGGAGAGGCTGGCACCACGGCAGAGACGGCCACCGAGGCAAGGCTGCTCCGCCGGCAGGACTCGTGCCCGTCGCACGTTATTCCCAAGAACTGCCTGTGAGCAGTAAGGAAACGCATTTCCATGAGCAATGTCTCTGCCCGGGAACCCACGATGAGCTGACTATCGTAGCAAGTCCAATCCCAGGTAACTCAGCCCATTACCAGTGCTCATCAGCAAGCTGTAACGAGGATACGTGTGACAAAGCAAAAGAAAAATAGCGCCAAGCAGAATGAATGCAGCAGCTCCAGCCCACCTACGCGTCACCCCCAAGTACTGGACCGCTGGGCAAGCCCAAGCCTCCAGAATAATCGCTTGTTAACGCCAGCGTGTTTCCCTGTGCTGTAGCAGGGCTATCACCCTGGAATAAACTTGAGAGGAGAGAACGTTTATAAAAAACCAATTTCCTCGGGCAGTCATTTTCTGTATTCCCTTTGCTCTTATTTGAGAGCTGTGGGAGGAGAGAAAGAAACCCCTTATTAAAACAGCTGCTTGTGCTCCATCCTGAGCTAAAGATATAATTGTATGTTTGGGCCATTGCTGTGTACCGATACGGAAATGGATGTCACGTCAGAATTTCAGCATTAAATACTCACCGTAGCATGAAGAAGAGGCTGGGATGGGGAGACGAGAAGGGGCATTCACACTGCATGTTAAATAATTAGCGGGGCAGCAAGACAACTTGGGAAAAATGAAGCATGTGGGATGGCATCTTAACTATCCCAGCAATTTTCTTCAGCACAAAGAATTTTCTGGTACAAAAGACTTCCAGTTAAACAATTTTTTTTGTAGCCTCAACAGGTATTTAAGAACCACACATTGACATAATTCCTGCAAGAGGAGATTTGCTTGCCAGCAGCACCTGAAAGCTTTTTATGGGATCTTATCACTCTGCTGGAGACCTTGAGAGAGGGTAATGACAAGCAGCCTTATTGTGGCAGCTACATCTTGTTTTTTCCCTGTAAGAGGGTTAAAGGCAGATTGCAATATTAAAGTTGCTGATAAGCAGCCAGAGTTACAACCGCTGTAAGTAAAGCTTTCAGATGTTTATATCTAAATAAATCAGTGCAGTATATGATGTCTCCTACAAGATCTTCCTTCTAGCGCAGTACTTAAAAATCATCATTCCAGGGCTACTTGGGATGTCCCTAGAAAGAAATACATCCAGCAGAGATTCAAACTGTCTGCAGCCACCTGCTTTTTTTTTTTTATTATTCTTTTTTTTTTTTTCCTGCACTCCATTGCCACCCCAGGCAGCCCCCTCCTGCTCCATCCCTGAGGGACCAGGCAGGAAGCTTCTGTCCTCCAGACCTCCGGAGGCACAGGGATGGATGGTACATCAAGCCCTGTCTGCATAGCACAGCCTACAACAAAACACCCTGGAGAGTCTGAAGCGCTGCACAAATCAGGGGCTGGACAATAAATAAGCTGTATTGCTCTCCTGGGAAAAGGCAGGTGTGAGTTTTAGGACTGGTAGGTATTCAAGCAGGAGGCCACGGGCTGCAGGAGGGGAAAATCTACAACAAACAAAATCTAGGCAGCTGATCATGGCAGAGTTACCCCCGAGCAACTCATGCATCAGGCTGACTTAGATCAGGGGCAGGACAGCTTGACAGCCAAAGATCCAGCTCTGATTCCCTGCTATTCCTATGCCAAATGTCTCCTGGCACCGAGAAAAGCTTGCCCATTAGAAACCTTGAAGGCACCAGATTTTCCCCGTGACATCTGCATCATGTGTACTTTTCAATTTGGTAACAAGCATCTCCACTTAGCTAGCAGAGCAACAACGCTATCAAGGCCCTTGCTTGTTTACAGGTACGTAGGAAAGCAAAAAGAGATGTGGCCAAGACCTGTCAAAGATGCACTTTTAAAAATGTGTTTCTGCACTTGGCAAGGAATACAAAATCTAAAGAAAGCAGTTTAAAAAAATTATTTCAACTCATTTACACAAACTGCCTGCACCAGAACAGGAGGATCAAATTATGAAGTCTCCAGAGCCAAAATGAGATTTTCAGGCATCATTTCCATTACTGAAATCTCAGTAGTTTCTACCATTGATTCTTGCCTGAGCGTGATTAGATTTTAATGATGTTCTGTGGTCTCTACCTACACAGGCATAGCAGCAAACCATTGGTCAAGATGAATTAATCGGGACTTACACGTCTGGCTGCCACGGGCATCATATCAAACATTTTGCAACTGGTGAAGGTGCCAGCTGACTGCTGTGCCTGAGAATGCTCCAACTGGAAACCCTGTCTGCAGTGATTTGCTGCCAAGGGGGGGAGGGAAGCAGCAGGCAGTACCACTCGAGTCAGTCCTGCGGGCATCTCTCCTTTCCAGTGATGGAAGCCTTGATGTCTGGCAGTTGTCCCTCAGCCTCTGACAAAAGTCAGGGGCAGGCTGGGTCCAGTCCTCCAGATGGTATAGCCGTAATTGTCAGAGCAGATGGTTCTGTTTAAGTTTGGGTACTGTACTCATTCCCCTGCTATCTATGCTAAAGTATGGGTGCCAAGTGGGTCTCTTGAAGTTATTTCTATGTGGGTGACCTATGCAACTGCAGAAGCAAACAAGACCTTGGGGCCTGCTCTGCTCTGTACCCTGCTACAGATCCCCAATGGGACAAGCGTGTCTGTGCAGTTCCTTCAGCATGGCTTTCAGCAGCGGGGATAAGTTTCTGCTTCCCCGGCCCAGGAAGCAGCCACCTCCCACAACGCTGTAACTTTACAAAGGCAGGCCCCTCTGCCAGAGATGTCCTCACTGCCAGCCCCGCAAACGAGGCACGAGGCCCCGTCTCAGACATACTCCCCATCAGGCCGATTTCGGCCCTGGGTGAGCAGCACTGGCACTGCCCACTGTGGGCTTCAAAACGGTGCCTCTGGGGCGGGCACTGTTTGTGCAGGTCCCCGACCCAGGACACGCTCACCCCGGGCAGAGCTGCACGCTGCTCCCCTTCCCACAGGCACGCTAGTCTGAAACTGCTCTGGAGACCTCTGGAGTAGGATGCTCTATTTGATGGCAAGTTGGGCGTGAGCTCTGTAATTACCTAAGTGGTAATTATGTAAGCACACAGTGCCCCTTCTTCGGCATATGCATCCCTACCATACAACGTTCTGTGTCTATAATCAGTGCCCACAGCTTTTATCTGCCCGTGTTTCGGTGCCTTATACAGCAGAGACCGAACACAAAACCTCTTAAAAAATTTAAACCGTTAACAGCTTCCTGCAGCGAGCATGTATGTGTATGCATGTCTGCGCGCTCACCCCATGGAACCCTTCCACCCTTTCTTACTGCATCTGTCTCTACCACTGCAGTTCATTCTCCCCCACCCCAAGTGCTGCAATTCATCTGCTGTTGTGTATATATAGCCCTTTCTGCCCTCAGGCCATCCAGTATCTCTGCCTACTGCTGAGAATTGTTATAAACGTTTGTTATTCTTCTGACATCCAGGCAACCAAAATACTTTTCTAAATGCGGCAGGGTTTCTGCAGTTTAATAGCATTGCTCAGGGATGGCAAAACAGTACTGTTATTTCACTGTGTCCAGTTTCAGAACACCAAGGACAACACACACATTACAAGGAATTGGTAATTAAACAAGAAAAGCACCTCTGAAATTCTTGACATTTCATAACCTGTCAGAAGTGCTGGCACACAAAAATATCACAAGGGGAAAAACTCCTGTAGAAGAGCATTAGCACCCTGCCTCTGCCTCCACAAGGAAGCCACGATTAAGACTGGAGTTCTGAAGCTTCCCTTTCAAATGCAGACACCAAACTGGTGGGTGTGCCATAACCCCGCAGGCACAGAACAACTTTGCATTCCAATGCTTTTCCTATTAATACTTTATCTCCTTTTTGAAGCTTTTACTTTTCCAGCCCAAAATTTCCAAATGCACATGCCTGAAGTCAGGCACTTAAATCCTTATTTATGACACCTGTCATATCCAGCTGGCTATTCCCAGAAGCAGACCAACGACAAGACCAACTTAACTGAGAACCACAAGCATCTCCAAAAAACAGAACAAGAAACCAGAAAGTTGAAGTGTCTCTTAGGGTAAAAAGCCACATTTGCAATAGTTACACTCGGTTTATAATCATGCAAAAAAGCCTTAACTGACTTCAGTGCTATTCCAAAATTGTACTTGGATTAAATCAGTATGTGCTAGAAAGATGGAAACCCACCCTTTGTTTTTCAGAGTTAAAAAGTTTGAAAGCTGACAAGGTAAGTTAAGTATCTTCACTAACAGTTTCACTGACAAACACCTGAGAAGAAACAGTCATCCAATGTACTTAGAGGAGGATAATAATTAATCTGAAAAGACAATGCACTCCACATAAATGAGTGGGTGACAATTTAAGATGAATGTCAGATTATCCTCTATCACAAAAAACCCTCCAAATTTTGTCTATAGACACAGCAGTCACTGTACCCATAATAAGCACTTCACGACTTCAGATACAAATCAGGAGCTGATTTTTGACTGTCCTAAACAAGATGATATTTCAGAAGAGGGAGAAACTAGCTTTAACACCAGTACTTGTTCGAGAGGTCCATAACAGCACTTGCTCTAAGAAGCAAGGATAAAAGAAAGGCCAGACCTCTCCACTTTTGACTCAGGGGGACACCAAAGCAGAACTCTTTTTATGAATACACTCAGGTGAATTATATCCTTTTCCACACGCTAATGCCTGGGAACACAGACCTTACCGTCCCTTAGTACCTAGTAACTGATGCTCTCAGCTTAACTGCAAGTCATGGATTAACTCCTACTGACCCTTTCACTCGAGTCTGACTTGAACTGTGAAATTGAAATCTAGTGTCCAGTCTGTTCAGAAGCAGGATTTATTTCATTGACTTCAGTTCAAACTGCTTAAATCTACTGTTTGGCTTGTGCCCCACTCTAACTCTGAATATGCAAATATATCTCCATTTATAGATTAGAGATTATATACACACGAGGCATTTTCATCTATTATAGTATAGATACAAAAACTACCCTTCATCAGCACTCCAAATAAAAGCAACCAATGCACTGGTACACACTGATTATAAAATTGTTATGCAAATGGAATAAGCAGCCATAGATTCAAGTTATAGTAAAACCAAAAAGGTACTTACCTGCTTTGCTGCTGTAGAAGAAATCTCTTTTTTTTCTAGAAGGTTCAA
Organism: Microhierax caerulescens; assembly: GCA_035590215.1. Classification (NCBI taxonomy): domain Eukaryota; kingdom Metazoa; phylum Chordata; class Aves; order Falconiformes; family Falconidae; genus Microhierax; species Microhierax caerulescens. The sequence continues at coordinate 76,652,366 of JAVJGJ010000001.1, forward strand.
AAGGTCAGCCAGGAGAAAAGAACTGACTGGGCTAGGGGAAAAGGGGGGCAGAGGTTACCTCAGTGAATAAAGTGAAGTAATATATCTAGGCTACCGTTGCTTGCCTAAAGATCACACAATTTAGCATGAGAAGCAAGTATTTTTTCCTCACGATACACTATATTCAGCTTCAGTATTGACAGCTTGAATGTGCCCTACCATTGCCGGATAAGGCAGATTTAACCAAAAGTCAGGAAGACCCTGAATACTACTCTTAAATACACGGGCCTCTTCTCTGCAAGATATTTGGTTAACTTCATTCAGATTGACAGTGTCGAGGCCTCCATAGCACTGCCTAGCGTAAGAAACTTCACAGATAATAACTGAAGCAGAAGCGAGCAACCGAGTGACACGATACTAGTCACGGTACATGAGAAAAGGATCACTTCTGTTTCACCACTGTAGTAATCAAGAAGCCTGACCTTTCCTTTACTGTAAGGGAATGTTGCTTCAAATAACTTAGCAGGTCATTTAGAATCCAGCCGATCACCTTCTTTGGCTTCATTTGGGTCTGCTTTACCACATTTTCATAGAATTCTGTTAATCCCTCTTCGTTCTGTGTAAGAAAAGTTAAATGCATCAAAAGGATACCAGAGTGCAAACACAATTAATTATGCATTTATATTCAGAGTATAAATACTCAATCCTAAAGTAAACCTGGTTTTGTGAATTCATTGCAAAGTCACAGGACTTCGGAGTGATTTTATTAACATAACAGCAAACAAGCTATGTCAGGTCTAGAACAGACACATAGAGCTTATCTGCCAGCCTGTCTGTTTCAGCGGAATTCCAATAAACCAGTGATCTTTTTTCTCTTAACTCCTCCCTAAGATGAGCATTTGGGGAGAAGCTTTCTCATCTTCTCCTGTGTTTGAAGTACAATGCTAGAAAATACAATGCTGCCATCTTACAGGCTGTCATGCTACCTTTCACCAAGAGGAGATTTTTCCTGAAACTGTCTACAGATATTTCACTCTTGATCTTGCAATCACTTACATCTGTTTCGGATTGAAGGAGTAAGTTTAGCTTGCATTCACCCTTCAATGATATGGAAAGGTCATACCCTAAGAAGCAGGGGTTTACTCGTCTTGGTTTTTCAGAGAAGCTATGTAAGCTTTTCCACAGCGCCCTAAATGCTCAGAAGATACGACAGTAGGGGTTTCAATTTATAGCCTAAGTGAAATCTGAGATTGTTTTTAGAAGAACAGATACTGCACAGTCTGTTGAATGCTGTGCTGTTTGTCATCAAGGCACTGATGGATCTTTTAACTGTAGCACAGAACTCGTTAGGTCTGCTGAAAGCTGGTCAGATTCTAAGTGGCAGCTCCTACCTGTTCAAGGAGGAACCCAAATCCAGCGTGCCACTGGACTTCTGTGGTGTGTGGTATAAATGCACAGGAGGACAAGCCAGCTCTCAAAAGTTGAGAGTTAAGAGTTTAGAAACAGCCAAGGAGCTATTCTAAGTGTACTGTCATCACAGCAAAACACATTTTCCAAGCACATACTGATTGCAGACAGATCACTAACAGTTCCAAGCAAAAAGACTGCAGGTACACATGAAACTGAAGCCTGACTTTTCCACTCAAACACATCCCATCCCATCAAGAGTCCTATTTGCCCTTCTTTTTAAAGGCAATTTATCACCATAGCAATACAGAATTTCAGACCTTCCTCCTCAAAATTTTCACAACACAAACTTCCAACAGCTCTAGATACCACATTTTTCATTGGTAATGATGTATGGCTTTTGAGAAGACTGCAGACAACTGCTCTCTCTTCCGTGAAACAGAACAAAATGTACTTGGATTAATGGCTGATGTGCTGTAAAACTGGTGTGACAAAAATCAGACCCATCCCTTTTACCTTGAGACCAGTGAGCAAACAAACCAAGTTCTCAGCCTAGGAAAGCCACTGAGGCCTTTTGTGAACCTTTTGTAAACCTTGTAACTCCCCCTAGTTTTCTATCTAATATACACAGACATTAATTCCCTTCTTTTCCGGTGTTTTTACAAATTTGACTAGCTGTTACATTGTAATTAAATTATGTAAAATCCCAGGCTAAACAGACTAGAGGAACAAACGTGGCTTAAAAAAAAAAGCAGTAAAGGAACGACATGATTACCAAAGTACAGTAAACTTGATTAAAAACCACATGTGTGTTAAGTGGAATTACTAAAATGATGCATTACTAAATACTGTACCTTCCTAATTCAGCTCAGGATTCAATAGCACAAACAAACACTGATTATTTAAACAGCAGGCTCCCTTCCACAAACACACCTGTCCAATTTAGGTAAGAAAAAGTGAGCATGTATAAATGCTGGTTCTTTACACACGCTGCAGAAGGTTTTACAAACACTCCAGGCACAGTAGGTCTAGTTATAACATTATGTACACAAAAACAATGTCTGAGGATGCCACATGTCTAAATGCAGGCTACACAACTCGGATGCAGCATGTCCAGCGCTTCCATCATGTGTAGGCTACAGAACATATCTCTAGCAGTGGGCACATTCAGATTTTTGGATACCAACAGCCTGGCTAGAGCTACAGCTCTGACCCTGCTGCCAGACCTTGGAAAATCAAGGGCAAACATCTCCAGCCTTCACATTTTAATCAGGGTTTCCAGGCAGGAAGAACAGAAAAGCCCAGGAATACTCAGACAGACTTACATATGCTACCATGCACCGAACCACATACTCACTACGTGTGCACATCCAGACATATTTCCCAAAACTCCTTTGCATTTCGTTTTAGGGTTTTTTTTTTAAATGACTGACATTTTCTGTAGCCAGAATAGGAATACCCCGCAATGCTAGACTGAAACGAGTAAGGCAGAATGTCAAAACATCAAAATGACTGACAGAAATGAAACATTTTCTTTATTTTCTTGCCATATTAGAAAAATGCAGGCATAACTTGATTAGCTTCAATTTCTAGATACTGCACTACTTGAACTTGACTTTATTTTTTTCTGAATTTTGGTCAACTTTCTTCACGCCAAATTCACTCCAACTACATCTTGTCCCCTGGGACAGATCTGAGCTGAAAACCACTGCATGCTCCAGCAAGCTGGTTTACAGGAATGTTGACTGTCGTCCCTTAATTCTGAGTAACATATTTTAATCTTCATAGAATGAAAGGCAGAAATCTGGAATTACAGCACCGTGTTTGTGATCCAGGCCCACTGAGTGCTCCCATTACACATCTAATATGCTGTAACTTATTCATTGGTCTCACTGGCATGGTACCTCATATACCAATAGTTTAACCAGATGCAAACTTCTTTCTTAAACATGGTTTAAAATGATCATTTAATAGTACTGAAATGTAAAGAAAAATATTGGTGATTTCAGATGCTTTTTAAACAAGTTTAAAACTATGCATTATTTTACAGAATAGCACGGGTACAATCTTTAGGGACATTGGGTCTGTAATGCAAAATTATGCTTTTAAAGGCCACTACTGTTTCTCAAAGAACTGAAGAAACCTACATCAATGTTCACAAATAAAATGCCATTTTCTGCTTTCTTATTTCTATTTTCACCACCACAGTGCCCACAATAACCAGCTATGAGGTAACAACTGCTGCAAAAATGTGCAAGATTGTTGGGGGAAAAAAAAACCAAACAGAAAAGCTAGCCTATTAAAGCAGACAAGCAGAGCAGTCAAAGAAAGTTCAAACTTTTTCCTAGAGCTTCTTACAAAATTATTTCAGTTCTAAAAATAAGCATAAATTCACCTGCATACCAACGTGTATAAGGATGGCATGCCATAAACAAAATGGTCAAAACAGACTTCTACAGCATCTCACTTTTGACTGTTCGGAGGATTCACCAACGTAATTGTCCCACCAAGGCAATAAGCCAAAGCCCAAGTGGAACAGCCACTTTTATCTGAGTAAGCAGAGGAACAGTAAATGCACAGGAAGGCTCAGAATTCAGATGAGAAAGGAAGTGATCAGACTGCTTTTTTTGATGCTGTATTGTGACAACTGATCTAATTTTCAGTTGGACCTCTCTGGACTTCAGCGTGCTTTTTGAAAACAAAATGTCACATTAATGTCTATGCCAATACATCTTATTTCTGTGACTCAGTAAGAAGCAAGGCACAAATATTACAATGCCGTAACTGGCAAAACTGTCAGAGGTCCTTCTTGACTGAATTATTTGACAGCCTACCAGTTTACACACCAAAGCAGAAACTGCATGCAGAAACTGAGCACCCAAATACCATGGAGTCTATGTGGCTCAAAGAATTGCATCTTTACGAATAAGAATGATTCTGCATGAAGAAATCAGAAACATCATTTATTTTCACAATTTATACCAAACTTCAAAAATGTGGAAGCTTACAGTTAAGAAATTTCAGGTATAAAGCTATTAATAGGCAATGGTCTCCTTCCATTTCAGTACATCTTGTAATTAGGCAAAGCAGGAGTCTCGGATTCTCAGTACTGCAGTACATATAGGCGGCTATTGCGTATGAGAATAAAGCTCACGAAGCAAGCTCAGAAACTAACTTGCATACTGAAGTATGGTATTGTTTTATTATAACTTTGGCGCATAATGTTTTCTCTTAACAAGTTGGCACAGAACAGAGATTTTGCATTTTAGAGTCATCCCTTTACCACTGCCATTTATTTAATGAGCACTCCTGGGTGCTCTAACCTGAAAGAATGCTCATTAGATTTGTGCGTGCATCTGGCCCTATCAGCAATCTTCTGCAACTGGTGATGTAAGCTTAACACAGCAACAGACACACCGTTTTCAGATGAATTAAGGTTAACTAGTCTCCCAGTGAACAGGCAAGCAACTTTTATAGAGTATACATGCTGACATCGTAATGCACAATAAAAGAAGACCTGCAATGAAGAACGTGTTCACTTCATGCATTCAAATGGATGCATTATCTTATTACAAGCTGGATTCCAAATTTCAGCTTGGAGCTCATCAATTGTTTTTTACATTGCGGAAAGGAAAAAAAAAGTTAAAAGGGGAAAAGCAAAGGCAATAGTGGATTTCAGAGAACAGCTGGGAAGGGCAATTGATAAGGCAAATATATAGGGCTAGTTGATAAGAGAGAACAGAAAACACACAGCCATTAATACTAGCAAAACTGAAACACACAAGTGGGATGATGGCAAGTAAAAGGAATAGGTGTACTAGGTCTGGCTGGGATGGAGTTTATTTTCTTAAGAGGGTGCTGTGCTTTGGATTTACGACTAAAGCAGTGCTGGCAACACACCAGTTGGCTACTGCTGAGCAGTACCTTTTCTTTATCCCACTCTGCCCCCCACAGCAAGTAGGCCAAGGATAGGCATGAAGGTGGCTGCGGGGACACACCTGGATAGCTAACCCTAACTGACCAACGGTATATTCCATGCCATGTAACATGCTGCTCAACAAGGAAAACTGAGAGAAGGGCACTTTGGGGGAGCAGTCATTATCATTGGTCAGAGACTGGCTATGCATCAGTCTACTTGTGGAAGCAGTGAGCGATGGCATTTACATCACTTTTGGGTTTTTTCCCTTCCTCTTTCCTTCACTAATTTAAGTGTCTTTACCTCAAACCACAAGTCTTCTCACTTTTGCTCTTCCTGTTCTCTTCCCTGTCCCACTGGCAGGGGAAATGAGCAAGCAGTTGTGGTGCTTAGCAGCTGACTGGGGTCAACCCATCACAGAGGGGGAGAAGAATAAAAAAGTCAGAAAAAAGTGTTTAGGACCTATCTACCCTTCTGAGCAACGTTTATTTTAATAAACCAAAAATAGGCTGATGTGAAAAAAAGCATGCATGGACGGGAATACTGGCTGCAAAATCACATTTTGCAGCTGTTATACAATGAAACAGAAAGGTAAGAACTATTGACACCTCTTGGTGCTATCACCGCAGCCTCATGACTTTGATGAGACTTATGACTCATCTGCCCACCAAATAGTAAAAGATCTGCAGCTCACTAAAATGGCACACCGCCACAAAAGCAGTTTTCTTAACAGCTTTCTTCAGAAGAAAGAACCAATTTTTTTCCTGTAGAATCAGCTTTGGTACAAGTGTATTAAGTTACAGACACACAAAGGAGGGATATTAGGTAGTTATGTGCACTGTTCTCCCTCCATTTATAGTCAAGAGGAAAAGAACACCTCCAGAGGACAATTTAAGGTACTTATGGTTGCTCTGAATCTTGCTCTAAAGAAGCCTTTTTCCTTCTGTCTCCACTAATCACAGAGGTAACCAAAGCAAGACACTGTCCTAGATTAACTAGCTACGTGAAATGTCTGATGTTGGGTGGGTATACTAACCCCCACACAAAATTACCATCGGCAGAGATGATACAGCTTGTATTTAAGAAGCTCAAAGTCCTTTAAAATAATTTTGGAACTGATGGGATTTTGCTATCACGTTATTTTTAATACCCATATTTCCCATGTCCTTTTATTTCTCATCCCCTTTTCCGAACCTATCTCTGGTAAACCGCATTGTGAGGTCAAAGCTGCTGTTGTACAGCCATTTGGTTTATTTACCAAAGAATAGGTCTGGGTTTTTTTCAAAATAACATGGAAGCTAGATCAACAGGCACGTGAAGCTGAAAGATTTAAACTATGGTGTTTGCTTCTGCCGTCAGGAAAACACATCTATTAGTTCGTTAAATACTGACAACGTGTCCAGCCTTGTCCGTGACCCAAAGAGATGAAGAGCAGGCACTTGCAGACAAGGGTTTGTCAGCAGGAAGTTGTACATTTGTTGCAGTCAATCACAGGTACATCCATGTGCATATAGACAAGATCAATATTAAATAATAGTTATTTGACTGCACCTTGCATGAGAAACACTTTTAGGCGCGCTGTGTATGGTTTCTTTTCCCCACTGTTCTACGTACGTGGCTCCAAGGTAAAAAGTATGCACTGGACATATTTCCAAATAAAAAACATCCATGAGAACTGACAGCTGGTTAATATGACATTTGTAAATCTTTTCAAAAACTGTGCAACTTTGAAGTTTCTAGGCTTTTTTTAGCACTTGATCAATAGACCTACCAATAAGGTGAAGCTGTGTTCAGGAAGAATCCCATACTGTTCAACAAGCTTCTCTCTCTTCACACTGGGGAGGTCAGGAAGTCTCTCATGAATCCAATCAATATTTACCACTTGCTGATGGTTCACATTAGCCGGCAAAGATTTCGCATCATACACAATCAATGGAGGAAGGTTTGGCTCTGGCATGAACCTAGTAAAAATGAAGAAAAACACCTTTATAATAATTTTCTGTCAGAGGCTAAACAACGAGGATTAAATTTTTATATCACAAGTTTATACTTACCTGGAAGCTGTATTACTATTTCAATTTTAAAAAATACAAAAAAAAATATTACTTGGTATATTACTGTTAAGTATTAAGAGACCAGCCCCTGAACTGCTGCAAAGCCCTGTTTTCTTTATTTGCCACTGATTGTCAAAGAGTTGATGATAGAAAAGGGGTAATTAAAACACTTCTGCACCCAAAAGAATAATTAAAAACCTCATAAACCCAGTAAGAACAGATACGGAAACGATGCACTCCTTCTGGCATCAAGTATGAATTGTGGATCTGGACAAAAATGGGAGTGGACTGGCAGGGAAAAGCCCAGACTGACAGCAAGCTGCCAGAAGTGATCCAGGCAGGTTGTAACCTTTTCCAGACTACCTTCAAAAATCTTGATGAAATCTCATGCTGTGCTAAAAGCAAAGTTACTGTGCTCAGCAGGGTGCGCAGAACAAAAGGCTCCCTTAAAGAGAAGGCCAATTCAAACCACTCAAATAACTGTGATTGAAGCAGAAGCCTCACTCTTACATGATCAAATGAGGGGTTCAAAAATATCAGAATAAAGAACATTGGGCACCCTCTACATTTACTATAATAAGTTCTGTTTCAAATCTGCCTAAACATAGATTTTAAGTTTAAAGTATAATGTGCAGTAAGTTACAAAAAAAAAAATCTCAAAACCCCAGTTTAATACTGATCATAATCCTAGTACTAGTAATAATCTTTCTGGTCTTTATGTGAAATATCTTAAGACTCACCAGTTTTGCCTAGGTTTTAAACGATTTTATTTTGAATTTGTTCAAATTAGTCTTGTTAAGCCTCATGCCAACCCCTACCACAATAAGGAATTCACAAAACGATCACTGCCTTTTCTGCTGCATTTCTACAAACAGTAACTTAAAAAGCAGGTTTAAATTTAAAGTTTGTGGGATGTTTCCAAACTCCTTGCTCTGCTCTAGTAAGATCAGTGGTAGAATATCCACAGATTTAATGACCACAGATATGGCAATGCTAAGAGGCTCTGGAAGTTCTCCAACTGGGAACTGAACTCCAGGAGTAACAGGAAGACTGTTTCTGGGATGCGAAACCAGGGAACTACTGGGAAGATCATTACTAAGATGCCTGTAAGCACGGGAGGAGGCAGGCGTGTGCAGAGCAGGAGAAACAGTGCACAGAGCAATCAGCCATCACTGAACTGCACCACTTTTCCCCACCCCACCCAGGTACCAGTGTGATGCCTTCCATGCTAGGGCACTAAGCAGCTGTGCTGCCGCTCTGCAGCGCTGCCCCAGCACTTGTTCCCAGCAGGGTTGCTTCCCAACAGGACTCATGTCTTGTCCACTTGCCCTCCGGCTAAATCCTTACGTGGTGGCTGTTTATGGTTTGATGGCTGTCATCTCACACTGGCAGAAGGCAAAAGTACTTATCAAGGTAACATCTTCATCAGGTCTACAAAGATCTTCAGGTAGAAGCCTGCCTATGAAGGCTGACATCTTTTTCATAGTAGTTAGGATTTTCAAACAGTGATAGTGATCTATGATCACAGAATTCAAGCATGGAGAGGCAGAACCTAGTATCTGAAAATCATTTCCCTCTATTTACTTAAAGCAGAAGCAATGCTTAACGCAGAATATTCTTATGTTTTATGTCAGGCATTCTTAGAACACACTTGTACTGGCCACAAAGTAAACTTCAGCTTACTCACCACCTTGAGCTAAGGTACTCCAGCTTAGTTTTTCAGAAAGGTCTATGGGTTTTAACAGAGATGAGACAGTTCTAGATGTCAACTGCTCAGACTAGCACTGATTTTGATAGCACTCCTCCCCTTCCAGTGGAAGGTACACTTAAAATACATACTACACTGAGTAACTTTACATGCTCATTACACTGACTATACTTCAGAAATTAAATAAATTCTCAGTTCTTGAAATGTTAACTTTATTAAAAAATATAAAAATACCGATAATCCTGTTTTCCTTCTTTGTCTCTCATTGGTACAGTGCACCTAAAATAAAAACAAAACAAGTAAGATGTGGTCCTAACATAAGAACAAAACTACTAAGATGTGGTAAGAGGTACATCACAGAATTAGCTTTATGGCAAAAACACAAACCAAAAACTTTGGCTCATGAAGATCAGGAGAGCTTCTTAAAGCTACTTCAAAGAATGTGTATATGTAAGAGGGCAGTCATTTTCACACAGACACTGCCTGATGTAGCACACAATCTGTGGCAAAAGAGCCTCAACTTTAAGAATAAATCACTACCTGTGAGGAGACTATGCTTGTGAACACCAGCTTTAGAAGACAGAAATGAAGCAATACTATGTTACCTCTCGTATCATGTCATTAGGTATCCATGACACTCTAAAGCTGCTATACCTGATGCTCCTCCAAAAGAAAAACTCACCCAAGCTTGGAATCAAAGGCTCTTGTTTCATTCAGAATTGTTCCTCCATTTTCAAGTTCCTCAATTTGCCTCTGTATTTCATAGTCTGACAGAAACAAAAGAAAAAGGCAGTAAGCTTTTTATACTGCACTATTAGCTTGTGTACACTCCACTATTTAATTTTTCACTGATATGCAATAATGGAATAGTTTTTTGGTTTAACCTTCATGAAATCAACAGCAGTAGTTACAGGCAGAACTATCAGTCACTGTCTCTCTCTCCAGCACTGTTTTTTTCTTTGCACGTTTTCCTCATCTTCTTTCACTCCCTTTAAATAGAAAACATTTCCTCCCAGGCACTGCAGCCAAGCCATACATTCCTAGTGATCTTGCAATCACCCATTTGAGTCTTTTTTTGAAGATGTAATAAGCATCCTTTCTTGCTCATACCCAAGCTGCATCTGAACTTCATACACACCACCTACCGTACTCAGTGGAAAGCAATCATCTACATTGGAGGACACAAAGCTACTGCTAACCTATTTCAGTACTAAGCATGTAGGCACTGAATCATCTGCTTTACTCTTCTTGCAGGCAGTGTAACCTCTGCAAGAAAACAAGAAAACAGACTAACATGGCTGCTATACCCAGAGTACCTCATACTGAGATTTATGTCGCCAGGGAGCAGCAAAAGCAGTGCTGCTTCACAAGGAGGGATAAGCCAGGAGCCAAGGGTGACCAGAGCACAGGCAGTACCCTCACTGTCTGGTGTAGTTCCACCAGTTTGGACAGCATGGGCAGAGGCATCGGCCACTAACAGGGTCCACTGACAGTCAAGGTGAGGGGATGAGCTGCATCCAGGGTTCACCCAAGCGAGTTCAGGCAGAAGCAGCGGGAGGTAAGTCCAGAGACAGGACTGCGAACAAGAGTACAGAACAAGTCTAAAGTCCATCAGGACACAGGACTGAAAACTGGCACACCTGTGATGTAGCTCTCGCAAAGTCTGAAGACCTCAGCCCGAGCTTAAATTGGACTCCTGGACTCACAGGCAAGATGCACAGAAAGGACACTCAGGTGAAACTAGTCAGGGCATTTCAGGCCAATTACTGCACTCAGGAGACTGACATATTTCATTTCAGATCACATAAAATATCTACAATGCTCTTATAATGAAGCAACCATCATTTACCTACTGCTTTTGCCAGGAATCGTATACTATTGATATTCTTCACTTCGGTCCTCACTCCATAAGGCTCTCCAGGGTGATGCACGGAAACATTGGCATCCACTCTCAGCTGACCCTCTGTAAAAGGCAATTTTACCAACAGAATAATGTGCCCTGTAAACTAGAGTATAAACCTTGGCATGCATTAATGAACTGAATGTTATGTGCAGACCATTACTAGCAGGCTTCCATATGTGCAGAAAGGAGTAACAACAACCTCATTATAGCTGTTTGTGATTCAAGCCAGTGCCTCAAATAATTCAAAATTTTCTAAACATACAACGACTTTTTTAAAAAAAAAAAATTGCTCATAATTCCTCTCAGAAAAAACTGCACGGTGCAGTGCCACACAGATCCTCCAAGCTACATAGCAAAGAAATATTCTGATTCACAGCTCTTAAATAAAGGGCAGAATTAGACAAGCAAAGTGGTGGATTGTGAGCTTCCATTCCTCTAAAACCAGCACAGAAATAAGTTTTGGAATTACAATTTGATGGATATATACTCCTTCAGCATGGAACACAAGAACTCAAGAGTTACGTTGAACAGATTTACTATGGTGTTCTCAGAAATTTACAGCTCAAGGACAAAATGTGAGTAGTGGATTTTTTGGTAATTTTCTTCTTCACTTTCAAGAAACTGCAATCTCTACCTCCCCACGCCCCCGGCCCCCCAGGTTCCAAAACTGCCAAAACCTGAAACTGAATACAAAGTTATCTATAAAAACATCCTGTGCTTTTAATGACTCAACCACAAACAACTTGTATCTTTCGAAGTTTTGTCCCTCTACAGGCATCCCTCCTGAGTAGAAAAGGCTTGCCAGAGTTGATCAGCTAGTGGGAACAAACAAACAGGAGAGGCTGTATTAAAAAGAAACATTATTTTTCTCATATTGCACGTGAACATCTGTACCCTTCCTCTTTTTTCTTTTCTTATTCCAATTTCAAATACAGATAAAAAGAAACAAATGCTTGCTGTTTAGATAAAGTAGCATTATGAAAGAGAGTGAAAAATAGCTCAGTTAAACCTGTGAAGACAGCTAGAGATTCAGAATCTATTCCAGTCAATAGATGTAAATTGCCTAGAGAGGCCTTGGTACGCTTTGTAAAAGCAGGCTGCATGATAGCGCACCAATTTCCTCTGTCTTCATAGAGTCTTGCCAGACATGCAAATGAAGGACAAAGGTGATGGAATGACCCAACATCTCTTTCAAGGGAAGTGTTTTGCATGTGCTCTCTCTTTGGGGTGAAATGAGTACTTGTTCCAAAAGAAGAATAGTCTTGTCCTGCCCTTGCTTCATTTTGAGACATGACCTGCTTCTACTTGGATGTAGGTGTCAATGTGACAAGACAATGAAGTTAATCAGGCATAAGTGAAAGGAGAGCCAGGCCCCAAATGTTCTTTAAAAAGCTTTTTTCCTTTAAGCCCACTTCAAGACCAGCTTCTTTTCCTTTCACTTTGCAATGAAATAATGTTTTCATCTGTTTACTAATAAAGTAACACCTGATAACTGGGCACTTGTCTTCACTGAACACACAAGTAGAATGAAGGTAAAATATGAGAATGTAATGCCCTTAATTGAAAGAAAGTAATTATGATGAGGGAAAACCAGAGTAGGAAGCTACTAAAACCACCACCTTGAAAAAAAAACCTTTCTGAATACTTTTAAATAATAGAAGGGAGGAAAAAACATACCCAACACTGTAACTCTTCTCTAAACTCAGAAATCCCATTGTGATAAAAAAAAAATCACAGTGCAATTTCAATGGCAATTTTAGGGCCAAATTCAGTAGTGATAAACGATGTCCACAATACGTATGTCCACAAAGGCCTTTGAAGAAGCATACGAACTGGCCGCTTAACAATTGTGCCCCATTTGACATGCGTAACACTACTGTGAGAAAAGACTCACAGGCATAGACAATGTCTAGCAGTTATTATTTCCCCCTACATTAAATCAGATTTGCATCACTAGCCAACATTTTTTGGATCCCAATTATTTGGTGATACATGGACCACTCCAGTTCTCTAGGAGATGCATCCACTTATACTATGGACTGAATATGTTGCCAGAACCGTAAGGTGAACTATCACAGGCAAAAATATAGCTTACATCGTGAACACTAACAGGCAGTTGATAATTGAATGTATGAGTGGAGAGGATGAATGCCCAAAACTGTTCTATTAAACTCTCGAGCAGAAACCTGCTATTTGCTAGCTGTAACCATGGACTAGTTGTAAATTTTGGTAACATCGGGACTGCACAAAAATGACATGACCTGAATCCTCCAATTAATACAGAGATATGTGATAGAATCCCCAATTAGGAGGCTGGTCACATGCTGTGCTTCTGCACATTACCTATTGTGAAAATTGGGGCCTTAGGGTTCCAGAAAGTAGAGCTGGTGCCAAAAGCAGGGGTTCCCAAAAGAGGAAGGGGGCTCCAAAAAATTGTAGTGATCTTGGCTAGAGATCCTGAAGGTGGAGGAGGATTTCAAAGATCAGAGATGCATGGAGACAAAGGTCAGGGGATGCTTAGGGACCTTGGTCTCCGAACACCTCAGACCAGTATCTGCAAGCCTGCTGCACAGCACACAGTTTTCTCACCCGCCACCCCAGACCAACAGTGATCTTCTTAGTCAGAAGAGAAACTGAGACCTAGTGAACATAATGCTGGAAGTGAGGGAAAGGCAAAGTGAGTGTGTGAAATGATCAAGCAGGGTAAAATCTTCAGTCTTGCTGGTTCTTAAATTAACCCCAGCACCCACGTCTGCTATGCACTGTTGTTTACTCTGTATCTCCCATGACACCAGCACAAGTTTACTGCCTACACCCATTTTATGACTGAGACCTGACATACAACTTACAAGATGATCCACACTCCCACTGCTTTGCCCCTTACGTGACGTATATTCTACAGCTAGTCCTAACCACAGACATTTGTGCTGCAGTGCTGTGGCAAGCAAGATGAGGGCTGAGAGGAACACCACAAGAACCCTAGGGACGTTCCTTCCTGCCTAGGTTTAGCCTGCAATATCACTGTGAGGCAATATAAAATCTAGCACTGCAAAGCTCTGCAGATGCAGGCAGGCCCACAAGGACACCTGAAGCATGGCAGGCATTAGGACAGGCTCTGAGCATTGTAAAAACAACAGCTAGAAAAAGCTATGCATTATAAGCAACCGCAGAGCAAAATAACCAGAAGCTGCAAAACTCCTGCAAATGCAGGGAATTACCAGTGACAAGGGAACATGCCCTTCCCCCTTCAGTACCTGCCATGACTGCCTGGCTGCTCCCAAGTGTTTGAAGAATGAGCTGAAGCTCTCTGACTGCTGCAGCTGCTTCTTCCCCACAGCACATATCAGGCTCCATGACAACCTCCATGAGGCCGACTCCTATCAGGGAGAAAGACAGGAGATTTTCAACAATAGCTTTTGATCTTGGCATATTAGAGTGCAACTGGCTAAACACATGAAAGCACTTGGGCTTTTTTTGAAAAAACAAAAAACAAAAAAACTCAACCTATGTATTATTTAGTAACTGTCACTATGGGCCTAACTGCAGACTGCTATAAAAACTTTTCCTCCTATTTTTTTAAAGGAACAGACAAACCACAGACAATCCCCCACCCTTTGATGACACGCAGATCAGAAGGACACATTCCTCTTCTGCCTTTCTCTAGGAAAAAAAAAAGCCAAGCCAATTTTAAGTTTGAATTTATTTATCTTAAAACAAATTTTGGGACAGACCTGTAAACACATGTAGTTTAAAGACAAAAATCTGTATTTTTTTTTTTTTTAAGCTAATAATTAAAAGCCATGTCTGACTAATGCACTGACAAATTCCAACAGCTGCTCCTTCTATACACAAATTTGATTCACTAGGTCTGTGACTTTTTTTTTTTAACAACACACTCAGTGGCAAGAGCTTGAGCTTAAATAACTGAGAGGCTGTATGCAACTGACACATACAGTTCTGAGCAAACTGAAGCCAACAGACTTCCAACTTGCTACTGCCAGTTGCCATCAATGAACAGCAATGGGAAAGGTCCACTGGCCATTGAAAAATTCAATACTCCCCTGCTTCAAGTGTAACGGTAATTTTGATGAATATTTATTTTCAAGGAAAGAGACATCAAACTACTTTTATTTTTCATCTGTTCTCTGTCACCCATTTACCTTTAAAGACTCATCTCACACAGAAAGGAGGAGAAGAATGGGAAAACAATCCAAGCCTACCAGCCCTATTCAAGTCAACGAGAGTCTGACTCCTTGTGTCATCATGAAGACTCTTTCCACTGTCTTGCTCCAACTGAATTTGTTTAATCCTCACAGTTTTGGTCACCATCTGGCTCATTTTGTTGCCTCTGCAGAGACTGTATGACAGACTTCCATTCACCGCAATAGGAACTCTTTGTTGAGTGATTTGATAGCCAGCCTGTCAACAAAATTAGCTTTACAGTCAAATAAAATTAACGTTACAGTCAAATAAAATTAACTTTTCAGAAAGCAGGAGCATGGACAAGTGCAAATATTATAGACTAAGAACAAAACTGAAAATGCACCATCTTCCATAATGACCTATTAGAGAACAGAACACATGCACATGCAAATTCAGAAGTTCTTTTGCTTTGCTGGAAAGGAAGCAAGTTAGAAGATGGGTCTAGAATTCCACGGAACTGTGAGAAGCTGGTGGTCTGGGAAAAATGGGAGCCCTCCTCAATGCAGGCAAGTACAAGATCCTATATGCAGAAATAAGCAATACGCAGCTGCACAACCACTTGCCAAGGATGACAAATTTCAGTAATACCACCTTGAGGCAGGGAATGGGACCAGAAGAGGTTCTTCCATACCTGTGGTTCCATGATCATGTCAAATATTGTCTGAAGCCAGTTATCGTACCTCCATCCTCAAGCTGGGGCTATCACTCATCCTTCCATTAAGCTGAATATGCCTCTCTGCATGTTCAGAACTTTACTCATTAGAGGGGAGGAGAGGGAAGGGGGGAGAAGGTGGAAATCAAGAAAATGAGGAAGCTCAATTTCATTAATGTAGCAATTTAAAAGATAGGCACAGCAACCTCACATAAAGCACACAGCTGATAAATGCCACCTCATGCCTGGGCCTCCACTCAAAGGTGAAACTGCTAGCCAGAAAACAGGCTGTCAGTGACAAGGTATTGGAATAACTGCAATGATGTAAAAACATAGAAGTGAATCAATCACTCTGTTGAGGTAGGTTGCCCATCTCTTCCTCTTTCCTAGCCTGTGCATGTGCCCAGTGGTGAGAATTAAAAAAAAACAACCCTGACAGATTGTAATGACTTGGGAGGAGCATTTGCATATTTTGCAGGGAGGGCAAGCTTACTCTAAAATGTAGAGATGGTGACAGTGCACTGGAATGGCAAACAATGGTCTGGCCCTGTGAACAGTTTCATTTATATATGCAGTGAAGTGCATGACCTTCTAGCCATAATCACTACAAATAAAAAAACAAAACAAAAAACCTATGCAGCCTATGCTAATCACACAGCTATTCCCATCTCCTAAAACTTCTCATTAAAATGATTATTTTAAAAGCCTGAAATAGTAAGTGACAATAAATAACAAGAATCCCATTTCCCATCCAAAGTCTCATTTTCAAGAGTAACAATAATCCCATTGTCAAACAACCCTAAGAGCTGGATTTATTTTATCTGTTCTGTACAGCTCATTAGCCTAAACTCTGCATCTTATTACAGGGTTCCTGACCAGACTGTTTCACTATGAAATGCAGTTTACTGTCAATGCTTTAACTGCAGAGGTCAGTTGGTAGAAAGCCAAAATTACATGTTTCAAGCTAATAAAATGTGTCAGCATTTCCTTGACTAATTTCCATGCTTATTTGACCAGAGGATCCTGTAACTCATGCCTGCAGACAACAGCAGTCCACCTGGTGCTGTATGCACATTCTTCCACCTGTCTTCTCCTCTAAACACTTGTCTGTGGTTTCTTTCCTATGACAACATTCTTCCATACAGCTTCTATGCAGCAGACTGATAGCAGCAGACATCACAAGAATATGAGAAATTGTTTTCCGTTTAACAACAGAATAATTACAAGTCTGTAGTATTTCTGGTGTTTCTTTATGATCTGTCATGGAACACTGAAAGTCATGTTTATTTTCTGTTATTTCACTTTGTTCTCCTTTACGTCTGGAAATGGGCTTTAAGACAGTTTTACAAATAGAGGAAAAAAAAGTATTGGCAATTCAAACTGGTAAGTTTTGTGCCTCACATTCCCAGTAGTTTACTACAGAGCCTCCAACAAAAGGGCCTCTTAATGGCTCAGAAATACTACCAAATTTATCCCCAGAAACCAAATCACTAATTACATCAACTTCACAGAAAAGCTGTAAGTTCCCAGCCTAGAAGAAAACAGAATAGAAATCTATCTCTCTCTTGAGGATCCAGGCCTCCAGTGGACAATTATAATTCCATTCTCTTTCTAAGGTGGGAAGCAATTTTATTTGAGTATGTTTTGTGTAACTTCAAAATATTTCCAATGCCTGAACAAAAGAGTGGGAGAGAAAGTAGTTTGGTTTATAATCAGCACCTCTACACATTAATAAGGGTCCTGTAAAATCTCTGACTCTGCTTCTCCAGATGTCCAGGACACCTCACCTAAGGAAAGGGTAAGCTAACATGCCTCATCTTTCACAAATAAAACAGAAAGATTTTTTTCTTTTAACAGTTATCAGATCCTCACCCCAAAATCAGAGAAGTAAAACTAGTGTCTTCACTTTGACAGGTTAGTATTAAACTAAACTTTCAATACCAACAAGCTGACAGAAAAAAAAATGTTTTAAATTAGAAAGTTTTAATTTCATTAAAATTGAATTAAAGGCTCAAACACTGCTGCATCCAGATGCAATGACAGAAGTCAGGTTCTTCAATTATTTCAATATTTCTACACCCATATCAAGTGCATCAAAACGCATTTGACTTCCAGTGACACCTTCTACCCAACATGAAAGCTACCAACAAACCATACTGCAAAGACTGTTTCTCAATTTATTTTTTTTTAAACTTATTTGAACTACTGACTGAGAAAGTTTTAAAGGGAAATTAAATATTTTTAGGTCCCTAAGCACACAGGAAAAAAGACACTATCATGTTTATACCACTAGAACCTGTGTTCATTCACTTTAAATGAAGCACTATTATCAGACCGCTTTTCCCCTAACAATTAGTACTCAACACTAGGAACAAAGAACTTAAGGGGCAAAGCAGCTCCAGCTCCCAATTCAATTACATTAAGCTACTGGAATCATGCAGCTAAGCAAGGAGTCAGCAATCACAGCAATCATATTCAATCAGTGAGCACCAGGTTACAGCTGTCTATTCATCACGGTACAGCGCTGCATCCTGTTGGGGTTAGCAGAACACTGACTGAAAACAGAAAAAGCATCTCTTCACTTATCCCTTATTGCCATCCGTACTCCAGACTTGTCCTTTCCTACAGTC
Source organism: Microhierax caerulescens (assembly GCA_035590215.1). NCBI lineage: Eukaryota > Metazoa > Chordata > Aves > Falconiformes > Falconidae > Microhierax > Microhierax caerulescens. The sequence continues at coordinate 76,670,818 of JAVJGJ010000001.1, forward strand.
GTAAAGACACCAGCTATACTGCATACTTACAGGCAGATCTGCATAGAAATAGTGTTTTCTGTCAAACAAGGACTTCTTGTTTATGCTGCAGTTGAGTGCCAGGCCTGTCATCACTGCTGCTTCTACACATCTCCTGTTGAGAACCTAAGGAAACATGACACATGTCTTTGCTCAGATACTCAGTATGTAACAAACGTCTCCCACACGTTGCCTTACATGGAGCATATATTCAATTTTGTTTGCCTTTGGCCACCATTAGATCTCTTTCCTTGTGTGGGTAGTTCTTATTCATCATTAAAGTCATCGTAGCTACAAATCTGCAAAGCTTTAAGATGATAAAACAAGCCATTCAGTTGTTTTGTCATGCCACATAAGGAGATCTGCACTGTTCTGGCTTGCTACTTCTGCAAACATTCCAGTACTTCTGAATCTTTGAGGGTGCAAGAGACAAATCATAGCAAATGGTAACTGACTTGTAACCAGCTGTCAACTCATACTGGGAACTTGGAAGCACAGGGGATTTGCATTAGGAACTGCAGTGCCATTTCAGTGAAACACTTCAGAACACCTGTAACCACAGAACCACAGTGAATTCATTAGTATCTACACATAGATTTCAATGCTTTACTTAACCAGGATGAAATTAAGCATATTTATATGCTTTGCTAACAGAAACAAAGAGACATCAATTTATCCTATGGCTACATGCATTTCCTGTACCCAGGTAACTCATGGGATTAAGGTTCTTGTAGAATGCCATATGATCTGAAGACCCAGCAAGACCTTCATGAAGAAATAGAAGAGTGAAATGCAGTTTCTCACCAAGGACCTATCACTCTACACCCTTCTGTCTCCTCAGCAGGGTCAGGACCCAGAGGAGAAAGAAAATTCCACTCGAAAAAGTACTAACAAACAATGCTTCAAAGTTAGGGTTTTTTTTCAAATGTGCTCTCATTAATTCAACAGTTGGTTTAACTAACACCAAATGGATAAAACTGAAAAGAAAAAAAAAACCCTGAATTTGTGTTAGCACAACTCTGACATGCTCACATTTGCAGTATTTTGAAACAGGAAGAGAATTTTACCCATCTTATTCTGCACTATACAGCTGCCAAGAAGTCAATTTCCAGCAGGAGCATTAATGGGGCACATTATGTAAAAGATTCATCTGCATTGACCAGAACATAAAAGGCTTAAATAACGTTTTCTTCAATGTTTCTGACAATATTTGCTTTTTCTATTCTTTAGCCTGATTTCTGAAAACAGATTAAATTGCTGCACATTCTGCACTGTCCTACATCTTCAGCTGGAAAAGGAATCTCTTTGCTTTACTCATCTAATATTTCAAAAATAAAAATAATAAGAGAAAATAGGAGAAACTCTTCATGTAACAGAAACTTAAAAATTGCTTATACAGACAAGAAATTAAATATTTAAGACATTTAACAAGGGAACTTTCAAGATCTTTAGTGTAGCTATATATGGCTAACTAGAACACATCATCTGTTTGGGCATACTTATTAAAAAATTTAAAAGATACATAAAGCAAATTTTAAACAATAGAAAAGGAACAACAATTTCCCTTTGAAATACTGATCTGCAGCAAAATGAACACAATTAGACCTGACTGTAATCTAAATCAGAATTGGTAACTATGAAATATTTATTTATTTTAGTATCATAGCTGCAGTTCATTATGTAGTACATGCTCCTGCTTTCAACAATTAAATGCTTCCAGACAGTACAAGATATGTTTTTTTTTCTACTCTTTAATGAAGCCTGAAACAGTGCTAGTCATATTGTTCAATGTTTAAAATATCATAAAATTTCTAAATACACAGGCAGAATTTGCTCCTACTAAAGCCTTATGGCACAATCCTGTTCTTTAGAGATTTATGAATCTAAGCTTTACAAATTAGGGAGGACCATGCCAGTCAGCCTTTAACAACTGGTCACCAGAAACCCATTAAGGCTCCATAAGGACTGGTAGACTCAGCGTCTTGCTGTATTTCCTGATGGTGCTGGGGTTGTGACCAATTGTAACTGGAAATGTGACAAAACCAAACTCCTGAGTCATAGTCAGTTAGAGCCTCATAACATACTCTTGAAACACAGGTGGAATTTAGCTAATGATTACACAACTACTGCCTTTGAGCACCCGCTCTTCAATTTTTGCTTCCAACAAGGCAAAGTGTATCTTACTCATCACCCTAAGGGATAACATTGTTTTGAGGTGAAGGAAGAAATTACCACATATATACTAGTTATACCAGTGAGAAGCTTTTGCACTACTACTGATGAACCATTTTGGTGGCTCTGGGGAAAATCTGGCATAAACATGGACATATCGATTACTTTCTATGTAGTATTACTAAGCATTTAAATGACTGGAATGTGTATGTGTCCCCAGTATACCGGGTCATACAAGCCAAAACACTGTATACGCACCATTTCTCAATTCAACAGTACCACTTCCTGTGCTACTTCTTAATCAAACTCTGTGGTGATAAAAGTCATTGCAAAGCAGGTCTTTCCCACTATGGCATACTGAGATGTCTACCACACTGATCTGCTTCCTGGGTCCTGTTTGACTCAAAAAAACCCCACACAAATCCCGCTCCCAGCTGCCCATGTTGGCCCCCCCCTGCCCCAGACACTCTTACTTGCTGAAAAACCAAAACTTTCCTGTTTATTGCTCCATTTCTGAAGTGACTACTACCACCCATTCTGGTGATCAAAGCTGTGCACATAAAGCAGACCTGTTTAAGCAAACTACTAGCCTTCCTTCAAACAAGCCTAGCTTTTCAAATAATCTGCAGTGATAGACATCAATTCAGTATGTGAAACTTCCCATACTAATGACCTAGAAGTCCTCCAAGCTTGTTTATGCAGTAAGCTGTTACTAAGCTGACAGCTTTGGCTAACACCAAAGATTTATATTACTGGCTTGAACTGACAAAATACCAGTCTGGTATGTTAGCAAAGTGCTGGCCTTGAAAGCGAGCTATGTAGTTTCTGCAGAAGCTATGGACAAAACACAAGGGCATATAAAGCCTTCTTAAATTTCTGGCCTTCTAAAATGGAAGCAGCTCTCCTAGGTATTGAAAGAAAATCCTAGAGAGCTATCACAAAAGGAAATGTTAATTGTTTGTATTGGAAACTCATGAAAAACCTTAACAATGGCACCACAACACCAGCACCATTTTCCTTGTAGCCTGCTACACTATCCTGCTAGAGCACCATGGTAACTGAGTGTAAGAGGAATGAAAGAACAATCCAACCAAGATCTCTCTTTTTCTGATACTCGTCTATTCTTTACATCTAGTTCACAAGTGGAAAGACTCCTTTCAGAAATTTATCATCTTTATTTGCAAGGTCAGTTTAGTCAAGACCTTCGTTTTAAATGCAAGACTATTCAATAGCTATTCAAAACTATACGCAGTATCTTCAATGGCACAAATCCCCACCAAAAGCAATTTTTTTAACAGCTTTTTCTTTAACAGCAGGTTTACTCCTTGTATTAATACATTAAAGAAAGCTGCCCCCCCTTTAGGTGAAGAGATATGTTTCTATATTTAGTAAATGATCATTTTTACGTTTTAAAGAGAGTAGGTAGGCAGCTTCTTGTTTTGCTAATGGGTATTATATAGGATAACTGGGGTGGAGGGGGAGAAGAAACATCTAGATCTCCATCCTGGAAAAAGTTTATTTTTGCTACCTTTTAAAAAAAAAGACACAAAAAAATATTTGCCATAACAGTGGCACCCAAGAAGCCCAAGTTATAGAACAAAGTATTCCTTGTACTCAAAATAGTAAAATCAAAATAATCCCCTGGAAATTTTAGAAGTTTTTCATTCTAGGTCACACATTTTAACAAAGTAGAATTCACATTAACTGGCTGTCTTATGACCTTCATTCCTACTTCTAATTATGAAGAAATCAGTATTAATCAGATTAACTACAGGACTGTTTATCTAAGAAACATTTAATTTTAGCTGCTTTTCACCGAAAGTAACAGCTGGAAGAAGGCAGTAGTGCAATGTACTTAACCAGCTCTGTAGACCAAGCAGTAATCTTTAGAAACCTCAACAGGTATATCTAATCATATTTCCCAGTACTCCCATTTCATATCACTGATTCTTATTTGCTTCCACTAATGGATATATTCAGTCTTTCTATTGAAGCTATGTAAAAGTATCAGCTTGCTCCAATATATGGTTCTTTGAAGTGCAGTAAGTTAAACTTCAAAATAAACTACTCATATCCTCTTAGTCCAAATATAATTGTGACTATTCAGTCTGACACTGCAGATGAGTACTTCAATGCAGCATTCTCCCTTGGCATCCTCCCACACACACAGAAGGGCGTAACTGCCTTATAACTGTGCATGTACAGAATATACATTACAATAAATGAAGAGCTAACTATTTCCCAAATGACCCATTTATTTCAACAGGTGTACAATCAGACCCCTCTAAGCATATAGTAAAAAAATTTAAAAACCAAGCCAATCTAAGTCTTGTCATTTGTTTGGTCTGCAAACAGCCCACATGTTCCAAAAACAGAGGTCTTTAACTGCAGGGGAAATGTAAATAGGTGACCAGCTTCAGTTTAGGGTCTTCTGCATTTCAGTCCAGCATCTACTTCACAGTGTATTTCCTGCCCTCATAGGACCATTATGCCCTTATTCCTAAGGAAAGGGGCAATAGAGTAGGGGAGGAAGCACCAGACATTTTAAATTTAGGTCTTAGATTAATAGAAAGAGATTCTAGCTTAAGAAAAGAGAACAACGTGTCAACTGAGAAGATGAAGCAGCAAAGGAATTGGGGGTGGGTGGGGGTGGTCTAAATATACCTTAATATATTTTGTAACTTTGTGTTTCTGCAGTCTGGTACCAAAGATCTATGCAGCTATACAAAACTTATTATTATTCCTAACGTCTGGTGGCAAAGTTGGCTTTGCGATGATGCAGCACACACTCATTCAAGTCATATCTTAAAACCAGGCAACTCTGACATTTTAAGAAGTACCCAGCTGCCAAACACATTTACTTTATGTGTGCTCAAAGAGTAAGAGGGCAACTCTCTTTGAAGCAGAAGAGCTAGTCCGAGAGCTCACACCAGAAGGCTCAGAACTGGAGGAAGCACATTCCAGTGTCAGTGAAGACCAGAAAAATTCAGCAGCAATACAGACAAATGCTGATCCCTGAAGCAAGAAAAATGGGAAGGTATCACCAGATACAAAGCTATATAAATACTGACCAACCTCTGGGGTTTTCAGCTCTTTGAGATGGGGGTTGCTAAAAAAACATAATAAAGTCTACAGAAGGAAAAATCCATTCAGACCACCATGTGGGAGAAGTGCTTAATGGAATAAATCCATTTTTGTGGGTGGCAGGGAAGCAGCTGATCCAGTGCCATTGCCTAAAACCAGTTATCTTTGTGTCTCAGATTCCATCAGCAGCAGCTAAAACAAAATAAACTTCTACCATTCAGAACTGGTTCCAAGCAGGAGAACCTACAGGGAAGACAGAACAATGCAATGGTGATACAATAATTCACGATACCTATAATCAAATACTCGTGTTTCTATGGTGTTCCTATCAAGAAATCCAGTATCTCTCTAACATCCATGCCCTCCCTGTTGATGGCAGTCTTCTGCATCTGCCACATGTCTTTTTTTGACCTGTCATAAGGATGCTCCCTCTCTTATGCCAATGAAATTTTGAAATTTAAATCATTGCTGATGGTATCTGATCCAGGACAAGTTAAATACAGAAAGATCCAGTGAAAACACTTCACTGCTTCTGGAGGTAGAGGACTGAGCAATGGCTAAAACCTAGGTTAAAGAATGTGATCAAATCCAAAGTCAATCGGAGCTCTGAGGTGGACCTTCTCATACCTTTTTTCCTATACTGAGTCCCATAAAAGAAAGCTAAAAAAAGGCATTTAAACATACATAACATTTGTCTTCTTCAATATAACCTAGATTGTTTAACTTGTTAAATAGAGAAAATTCATAACATTTAGGGCAGAATAAATTTATAAACCAACCCCTGCCCTATTTATCCTTGCAGACAGTCCTTTGCTTGCAGGCCTGGTAAGGACCTGCCCTGTGTTGTAACAAATTTTGACCTCTGATATATACTGACTGTAATTTTCTATAATTTCTAAGTCTTGCCTATCTTCCCTCTGCTCCTTCTCGCAATCTTTGTGTGTCTTAGAATGCATGCTAAACACATGCTAAAAACTACCACCCCTTTGCTGACTCCCTCATTCCTTTTTCCTCCATTTCCCATCTCCTAAACCATGCTTATTTGCTCCCCAGACAGGTAACCATCTTTCTGTCCAGGCTGACCCAGATCTCTTAAGAGAGCATTAGCATACAAATTGAGAATACACAGAAGTGGTCTATCACACACAGAGACAAGGATATACTAATTCAGGGAAACAATAGGTGACATAATGCAATAAGTCTTGCAAAAATCTATTAAGAAAGCAAACTAAAATACTTTGTTTTTAACAAAGTTGTTCTGGAACAGCAGAACCAACAAAGACTAATTTCCTATAAATAATTGCCCTAGTTTGTTTTACCTAAAGAGTGACCTCAACACTCTCTCCTTCATGGTTTCCCCATCTTCGCTCATTTCATCAAACATCCAAAACTGAGTATAAAGTGCCACAAATTACTGAAGAGCAGCAGTCCAAATAAAGCTGAGATTAGCAGGCAGAAGAGACTCAACTGCTAATTTCCTCTTCATGTGCTTGCTAATATATTCATATAAACCTCTGCAACTTTTTTTGAGAAAAATCTGGCTGAACTTTGCAGCGAAACTGCAAAACTAGCATTTCTGTACAGAAAACAATGATTGCAGTACCATAATTTGCACATATAACAAATAAACACCAGTTGCAGAGGCTTACATAATCCTCTCAAAATCAAATACATAGTCATAATATATTTAAGGTGGCAAGGTGGCTGATAATCAGAGAAACCTCAAAGAAAAAAATTCCTTTTACTCCAGGAAGCAATTCTAGCCTAATTGCACCAAGGTAAGTTTCAAACAAAATACATAAACCTGACAGTTATGCAACATTAGACACAAGACAGCTAACCATGAAGAGCACAAAGATCCTGTCTACGATTATCTGTCATTACTTTTGGACAATGTTTCCCAAGTACCTTTCAATGAAAAATCTCTTTAAAGAAAAATTGTTAAGAACAGAGAAGCAAGATGTCAGTTTGCAAAGTTAAAATGCTAAGAAACTGGCAGAACCATCTTTGTCACAGAATCCTCTGCATAACAGAGAACTGCTTTCATACACACATATACAATATAATACCTTGGATTTCCTCAAAGGGAGCCACCTGGAACCAAACTGTTTCTCTACGTACTGACAGAAAATTAAAACAAACACTTAAGGATACCAGAGCATATATAGTGACTGATAACAGAACAGAAATTTGCCCCAAAAATCCCCTCATGGTTTGAACCTAAAATACATTCCCAGCCCACTAAGAAAAACTACTGCAAAAAGCTAATGGGCATTTCAGCAGCAATTTCAGTCTAGCTGTCATGTAATGCTTGTTCTGTCCAAAAGTATCAAAGATGGCACAGTAACTGTAGTAACAGAACTGTGTGCAAGCAAGGAAACAAGATACTGCAAACTTCTGCTCCCCACTAAGAGTAGAACAGTATCTGTTTAAAGCAAAAGGTAAAGCAATAATACAAAAAAAAAACCCCAACCACAAAAGGAGATAAGAGAAAATACACAGATAACATCACTGATGCACTGAAGGATCTACTGAAATAGGTGATAGCAAGATGTTTTATCAACTCAATGCCATTCTAACTGGAAGCTAGCATCAGCCAGAGGGACCTGTTAAGGACAAACACAAAAGCCAACAAGAACAACAAACAGAAAGAGAGCTCAATAGTTACTGAGGTACTAAGGAGAGAAAGCCCTAAAGGATTTGTTAGCCTTGACAAGAGATTAGAACACTCAAAATCCATGTCAGAACCTCTCACAGCAAAAAGCAAGAGAAAACCTTAGAGGGGACCCCCTTCAAGGAGAAGAGCAACAAGTGCCACCAAATACTTCAAAGAACAAAAGCAGGGGTGTCTCCAGAAAAATGGCATTTTCAGTCAAGTATGAAATGCAGTTGAGCTAAGCAACTGCAGTAACTGAGGAAGTATAACACTTCTCAGACCCCAGTGAAGGAGAGTAGTTCTGCAGGTAACCCTAGGGCTGTGAATGATCCTATGGAAGAGGAAGAAATAGAATGAGGAATAACCTGCACCACAACCCAGTCCTGAAAGTTTCCTGAAGCAGGCCTTCCTCATCTTTCAAAGACTTCTCTTGACCAGTACAACAGCACTGAACTGATTAATAGCTTGAAATTATGTAGGCTTTAACCCACCATGCACTCAGAAATCTAAGGGTCTATGAACTGCAAAAGAAGCCAATCTCAGGCAGCAATGGTTTGAAAGCCTATTACACTCCCCTAGTTTTTTTCTAAATCACATGGGATTTTCTTTCCAGAGGCTTACTAGGACTGTAAATCCAGCAAGCTGGGACTCTGTGAGCAACCAAAGACTGTTAACCACTCCTGAGACAATGTATGTCACAAACCCAAACACTGACAAGAAAGAAAGGACTGCAACAAAAAGGCATCATCAGTTTCTATGACTTAGCTTCTTTTTTTCCCCAAAGTACAATTACTACAACTTTACTGAAATAAGTAACAAGCAACTGCTTGTTGTGAACCCAGATATAAGTAAATGGTTTAAAACAAGCATGAACTCACTTTTTCCTGCAAGCACTGCCACTAATTTATTTTTAGAGGAGAGCTCATGGATACAGCAACCTAGGCATCATGTGGATTCAAAGAAAAGAAGAAAATTTATATAATGAAAGCTAAACCAACATGCAAAGATCAGAAGATTGTCCAGTTCCCCCAGAAAGGTGTGTGTGCAATTAAAAATGTAGTTATCAAAAGCCAATCTAAGAAGCAGATTTTTTTCAAAGCAAAGTAGTACAAGAAGGGAGTAAATTCATATGCATGCCAGCAGGAATGTCAAAACAAAACTGAAATCACAAGTTGGTAAAGCAGCTGTTGCAATCACCAGATTTAACAGGCAGAGAATATAAAAAAAAATTTAGTTTCAAGCTGTAAAGTATAAATTCTGGTCTCAAATGCTGTTTCTGTTCCAATATGTATAGCTGACAGACAGAGCCACCAAAATCTTACACAAACCTCTAGGTGCCTTTGAAAGCAAATGCATCAGGTAAATTCTGTATATTAGTAACATTTTACAATTCAACATAAAATCTGATAATCTATCACTCAAGACATATGGAAAAACACTGGGTACCTGCCACTGCGAAGGATGGATGCAGTGTCAACAGAGGAAGAGGAATTAAAGCACACTCTGGCTCCCCAAACTGAATCGTGTCCCTGGGCAGCCATCTCAACCACACAGCACCGCAACAGCACGATGCACACGCTCTCTGCTACTGCACAGTGTTGCAGTGACATTTGTTAGCTTTGGAGAAGCCAGCGTTTGTAGTTTAAGTTGCCAGCAGTACAATACCAGAAGGAACAAGGGCTAAATAGCCATTCTAGCCCCTGTCTTCTTCCATGAAAAGGCATATCTGGTTGCCCGACTGTCATTATACAGGTGAGAGAAGGTACAGTAGGACCCAAATGCTTCCTTCTGCACTATTTACAGAGGGAAAACTGAAGAAGTTTAAAGCAAGAGGATATGAAAATCTCAGTACAGAACAGCAACAAGTGAGCTGTCAAGCCCTCAAGGAGGTCCAGTGGAACAGGAAAAAAACCATATATTCAGATAAAATCATGCATTTCATATGATATTCTACAGCAATTTCAACACAGATCCTACTCTGTTTCTTCTGAGGTCAGATGGTGTTTACCTTTTCTTTATTAGAAACGGAGTTTCATCATTACCAAGTATTTCCGAAAACACTTATCTTAAAAAAAAACATAAAACAGATGCTGTTCACACTGTGAAGAGAATGAAATTCAAATACATGAGAAGGTATCAAAAATTTCACAATACTTAAGACTACAGGGCTAACACTCATTCAATTTTAACTAATTTGATCCTTGGTTATGTAAATCCTAGATTATTTCTTTGTACACTTGCCTAAAAAGAAGCAAGATCAGGCTTTCACTTCAGTCATATAGGAGACAAACATAAAACGTGCATCTTTTGGTGTGATTAGCAACAAAGACTAAACACACAAAAAAATTTCAGCCTTTAGCTACTAGATCTACCCTCTTATTTCTGTGGCTGAGCTATAATTAACCTTTAGCAAGCCACCTTAATCACGAGAATAGATAATCATGGATTCTCTTTCTGTGGGCCAGTCTTACCTTTATAAAGATTCTCAGAATTTTCAGAGGATAAATCAGACTGGGAGTGCAACCTTTATGGATCCTCAGAAAAATTTCAGATCAATCTGCAGATATAATGTAGTATATACCACCACATGTAGCATACTAACTACTTCCTTTATAACAGGTCCTCTAGGGCAGGGGTCCTCAAACTTTTTAACCAGGGGGCTGGCGCGCGGATTCAGTGGCAGGCAGTCATCTGCGGCTGCTTGGTTCCCCCCCCCAACCCCGGGGGGGGGGGCTGGGAGGTTCTGTAAATACCAGGGGGACGGATTGAGGACCCTGGGGGGCTGTATCCGTCCCGTGGGCCGTAGTTTGAGGACCCCTGCTCTAGAGACACCAAGCCAAGACCATTACCCAGCCCATTCACCAGGTAGAAAACCTCAGGCCCTTGCACATTTCATTACATGAAATGTAATGTATGTAGTCATATGTAGTCCCAAAGCAAGGAGAGGAGGACAGCCTTAGAGTAATTTGAGTAAGATGTTATCTGGCCTAGTGGTGAAGGGCTACATCACCACAGGGCACAAAAGGTGTGCAGAGTAGCATGGGATGTGCCATGCAGTCTCACTACTTCTAAATCTACATTTTTAATCAAAGCGCTGCCACATCATTTTTCCTGTCTCATGACAACGAGGAGCGTACCTGCATAGCTGTTCTTGCTTGTACCTGTCTCTCAGAGGCACATGAGAGCAGCATAGAGAAATGGCCACGACACTAACACTGTGATTGTCCTCCTAAGGCCTACTTGCAGCAGAAGCATAAAATAAGCTGTATTACAGTACAGAAAGAAAATGTAGAGAGGAAAGATGGAAGAAGGCTAAATGCATTATTCTAGTGTTCCTTCTGTACAGAGCACAGCGAAGGCTCACACCCACACTCACTAATGACCCAGAAATGTACAGCTGCCAGAAAAGGTCCCTTTATCATTATTCTTTCTGAGCCCATTGTGAAGCAGCAAATTCTAGCATGGTTGTCTATCACAACCACCTCATAGCCCCTGAGTAAATTTAAATCCCGGTGATAACTGAAGACTATCCCTGTATTTCTCAGTTTATAACAGCAGTTATTCACTGCTACAGACAGCACAACTTTATTAAAACTTTGCTCCCTTTTTATTATTTTGTTTCTCAACAAAACAGAATCAAAAAGAAAGGCCAAATACTTACCTTCTAAAGAGACCTATTAGGCAATAATCTTACCATTTGTTAAAACGTGGAGTTTTTTATAAATACTTGGAAATTTTCAAAAACTACTTTCTGTGTTTCAAAATCCAATTCTACTTCAGATACTACTGCCATGTACAAATACATATAGTTATTTAAAGGAAAAAAGCCCAACTGTTTGATTCCAGAATAACTATTGGTCTCTTTAACAATAACTCCTGTGCAGCAAGTACAATGGGAAAATAAAGGTATGACTATTGACTGGATTTTGTATCACATTCTAACATGCATGAACATGTATTTTGTAACATTTGCTTTCAACTCTATTTTCACTAGTACTACAGTGAGAAAAATCTTTCTTCTCATTGTATAGGTAAAAGCAGCTGGAAGAAGCTAACATAGTATCACTGCTTTTAAATTAACCCAACCATCCTCCATTTTGCTTCTCAAGTGCAATTCTATTCTCTGCCAAAGCCCACATGTACTGTTTTCTCACAAAGGTCATACCAAGCCTCATTTGTAAAGCACTTTAACAGAGGAAAAAGCCAAAACCCCCCATCCCAGACAAAATAGTAACATACATAACAATGTAACTCTTCTTAAATAACTCATTTTTGTTTATTCAAGAACAGTTTTTCTACTTGGCTGAAGAAAAGTGTTACACAATTTATGAGGATTTCTGTACATTAACAGAACGTTAAGTAGAAAGTCTAAAACCTCACCCTGCCCACAAATGAAAGAAACTCCAGAAACTCTTTTCCCACGTTTAAGTTTTCTATAAGATTCCCATTCTCTCTGGAAAGTTTTCAAAATTTCCATACAGTTAGATCTGAATCTCAGCCATGAATTGCCACTGAGACCAGAGTGAAGTCCAAATCTTATCAGCATCTAAACTTCACCTTCTCAGGTTTCAATACCTTTGCAAATACAGAAAGAATATATCAACTCACTTCTCTTTTCAAGGATTACACGGCATATATCAAGACCCTAGAAATCCAGCCATATATTAATTCTCAATTTCAGAATATTGTTTAAGGCTGTATTATAGTGATGAAAATAAATTAAAAAAATGTATCTGCAACTGGAATTCAAACCTCCACTCTAATAAATATACTCAGTAAAACCTTTTGCATTAAATACTTTGACCCTATTACAGTCTCTGGGTGCTTGTTGCATGGGACAATGCTGTCTACTCAGTATCTATTTTCACTGTATAGTAAAAGCTTACGTTGTATTTTTTAAATTATTATTTTTATATTAAACCTGTTAGATTCCCAGAGAATACAGCAGTAGTCATAGTCATCACAGTTATAATTAAGCTGTGACTTCAACATTTATTACATTGTCACTAATAAATGCCACTGCTAAGTGCCAGCTAGCTACTCTGACTTACTATCCCACAATGTCTCTCACAGATACGTATTTTTTAATTGTTTTTCTCTGGAAATAGGAATGGTTCACACTTTCCTAAATCAGCGACTTTGTGCTTAGGAAGCAAAGTACCTCCATAGTGAGACATTCCAAATGACAGCTACATAAACAAACATATGGCAAAGTAACAGCAAATAGCCAGTCAGAAATCTAAGTCGTTCTTCTCTCATAGGATTTTAAGTATCTCTCATATTTAAGGAATTTCCTGTGTGGCATACTAACCAAATACACCCACTCTGGTCTCAGAGAAATACTGGGATTCATTCAGTATGTTGAAGAGACACTCCTTATTGTTTTCCTTTGTAGAGGATATCAAGTATTTGAGTGATAACTAGGGAGTAGGTAAACAGAAAAGAAACAGTACTAGGCATCTCATGTTATCAAACCAGAAAAAAGAAAAACATATAAAAGTAGTTCTATAGTTAAATCTTGGGAAAAACAAAACATTAGAAACAAACTCAAAAGTTTTCTGACATTAATCCTGACATAAATTAAGTTGAAGCATAACTTACTGGTAAAGTTCCTGGTAAAGAAGCATCAAAGAAAGATACCAAAGAGTTAGGAGGTGCTGCAAACTGGACTTGGGAACCAGAGAAAAGTTTTGAGTTGGAGCTAATCTGTGCATGAATTTCCAGACCCACAACTGGTACCCATGGAGCAAGACTGAAAAGGAAAGAGAAGGGAAATACAGATTAAATACAGATGTCATTAAACCCCACAAACATATAAAAATACAAGAATTAAGAACTTTTCATTTATTCTTTTAATAGAAATTACATTGCAATTGTAAAAAAAAATGAAAATTATGTTGTTAATACATCTACATTTTAACAGTAGAAGTTGTGCTGCAATACTGTAGAACTGAGACTAATCGACAATACATATATGGATGGATGGGATTGTATGGCAAAGTATCTTGATTATATACAGAAAATGCTGTAAGAAAGAAATGTAATGGTGTGAAACTTTTAACTTTTCCTTACATGAGAAATCTTAAGAGAAATTAATGAGGCAAACTTAAATGGTGGATGAACCCTAATTTGGTTCTTCGTGAAAATCACAGAATCATCATAAATATCAATTACTTCTCAGGTAGTTTGATAAATCTCTAACAGACAGGTGGCATAATAAATTACATGTTCTTTGTCAGCTAACCACTTGCATGCTGGGAAAGGTGGCTCTCCAGAGCAGCGTTAGTAGTATATTAGCATCAATATTAGTAATCTGGTAATAGAGAAATCATCACTTCAACTAGAGAGCTATTGTTTTCAATGTATTCCACAGAATAGAACTTCTCCATATAACCTAAAAAGTAATTGCAATTCACACACCCATAACCTTTATACGGACAAGAGAAAAAGGTCACCTTTACAGTATAAATTGCTTGACAGTTTCTGTAAGTAATTATCTGGCCTCGTACAAATGAAGTGGCACAAACAGTATTTCAGTGATGAAATCACATTTCTATAGTAGACTATTTCAGCAGCATAAGTACCCAGATCCTATAGGAGATAAGTGAGCTATGGAAAAACATCAAATATATGATGTAGTGTTCCTTCCAAAGGTGAACATAATACATTGCCAAGATTTTAGTTTGCCATCTGCCCTCTAACAGCTGAGGACATCACTACAAACACCAAACTAGTGATGCAGACTTATATTGCTGCTTTAGAAAAATATTATCATAAAGGATCACGGTTCAGATGCTTAGAGAAGCTAATACATTTTCCTTTACTGAAATACAGCATTTTCCTTGGTATTTTTAACTATTCATAAAAATGACTCAAGGCTTAGGAAAAAAAAGCTGGGTTGTTTGTGATTTTTAATTTTGGGGACCAATTTATTTCATTGTTTCCTGTATTCTTTAGAAATGCATCCCTGCCACATCATGACATTAAAAATTACATCAGGCTTCGCTCGATCAGTATGTTGGTTTACATTCAGGTAAAAAGATACGTGCACCAATGAGTCCTCTACTCCGAACAACACTGATGAGAAACCTCAAGTTTCTTGTCATGTCTGTTCAAGTTTATGTTTACTTGTGTGCCTCAAGGATCAGCAACACACTTCTGCCTATGTCTGCACAACTTCACTTGGGTCATCAGCTGTGCAGAGATACCTCAGTCCTGCCAGAGAACATGAAAGCTTGTACAGGCCGTAACTTTCAGTTGCGGCCGGAATAAAACGCTCTGTTCCAGGCACACATCAAAGTTGCACAATCCTCTACTACAAGTGAAAGCTTCCTTGGGACCAGAAAAAAACCTTCAAAAAATATTTATGAAAATTGGTGTGGCTCTTGCTGTTTATAGCTCTCATGTACTTGCATTGCGCCTGGCTCTCACCACAGCCAACTGTGCCCAAGGGACACATCACTCCTGCTATGCCAAACACTGGCTTCGGGGTTCTGGGGAGGGGTGCGAGGTAAGTGCGTGCCGAGGTGGCGGTGCCAGCCATCAACAAACTCTAGGTGCCTTACTCCACTCAGAAGATGGGATTGCAAGCGGGCCCTGCCACTACCACCAGACCGCCAGCTCCCGCCCGCACC
The DNA here is from genome assembly GCA_035590215.1 of Microhierax caerulescens. NCBI lineage: Eukaryota > Metazoa > Chordata > Aves > Falconiformes > Falconidae > Microhierax > Microhierax caerulescens. The sequence goes on from JAVJGJ010000001.1 coordinate 76,686,382, forward strand.
CGCTGCTTTCACACCCGAGCCCGGCGGCGCAGAACCGGGCCCGGCCCCCGCCCTGCGGCGACGCCCCGAAGGCGGGACACCCCAGCGGAGAGCCACCTCCACCGGCCCCGCTCCCCACGCCGTCCCGGCACCCTACCCGCTCTTCCCCGCCGACACCGCCCCGCCTGTCGCGCTACTGGCAACAGTCCGCAGCCCGTGGGGGGCGGGACCCCCGGGGCCACACTGCCGCGCCCGCCGCCAGAGCCCGCCGCACCCCCGCGCCAGCGCTGCCGCCGCCGCCGCCATTTTGACTTGCTGGGTGCCGAGCGGCTCCCGCAGCGCCCCCTGGGAAATGTAGTCCGGCGCGCGGGATGGCTGCGCGGAGCGGCGAGGGGAGGGGGAGCGGACTACAGCTCCCGGCAGGCTCCGCTCCGCGCCCCGCCCACCCGCGCAGCCGGGCACTTCCCGGGGCGGGGCGTGCCCGCGCGCGCCCGCTGAGGGGAGCGGCCATGGCGGGCGGGGGCCTGAGTTCGTGGCGCGGGAGGCTTTCCTGAGGCGAAGGGCCCGTGGGAGATTCAGCGGCTCCTCAGGGTGGTGGGCGGCCAGCTGCAGGCATGCATCTCGCCTTCACCTGGCTCCGCTCAGCTTGTGCGTGTGCAGCTTTCATCCCTCATCCTGGCTGTGGAAAGGCCTCCCCTGCCTTCGTGGTTCAGTGTAATGGTGCCTTGTTACCAGGCAGGTTCAAGTCCTCCCACACAGCTCTCCTGTGGGGTTCACACACACCTCACCCAGGGGGGTGTTTCCCCAGATACCCAAAAATCTGGTATCATTAGTATGGGAAGCGGCAGCATTACAATGTGAGGGGGTCTTGAGAAGCCTTGATATCTAAGGTCTACAGGCCCTCTGTGTATCCTGAGAAAATTAACATTTAAGGTAGAAGTGCTGAAACGAGACAGGGATTGGATTTGTGTCTTTCTTTTAGCTGATGCTCAAAATGTCTTAAGATCACATCCTCCGTGGGTTGTATAGGTTTTCCTTTAGGTTCACGCTGATACAAAACCAGGTGCTATTTTATAGATGCTATTTACAAACCTTGGGCATCAAATGATAAGATATGGATACCTTGTAGTTGAAATCTTGGATCTTAACTCTGTGTATGTAGAGCAGCAGGTCCAATCTCTGCAGGGCCTGGGGGTGTTTTGCTTTACAAATGCATGATAATAAAGACTGCTGTCTGGGGCATATGCAAACATCTTAAGTGCTGTTTATGCAGCTATGTTGCACAGACAGTAGAATTAACAGCCTTCTGTCCTAAACCACAGGCCTGTGGAGCTTAAATGGGAATGTACATTAGCTGTTACTTATGTCATCTTTGCTCTATGTCAACTAGTGCTAATAGAAGCTAATTGGTCACAAACATGAGTAAAATGGATTTATTCCAGCAGAGGACAGTGGTGCACATAAGCCCTTGACAGTACCTTGCAACCTTTATACTCTCTTGTCTCCCCAAGTTCAAATACAAGGTGCTGAGTGGTCCCCAAGCTCAAATACGAGGTGCTGAGTGGTTCAGTCATGCAGAAGGTAATTTATCCAGCTAAGATAATGTTTTATAATGGTTGTTCCATAGCACTAATTTTCTAATATATTTGTATTTTAAATGAGTTAATTTAATGGGAGGCGCTTCATAAGAGGAAACAGTTGAGAAAGATCTTCAGCAGACACTGATCACAGTTATTTACACAGTATAGTTTAGTTTAATTAGTTTGTCACATTCCCTTGAACATCAAAGTGTAACGAAGACAAAATTCCTTTCCAGTAAAGAAGAACTGGCCACAGGCCATCTCGGACACGTTGTAAAGAATGAAAGAACATTGGAGTGGCCCTTTTCCTTCTATCTTGCTCTGAACCTCTTCACATATGAGGTAACCTAATCTAAAGCCTGTATAGCAGTCTTTAAGCCTATGGAATAGTTAAGAGGTTTTGATAATTTTGATGTGAGGGAAACCGCATTGTCTTTTGGACTTGGGGGGCGGGAGGGGGGCTATGCAAGGTATTGTCACAAAGAATGCATTTCAGGCTGAAGCTTAAGTATATGATTATTATTTCCACAACAAATGTATTCCTTTAACAATTATCCTCCATGAACTCTGGATTTAATTATCATGCAGTACTTTTGTAGGGATTGACAGATCATTTCAACCCAGCTGTAAGGGTAGGTTCTGAATATAGCTTTAAAATATTTTACTAGTGTAAAAATAGTAAGTTTTGGATTATTCTACTTTCTTTTAAGCCTGTTATCCTGATGTAATAGAAGATTTCAAAAGTAATCACTAAGAAGTTAAAACCTTATGAATATTAAAACCATGTTACTTAAAGCTTTACTCTGCCTTGATTGCATAGACTTCTGCCCTTTGTGCATATTATTTAGAAGGGAGTAGACAACACAGAAGGGTTGAAAACCACTTCATGCATCCTAAACGTTTCCCCTGGAACTTTTAGCTGTATGGATGTTGTCTCGCATAGAGAGGAGGAAAGTGCTATTGTTTGTGATTTAAATTGTGTCAATGCTATTTTAATTCCTTTCCCAGAAAAAATCCTATTAGAAAGACCTTTTTCTTTGCAGCCTTGTGCCAGTGACCAAGTAGGTAATACATGAAAGCTCAGACGTCCATATACGGGAAGCTGATCAATCACAGGCAAGCAGGGAATAATTGCCTTTCCCAGCAGCTTACTTTGAGGTAGGAAAAGCTGCGTATTTGTTCCTTATATACCCTGAGCAGCAGTCTCTACTTTGCAGTGTATTTATAGATGATGCTGTGGCTGGGAATAGG
>JAVJGJ010000001.1:76689209-76702500 GCA_035590215.1 Microhierax caerulescens
TAAAGATTTGGACAATAATAGTTTGTTCAATATTAACTATGTAGATTTCTGTCTTAGGAAGGGCTAGACCTAGGGGACAGTTTGCTCTGAGTTTCTTACTCCTGTAGGAATTTAACCAATGCCTGAGAGGAAATTGGAATTTTGTAGAGGGCAGAGGCCCAACAGCGTATCATTTAAGCCCTAAACATGCAGTCTGTCCCATTTACTTGAAAGAAGATCCCTCTGAGTTTCAGTTTATAGGGTCTGAGCTCTAAATTCTGCTTTCTTGCAAGCCACGTTTAGCATGCATAACTTGTCCTTTTGTGGACACTGAGATCTCCTTTTGGTATAGCAGGGAATGGGGTATTCAGACTGGGGTGTTTGTTAGACTTATCACAGGCTGCCTGCAATGTCTGATTTCAGCATGTGAAATAAAGGACAGGAACCTCCCTTAGATTTTGAAGTGGAGGGTGTGGCTTTTGGAAGAGCAGATACCTAGCTTATCACTTAGTCAGACATTGCCCTACAGGGATGGGTAATGAAGAGGATTGTTAAATTTGGAAGCAAACTATGGTAAGGGATGTTTTCAAACTTTTAGGCCCCCAGGATCACCTGTGTACTTTGATAACTTTTTTTCTCTATACATATAAAGAGAGACATTTTCTGCTTTTCCTGCATAATAAAGGCAATGATTTTCAGCCTGGACTATTAATTCAATTTGTCCATCTGCCAATAATGGGTGATGGAAAATACAAAAAAATGTACTTGATATTGCTGGAAATACCCTGGAAAAGGGTGTTTCTCTTGACCACAGGAGACAGTATTTAGGGAGCTAATAGAGCTGCCTTTTACGATCTGCTGGCTCTATCTGCATGCATGTATTCAATGATAATTTGGTAACATGAAGGGCCTCATAGTTTGAGGGGTCTCATATAAAGTGTGTTATTGTGTGAAATTGCATCAGTGTCTATCGACAGAGAGATAGTGCCATTTATATTTTATTTCATAAAATTGTTATTACTCATGAACTGAAAATAAGGGCCAGGTTCAGCTAGAAAAAAACCTGCCATAATAAATACATATGCACAAGCAATTTCTGTAAACAGCAGTGGAAATAGAAAAGTAACATGCAGGTACAGGTATTACTGCAGAAGGTGTGAATTCACTATTTGCCAGAGCCAGGAAAGAGCCTGTATCTTTTATTCAGCCTTGAGAAACCTTTATACTATGGCTCTTCTGTACTGTTTTTGACTTGGTATGTTATACCCAGGAGTGCTGCAACAAACAAATGATTGCACCTGTGATTTAAATCAGGTGTTGGCAATCTTGAAAACTAGCATTTTGGTACCTAGTACACTCCTTATGTCTCAGGACACTGAGTTAGTTGGCAGCAAAGTGGTTACTGGGTTTAGTGTAGCTGGGGAGCCTTGCAGCCTATTCTCTGAAGGTAAAGGCAGTGCTTGTTCAAAGGAATTCAGCACCGCTAATGCTGTCTTATGGTGAGTATGACTGCTAATCCTATGGTTTAATAAATTAAACTCTTTCTTTTTCCAGTATGAAGTTCAGCTATTATAGGCGTAAGAGGTTTTTGTAGTATATTGCTGCCATATTGGTATTGTTATCTTGATTAAGTTATTAGAAAATTTGTATTATGAGCCTATGCTACCTTTGGTATGATTTCTGTCTGCCTAGGGATTAATTTTTTTAGTTGGAAATCAGTGTGACTCCTTTTGGCTTGGACTTGTTACCATATACAATGTTTCCTAAATGCTTGAGTTGTAATTCAGGATTCATGTCAAGTTTATATTTAGATATAATTTGGTCTATAAGGCATATCTTTTGGTGGTGGCATACTTTTATAGTATTTTTCAAGCAATGGAAACAGCACAGAGTAGGCTAAAGTGTCTAAATTAGGGAAGAGTCCATAAGCTTACTGTATGAATCTCATGCATGTACTGTCTGTCGTGGAGCATGCAGAAGAAAGTGATTGATAATATTTCAGTTGATCTAAAATTAACTAGTGTATTTTCTTTATTTGTATTGTCATCTGCAAGAGAGCCTTTAAAATGTTTCTCCAGGCTTTAGTTTTCGTGTTGCTCCATATAGTAAAGAACAAGGAAGGATGGAGAAAAAGCATGTAGAAGTGAGACTAATTTGTTCCCGTGTTTTATTACTTTTTTCATTGCGTTGTGTATTGTGGGTTTTCTATTTACAGTTTTCAACTGAAATTTCAAAAAGCTATGCTATATCTGAGGCCTGTTACTTCCTAAATTAAGAGCCACAACTCTTGTTGCAGGCTATCTATGACTTATATCTAAGTCAGGGATGTAAGATTTCAGCATCATACGGTTTCACATAACCAGTACTTGAACAGAAACTTTCCACCTTGACCCCAGGATAAGGGAAGGAGCTAAATGCTCTTGTACAAAGTACAAGACTAAATCCTAATCTTTTGTTTCTGAAGGTAGCCTGACATAGTCTTGATGCTTGTCAAAATATCTAATTTTAGACAAACTATACCTTCCAAACTGCACTTGAGTTATAGATTGTCCGTTCTGTTATTCTCCTAAATTGTTAGATGGCTTCAGTTTCATATACTCATTTATAAGATTCCAGCTGACAGCCCCACCCCAGGAAGAAATAGACACAAAGATCTATGCTATAATTTGTTAAAGAAGAAAAATTTTAGTTAAACAGTCAAATTGGGAATACACATCAAAATGTTTTCCCTGACTAAGATACGGCATCAATAATCAACAGAATCTTCAATTATTATTGATTTCTCTGCCATGAATAAAGTGAAGAAATTGTTTGAAAGAGTTGTCAAGCAACATTATGCTTGGGGGAAGGCAGTTTAAAATGATACTAGTTTAGTCTAAATTTAATTTTTTAATCAAAACCAATCTAAAGATAGTCTCAAGTGTTAAATCCTGCCAAGGTGCTGCTTTTCAACGAAGGATTTCTTTAAGCCGTGAGATTACTTGTAGGTTGAAGCCAATTTGAAGAGGTTATATTTTAAAAGAAAATTGTATTTCCAGAGCCTTAGCATAGCGCTTCTAGGGGTTGCCTTTATTGTTCTTAGCGCTAAAGATTGTTCTTAATTGTCTGAAGCAATAAGGATGTGAACTAAAACCGCTGACGAGATGGAACTTTGTGATTAATTGCTCCAATAGAAGTACAGAATAAATGTGAATAAAGGAAAAGAAGGAAAATACTGCAGATAAATGCTCAAAGGCTTTGAACAAGGTTCCAGATCCTGAAGTGAGACAGCCCTGTCTCACGTTTTTTTCTGTGTAACACCACAGCCTTTTGTTTTGCTTGTTCAGGATTGATTTATAGGGGTTATTTGTTTTCAGGACTTTTTGTATATTCCTTGCCTTCAAATGTATACACCTATACTTTGTGTTATGCATCACCCAAACGGGCTCAAGGAACACAAATTAAACCCTTATCCTGCTGGAAGTGATGTCTTTACTCTGGGACATTTTTTATTTTTTTTTTAACTTGCATAGTTGCACTGCTGCCCTCATCTTCCCACGTTGCCTGTGGAATTTGAAGCAAAATCTGATTTATGTTCTGTTTTTTTTTTTTAATTAGTGACAAGAATGTTTGTGGTGTGTGTTTGGTTTTTTTCCCTCTCTGTACTGTATATATGCCATGCCTATGTGTTTGATAACTTCTCTTATAGTGAAATAAAAAATGTGAACATTGCGTCATCTTGAGAATGAAAAGAAAGTATCAGTGCGCTTGAAGTTATTCATCCGTCTCACAATTTAAATAATACTTATTCCTGTATAAATGCCAAATACATACTGAGGTGACAAGTGAAATACAGAATAAAGTAAGCACCGCTATTCAGTAGATTAGATGGAGGGATGTGGTTCGTTTTTTCTTTTTGGGTGGGTTTTTTTTTCTTTTTTGTTGTTGGTTGCTTGGTTTTGTTTTTTTCTGCAGACTCAGGCTCATTGCTTTTGAGCCCTGGTTATGATTTCTCCAAGGACCTGGTAAAGATAGTTAATCACAGGCATTAACTGAGAGCTTGTAAACAGAGCCATATTGTAACAGCCTGGAGGAAGGAGTGCCTTTGGGTACAAAACAGGACAGAATACACAGCAGCAGCCCCAATGTATTTCCTCTTTTGTTACTTACATATCTAGTATCCTAATGGAAAGGACTGCAAACAAAGTTGAAGCACGTATTTCATCTTGGTTCATTTACTCTGTCCTTGATCTTTCTGTGGCACCGTTAGTTCATGCTTACTGATGTGAACTGCTACCCACCAGTTCTAACTAACCAGGATTTGTTTTTATTTTGTTTTGAACTGATGACCTAGTTGCTCATGGGATAACTTGGCCCCTTGAAGACTCTTGGGTGGTGTTTTGTACATATTGTATCACAGAGCTTCAGCTTTCCAACTTATTCTTTAGAAAAAGTATGAATAATTCTGCATTCTTGTGGGCAACAGCTGTATCAAAGCCATATGCCAGTGTGTGAAATACATTGATAGTAGAATATCTCTTTTGCTGTTATTTTAAAGCTAGGAAGAGGCAGGTTCTGGTTTTGAGGGGGTTGGGTGTGGGGTTTTTTGTTTGTTTGTTTTTTTCCCCATCATCTTGGATTAGTTGGAATTCTTCCGTTGTGGAAGTGAAATTCTCTGTGTAGTAACTTCTATTAACTGATCAGTCTTACTAACTGCTTTGGGACTGAGGTGCTTCAGTAACTGATTAGTAAATTGCTGTCTAAAGCCAGAATGTAAGAGGTGTTGTGTGCTTTGCGCATATTGGGGCAATGGCTCATTAAGCTTTAATAATCTTTGAATAATGTAATCTTTGAAGTTTATATTTCCTCCTTGTGTTGTCCACTATAGCAGCATGTGCAAAGGTTTCAGTACAAGTCAGCAGCAGCACAGTATACTTTGTGTCAGAAGGCTGCTTCTACAGGCCTTGTTCAAACAAAACTCTCAGGGACTTCAGTAAAGCTTTGGGATTGATCCCAAAACTGCTGCTAAAGCCAAACCAAAAGAGTTAGCATGTGTTAGATAATTGCAATAATGCCTTTGCCTAAGGGACTTCAGAGACCAACCTTTTTAGCTTTGCCATATGCCCTTAGTCTCTTTCCTCTCTACGTATTAGCATTTATAGTATGATAGCACAGCTTTATCTACTCTAGCAGTATTTCCTCTCTCCTGATGGTCACTGTAGTGGCCTAATTAGTGGTAATGGCATATGAATGCATTGCTGGCTTTTGTTCTAACAATACTTCTAATGTCTCTTCTGTCTTTTTCTGCTACTTTGTAGATTAAAGCAATAAGTAAGTGATTGCATAGGGAGCCTTTTTTTATCATGGTAGTATCAGTACAAGAAGTGATAGTCTACCAAGTCACTAGACAATTTGTATGTTTTTAATGAACGTACAGAAGAACCTTTCTGCTAGGCCAGGCATGCAGCAGCAACTGTGTATTGGAATATATGTGATGTACCTGGCCTCAACGGGCATGCTCTGGATTACCACTTCCTGTGTTACTGAGGTGGAAATTCAGAGAGATGTTGTTTTGAATAGATAGGCAGTTGCCTTATGCATGGATAAAAGAAATATATCTGTGTATCAAGAGATTTTATTTTTCCAATTGTGATCTTCTATCTCTTGGTACTAGATAGGAACTGTAGTTCAGGGAGCGTTTTGTTACCGCTATATGAGTCATGCAAAACTTACTATTTCTTTTAGGCTCATAGAGGGAGAGATTTAACTTCCTCTTGGAGTCCTCTTCCCCAAAGCATGTCTGTTGTTTTTCTTCCAGTGTTCTGAAATGTGGTATTAAGCATTAATTGGAAAAAACACTGCATAAAACAAATGGACAGAAATTTAAACAAATAGTACTATTGGCACTCTTTGAATGGAAAACACAAAGTACAGGAACAATACAACAAGCTGCACTCTGAAATAGACAGGTATGGGCATACTGTATTGTAAGTATGTGCATATAGTGTTTGGTAATGCAAAGTAGCTTATATCCTCAATGGAAAGGGGTAAACTACCTTCCATGGTAGTTTTTGTGTGAATTCTAATGTCTTGTAGTTACACAGTCTTGCTTGTGGTCATGTTTACTTGGTCTTTGCTGATCACAAAATGTCTCCAGCTGTTTAATTTTAAAATCCACTTTTATTGTTACACACAGAAAACAAAGGCATACATTTAGTCAGGGTGATTTTACTCTTAACTTAAGGAGTAGAAAGAATGTGAAAATTTCTATGAAAAATATAGTCAGTGTATCTGCTAACCTCTTTAGAGCTGAACACAAGATGAATTTGTTGTCTCTTTGTACAAAGAGCACTTGAAAGATTTGCAAATGCATGGTAATAGTATAGTAAATAAGCAGCACATTGTGAATAAGTCTTTCAGGAGCCAAGGAATAGCTTAAACACTATTTAAAATGGTGGTTGATATGAAACATTTCCAGTTGGATCATGTATAGAGTAATTAATTTTGACAAGTTAATTTTGAAAGTGTCCAATTAAGCTACTAATAACTTATCCCTTCACAGTGTGACTATATTCACAAAGATATTCAGGCTTGCATTTCTATTATGTGTTTAAGTATGACTCTGAATCCATGCAATGTGGATTCATTGAAAGGGCGGTTCTTGGTGTTGAGAGTTTGAATCCCCCAATCGGATCACAAGACCGGCTTAAATCAAGAGGGATCTGAGGTGGTGTTTTTTTCTCTTTTCTTTTTTAGGTAGTAGTGTTTCTTAATTTTGTGGCTATTTTTTTTTTCTAAGCTGTTAAGATTTGTATTCTCAGTTTTTTTCTTTACACTCATTTTAACAATATAAAAACAAATTTAGGGTAATTTAATGTACCTTAGAATTAGAAGGTACAGAACTAGTAACTCTGTACAAATGTTATAAAGTAAGTATAAAGAGAGTATGGAGTATCAAAACTTTGAGATTCCAGAATGGCACTAGGCATTTGTAGTTGATAATGGAAGCTGTTGATAGAAGTAGAAATAAACCAAATCAGGAGTATGCTGCGAGTATTCAAAAAGTTCAAGGGCATCTGTAACCTGCTTCAGTCATCAGGTGTATGGTTTTTAGGAATTAACTAATGCATTAAAGATGGACGTTGGCCTCTAGAAGCTTTTAAAAAAGAACTTCAAGAAATTTAGTATCCAGTGCTTATTCTCTGAGCGAGCAGAACAGGATTAGGGAACTGCCACACAATTAATCAAGCTAGTGATTATACCAAACTGAAAACTCAAGGGACCAAACTTACTAAGCTCTGGGCAGGTAATTTACATGATGTGCCCTGGCATTAGTGAGGCGAATTCAGCAAGGTGTATGATAGTAATCGTAGCTAGTGTTTCCTTTCAGTAATCTATCCTGTTTTTCACTTGCACAGAAATGTCTCTAGTGCTAATGGGACCAGGTCAGAGCATAGCTGAACCTTTATGGTTCTTTGCTGCTGATACAAGTCAGTTCTAAATCGCTCTGAGGAGAGAGAGAGAGAGAGAGAAGCATGTTCATCGCAGAGGTGACAGAAAACCTAGACTAATGCTTTTGGACTTACCCCGCCCTCACACCTCCCTCTTGCAGGCCTACTGCTCCAACTTGAGTGAGATGTTGATTTTAGCTACACACACATCCTCCCTTGCCTTCTGCTTAAATTGACATGGACACTCTCACAGAGACTCCGGTACCTACATAGCTCTTTCCAGTCAAGACTTAAGTGCTTCTGAGTTCTTTCAATTCCTTTGCCTGTTTTGAAACTTAAGCTATAAACGGATCTTCACAGCAGGTTTCACACAGGGATCTAGATATCAGGTTGTATCATTCCACTCACACATATTTGGATTAAGTTCATATCTGTTCTGCAACTCACACTGACACCTGTTTGAACACAACAAAAGCCTAGCTTTCCCTTGCATGGCTGGAAGTCACTAACATGAGAGGAGGGGCAGGCCAGGCCAGAAGAGCACATGCTGGGAAAGATCATTAGAAGTTTTGAATGTGACTTGGATTTCTAGGATTGTCGGGTGAGCCCAGCAGATTTATCACCAAGTTTCATTAGTGCCACCCAGCAATGCAGTCTGTAAGCGTCAGTGATTCTTTTTCCCCAGACTCTTTATAGCTTGACTCTTTCAGAAGCACTGTGCTTTGGAGAAGACCCTCCACTATAACTTACCAAGTAGCTCAGGATGCTAAGAAACCTCATCTCCCCTAAGGCTTCTGAGTTTATGTCCATCCCATACACTGCTACTTAAGTACCATTGACCTAGGCTTCCTAAACATGACTTATCTAATGCTATTTATCTACCTACTTACTAAACCCAAAAAAATCTGACCTTCAGTATTTGTTCGCTGGGCTATTTCTCTGAGATTAGTTTTGTAAGAGATAGCTAAAAATCACTTTATATATTGGCTTTCATATCCAACTGTGGAATTATCTAGAGGATAATAGTAATATAAATCTTCCACCCAGATTTTACAGCATTATTCCTCTATTTTTTTTCGGCACAGTTACAGCAGGTCTGGATTCAGGTTCATGTTGTTACCTCTTGCATCATTGCTTCTATGTGGTAAAATAACTGCAAAAAGTATAGTGTTCCAGGGTACACATCTGTTGACCTCTGTTTTGGTGCAGATAATGTTGTAACTGCTGACCAGTAAAACAAACATATACCGGTTTTAATATAATTACCCTTAGCTGAAACAAAAAAGCTTCCCTAAACTCCATTTGAAGGACAGCCTTTGAAGCAGCAAACAAGCAGAACTCCTGTGGCCTGAATTTCAGCGACAATAGCATAAATGATGCAAAAGAAATACATTTTGGAGAGGCATTCAAAAGAACATTAAATATTTTTCTGGGTAGAAAAGAATGTTCAGATAGTGCAGTCTTAAGCAGATTGTCCCAAAGTTGGTGTGAGAAAGCTGAAGAGGTGGTAAGGTTTTGGCTGAAGAAATAAAACATTATTAGTGTTACTGAGTGTTGGCAATGCAAAGCTTCAGAAAACTGGTTAAGTACTGTTGCATGAAAATGTAATTTAAAACCAACCTGATGCTTTTCTAAGTTATAATGGAATTCAAATTGCTTCTCAGCAGTCCTGTATGTTAGCAAAGTGCAGACGTAGCTGAATGTTTTCTTTCTGTGATCAGGGGCAGCAAACAGAATTGTGGTGCGGTTGAAGCTTGGTTTTCATTGATGCTAGTTTAAATCAAACCTTGGTCTAATGAGGACAGGTCATTACAGCCATATAAAATGAATGTAGTCTAGGCTTGTATCCAGTGTAGAAAGTCTGTTCATTGGGTAGTGGATTTTATGAATGGGCTGTATGTGTTCTGGTGCCTGGCAGTAAGCTGCTGAATGCAGTACCTGGTGTCCGATTGCTTGGGCTGCATCCTGCTTGGACTATGACTTGCCACAGCAATTATTACAGCTGTAATACAGTAATTGTGTACCGTGTGTTGTGTGTTTGGTTTTGATGTCTAGATTCAAAGATGTTTTAACCTTCAGTTTCCGAGTTTGTTCACGTATTTCATAAATGCATCATTAACAAAATTTAGTACTCTCATTGTACTTCCTATCTTATGTCACCGCACTAGTATTTAATTAATCTTCATTTCATTAGTTATATATTCATTAGCGTAGGCAAACACTTGGGGCTGGATTCATCGTCCATGTAATAGGTGGTACAATTATTTAAATGCAGGAAAAATTGCTCTCTAAGGTATTTAATTGAGGGGGGAGTCTGCTTTACATACTGGAAAAATTCAGGGCTAGCCAAAGAGTGGCTGACAACCCATTCAACCAGGCTGGAGTGAAAATGGAAGGAAAATACATTCAGCAAGGAAATATGGTTTATTGAAATCTGTGTGTGTATACAGGCCTTTAGAAAAGTTCCCTAGGAAAGAAAAAGTGAATACCCTACCTGTTCTTCCCTTTTGCAAGAGGGAACCAAATGGTGTCTTACAGTCTGACCCAATCTGAGTATATTTACCATGTGAATCTCTATGAGGGCGACAGGCGTTGTCACCTCTGCTACCAGGTCTTGGGGGCGGGCAACTTCTACTATATTTGCTGTTTTCTTCCCCTGTGTACCAAATGTAAATGCCATGTCTCCTCTAGTAGAGAATGAGGCATGTGTCCATGCTTTGGTGTATTGGTACAAGCCACAGAAGTGTAGGTTTGTGCTGATGTGCTGGTCTGTGAGGAGGGCTGGCAGAGATACAGTCATGGTTCTGCCATCCTGCTCAGGATTCCAGTTGTGCTGCTTCTGTGCTTGCCCCAGCGATGAACAAGCTGTTCATTTACTCTATGCCTTGGCATAGTCATGTAAAACTAATAGTGCACTCATCCTTTCAATTCAGTGAGACTGAGGTGTAAGTTACTACTCCTTATACGTTGTTTGACTCTGTCCTTCACAAAAGTAGATGAAGTTCCAGATGCTGATAATAGTGTTTGTTGAATTGTTACCTCATTCCACAGTTAATCTCAAGGATGGAGGAAAAAATATTTTGGGTCAAACCCCTCAGTATTTTCTAACCTGGGTAATTCCTTAATTGCACAGATAGTCCCATAAGATTTCATACTAACAGACTATTCGCTTGACTGGTCACATACCTTAAAATATTTTTTTTAAAAAAAGCTTATAGCAAGATTTTAAGATAAAATAAGCATAATCAGCAATCCAAATATACAGGCCAAACATGGCAAGTTAATGTTATAATTATATGAAATTTTGTAATATTCCTCCTACTGGAGCCTGTAGGCATCCTGTTGGTTGCCAGTTCATACTGGAAGATAAATAACACATTTATCTAAAAGGTTAATCAGTACACTGGTGCAACAGTTATTTTTATGAAGAGGAGGACCCCCAGAGACTTCCTGCCAGTGTGCAACACTTTCAATAATTCTATTATTTATTACTAAGGTATTTGCCCCATCTGCTCCAACGCTTATTAATGCTATTGCGCTACCCATTAATAACCTTTTTCATTAACTCCTTATCTATCACCCTCTCCTTCCACAAATAAATACTAGAGTTGCTAAATCATGTGTAAGGGATGAAAATATTCTTAAATGCTTTGAGAAGGGAGTTAGGTTATCTGTTCAGTGTGCTGTGATTTATTTGACAAATGAACACAGAGGAGGATAGGGATGCAAATATTGCAATGTTCTTGCTTTGTCACTTTTGAAATTTCTCTTTCTTAATTTCCTTTATTTCAGTTCCTAAACACAATTAGTATGTGCCTGTATGTGTCGGGTGCAAGATGATGTGTATGTCTTCCTAGAATTTATGTAGCTTTTCAAAGTTTTTGAAAGAGAGAAATGAAGGAAAATACACTGAATAAGTTGACAGCTTTGATGTATTGCTTCTCAGCTGTAGTAATGCATAGCTTTGGTTTAACAAGAATATTCTCAGGCCTTTACCAGCCCTCAAGAAGTCTTACAGTGGATTGTACTTCCTAAATTATTACTTTATTCCTTAGACAACTTTTTTTCCCTCATGAATTCAGGTATTTTCTGTAGGATTTTTATCCAATAGTCTTATATTATTTTTTTTTTCTGCTAATACTAGGTATTATTTTTAAGTCCTCAAACCTGGCAGTTCTCCTTGCAACAGGTTTCAATGAGTGAATGAACACTTGCACTACCCTAGGCCAGAAAGTGGAGATGGGCTAAAATGGGTAACAGTTACATGCTATTTTTAGTTTACACTTTGAAAAGGAAGAGAGCTAGCTGATGCATTACTTGTGCTGAATAGAGTTATGTCACTTATCTTTTAGCCTTCATTTATGCTTACAAGTGGCACATCTGCTTTTCTCTGCTTTTCATACTGTGCGGTAGTAAAAAGAAGAAACATAACATTATTTAATTCATATTTGTGATCCAATATAACCACCAGATTCTTCCAACAGAACCAATACCTAGCAAGCTGCTCTCCATTGTGCCTTCAGTAGTTCATTCATTGTTCCTGCCTCAGTGCATGAACTTGTGATATGAACACTTTCCAATTACTATTAGAAGTTATGTAGTTTTTCTTAACAGACTAATTGTTCTGCTTGAGAGAAGGCAGGTTCTACCTCTTTTCCTGTAAAAGAAATAATTGCAATACAGAAATAATTTTTATATGGTAATTGAAAGAATTAGACAGTGAACTAGTCTCCTGTAGGGGATTTTTCTGGGATTTAATGCTGTTGTAGTCCATTTGACTTCTCAGTAGCACACTAAGACTTCTCTTTTGAGTAGTGTGGTTTTTATTTTTTGTCCCCACTCTGAAATATTTGGAAGAGACTTGTTCTGAAAATCTGTTTTTGCAAACTTACAATGGTCTTGCAGTCAGAAGTGATGATTGCAAAATTTCCACAATATGGAGGAACCACAATATGGTTTTTTTCTGTCACATCCAAAATCATCTGTTAGAATTTCAGAAACCTATAGAATCATCTGTTAGAATTTCAGAAGCCTATCAAATTTTAGGGATGTGATGGTCTTTTAGCTGATTTTTCTGCAATTTCATTTTCATGATGTTCCCATATAGGATTGAAATATGAGTGTAGATTTGAATGTTAGAATTTGGATGTGTCGAAAGAGTTGCTTTTAGAGAGAATCAATCCTCTATATGGAAAACAACAAAAAGAGAGAAATGGTTAGCAAAGAGGACTCTAATGGACTGGAGTTTGTGCAGGAAAGCAAGCTCTGCCCATCTGACAAGGGCACTTGAACTGCATATGATAAATAAATTATAAGACTTCCTTTGCCCAAAGTTCTTGAGAAAGCATGACAGTGCAAGCCGGTAAGTATGATTGACTAGATAGAAAGAATATGACCTCCTCCCAGCTCATGGCATCCATAAACTTCATTCAGAGGATTGACTTTAGAAAGAGAAAGAAGAGCAGCAGCCCTTTAATCCCCTAAGTAGGGCATTATTTAAAACCAACAATGACAAACTAAAGAGGAAGGACTGAAGTGGTGCCAGTTGTCACAGGAGTGACTACTGGGAACTGTCCAAAACTTAAAATGCTTTCTCCTTTCTCAGTAATTTGGCTATTTCCGTCAGCATCCTTGGTCACTAAAAAGCTGTTACTTCAAGACCTGTGTAGGGATCGGGATGTGTGACCTCTTGACTTTCACCGTCAAGCTGATCTTCAGATCAGAGATGGTGGTGCAAGCTCAGGAGACTGACGTGGTTTATTAGTATTTTAGATCCTAGGATTATATGAAAAAGAACCACAGCAGTTGTGAAATTCAGTGACCAGTTTGCATATATTTTTGCATAATTGCAACAATAAAGATTGAGGTAAGATGCAATAAAT
>JAVJGJ010000001.1:76709780-76749789 GCA_035590215.1 Microhierax caerulescens
CTGGAGTTTTCAAGAAGATTTGAGAGAAGTGATGACAGATGTTAGTAAATATAATAGTCGGGTCCTTTAGCGTAAGCATAAATTTATTTCTTTTGACTAAAGGAATCAGTCCCCAGAAACTGTTTTAGCCCAGAGAGCTTGTAGATGCCCCATCCCTGGAAACATTCAAGTTCAGGTTGGATGGTGCTCTGAGCAAGCTGATCTAGTTGAAGATGTCCCTGCTTGTTACAGGGGGGCTGGACTGGATGACCTTTAAATGTCCCTTCCAACCCAAACTATTCTATGATTCTATGAAGCCCGTATAAGAGATCCAGGAGGTAGGAAACCAGCAAGTGACAATTGAGACTCTTTGGGGTTTTTTTTTAATTAATTATTTAACAAACAGTTTTAATATTGACAGAGTGCATTATCTGTAGTGTTTGGTGAGGCTCTTGCGCTTTCCCTGTGGTGATTACTAGATTCCCTTGTCAGTCAAGAGTTAGCAACTTGTTAGCTGAGGTTCTTCTTTTCCTCTGGTTTTAATGCATGCAACACACGTGCATGCAGAGTAATCGTGAGGCTCACACAGACAAGGAAATAACAAGGATCAACAACTGTCGTTCCCTTTGCTAGGTGTGTTGTCATGGCTTTTATTTAGTACATAGCATGAGATGAATTCTTTACTTGTATTTCCTGAATCTTCGTCCTGTCCTTCTCTCAAAACCATGCTAACTTGTATCCATAGTCTCAAAAAGCTTCACTGTTTTTAGTACTGTCTTTCAGAATCTCATCTTTTGAAGGTGTGATTTCTGAATTGAAATGCATGCACCTTCTGGATGCTGACAAGATACAGAAGTACTTTACAGCTTCATTAATGAAACTAAAATCTTGGCCTGTTTGCTATCATCTTGGGCCTGTCTGTGTACCTGCTGAAGCTCAATATAGCTGAAAAAGAAGCCTTAGTCTTTCCTTCCAGCCATCCTCTTAGCTTTATCTTTTATCCCTTGATTCTGCCAGCAGACTTTCTCCTAGCCTTGGCAATGCGGTTTTGACCCACTTGTGTCCATAGTTGCTGTTCTAAGATGATTTCCGTAGCTCTCAGTTTGACCTCTGACTCTTCTTTCCTTGACTTCATCAACTAGCTCTATCTAACCTGTCACATTAAATGTAAGATATTTGTCTTTTGTGTATTTTCTGCCACCTATCACATTATTAGTTCTGCATTATTAGAACATTTATTTCTGCTTTCAGTTATTGGTCACCACAATCTACTTAAAAACTTTTAAAACTTTTTTTAATGCTATGATTTATTTTATAAACATGCACAGAGCTGCAAACTATTCTCCTTCAAAGCCCTTCTAAAACGTTTCTTTATTTGTGGTGTCTATAAAAGTTTACCACCAGGTAAACAGCTGTGTTATGTAGAGGCCACTATTCTTCATACTGACCAATATTATCCCACTGTTTTCTTGTATTTTCCCCTCTTGCCATCTGCTGTCTCTTATTCAAGTTGTAGTAGTGGACTTTTTCCCCCCTTTCTTCGTCTTTGTTCGAACAGTGCTTAAGAGAATAGCCTGAGTTGCACAGGTGCCATGGTAACACTAACTGTAAGGGACAATATTTATGACTATGGCTTTCTTTACCATCCATAAACTACTTCTTTGCATACTATGTTTGCAAACCTCCCAGAGAATAGAGTCTACAGAAGAGAAATCCAGCTGGCTGATGTTTTTTCTTGCCTAGCATTCTAGCTGTAAATTCACAGGTATAGCACAGAAGTGTCATGTGCACAACTTGTGCTCCTTGGTCTCATTAGGAACATGGCTGCCACGCTGTCTTCAATCAGGTCAAATTGTTGGAAAGACTTAGTGCATACTTTTCACATGGCATGCTGAGACAGAAACACTTGTGCAGTTCACTTGCACCCTTCACATTTCGGACTTTCTCTTTTAATTGCAAGGCAGCATTTTAGCATCTGTGATTCTGTATGAGTCAGAATAGCAGAAATAGCTGGTCAATTTGATTGCTCTCAGTCAGGTAGCATTATCCCAATTTGCAGGCTACAAGAGAAAGTGCAAGTGTGTGTTGCAGCTGCAGATGTGCCACTTAATGGAACCCTATGAAATGGAGCACTTCTGGAAAGTGTATTCTTTAGTTGCCAACTAGTCTCATGCTTTCTTTTAAGCTCAGAACATTAGATATGTCTATCAGATGCTTCAGTTCCATGACCACGCATGGTGAGACTGCAAACCTACTCAGCAGAGCTTTATAAGAATTTGAGTCAGTTCTTGTTCCCCCATATGCAGTTTTTTGAAGGGCATTTATGAATAGATTATAGATTTTCACCAAGCCTGGGATAATGCAATTATTTTTTGGCTAGATAGATTGCTGGTGGAAGAAGCTGACACTTGCTGTTTGAAAGTGTATGCTTTAATATTCTCCCATTCCTCCTGTGAATGGTGCTTACTGTTTTAGATTCTGAGTCCTCTGAAGCACTGATGGAATCTCTGGAAATTATCCCCTGGACTATGGGTGCAATTGTAATTCAAATGAAATAATGGTAATAATAAGACCTGATATATTCTGACTGTATGTAATACAGCAGACAATAACTTGATAGGTTTGCTGTATCTAGACCTTTCTCTGTGGAAGTTAAAGATTTCAGTTTTTTTGTAGCAGGCTGCATTTTGCTCTAGCAGTGTTCAGAATTTCACAGGTATCAAAGCCTAATATGAACAAATTACAATGTTGTCATTGCAGTGCAATTTGCAGACTTTTTCCTGCTTTTGAGGATTGCTTTTCTCCCTCTCTTCTCTTTCTCCATCCTCTTTTTTTTTTTTTTTTTTTTTTTTCTCCAAGGTATTTTCCTTCATGCCTCTGGGTTTTTTTGTCTGTCACTGGCTGCTTTTGGATCCAAGCACCAATGTAATGTTTTTTTTTTTCTTTTTAAATAAGGATATCTGAACTTATTTATCAGAGTGTTTTATACTCGGAGTCTGTAGCCTTCAGTGAATGTATTCATGTATTGAAATGAACATGAAATTCAAATGTGAATTCTGTTTTGGCTGGAATGCACAATGTCATTATTACATTCTAGTTTTCATACTTATTAACTTGTGATTTTTAGAGGCTGTGACAAGCTGCATATTAGCTGCAAGAAATGTATACTGCCATCATCATAACTCTTCTTTGCTTTAAGGTACTAGTTTATTCTTCAGACTTTCTTGTACCATATGTACTCTTGGAACAGGTTTTCTTTGATCTTCTCTCTATCACAGTCACAGAAAGCTCCACACATCTTAGCATTCTTCACTCTGCCATTAGCTAGATCTCGGAAAAACAGTGGTAGTATCTTTACCTGTTTTTAACCCCACAAAAATCACAAGTCTAAAATTATTTGAGTCTTGTGTTTTAACTGCACTACATCATTAAAGAGAGATGGAAGGAGAGAAGAGGTCCTACAAGCAAAAAACCAACCCTGAGAAAAATGTTGCTGGTATGTGTACAGATTAGATTTTAATGTTTTGAGGTATTAGTAAATCACGACCCAGGATGAGCATATATGTGGGCTGTAGAGCATGGGTGTATTTTCAAAACAAGATGGGAAATCTGCTTCTGAATCTGAATCCTTTCTGTGACATCAAATGACCTTTGGGGTATCAGCTGGGTTCAGCAATCCTTGTGTGTGTTCAGCCGCTGCTTGCACATCCTTTGTTGTCAGGTCCCGTAAGTTTTCTGTCTGTTCATTTCTTTGATGGATTCCTTGAGCTAGCCCTTTAGTTTCTTGCAGCTGCCCAATAACGTGCTTGCTACAGCAGATGCTCTGGCCTCATTCTTTAATGCATATCCCAAATACTTCCATCTTCTTTTTTGGATAGCTTTGGAGTTGTCAGATGGTCTACAAAACTTCAGCATTTGTTGTCAGTTAACTCGTTTTGATTGGATATCTAGTATTTTTCAGAGGCATTTGCTTTCAAAGGATGCTTACATGTCATTCTGTTCCTCTGTTGGATTTCTTTATCTTGTCTTCATATGCAAGATGAATGTTTGCAGTTCAATCGTTATATTATGAACTATGAGTTCAGCTGTCTGTTTGTGACTTCATTACATTATTTCCTCTGGTCATTTCCAGTGGCTTCCATTATACTTTCAGAGTACAGAGGGAACTGATTTTTTATATTCTTTTGCCTCCTAATAAAGTGCTTACTGAGAGACAGTAGGACACAATAGTTCCTGGCATTCGCTCCATGGTGTCACATTGCGGGGGTGGGGGATTTGGTTCTTCACTTAAGATTTTTATTTATTTTGCTCATTCCTTTATTTTTGAGATGTTAAGAGGCAGACTTGCTACTAACTCAGGGCACTGAGTGTGATAAATAAGCTTCTGGAATACGTTTTTGCTGCATTAGAGTGGTGCATGTTACTGCAAATGACATTCTGTACGTGTGCAGTAGCAGCTGGAGCATGCCATAGCTTTACAGAGGTAAGGCAGCCTGGCACACACCCGGTGGAAAAGTTCCAAATCCAAGTGCGTTCTGAGGTCATTAATGTGTCACTGGCAGCACTACAGTTAGAGGGGGCCATTTAATTAACATTAATTGCTCACAGCTCATTGTGTGGCTCATGAAAGCTTTACTGAAAAGCACCTCATAAAATACATGCAGCTTTGAGGAAATGCATCTTCTCTGATGTACTCAGCCTCCATTTATGTGCATTTTTCCATGCATGAAGCAGTGGTATCATTATTATTTTTATTTGCATAATATTAAGGCGTGGCAGAAAGGAGTCATGGGCAGGAGGCTGCTCCAGCATGCATTGTGCATTAGGGTTGTGGATTTATTTATTTATTTAAAAGAGCAGGAGACCACAATGTCCTTTGCAGAGAGAGAGCAGATTTACCAAGTCTCTTATCTCTCCCTTTCTTCACCCTCCCTTCTCTTTTTTTCACATGCTCCTTTCAGCTCATTTTTGTATGGGTGGTTTTATTCTCTGATAGAGACTGCATTTTTTTCCCCTTCTAACAGCTTGTTGGCTACAAAGAGGAAGAACTGACAGGTTTGAAATAAAGGTAATGATAGGTAATGGTTCATATAACTCTGCCAGTGCAATCAGAGAAAAGCACTCAAAGCACTTTCATATGATAGCTCCAGCACAAAATAAAGTTAGCAGGTTAAGATGAAAAAGGAAATTAATGGTGTGAAGGAAGAACTTTTCTGTTTTATTACAAGAACTAATGATATTTTAGGATTAGGAATGTGCTTTTTAATATTTATTGATATCTTAATCCCACCTGTCTGCTTTTTGCAGCCCTTCTGCTGTTTTCCTATTTTGATTCCTATTCTGTAACTTTTAAGTTTGGACTTGAATCCTGCTCCAATCATGTGGACCTCTAAACAGGTCTGATGGCACAAAGAGGACTGATTATTATTATTTTTTTAATTGCAGATTTTTTTGCCTTTTACTAGTGTGGAAAAGTGACTAACAACAGACAGTAGTTATGAAAAATCTTTATTTTGTCACATCCCCAGTGAAAATGGGCTGTGACTGCCTGTACTTTTCCTCATAACTTTCATTGTCCTAAAATGTCAGTGGTCATATGTAATAACATTGTTTAAGTGTAGCACTGCCTATTTGTCAATGTTCCACAAATCTTTCTCTTTAGCTTAGCCTTTCATCTTTGCATTTGTATTAACTTTTCAGAGGACCAGTTTGTAGCAGAACTTAGAACTCTGCAATGCTTTTACATAGCTGCATCCCACAACTGCTTATTCTTCGTTGCTGTCATTGCTTGTTGTATTACATCTTTTTTGAACAACACAGTGCTTAGAACCAAGGTTTTATTTCTACATGAATTATTCTTGTGCCGTGATACATATAAATAGGGCAGCTGGCTTTGAATTTTCCAATTTCTAACAAAAATTAAGTTTTCAACCTTTTTGAAGACATTTGTATTAAGAAAGGGACCTTTGCTTTAGAACAGAATTAGGAAACTCACTCTAGAACAGTTGATAGTGTAGTCATTAGAATTGTGTTTAGAGTCTTTGGTCTTCTAGTTTAGATGAGGAACTTGGATTTTTGGTGTCATACACAAAACCCAACCACTCCAGTGGGGAGACTGAGAAGTCTTCCCCTAAGTTGCTTCTTCATTGAGGTATTGACTATTGATCAAGATAAGTTAGTGTGTTTCACTTTATCAAGCCTTGTTTTCCTTTGTGGCTTTGAACTTGAGAAGGCCTTAGTTATATCCTAGTGTACTTGATCTTCAAAGAACTTTACTGAGTTTGGATTTAATACTATGTAATGCCAAGCACATCCTTTAAGGTGTTGAATGCTTCTGCTTACACTTGCATTTTTACAGTAGTTGGTCCTGTTACCCAATTAAATAATTTCCTGGCTGGATTTCTTGATTGTAAAAATAGTTTGCATACATTATACCTCGTAGGTAAAATGCTTTTTACTATTTCCTTTCTAAATATATTTTTTTTTATTTGCTAATATGTTGTCATAGTCCCTCCCAACCCCCCAATGTTTTGGTTTTGGGTTTTTTTGTTGGTTTTTTTTTTTTTAAGGTCATCATGCTATATGTCTGTTCCATTTATCACATATTCCCAGACCAATTATTTTACATTTTTCTACATTGAACTGCATTTGCCATCTGCTGGCCTAATTATCTAAATGATCCAAATCCTTCAGAATCTGATCGTATTACTCTTCATTATTTGCACTGACTCTTAATTTTAGTATCATTTGAAAATCTGGAAATCTTACCATGATTGCTATTCTGTAAAGCAGTGGCATAGATGATGATTTGACTAATATTAATGAGTATATGCAACACTCCCCTTTTAAAGGTAAATTTTTCCCTCAAATAGATTACATTTGGTCACCATGTATTCAATCTTCAAACAGCTGCAGGTTTGGTCCTGCAAGGCACTACTACATATTGCAAGGTGCTGTATGTCTTCCACTTATATTGATACTATATGGATTATAGAAAGCTTACAAACTGATTAAGTTTCATGGTACTCAGTGAGGTGAGTGGATATTTCCCTTCTGGGGACACTGAGGCAGAAAGATGTGACATGTCACGGGATGTGGTAGACAGGAGGTAGAAAAACAGGTAAATCTCATGTGTAGAACTTGATTTATTAATCAAAGTCATCTGTCACAGTATTAATCATAAGAACTTCATAACAGTGTTTTCCCTCTGACTTGTCAATATTTGTAGGAAAGGCATATGCCAACTATCTGTTTAAGGCACATAAATGTCAAGTAGGTTAACTTCCATATTGATGAATGTGTAATTTTATCCATAGTTCATTATTGATTTGATTTTGAAAATTAATTTTGTGGTGGGCCTAACTGCACTTGGTAGTTTTGCAAGTTAAAATAACTTTATATAGCATTGGGTCATCACAAGTTACGTAAAACCCTAATATGCCCAAAATATTTGCTACCAATCAAAACCTTCTTACACACAAAAAATTCTAACCAAACCTCCCACCCCATAACACAAAGACTGAATTGAGACTCTTTTTAAAAGTCCAAGCCCATAATATAGATCTTCAACTTTTCAAGTTTTCAGTCCTGTTTTTACAGTATTTAATGTGGAGTCTGAATATTGTACTTGTAAGGATCCTTTCTGGCTTGTGCTGTGCTCTGCACAGAATGTGCTTTTCAGCCAGGTGCATCTTTTCACTGCAGAAAATCTTTGCCTCCCTGTTTACCTTTGTTCGTATCACTGCTGAAATGCAATGGCATTGGCAAATCTTTATGTAGGTGTAGCTTGTCCAGATTCCTCAGGGATCATAAGCTATTCTGCCAAAATGTTCTTTTCTGGTAAAAGTGAGTAATTTTAGAAGTTCTTGCGTTAAAAACCAAAATAAAACAAATAAAATCACACTGCAACTGATTGATTGTCTTCAACGTAGTAGTGTCTTTGCCATAGTGAATGACTGTATGAGGTTTCCCCTATCTATTCTTTATTGTTGTCTTATATATAGTGTTTGAGGAGGTGTGACTACGTAAGTATATGAATGTGTATCAACATGCATACACACACTGTTCAAAATTGGCATGCATATCTAGGTGTATGTGTATCGTGCTGGCATGAACTGTGGAAATGAGCTTTACGTCTAATCAGGGGCAGCACAAAATAATTGTCAAATTTCATGATAACATCTCTGATAAGTGTGTTGCTTTTCTTTTGTTATAATACAGGCTTTGGTGAGGTGTTTCTACCATTAATGCTAACCACCTGTTGGTGCAAGAAAGGCCTTTTAAATTTTATATATATATATATATATATTGCTTTTTTAAAAATCCAGTTATTTGTGTCATGGGGAAGGGAAAGCACGTTTATCATCCTTACCCCTTTGAAAACTTTTGAGAAGGAAGAGTAGCTATAAATTGCAGGTGGGGTTTTAGTGAAATTGAGCTGATATGTCTGACTAAAACGATTCATACACCCCCAGTGGTCACTCTTGACTGGTACTGCCCATTTTTGAAAAGGTACTTACCGACTGGGGAAATTCCCTTGGGAAAATGCTCTCCATCTCCTGGTATAATAAATCATGGATTTACAGGGCAGAAGCCATTGTCACATAGACCAAAATATAGCTTTTGGATTTTAAATGTTGTCTAGGAGGTTTGAAGAGGTTGAATGATGTCTGGCATTTTGTACTGTCACATTAGTTGTTTGCTTTTTTCTTTTACTTCTCATGAAAAGCATCATTTAAAATCTCTACCCAGTATATTGCAGTTTTTCACAGATTACACTATTAAGTTGAACAGCAGAAAAGTTAGCTGTTCTTACTAGATGTTAGTTTCAAAAGGATGGCTGTGCGTTTTTGCAGACTGTAAGCAGAATGTCCAAACAAGTCCCATTTTTCTCATGTAAACAGAAAGCAGCAATGGGCAATACAAGTGCCTGACACTCCTGGTAATACGGCAAGTTTCTGAAGTTTTAGCATCTTAGCCATGTTGGCTTCCTTACTATTAGCAATGTGTACGTGAAGTGGATTCTGGCTTCTGTGTTGACTGACACCCAAATAAAGTATTTCCATCCCTAATCAAGCTCACGTTCCACAGTTCTGTTGTGTACTGAATTTTAGGGGAAAATTTGTGTATGGGAGAACTAGGGATCAAGGCTCGTGGTCTGGATGTACGTCTCCTCTCAAAAGCAATGTGGTAATCTGTACCTGCCTTGTGTGAAAAAGCAGTTTGTAGTTTCTGGGCTGACCTGTAGGCACATAATTGCAGTTTTATGGGACAATGAATGAAAACACAGCATAGATCAGACTGCACAGGTGTCTTTCAGTTAACTTTAAGAGCTAAAATGGCTTAATTAAAGAAATACTTCAAGTTTATTTGCAACTTGAGCGTATTCAAATATAATAATTTATAAAAAATAATGAAAGTTTGCAGAGTGAAGCACTTGCCAAATCACATCCTCATAATTTTCTAAAATTCAATAATCTGATATACATCAGCAAATAAGAAATGGAAAAGGGGTCATGACGAAGAGAATTTACATTGTTTTCTTCGTTCCTGGGTATGAGTCATCAAGAAGACAAATGGCCTTTATTAGATTAAAAGTTAAATTAAGATTCTTCTGAACATTTTTGTCATGTTTTATCTATTGGTATACAGTAGATTGAAGAACTTGAACTGATTTTTTTTTTAAAGCAATTTTGCATATAGTTAGTCATTACAGGGCATCAAGCCATCTTTCTTTGTTTTAGGTTGTGTTGTTTTTCTAAATCCTTCCTGCTGCATAGAATAAAAATAAAGGGAAGACAACATTAAACATGCGTAGGAGTTTATTTTCAGAACCATTTTCCTCATAAATAATAATGTTCCTGTAAAACAGTGTTTGTTATGAATGCCGGCTCTGATGCATTGTAGGTTTTGTTACAATCTTAAATTTCATTTAACTGCTCAAGTACAAACCACTACTCACCCAAATGAGTCTTGTTACAGTTATTAAAAAAAAAAAAAAAAGGAAATGTAGTATGATGGGCAGTTTCAGGTGCTGTAGTGGCTGTATGTACAAGGTGAGCTCGGGACACTACATGCTTGAATACTGGTGGACTAAAGAAGTCGGACTTAGTTTACTAAGTGTCTGCATTTTTGAGTGGTGCCAGTTATGGAGACATGAAACTTTTATTGTTTCCCAGTGGGAACTGAACGCAGTGACTGTTTCATGGGAATAGCTCCCTCCCCTTTTAAAATGCATTCTCTTCCTTGTCTCTCAACTGTAACGCTTTAAAGAGTAATTACGTGTTGTATATATTTGAACTGCTGGCTCTAGGCAAATCGGAGCTGGCATTTTAGAAAGAGGACAAGGCATTATAAACTGCTGGCTTTTTTTACTGCTCATAGCTATTGTAGCTGAGGTCATCCAGCCAGTCAAGCAGCAAGTGCACATCACAATTGATGCTAACAGACAAACAAACAAAGCAAATAGATGAAGCAACTGATAAGAAACAACCACTGAAGAAAAGAATCACTCTTCTGAAGGCTCTGCCATAGTTTCATTAAGGAAGTAAACGCTGTTGTTCATTCTCTGTTTCTTTCAAGCATCACTTTTACAAAGAATTCTGCCATTTCATCATCTCACGAACGCTGCCAAGGATAGTCAGAAGATACATTCAATGGATATATTACCTATAATTTTTCTTTACCAGATCAAAAGGCAAACAATGACATGGGGGTAGCATGACTCCCTCTGAGCTTAAAGGAAAGGTTTCAGTCTCTTGTACAGGAATTCATTTAATAAGTATTTGACTTGTTGGCGTGCGCTTCCTCCTGACAAAGCCAGATCATTCCTCTCAGAAGAGGGGTCAAATAGGATTTGACTGTGTAAGTGCAGAACTGTGGAAAAACTCCATGTTTATTGCTTCTCTAAGTTAACAAATTTCTACCTACTAGTTCTCAATAAACGTTGACCCAATTGCTTCTTTCGTGTCCTCCTCCTATGGGTCCTTTTTCCCCCCATAAGGCATTATAGCATTCAGTTCCCTTGCACGTGATGCAGAGCTGTGTCTGCATGGCTAGACTTCCTAAAAATTTCTTCCTGAAAGAACAGAACTTTTTGTCAAGACTCCTTGAGCCACGTGTGATTGTCATATTTGCCCTCACGAGTTGATGGGGTTGATGATATCCATATGTGTGTTGACTGAACTTATGCCTATTTTTGGTGATGGCTGGTGCAAGTTTTATAATAAGAGAAGAGGTTTCCATTACAATGAGAATAAATGTTTCAGTTTATCTGTCTGTCCCATTTGCACTGCCTGAAGTAGCAACTTTGATCATTGGCTGTGTGGGGGAAAGATGACTGCATCTTCTAATAATGTAGTAATGCTTCCTTAGGTGCAGGCAGGGGTAAGTATCTGAGTAGTTCAGTTTCCTGCCCTTGTTAATCTCATTGTTCCTTCGGAGGCAACGGGCTGGTTGCTTTGCTGTCTTGTGCTTCACTGGCTCAAGGAAGTTGAGTGAGAGGGGTGCAAAGGAAACAGTGGTCAGTCTAGAAGAGGATGAAGAAACTTTAGTGTCTTCCCACCCTGCTCTTCCAGGATGGAAGGAACAGCAAAGACTCTTGTGAAGGTTTCACAACAACTACTAAAGAAACTAAGTTGCTACAGGGTTAAGGAAAAGGCTATTTTGTGGACTGCAAGTTGAATAAAGACCAAGAAGCAAACGGTGGAGTCTAAATGTGTCAGTCACTTCTTGGGTTGAAAAAGTCAAGAGAAGGATCTTCAGGGGTCACCATCAGTGAGTCAGGGAAGGAGATATACATTAAAATCTCCAAGAGTGCAATTGCTAACATGCTGTGCTAATGGTGAGGAACTCTAGCAGAACCTTATGAAGCTCTATATGTGTGTCTGGGGGGGGGGGTGCAGGGGAGTGTGAGGGGCAGCAGATCAACTTCAGAATAGTTAAAAGTGATGTAATGCACCTAGATAAAAACAAAAACAAAATGTAAACCATACCCACACAATGCCAAGCTTAGAACAAGCAATTCTAACGTAACAGGAATATCTTGGAGTCAGTTGAGAATTTCTAAAATTGTTGGCTGAATGTGCAGTAGCAGCAGCCAAAAGAACCAGTAAAATGGGGGGCATTATAACAAGACAGAGGGCAGAATCCTGGCACTATATGAAGACCTGGTGTTTTACAAAGCAGGCAGTGAACTTCTGGAACATGCTGTAAGGGGCTTGTAGCAGTAGACAGTTTCAGCACGTTCAAAAGAGATTTGATTAGATCACATAAAACAGGTCAATAAATGGGTACTAAAGGATTAGGCAGGGATATATCCTCTACCATCTCTAATGCAACACTTTCTGATGCTGGGGAAATAATAGATGAACTGCTTGCAGGCAGTGTCAGGCTTGCTTGTTTTGTCAAAATAGCATCCCCTAACGTGACTCTTGGGACAGGTTCCTGGGCTAAGTGGTCTGATGCAGCAGGACAAAGGCAAATGAGGCAGCTAGAACAAGTTGGAGAGTGAACAGATGTGCTACAGAGAGATGGACAGGAGGAATACTAGTAGGGGGCTTGGGGAGCACGATCGTCACAGTGGGCAGACTGGTGGGGAATGAGACAGGACTGGTTTGTGATTTTGGAGGGTGGAGGGAGAGGGAAAAGAGGTGGACCAAAGATCGGACTGTGTGCAGTGGAAAATGTGCTGGTAGCAATTTACCTTCCTCAATCAATAAGCCGTGCATAGTGAGCAATGCTGATTGACCGTCTGGCACAGGGAATAGGTCCAATGAGGTCCAAAATAAGAGAAAGAACAAAGATGTAATGTAGTAAATCTAAGCTAATAAACATTTCTTTTATACATGGGCATGATAATACTTTGCCTAGAAATGAAAGAAAAGATGATTTTTAGAGTTGGATTGCTACTGCTAAGATATTAGGACTCATAAATTATTCAAGGAGTTGCTACAGCTTAAAATGCACTTTCTGTAAGCTGCAGTAACTGACAGTTGCTGTGCCACCTGACTGATACAAAGATAAGGAAATACATTAGGGGCTTAAGTTTCCATATAAGTAATATAAAAGCTACCAAAGGCTGAAGATTTGTGAGAAACCTACTAAATGCTACTAAGTGAAGAGAAAAAACAACCACCCAAACCCAAGTAGTTAATGAGTTTGTTAGAGCTGACTTTTCTGTATCTGGTCCAGCCTGTGATGTGAGAGAAGTATTACAGCATTCAGAAGGCAGGTCCGTGAAGCAGAGAATCAGATTCTCCAGAAGCACATGATGCAATAATAAATAGCCTTTTACCTGGGCCCCAAGCAGGCATACCAAACCTCCTAATAGCGTGTGACTGTGCCAGAGCATACCTGCTGTTACAAATCCCAAGGTAAGTGATGTTCGGTACCACACCACTCTGACTCACAAGTACATGTTAATGATAGCACTGTCAGTCCCCCATAGTCAAAGGTGGAACATTTGCTGGCTTGGTGCTGAAGTTGTTACGTATGCTACCAGTATAAAAGAAAGCTTCCCTCATTTTTGAAATCCCAGTTTATCCTGAGTTAGCTAGGTTTTGTGTTAGCTAGTGTTACTGACTTTCTCAGGTTCACTCTGTGAAGTGTTTTTGACACTTATTATATGAGCCCTTTCTGGACCACGTCACTAAGTGGTAGGACAGACCTTCCTATGACATGCTGCCTTGTCATATGCATTTTGCAACTTCATTTAGGTTCTGAAGTTGTAATTCTCTTTTCCTGCCTCTACTAACTTTATTTTCACGGTCCCCGCTCAATCTAACTGGTCTTCCTTGACCTTGTATATTTCTTGTACTATTGTGAATTGCATATGCAATTACAGGACATTGCTTCTCTCAGAGGCCAGAGAGAGAGAGAAGCAAGAACCCCAGGACATTGTATATTGTGGGTCAGAACTATTCTTAGTCCTTGTGGAAATGGTGAGAGCAGCTCCCCTGTCAACACCTCCTGGACTGGACAGGCAGAAAGGGGAGCATCATTAACAATTTTACTAGTTCTATCTTTCATTATCAACAGCTCTGACTAGTTTCTCTGCCTCCTGAGGGAAAGCAGCCATCAGAAAAGGAGGTTGTAATCTAGGTAAGCAGAAAACTCCTGGGGGAAGGCTAGGCTGTGGGTGCAGTTGCTGTCCATTGGTTGAACCCAGCAGCTCTGCAGCTGATTTCTGGCCTGCCTCTGCAAATAAAGTGTGAGTTCATGACAGAATCTGTTGCCAGTTCCCTTCAGCACAAGTAAACATCTCTGACTCCTGAAGTTTTTAAGGTGAAAAGCAAATAAAGAAATCTTATGTCTTTTTCTTAAACAGCAGACAGAAAGAACACTAAAAAAAACCCCACAATCATCTATACAAAATGTTTTCTGTTAGGGCTTCAAATTCAAGAGAGTCTGCAGTAGATGTGTCTTTCTCTTCTGAGTCCTGTAGGGGCTTTTCATGGTCAACACAGTATTTTCTAAATGTATCAGTCTCAATTCTCTGCTCAACATCAGCATTGGGGATGAAGTTTGTTCAGAGGTCTTGGACTGGTTCCCCAGCGTATGCTGGAGGATTTTAAAGTTTGCTCTTGTATTCTTGAGGCCACCTGGAACAGTGCTGGAGAAAACCTAGAACGTGTTTGAGCTCTGGACATGTCTCCAGTGTCAAATGCAGAATGCTGTGGCATACCAGCAACATGCCACGATAGTAGAAGTCTTCTATTGTTTCCCAATAGGTTTAAAACTACTGTGTGTTGTAGCAACCAAGGACTGCTAAACCAAGTAGCTGTTGTTATTCTAACTGCTAGTATTGTTGGGGAGGTTTGGTTGAATCTAGGTGGTGCAGTGGCTAAAGTCCTAAAACTGTCACTTCTGCCGATATTTCTTTACAAGGAGCTTTGTTGGCATTAGTACTTCAGTGGGAGATTAAAAAATGAAAAGCTAAGGTATTAAGTTGTGAATAAAACTACAAACTAAAGTTATGCATCAAGAGACTAGAACATTCTCTACCTCTGCCATGTGTGTGGATTTTAATCAACACAGTAGTATATGAGATGTTAATAAATGTAAGTGGGTTCTGTTTAAAATAAATGAACTAAAAATCCTGTTTTCACTCTGTAAGACAGTATTTTTCAGCCCTGTTTTGAGGAGGTCTTGAATAATTAAATGTTCTTATCTCCCCTTTATCTAGATTCCTAAACACGCTATGGAAAAGATGGCAGTGGCCTACGCATTTCTTCTGTACAGCATGGGCCCATATGCTCCTTTTGGAGCAGGGGAGGGAACAGGGTAAAGCTCCTGCAAGGGCAAAGACAATTAGAGCTCCTAAAAGTATGAGGTTGTGTACAAGGGATTTTTTTTTTTCTTGGCTGTCTTTAACTGCTAATAGTAGATTCTGTGGGTGTACAACTGCTGACAGGCACATATAAACAGTGCTGCAGAATTCCACTATCCCTGCTGCAAATTTTGGGCCTGTGCTGCTGTGATTTCAGAGCTTCTTTTTTTGTATATTCAATTATAGATCTTATTTAGGTATTGAAATTTCAGCAGGTGGCTATAGTAGGCATAGATCTAGCTAATTTTTATATATGGAATCATAAAAACAAGCAGCAGAGACAAAGCTTGGTTGTAAACTAACTGTGATTTAGTCCCTTTTTCCTATTAAAAAGGCATACAAATCCTTACGGATTTGAACCCCTCTGAACAGACACATTAAAATGATACGCAAACTGTTTGTGCTCCACACATACACCAACACTGCAGATACATAAGAAATGATAAACAAGAGTTAATTGCGTTGTAAGTGTACATAATTTCATGAACTGTTCTCTACTGAAGTCATAATTAACCGTCTGCATGCATAGAGCTGCCCAATAATGTTTCCTAGCAGCACTTTTAATCAAGGACTTGGCATTAGGTTAGAATGGTTTACATAAAGCCAGTTAGAAATTGTAATTTTCATCAAACAGTACAGTACTTTTGTCTGTTCTGATTAAGAACCACACTCATTTTCCAGCTTAAGATGTAGTGACAAGTGTCAAAGCAATTTTTTCATTTAATAACATATTGAAGCATCAGTGCTACTGGTTA
Organism: Microhierax caerulescens; assembly: GCA_035590215.1. Classification (NCBI taxonomy): domain Eukaryota; kingdom Metazoa; phylum Chordata; class Aves; order Falconiformes; family Falconidae; genus Microhierax; species Microhierax caerulescens. The sequence goes on from JAVJGJ010000001.1 coordinate 76,725,843, forward strand.
CAAACAGAGGAAAATCATAGTCTTAATGCAACAAAAAGAATGGATGTAATCATCATGTCTATAACCTGGGATTTTTGGACAGTAAATGTGGAAGCTATATAATTTGAATAGTTTAATGATATTTTTTTTTTTCTGCCTTTGCCCCCACCCCTCTTAGAAGGGAAAATCATCTCCAGTTTTGTGTTGCATCTTATTTTAGCTAACTAGTCAATGGAAGTAAATGGAAAGAAAATACATTAAATTTTCCAATGCCACATGCTAATTCAGAGGCAGAACAAATTAAAACAGTTTTATATCTAGTTCAAAGGTAATCTCTCTAGTGATCATGTAAAGTTTAGACTTCAGCATGAGTATGCTCATGAAATGCCTTCAGATATCAGCCCACATTACAATCTGCTATTTTGTTTTGAATGAATGTATCGTGACTAGAAGCTTAAGTGGTAACTACAGATAAGAATGAATGCAGCACTTTAATGATATCCCTTTTCAAGTTAGCTGCTGGAAATATTTTCATTTAATTTGCTGAAGTCCATTGAGAATATGATTTTATTTTGCTTTACATAAAATTAACAAACTTGTGATGTTCAAAAGCCAATGCCAAAATCTTAATTGAAGCCGAATTTTTTTTTTTTTTTTTTTTTTTTTTTTGTCTTAAACATGTTGTTTGGGAAAGAAGCATCCTGTCTGAAATAATTGTATCTTTGATCTTTAAATACTAAGACAAATTCAGTTTGAATATTTTGCATGTGTGTCAGTTGTTAGTTTTCTGTGCTACTCTTTTAATATGTTTAACCATAATGCCGTTGGTTTAGAACGTGCCCTTGCTGGGTTTTGTTCCAGACCATTTATTCTCATTTTCTGTAGTGGGGTGGAACTGTTTTTTGTTCATTCTCAAAAATTTTAGTTAATCTGATTTGGAATACTGTATTTGTGTTAGTGGTAGTAAGATCACTTCAGCTCAAGTACTTTAACCTTTATGAAGCATGTGTCTAGCTTCTGGTATGTGGGAGTGCCAAAGTCTTCTGCAGTGGAATTGGTGTGGTTTCACCATGCAGAAATGGGATGTGTGGGAGGACAGGAACTGAAAATTAAAATCCAAAGAGATCAAAAGGGGGATATACATATCTTTTGTTAATAGGAACTCAAATCTGAAATAGCATCTTTTTGATCCTGTAAAGGACAGGAGGAAAGCAGTGAATTGAGATGGGGGGAGCTGGCACACCATTTCTTCTAATCTTTTCTCTGCCATCCTCTGGGATAAATGTAAGGTACAAACAGGCTCAGGTTTGCTCTGCTGAGTCTCACAGCTAGCCACATGTGAGCTTGGTTTGGTGTTTATGTGCCCTGTTTCTCAAACAGCCTTTTGAGCACATCATGGAAGAGCTTATGTGGCTCTATATGTATTCTTGTAAAGAGGTCCAAAAAGGGAACCTGTACCTCTATATTTTCTCAGTGAACATTAGTACCTACGTATGCTGGAGCTGAGAAGGGCAGCTGAAGTTGTGAGATAGATCTTGTTGTTTTCATTCTTTGTATAGAAATGCCAGTAAAACTGAGATAAGTTCTAAGGATTTTCATGTATAGTTTTCAGGTCAAACCCCTTAAAGAAAACTATCTGGTAAATATAGATGCTAAATTTCTCCAAGCCCATATAGTAGTGGTATTTCCCAAATTCTATTTAATTTTATCCTTCACACTGTATTCCAAAGTATTTTTAAAATGAGAAATAAGGATCACGAATCTGCAGTCCATACTAGGACAGCTTTTTTGGGCTGTTGCTTCCAAATTATCTGAGTAGCAGCTTACATATGAACCTAGCTGGCATGGATGCCAGTGTAGCTATTTCTTGACTGTGATGCTAAGTAAGACAGTGAAAACCTTTCCTTACTGGCCAGCTTTTTATTGTTGTTTGCCCAAGGGTTGCATTCAAATAGCTTTAAAAGAACATGGAAAGTAAATCAATGAAGTTTGAAGACAACTAATTATTTCATACATAGATAGGATTTCATTATAGATCATTAATATCTTTTATTTGTCTTTAATATTCCATATTAAATAAAGGTTTATTGTTAGAGGAAAACTGAAAGAAAAAAAACAACCAACCACCAAGACTAAACCCACCCCCCAAAAATGCACCTCAACTCCCTAGACATTTTCCAAATCACATTTCATAGCAAGATCACTAGCAGATTAAAAATTCCACTCAAATCTGTTACAGTCAGGGCAAAGCAGTTCTAGAGACTGGACACAACTTTGAGTTATTATTTAAATGCAAGTTCCAGATACGTTTTTACATATCTACGACTGGAGATTGCGGTCGGTCTGTTCTCCTTTTTCTGACTTGCTACAGATTTCTTGATGTGTTCAAGGCAGTAGATACTGAATGATGAACATTGCCTGATGATAAACTGCAGAGCGTTTGCTCATAACCCTGTATTAGGAGGGGTCTGACTTTGAAATAATGAAGCTCTGACCTTCAGTATAGAGTAACACTTGTACTGACTGCATGCCTGTGTACATCTCTTTCTGAATGAAGTGGCCAGTGTTAGCTCTTTGAGGAAGTGAGTGGCCTGAAACGACAACAACAACAACAAAAAAAAACCTCGGTAGAAAAGCCAGCTGGTTTATTAGGTTGGAATTCTATTCTTTTACCCTTACGGTATATCGTAGAAAGGAGCATTAACATTTAGATGTTCTTAAAACTCATGCCTACTAGAGCTATTCTGAGCAAGTGGGTTGACCAGTCTTTATCATTTGGGATCTTGATTTGGTAAATTGGCTACCTATCTTCTTGCTTTAAGGGGAGCTCAGTGAGATATCCTGCCTTATTAATGTGATTACAGTGTTTGAGGTAGTGGTTTTGCAGGGGCCTGAGGTTGTTGGAGACTATATTCCGTACCTGGCTGCCTGCTGAGGAAGAAAAGTTGTTCATCCAAGCTATTTAAGAAGGCTGTCACTGTTCTTTTGACTTTTTTTCTTTGACCCTTCCAGAACTTCTTTAAGTCCAAAAATCTGAGCTTTCCTTTGTCCATCCTTCCTGGGTAAAGAAATGGCTCTGTCCCTCAGATCCTCATTGTTTCACAGACATTTCTCTTTTAGACACGTAACAGTAACCTCTGGAAAAGGAAGTACCTTGATGAAGTTTACCCTGTGAAAACCCCAGGAGAGCAAAAGACCCCCTGAAATTGCCTTTTTACCAGACTTAGAAAAGTAATATAAGCGTGTGAAAATTGTATGAAAAACCTCTATGGGATTTAAGGAGGAAGCATGCATTCACACCAGGAGCAGTGAAAGGCAGGGGAAGTGTCAGTGTTGATGTTGCCTAGCTGACAGAAGTGGCGATGTTGGCTGAGGGTACAAAATTTTATTGATATGAGTGCAGAATTTATATGGGTTTGGTGTAAGCATACATTACTGTTGAACTTGGACCAACACATGTACTACATTGACAGAGAGGCTACAGTTAGGCCTTTTTGGGAAAACTATGAATGGATGTATTCACTTCAAAGAAACACGTGTGCTGTCATCTCTGTTGGGTTTCATGTCAAGGTGGCTGCAACAAGGGACAAAAATTGCATTAATCAATTTATAGATGAGAGGGTTCCAGTATCATAATTGTTATACATGCTGTGGGTAAGGAAGGGGCACTAAAAAATAACTTTAGACAAACCACAAATAAAAGGTATTTTTAAAAACCTTTTATTTTGTAACAGTGTTGTAATTTTTGAGCGCTTATAGCTTATAAAAAAACAGTCTGTCCCCTTCATGCTGTCCTCTGTTGAGGTAGGAAAACCTCCTAATCTGCATGCTGCGAGTTCAGTACTGAGATGAGCATTTTCCTTATTACTTCAGCCTGAGATGCTGTCATTCATCACAGAGTAGCAAAAGGTAGCTGCCTCTGCTGGAATTGTGGAAACAGTGAGAAAGGCATTTCATCACAGACTGGAGGTGGCACAGGGTGAATTTTGTGGGTTCCTTGGTACATTGCACAATGAAACTCGGGAACAGCTCATCATCTTGGTAGTATAGACTAAAGAAAAAGGTATCTTTTCTAAAGATAAACTAACTAAAGCTAATAGCTTTACACCACTGCGATCCTCTTTCATCTGACAAACGCTTTTGTGCAGAAACAGGCTTTGATCAATGTCATCCTTATATATAATGTATATAGTTAGTTCTATTTCTAGCTGTGCTGTTTTCCAGAAATACTTCAAGAACTACACCATACGGTGCCGGATTTGGCTTCAAAATTTTGAGTATTCCTATTTTAAATTGTAGAACTGTGACTCAATTTAATAAGTTATGATGCCTTTGCTAACTGATACTAGAGTGCATATTCGGGTTTCTCAATATCTTGTTTGCTGCATAGGAAATTGAACTCTGTCTTTTTATCACGTACATGCAATCAAATATCTGCTGCATTGACATTTTAGCCTGCTTGTACAGCATGTTCTCTGCTGCAGCTCTGGGTGAGGCGTTCTCCACTAGGGTAGTATATCTTTCTGTTAAGCTAGGTATGTGGGGGCAGGAGTAGAAGCAGCACTTGTCTTGCAAAATGCGCTATTGAGCTGTATTGATTTCTCATTTAGCTGTATTGGGTGTTCACCCTGGAAATCCGGCTAGGTTTCTAGTTGCTCATGAGAAGGCTGATAAGTATTATGTTATCTAATGGATGCATATAGGCACCAAGGACTTATGCATCTTTTATGCACTCTGAACAAAACAGAAAAGACATCTATATGAGATAAGGAACTGCACAGCAAGAAAGTTGTGGGGCTTGTTAGACTGTACAATTACATTATTTTTTCAGTTTTTGGAAGGCAGAAATAAGCAATGTATTAGTAGTTTAATTATTTGTCCGTCTGTGTTTTGAACCAGCTGTTTACTTTGAGATTCTGCAATGTAAGATGAAACAGAAGAAAGATACTATATGGAAACCTGATGAATTGGGTTAAGCATATGAGGCCAGAACCTTTTGCTCCACTTGATTTGGTCTCTGATTCAGGTTTTGTCATTATATGATCGCCCAAGAATTCCAGATTTCTGCTGAGGGTTTTCTGCCTTTCATATGGTTTTTCTTAATATTTCTTGAGGACTATGTTGGCACCTCTTCTTAGGAATGCTCTATTATGCTAGCTGCTCTAGCTGGGAGACTGGGTCTGCAGACCAGTACCCTTGCTTGTCTCCATTTCAGATGATGCAGATATCAATGGTGGGTTTGTGGCGACTACTTTTGGAGGAAGGCTGGACAACTAGTGATGAGTTCAAGCTAGACAAATCATTTTTCAAAAACTAAACCAGCAATTACTGTTCTGGATCATAGAAAGTCAAAGTGACTTGTTCTGAGTGCCCAAGCAAAGCACTTTCAGAAAGAGGGTGATGGAACACTCTTATTTCTCTCTGAAATTCATTAAGAATATCTTCCATTCCATCTCCTGCATTTTTCTTTACATGGTTCCTTTGATCCTTGTTGCACAGAGTGTTCCTGATTTTCAAAGTTCATGTCCATTTATATACGTGCATGTGTGGGTAGAGGGGAATGTTTCATTTGCTGCCAAGGTATGCTTTTATGAGTGAGAGAATTTCATTCTGTCCCTAGGGACCAATTGCATATCACACCAAACAGGGCATTCAAATTTCCACATTTATTTAATTTTAATATAAGAATTTTTACTCAGTTGTTTGTCTTGGAAATTCTACCAAAAAAACCCTAGGAAAACTGAGGCACGTACTATAATCATAACAGCATTGCAAAATGTTCTCGCATTCTTTCTTCATGAAGTATGCCGAGGAGATGTTGACAAGGAACAGCAGCAATCTAGCCTGCAGCATTAGTCATTAGATGACTATAAAAAGTAAATGCTTCAGCAGTAGTCTGTTCTAGATTGGACATTATCCAGTTTCTCTAGTTTCTGATTTGTGCTGAAGTTTGGGAATTCATAATTTCTTGGTCATGCTTTACATTTCAGCAATGGGCTTGGACTTTACCCTGTCCATGTTACAATAAAAAAGATTTTTCTATTTAAATGAGAGCTTTGTTGCTGTTTGTTAAATGAGAGGTGTGCTTAATAATGCTTCTTATAAATACTGTATTGTCACACCTTCATCTTCAAGCAATTCAGAAAGCATCAGGCATATAAGACTACTGGAGCAGAGGGGGTGATTCAGGGGAAGCTAAAGGAATTATTTGCAGGGACAGGGAAGAGAAAAAGACAACAGGCAATCAGTGGCATGGGTGCTGTTGAGAGAGATTTTTGAAGTAACTTCCATGTAAATAACATTGCTGATCTTGGAAGGTTTATGTTTGGGTTTATGTAGGTTTGAAGATGCAGTGGTTATAACTTCCACATGTTTTGTATTCTTGGAACTTCAAATAATCTCACTGATGGTTGTGCTTCCTCTTTAATATAGAGAAAATGGGTTAGAGTGCAAACAGGGTAAGTTTGAATTTTACTTTTTAATTACAGTTGTTGTTTGCAAAAGTAATGATTTTTACCTAGAATTAAGTACAGCTTAGTCAAAGGCAGTATGTAACACACATACCTCTAGAGCTATGGACTTATTTCCATCACTCTTGCTTGATCATACTGTCCAATAAGGAAACTCTTTGGTTGATTTTATGGTGCTTTGAATCTCTTTCATATAAAAGTTTGTATATTAGAGCTGCCCCAAGCGTGATGACAGTACTGGCAGTACATTACAGAAGTAATTGCACAGTGAAGCTTAATACAAGCATGATGCCAGCATAGAACAAAGTTGGTTTTGTAAAATGGGGCCCTTATAAGTTACTGCGATGTAAGTAAAAGGACAAGAATGAACATCTGAGCCTGTTGCTTACAAAGCAGATAAACTGCAAAAGGAAAAACAGTATCTGGAGGAAAAGAAGGGGTTATAGGATACTTTGAGAATTTTAGTCAGGCAGAATTGCTATCATATATTCATTAAATCCAGCAGTCAAATCATTACTCAGCATTTGTTGTTTTGATTTCATTTCACACAGTCAAACTGAATTTTGCTAGCCACTAATGGTGTGGCTTCAATAGCTGGGCAGATGACTCTGTCCTGCCAAATGTGTTCTCATCTATGGTCACCATCTGCTACTTTAAACGGGAGAAGCATTGTTAGTGTCTTTTGCCAGATGTAGTTTAAATCTCTCACTTATTCTGTGGTAATAAAAGTGATTTTATAGGCAAGTGAAGGTGTGTCAGACTTGGTTTGTATATGTGAGATAAAGTTTGCAAGGCTGCTACCATTGAAAAGGAGCTGAAAAGGGTGACACCTGGACAACGTGTTTATCATATAATCACAGTGGAGTTATGCCTGCCTATCAGCATCATAAAATGTTTGCAAAAAATTCCATCTTTAACACAGAAACTTTTTTCAAATAATTAAATGGAGTTTCTTGCATTTCAAAACTTCATTCTCAACTTTTTTATTGCTTAATGTATAGACCACTCTTAGGCTAATATTTATACTTGTAACTAAAAAAAGTACATAACAAGTTTCTTCATAACTTGTAAAAAATTATATTCTGCATGTTTATGTTATTAGATGGAGTAATTTTCAAATCAAGGAGCTCTTAGATTTAACTGTCAGTGCACTCATAATCTCTAGAACAAATTCCTTTGTTCCTGGGTTGTTCGCTACCGCCCTTCTTCCTCCCCCCATTGGAATTCCCCATTGATGCCAGTTAGTATTGTTTTTTTTCATTTTCACCGCTTGGTGACTTGGGGTAATTGCTGAAAGCCCTGAAATAAGGAAGAAGTGTAAAGTGCAGCTAACGTAGGAATGTGTTATTCTAGTTATATGATTATATCGCAGTCTGGGTGCATATCCCAGCTGTGGTCTCTCTCTTCAGTTCTCCAGGAGGACTTTTTCTAACGGCATGCTGTGTTTTTCTTGAAAAGTAGCCCCCTACTTCAGTGTGCTCTGGGTTGGATCAACAAGCGAAGATAGGTTGTGGTCACAGGGACAGTGGCGGTGCCCTTCCTTTTTCACCTTCTCTTAATTGCAGCTTTCAGGTGACAGGTTAGCTAATATCTCATCTCTCTAGGTGAAAGAAAGAAATTCCTCTTGGGCTAAATTTAAGCATAGAGAATAGCCCTCCTGTTTGGCCTTTTCTGCTAATGAAAGCAGCAGGCACTACTACACCCTTCTCCTTTGGGAGCCTGAGACTGGTAGCTGGTTAGAGTGACTGAAACTTTTTCAAAAGAAGTATTATTTATTCACTTGAGGTTACACAGGCTGTTATTGTTTAACCCCTATTTCTGATTACTGTCAGCATCTTTTGACTTTTGCCTTAATCTTAATCCTTAGCAGTAACCTTCACCTATGGATGTGGGATAAACCCAAAGGGGCTCAGGGCTTTCAGTTGATGCACCATGAAGACCCATGTACTTATCACTCTTTCCCCCTCCTTTCTCAGGACGTGTTTTCAATGTCTGAACTTTTTCAGGGCAGTAGTGTAACTCTGCCTGGCTTGGAGAAAAACATCTCCTCAGCTATTGGCCCAGCTCTTGGTGTCTTCCTCCTGTACAGATTTCTGTTCTGAAGAAATGACTTGTATTTATTTTGTCCCATGTCATTCTAGAGTAGCAGTTCAATAACAAGAAAACACAGTTTTATAAGCTGTGTACTTGGATCTTTAAGTCGTGTAATTTGTAAGTTGTATACTTAAAACATACACCTCACTCTACTGGGTAGGGCTTTGTCTCATTGCAGGAGTCTATTAAAATAGTAAAGTATGGCAAAAGAGAAGAAAACATGACTGTATGACATGAGCTTAGAAAGGATGCAGGGTTTGTGTTATCTACAGTGAGAGTCCAACACTGAGTATCAGACCATAAATGAACAATAAATGTGATAATTAGCATATTGGTTTACTTCCCTATTTAATTTGTCACCTCCCTATTCCTTTTTTCAGGGGAATAAAATCAGATAGTGTAAATTCTAAATAAAGTCCAGGTGAACAAAACTTACGCTGTGACTGGCATTTATAAATCAGCCTCCAAGAACTCTGAAATCACGAGTATTTTCCAAACATGCTGATGGTGAAGGATGGTGGAGGTAATTATTCAATAAATCAATTCAAATTTCATCTCTCTTCCATTGATCATGGTGTAAGTTATAAAATAGCTTGCTTTGGTGTATGTTGTCTGAATCCAAATTGCCGCTCTATCTTAGTTGGTGGCCAACTTTTTCTGGATAGTCTTCATTCTAGCTAGTCTAAATTCAATTTATTCCATGTCTAACTGGACCTCGCTTCTAAAAAACTTGTTTGTCATAGATATACCTGTGGTGGCTTGACCTTGGCTGGACACCAGGTGCTCACCAAAGAAGCTCTGTCACTCCCCCTTCTCAGCTGCAGGGAGAGAAAATATAATGAAAAAGCTCATGGGTCAAGAGAAGGACAAAGAGAGATCACTCAACTGTCATCACAGGTAAAACAGACTTTATTTGGGGAAAAATTGATTTATTACCACTCAAATCAGAGTAGGGTAATAAGAAACAAAACCAAATCTTACAAACACCTTTCCCCACCCCTCCCTTCTTCCTGGGATTAACTTCACTCCTGATTTCTCTGCCTCCTGCCCCTGAGTGGCACAGGGGGACAGGGAATGGGGGGTTGCAGTCAGTTCATGGCACATTGTCACTGTTGTTCCTTCCTCCTCAGGGGTTCCTGGGGTCCCTCCCAAGGCAGACAGTTCTCCATGAACTGCTCTAACGTGAGTCCTTCCCAGGGGCTGCAGTTCTTCACAAACTGCTCCAGTGTGGGTCCCTCCAACAGGGTGCAGTCCTTCAAGAATAGACTGCTCCAGCATGGGTCCCCCACGGGGTCACAAGTCCTGCCAGCAAATCTGCTCCAGTGTGGGTTCATCTTTCTCCATGGGGCCACAGCTGTAGGCTTCCCACAAGGTCACAGCCTCCTTTGGGCATCCACCCGCTCAGGTGCAGGGTCCCCTGGGCTGCAGGTGGGGATCTGCTCCACCATTAACCTCCATGGGCTGCAGGGGCACAGCCTGCCTCACCGTGGGCTTCACCATGGGCTGCAGGGCAACCTCCGCTCTGGCACCTGGAGCACCTCCTTTCCTTCCTCCTTCTGACCTTAGTGTCTGCAGAGTTGTTCCTCTCACATACTTTTCCTCCTCTCTTTGGCTGTAATTTGTTGTGCAGAGTCATCACCACCACCCCGCCCCTCCCTCCCCAGCTTCTTAAATACATTATCCCAGAGGGAGTCCCACCGTTGCTGATGGGCTCAGCCTTGGACAAGCAGCGGGTCCATCTTGGAGCCGGCTGGCATTGGCTCCATCGCACATGGGGGAAGCTTCTAGTACTTCTCACAGAAGCACCTCTGTAGCCATCCCACTACAAAACTTTGCCATGCAAACCCAATACAATAACTAACCAGTATTTTTACGCAGGAGATATTTAGTTTCAGTTTACAAATAAATGTTTGACCCTTCAGGATAAAGATGGAATGTCTTATGCAGCGTGCTGGATGTCTTAATTCTCTGTTTAATTAAATGCACACAAATAGGCTTAGACAATTCAAGCTTTCTAAAGATTTAATTTCCTTTATATTAATAGGTTTATTTCAGTCTAAGAGAAATAGAAATTTGGCCCATAGAAAACTACTATCCATATTACAATTCTTAGTGCTTTTTGTCTGTAATTTTGTGAATAAGAATCTCTGAAATTGCATAAATGCAATTATGGTGACTTTTGTGGATTCAAATACTGTTTTCTCAACTAAGATGTCTTCCCATACAACAATTACAATAAGCAACATAAACACACACAAACAAAAAAGAAAAAGTTGTGGGGTTTTTTTTGATAGCAGCAATTATTAATACAACACTGATGTTTTTACATTAGAGCAGTGTTAATGGGGTTTCTGTGCTTCTTTTGTGGGGCACACAGAGTATCCTTTTGGTAAGATAAGTACTTTAATGTCATCAGTGGAACTTAGCAGGCATAGCACTACACCGTGAAAGCTACAGTGCTACTGATTTAAGAGATAATAGTATAGGCCTGTCCCAGCATATCATACTAAACTTTTCTGTGATGATTTGTGGTACAAAAGGGAGAGGTTTATAATCTTGAAAGGTACAAAAATCACATTGGTTTGAATAGAGCTGTGAAAAACATACCCATTACATGGCTCAGAAAAAAAGAGGTTTATGGTCTGGGAGGGAAAAATAATCTCTAAGAAAATTAGTTTTCCACAGTATTTGAAAAGTCAATAGCAGGTTGGGCTATGCACTCGATTTGTGTATACACAAAACCAGCATTTTTCAGCAGATGAAGCTTCAGACTTGGGGACATTCAAGAGAGCTGCGTGTGGGGAAAAAAACTTAATAGCGTTCAGTCACTTGTATGAGTAAGACCAGGTACTATTTGCCCTAGCAAAAATAAAGACTGTCTGAAAAGCGGTAGCTTTGAGAGTTTAGGAGTTTGGAAATGGAGTATGGCTATCTTTTGCCTTTTGGTTTATCAATTCAATTCTGTCTAAGTAGTAGTCATAAATTAATTTGTTAGTAGATGGAGAATATTGACTTAATTGGACACTATGGAGTGGATTGGCAATACCAGTCCGTTTCTTGGCGAAGAAGCATCTGCACTAGAAAAACTTATCACCCAAACTAGCATTAATTCCTGTCCTTGTTTTCAGCCTCAGCAGAATTGCCAAGAACAAATTGGTTACAGGCTGATGCATCTATTAATTCCTGAACACAGTTCATGTAGATTAGGGTTCAAAACTGTTAGTATGTCATTCTGGGTAGCAGTTAATCTGCTGAACAAAGGATTTCAGGGCTATTAGTGAACTACCTTACACAAGTCCTTGAACATAACTGTATGTTCATTTGAATGTAATTTTAAAAGTTAACTTGCCACATGAAATGCAGCATACCCACTTTCAGACTCGAGCTGTTTGCTGGTCACAAAACTCTGCTGCATGTAAAAACCAATTGGAGATACTCAGCTCGCAGCAGCGTATGGCTTTAGTGTAGCATGGCAGGGCAAGCAAAACTTTTCAGCTGAAGCCTGCTAGCACATCCACAAGTGTTCTGTGTCTCATAATTTTTTTTTAGTTTTCAGCAGCAATGACATTTGAAAGGTTTATGTTCTGGCTGGTAAAGGAATTATTATGTCTGATGTCAAAACACTGGAAAAATGGTGTTGTGCAATGTCTATTGCCTAGGCAGTTGATAGGACCTAGCATAACCAAGAGCTGTAGTAATGGAGTTGGAAAGTATTTTGGAGGCTGCCCAATCATTTAACCATGTCTTTCACTGCCGTGTACCAAAGGTAAATGTAGTTCTGATGGACTCTAGCCAGCTCATTTCTCCTCATGTGAGAGACTTACTCTGCTGTCTTTGCAAGGTGTATGTTCATTCTTTTCAATATTTATAAGACATATGGAAGGGCTTAATGTGATTTAAAAAGAAATAGGATTAGCCAAACTGTGAAAACTTAAAGGATTTGGATAGTACTGGAAAAGGGCTCTGTCAGCAATGAAAAATACTCTTGGTTTAAGTGTCTATAGCCACAAGTATACTGGGAAAAGCATCCTGACTTTGTACAATACTAGTTTTCCTTTTAACACCTTTTCACTCTGGATCAGTTAGAGAAGGCATTCTAGTTTGTGACGTTGAGTTATTTCTTTATCATGTTCTTATTCATGCGTACCTCCACCTCTGATGATTGGGAAGAGCTGCAATTTCTGACAGCAGCAACTACGTCTGTTATGCTTTTTATCTGCTTGATAATGAGAAGGCCATGTGGTGAAAGACTGTCTTGCATTTCAGGAATTACTGAATCTGTAAGGACAATGTTTCAGTGAAGATGTGCTGAGATTCAGGAGAGTTGTTTTAGTTACCTGAGTGACAGAATTCTTGTGAGTTTTGTCTATCATGATTTTTCTTGGTGTAAAGGGTGAAAAAGAGGAGAGTTGCTTATTTTGCTGACACTCCAGTTCCTTGGGGAGCATGCTGAAATATTAGTTAATGCTTCTTAAGAATTCACATGCTACAGAAAACAGGGTCCTCTGAGTGTCTTCTGAAACACTGACTCCTGTGGTCATGAAAGTCATCCTTTTTTGCCTGTGTTGTAACATCCACTTTTCATCACTAATAAATATGTAAGAGTTGTACAGTGCTGGCATGGCAAATACTAAATGCTATAAACATTGGTATAAGGATTGATGTTTTAAGGACTGTGCCTGTCACGTCAGTGTATCCCCTGTGCTTAGCAGCCTTGCTAGTGGTGGGGAGGCTTCAGACTGAATCCTCAGATTGAGTTATTTTGCAGATGCCGTTCTTAACTCCATCCTTTGGATCCTTCATGGAGCCAGCCACTTCCAGGAAGGGTTTATCTTCACAGATATTGGAGTAATTTTAGCAGTAAATTTTAGTATTTAGAGCACTGAAATATACATGCCTGAGATATTGCAGGCAGAGATGATTCCTTTAGCTCCAAGATTAAAAGGCTCAGGCTTGGAAACAAATGACAGACATGGTCATAAACACTATTGGATGAGGCAGTATATTGCAGAGAGAGCACAGAGTACTTAGGTGCAGAACCAGATCCCAAGAATTAACCTTGTCCATTTTGCCCATTGGAGAATGACAAATCTGAAACTTGGCATCCACTGAACACTAATATCATTTATGCTGACAAATTATTGGTCTGTAGGGAAAACTTCTGAGGACCATTGTCATTATTTCAGCTAACCTTGTGTTCATATTGTGATGAAATACTCAGAGCACTCACTGCATGTAGTTTATTTTTCCAGATATTCCAGTTCACTATTCTTTGTGCATTAATTTCTGACTTGTCTCTACTTATATGTGTATATACACTATTGGCTATATCCATTCTGCAGTGAGAACCATTGTAGCTATTCAGTTTTAAACCAAGCCAGTGAGACACTAGCTTTATAGATTTTATTTTGTGAGCTGCTTATGCTTTTCCTTTTGGTAAAAAGCTTAGCTATGCAATATGAAGAGTTGTTCAGAATTGCCTTTTAATATCTGACTCATTGGAGGAAGAGTCAGGGGTAGAGCTTCTCTCTGTTGCATGTACACAGGAACAAACTCCTGTGAAGGAAGAAGCATCGTAAAGTTCAAATAGTGCTGTAGTGTTAAGGATTTGTTTCAGTTTTTGAGAAGAGCAAAAAAAATATTTATCCCCTAAGGCTGAGAAGCACAAACAACTCTGGAAAAGCAAGAGTTAGTTACATTTCTTAATCAAAAAGGAGTAAGGGTGTCTATAAATTTCTCCTCTCCTGGCTGTCCTGTTGCTGGGTGTTCATGACAGGTGTGGTGGTCAGGGTACAGTATTTATAACTGATACAGCAAAATTAGTTTAGGGTACTGATTTGACAGAAAGTTCCAAATGTTTTGCACTAGAAAGTCCACAGAAGGTTTTAGGTTTTAATAAATAAATAAATGAAAAAGATAAAATCTGTAATCTGTCCTAAACTTGAGCATAAATACATAAGGGACAATTTAAAAGGATGTTCGTATACAAGGATCTCTGATAAACTGTTTTTATACAAAATTCAACGACACAATTCCTATTAATATTTGTGGAAAAACTTGCTTTTGCCACAATGGGACATGGATCTGCCCTATTTCCTATTTCTGTAATAAAATCTAGGAGGAAAAGAAAATAATTGGCAAAGATGCTGTGCAATAATAAAAGTGATTCATGTTCATTTCACCTTACTTCTATCTCTGATAAAACTCTTGCAGAAATATCATGTGCCACTGTATTTATAATCCTCCTTAAGGTGTATATAAAAATTCTGTACTCGCAGTAAGGAAAGTGTGTTAATATATAGTTGAGGTACAAAGAATGCTAATGACGTTGATCTCTATTTTTTAAGTTGTGAGTGCTAGAAGGCAAGTCAACTGAAAAGAACAAAAGATTATCTGGGTTCAAAACAAGCAAATAAGAATGTTGAAAATGTAATTAGTCCCTTGCCAATTTGTCTGAAAAATACCTAAACTTGGTTACCTCTGATGCTAGAATTTTGAGAGATTATTCAACTGCTGATGCAATTGAATTTAAGTAATTGGATTTTACATTACAACCTTTTTTAGTACATCTAATTGGTAGAATTAAAAAACATTAATAGTAATGGAAAAAAAAAACAGAAACAAGGATGCAGTTTTTCAATGCAGCAATTCAGAAATTTGAATAACCTCTTTTGAATGCAGACATTAATTTCACGTGTGCCTTAATACCATTCCTAGCAAAGGATTTTGCTCCTAATACAGAGTCTATGCAAAGGCAACAGCTGAATGTTTATATGGAGCATTGTCTAGTAGAAGTTGTGTAACTGCAGTGATTCAAAAGGAGTATTGACATAACTATGCTCTGAGAGCATAGTACTCTGCTAGCACTACTTGCAATGCAAAAGATTAGGGGAAGAAGAAAGTATCTGATATACTTCATAGATTATCCTTACCTTCTTGCCACAGCCAAAGGTCTGGTAAAGGAAGGAGGAAGCCTGCAACTACTGTTGGGTTTATAACTTTAATTTATATTGGCCATTCAACGATTAGGTTCTATGTAAGACCACCTTTCCTCCTTATCCCTGGTTCTGTGCAAAATGTAGTGAATTGTAACTGAAATCTTCGGCTGTGTAATGGCTGAAATGGGGCAGTAGTGTGGGAAGTTCATGTTAGTTCTACACAGCTCCACCAGCCTGATTGTTTAGGGCTTCAGTCAAGTACGTTTTTGAACACTGACACGTAATGAGTGTAATCTGTAGAGTTGATTGTGACTTTAGTTATGGGATTAAACAGAAGTATTTTTATTTTAAAGTAATGCCCAGATTATTTTATGTATGGATTGGGTAGAAAGGATATGAGGTAGTTCTGTCCTCTTATTTTAAAGGTATGAGTACCATCTCATAAGATAAATTTATTAGGATATCATTGTATGAACATGTTTTGAGTTGTTGTTTTTTTTTTTTTATTTTAGTGCTACTACACTTTGGTTTTAGTTATACCAATGAAAATTTAGAGAAACTCCACTGGAGTTAATATAACACTGAAACTACACCACTGTAACAACTGAGGACAGAAGATGTGGTTTCATTATTTTTCTTGTTATCTTGCTTGCCTTATAGATATACAATATGCTGTCTGGAAAAAAAAAAAAAAGACAACATAAAAACCCCAACCAAAACCCAAGCACTGTCCACTCCCCTCCCCCCCCCCAAAAAAAAAAAAAAACAACCAAAAAAAACCCCGATCCAAACCAAAAATACTGTAACCCCAAACTACACACCCAAACCTGTCTCTGCCCAGAACATCCTATAGATCTAAAAACTCTGGTATTTGGATCAAAGAGAGCAAACTGCAAGTCAATAAGTAATAGGATGCTGAAGTGTAGTGTGCTTTAATCTAAGATACAGCATGATGTTATTTTCATTCCAGTGACTCCAGCCAAGTTGAAGTGCACTACCATTCACTTCTTGTGGTCAGGACAGTATAGGTATGTTCTCAGACTGGAACTTTTGTTTACAGGAACAAAACCCGAGGAACAACTGCTGTTGAACTGTCATTGTGAGAGATTTTAGCAGTAATCTATAATTTTATTAAATAAAAAAGGTAAAAGTAATATTTACAGATCTCAAGGGTGAAAGCTATCCACTCAAGTCTTAAGAGATCTCTTTTATGAAATTACTGAGGGAAGAGGCAAAATCTGTTAGTTATGATGGCCTCAGTTGGAAATCAAAATTTTTAAAGATCCGTAGGAAAAAGCAAACCAGGAAGTCTGACTTGACTCTGGCCATATTGTAGAAAAAATTAATTTCAATTCTGTTTCATATTCATGGATTAAACATACTTATAAAAGGGATTTTTATCCCTCTCCACCCTGAAGAAAAGCTATAAGTCACCAATCAACTAGATTTTTTTTTCTAGAGTTTTTGAATTGTGTCAGTGAGCATGAATGTGTGTTATCTGCTTAGTACAGTATGCCGAGATCTTCAAATGTCTTTTGAAAAGAGAAACAGCTCTTGAAGAAATTAAGCTTGATGAAATAAGTGGAAAGGTCTGCCTGTGGCTGAATAGTTACCTGAAGGTGGGAAATGAAGTTGAGGTAAAAATAGTCAGCTTTCACAATGGAGAGAGGTAACTGTTAGAATCTTCTAGTACTTTGATTCTGGGGTTTTGCCATTTAACCTATTTGTGAATGAGCTGGAGAGAGGATGAAATAAAAGCGTACTTCACTATACTTAACTCTGAAAAACATGCAGTAGAACTAGAGTAGATGAAGAGGTATATCAACAGTTTTTACAGTAGCTGAGAGTGGAGACTAAGGCTGCTCTGCCTAGAAAAGACTCAGCCTAAAATAATACGATACAGACCTGTAAAATCATGCAAAGTAGAAAAGAAGTTAGTTGGGAAAGTTCACTCACTGTTTCCGACAGCACACAAATTAGAAAACTGTCAGACTGAACACTTAAGACAAATACAAGGAAGTTATTTTTTCACACAATGAGTAGTTAGATTTTAAAATTTCATCAATTGTCAGAGAATGTTTTAAAATTCAAAAAAGCTATGCAAGGATTAAAAAAGTTTGAGACAATTTGAGGAAGGACTGTCTGTTGGTTGCTATTAAACTTGATTATCTGGAGGAAATATACTACTTGGAGAAGTCCCATAACTAACTGCTAATGATATTAAGTATGTCAGGGTAGCTGTTCTTACAACCCGCTTATGTTACTTTTATACTCTGCTTCTGCATGTATTTTTGCCTCCAAGAGAACTTTCAGAGTTTGAGCACAGCTTTGCTGGAGTGTATGGAAGTTGTCAAGTCACCTTAGCTTTCTGCTGTTTGGGACTACTACACAATACAAACAGCATTTAAAAAAAAATTTAGGCCTGTGTAAGTAGTTGTTATCGTTGTTGGTACTGTATATTATTGTTGGTACTTTCTGTTGCATAGTAGTTAAGTAGTCCCTGCTTATTACATGGATGCCAGACTCCACAGAAGGAACATATATTTAAAGAACTAACAAAATCATAGATGGCAATAATATCACGTGCTACACATTGATTTTTACATAGTTGGCTTTTCCAGATCCTGAAATATGTAACATTCTTCAGAATGATTAAAATAGCAGTTTGAAGCACCACAGGACAAACTTACACTGCCAGAGTCCTCTATTTTTTATTTTTTTATTTTATCTTTAATCTTTTAGATATGGGCTTAAGACCTGAACAAAAATCTCAGGCTTTGAGTAATATGTCTATGGATATGAACTTTTTAGGGTTGAGTCTAACCTTACTGGGGAATAAGCAGGAGCTACTGTATTGAACCAGATGGAATTTTGGTTGGATTAATTAAGAAAAAGTGTTTCGTTTGGTTTAGGGTAATCTCTGTGCAACAAGTCGATGTGAAGAATTACTATTCTTGATCACTAGTGATCTATGAGAACACGCTTCCACCGTGCCAGTCTTCACACAGTGCAGAATATTCTCTCCTGCTCCGTGGTTTGCATATTGGCCTACAAGGGAGATGATGCTGGGATTGCATTAGGTTGTACTGAAATTCAGTCTATATCCTGCTATGGTACGAGGGAGGTAAGAGAGATGGTGTGCCCACCTCAGCTCTTTTTTTGTGCTCATAGAGTTGTTGTGCTCTTACTGAGTAAGAAAAGTTGCAAAAAGGGAAGCTTTACAAAAGTTGATTTTAATGGTACAAACTTGTGACAAGAATTCTGACATAAAGCTTACATGTCCAAGGACTCCATGGCCTGGGATGGTTGTGGATAAATACTAATCTGGAAGTTAGTTTCATTAGATTCAGATTATGTTCTGATATATGGTAACAGACCAGTGCTGGGACTGTCTTTCAACAAATGAAAATTAATTGTTATATTTTATTTTCCTTGCCTAGACAAAATGTGAGGGCAATTTTTCATGTTGGAAAACTGCAGTTTCATTGCCCACAAAAACATTCAATCTTTAAAAAGAACCCCAAAATAAGCACCATAAAAACAAAAAAAAAAACCCCAAAAACTAGACCAAAACTCTAGGAAAATATACTCCAGATAAGAATTTGTTGTGTTCAGCAGCACTAGCCATAAAATACTTCTCCCCATGCATCTTTACAACAGTGTAAAGTTGCCTAGGGTACTCCTGGCATTTTTGCAGTTGTACCTGTAGTTTCTGGATGTGCCCTTAGCTGCTGCATTCAAAGGAAAGATGCAACTATGGCTTTCTTACAGTAATTGCTGGGTGCCATAATGTTTCCTTAGAAGGCTGCTAAAATTTATTGTATGAGCTGGGTATGTGCTAGTATAGATGCCAAGCTCTGACGGTCAGGTGAGAGACAGCTTAAACACATGCCTGCCAGGCTGTTCTAATAGCTCTTGGCCTTTCAGAATAGTCCAGAATTTGGCACATCCTGTTTGCAAAAGTTCTCTCATGTAGTAGAATAAGACAGGCTAGGTGAATACTATTGAAAGTCTTCATTTTTCTGGTATGAAGGATACAAAAGAAATGGAAAGATGAGGTGTAATTTGCTAGGTTTTCTCCCCTCAAATATTTCAGGTTTTATGCTCTGTAATAGAAATATAAGATCAATTTTGTGTCATTGCAATTAAAGATTATAAGGTTAGGGATTATTTTATGTTGCTGATTGCGAAAATAGTTGAAATGAAATCCTGTGCTATCCTATTGTCTCTCATTTACTTTATCTAGAAAAAAGTAGTAAACCCTTACTTTAGTTAGCAAAGGCTGAATAGAGAAAGGCAACAGATTGGAGTGCACAGATGTAATACCTTCATATTAAATCACTTGATTTTGAGAATAGAATGTTTAAAATAAGGAATACTGTATTCCTAGTTTAACAGGGTTCATTGTTTCAAAAATGATTACTGTATTCCAAAGCATCTCTAATTAATTGAAACTTAAACCTGTCTTTTTTTTCTTTTTTTTTCTTTCTTTTTTTTTTTATTTTTAATTAGGATGGCATTGTATTTGCATTAAAACATCTGTCATCCTTCGCGTGTGAATGCTTTTTCTTAATGGTCAGCTTGTCACAGTTAAATAGTCTTTAGATGTATGAACAGTCATAAAGCAATGTGACTTTGAAAATTATGTTTCTTAACACCTTTAAGTTTGAATTCTAAAGAGGCAAAGTACTCACTAGATATTTGTGCTACAAAGTAGCCTGTAAACTACCTTCATTCAAAAAGGCTGAGGGAGGGTGCAGTTCTCTGTGTGGAACACTTGTGTTTATTTTTAGGTTTGCTGCAAGCATGTATCCATTTTCAATTTCTTCACTGGGTTTAATAGTGATGTACAATTGCACAACTAAATTTCTGGATTTTGAAGTTTTTTTCCTGAGCTCCAGGAAAAAATAGTCAGTACTGACTAGTATTTTTTTGCATGTCTCAGTTTTGTGTGTCTTATTTGATTTTAGAAAGCCCTGACTGTCCCCTGGAAAAAAAAAAAATAAAAAATTGCATAATATAGGCATCAGGTTGCCTCCTCAATCACTGACCACCTGTAACAATATTGAAATACATGAATTCAGGTGTTGTTTAGATTAACTGGAAGGGTGAGACAATTTGAAATATTTTGACATGCATCCAGAATTGCAAGAAATCTGACATTCAATTTCTCAGACTTATCTCTTGGTTTTAACTTCTTGCTTTTCCATACAATCATCAGTATGATGCTGACAATATATGGGACTCATCTTGCAAGAATGCAATTGAGCTCTAAGATGTGCTGGACCCCCTTGATCCTTCTTTGTTTTAAGGGAAGCTGAAGGGCATTCAGAGTCCTTCAGGAGATATGTCATTTCCCTATTGGATTTGGGGATGGGCTCTATGCTGGAAAAGAAAATGAACCCAATAGAATAAGTCCATTCATAAAAAATGATAGCAGATGCTATAGCATGCATCTTAGTTGCCTGATATTTTTGCAAGAGGCTTTTTCTACCAAAGGTAATTCATGATGTCCTACACTCTATTCATCCTCTTTTAGATAAGGTGATTTCCATTTCACAAGAATTAATGCTTCAGCATATAGGGACCAGTTTTTATTAAAACTCTCATGGTGTTCTGAAGAATAGGTAATTGCAGGAAGATCAGAAGCTAGTGGCAAATGTATGTCTCTAATGAATTCTATTCAGTTTCCAAAAACATCGCAGCTAACATGTCTTAAATTATAAGATTATTTTCCTTTTTTCAGTATAATAGTCTCAGGACTTTTAAAAGTATTAATAGGGATGGAAGGATTATGCAAGGGGAGAAGGCAGCATGAATAGCAGATGTAAGAAGCTGACGAAATGGTCTATGACATACATGGGGTAGCATTTTCTTTTTCAGAGTATTCTAAATCCCAGTAGACAATGAATACCTCGTTGATCTCTTATGTTTGGGAAGAATGAGCAGCTACTGCCTTCTAAGCCCCCTTCCCTCACTTTATAACCTAGTAGTTAGCTGTCTTCTGAGTTTAGGATTCTGTATGGGCACATGACACAGAGTAGGGGGTACAGATACCATTTATTAGATGCTGGTAAATGCTTAGGGAAAGCATGATAATCTCCAGCATCTTCCCCCAGAGGTGAGGGAGAGTATGCTTCCAAAGGTAGCCCCAAACTAAGGAAGTCACTAAGAGAATAAGTAGACCTGTATGACGTGGGAGGTGGATATCTGAGGTGGTATGGAATCAGAGGGCCTCCATGCTGACAGACCTTTGTCTAGCAGATTTTGTGATTACAGGACTTGAGAAAGTTGTGGCTTACAAAATGTCCTTTCATCTCAAGAAATGTGGAGAAAAATTGATTAGGGCAGATCTTTAGAGGAAAAAGAGGTAGTCGGAGACAGTGTGATTAAATCTGTCAGTGGCCAAGTAGGGGTGCTTTCCCAAGGCTGTAACTCTATGTAAAGCTGCAGTTTCCTAGTACCCTTCCAGCATTTTACAACCTTTTCATGTAATACAGCTATTCCTGTCTTTGAATCAAGCATTCAGCGTGCAGCCTGACTGCTCTAAGAGATCCATGACAAAATTACAGAACATGTGTAACTAGTTTTATGAATCAAGCTCTGATCTGTCTTACGGCTCCACATACACTCTAACAAGCAATAATGGTAAATGTCTTGGATGTGAAAATGGTTTGCCAAATGCTGGGGTAATAATAAACAAACAATTACAAAATAGAGTCCAGTTCTGATAACTGTATGGTATATTACATATTGAAAATGAGACTCTCAGGACCAGGTTCTCCTTTTGCAGTTGAGACCAGCTCAGCCTCATTAACTGACATGAATTTATACAAATTCTGTAAAAATCTGAATCTAAAGTTAATTAATGTCTTCCCTGCTTAGGGATGATTTGCAACCCATGTTCCTTTTATTCCATATGGTGTCTTGGGATTATGGTGGAGTTCAGACTTGGCCTTGAGAAAAGCAAAGATTCTGCGGCTTGTCCAGACCAGATTTGGTCCACAGTCAGGGAAGCTCTGCTGCAACAACATGATGAATCAGGATAAGGTAGCTAGCTGGTAAAGAGCTAGGAGATGCTCAGGCTGCCTTTTGAACACTGATTTTGAATGAATACCTCATAAATGCAGTTTTTCCTATAGGCAGTGAAGGCTCTTCTCTGAAATCAGAGTTGACAATAAACATTCTTAATTTTTCTGACTCTGTAGAGGTAAAGTATTAATAAGGCTCATACGATTGCTATTAGATGTAGTTATAGGTTATCCTGTAGATTCTCCAAAATCTCAAAAATATTCTTTATATGGTTTTTGTTGCTAGCTGCCAGCTATAGAGTACCTGGCAAGACTCTTAACACACAAAAGCATCACAGGGAATAGAACTAGCATATGTATGAATGCATCTCTAGTCATTCAGCACCATCCAGGCTTGCACACATACTTAATGGAGGTTTGTACATTAAGCAATATGTGTATCATAAAAACATTCAGATTGGGAAGCACCTTTGGAGGTAAAATGGTCAAACCTCCTACTCACTGCAGGGCCAATGCAAAAGCTAGATCAGGTTGCCAAGAGCTTTGCTCAGTAAAGTTTCAAGTACCTGCAAGAATGGAGGTTCCTTGTGTCCCAGTGCAGTGTGATCTGGGGCTTACAAACTTTATGTCAGTATGCCTTCTTGAGCTGGGGGTAGTTGTTATGAATTGATATCAGCAAATTCACATCTTGCTGATTCTGTCTGTACTGACATTAACTGATCTGTGGCTTCAGAGGTTTTGAAGGTCTGCTCTTACAACAATTTATTGTGAGATTGAGTAAGGAATTTGCAAGACTCAGTTTGGTTTTTTTTTTAGTTGGCATGCAGAGGTTGAGGGCAGAAAAACAATTATTTGGTAGCAATTTCAAACTAAATAAATCAGAGGTAACTTCAGGACAGTTATCCTTGTTCTGGGTCCTTTTGAACTTAAGAAAGCTCAGCTGAGGAGCAAGACATTGAAACTTACTTTGCTCAAGCTTATGCCTGCAAGAAATAAGGGAGAGGGGAAGAAAATCTAGTATGGTATATGCTATTTCAGCTTGTGTCAGTGGTACCTCAGCTTGTGCATGGTTAAACATGCACATGTTTAAACATGGTTAAACAGTTCCATGCTGCAGCTACATTGTGCAGTGTATTGTGTACTGCAATATATTGTGAGATCTTAAAAGCAGGTGACACACAGCTAAGAGAAAAACTCAACTGCAGTCCTCATGTTTTTGTTTTTGCATCTGATTTAGAGGAAACAGACCTATGATTTAATCACTTGCTGATCTGAACAGTTGGAAAAGATAAATCCATAGAAAAATGACAATCTCTCTCGTAAAATAGTTTCCCCATTAAAAAGCATTTTACATGCTGTGAATATAATATTCAATATCTTGAATATTTCTCTCCAAGAAAAGTGGAGAAGTGCTTGTTTTGCAGCTTTGGGGGGG
>JAVJGJ010000001.1:76759005-76773519 GCA_035590215.1 Microhierax caerulescens
CTGATGACATTCTCTGACAGCCGAAGTGTTCAACTGGGTAACTTCTAATCCACTAATTGTCATCTGTTAAAGCATCCCAAACTATGATGGAGAGTCCCCAAACTGCAGTCTCTAGAGACATTTCTGTAGTGTTTCTTCCCTAGTGTAATCCAGATGTTGAGTAGAAATAAAAGTTGATGGGCTTTTTTCTTTGTTTGTTTCCCTGTGATCAACACTTTTCTTTATGATCAGCTTTTAGTTACCAATATCCACAGAGCTGGATTCATACATTAGCTCTTAAACACCTTCAGACTATGAATCTGAGTTTTGGTCAGGCTGCAAACATACGTAAGTAGACAGAAGTGTAAATTATTTAACTCAGTTGATTGTCTCTTTTTCTTTTGTTTTTAGTAACAGGAATGCAACATTGAAATGTTGTGTTCGCTCTGTTCTCAAGAGTAGTGGTATTGTTATGAATGTCAGCTAGTAGCCTACTGCTGAACAGACATTACAGACATTTTAATCCAAATGTTACAGGAGATCAGAGAAAGGGAAAGGAACTTGCAATAGGCAGGAAGAACAAGTGCTGAACTTCATGGATCTTAAAGGGAATT
The DNA here is from genome assembly GCA_035590215.1 of Microhierax caerulescens. NCBI lineage: Eukaryota > Metazoa > Chordata > Aves > Falconiformes > Falconidae > Microhierax > Microhierax caerulescens. The sequence goes on from JAVJGJ010000001.1 coordinate 76,759,599, forward strand.
AATTCAAACTTCCAAAAAGTTTTGTTTTGTAATAGCAGTAAGGGCCTCTATATCAATCCTTTTTAAAGCTGGATGGAGACTGACTGCACAGTCAGCTTTGCCAGAGGCCCTCAGCTATCCTTGATCTTTATTTGCTGGAGGCTCTTAATCATCCTTGATCTTTATTTGACAGATAAACGGTTTGTACCTTGGTTCTTAATGCTTTGTTTCAAACTTTGAAAGAACAGGGAAAAAGTACAGCGTGCTCTCTACTTTGCCTCACATACATGTAAGATGCTTTGATCTGGTGACAATACATAGTGTCAAACAAATCTCTGGAAGTACCTTCATAAAGAGAGCTAGCATGACTGTATGCATTGTCCTAAATTTCTCCAATAAGAAAGGTCTAATGGCTCTGAGCAACACAGTCAGGGGGGCTGAGCCCAGCCTTCCTGCAGTGGTAGCACTCTGAACCCCTGGCAGATGGCTCTTCTCTATATATTTCTGCATCTGCAGGATGCCTGAATTTTGGCTGGATCCAATCAGCTGACTTTTTATGTGATTTACATCGAGCAAGTAGTTAGAATGACCGGTTTTCTTACTTCTGCTTGGACACTAGGACCAAAGATGGGCTCTTGTTCTTTCTAGGCAAGTTCTTAAAGTGCCTTTCCCTCTTTAGCTTCTGACAGGAAAGGTGTAGCTGGCCCGCATCCTGATACACACTTACTGCAGTGTATGTGTAACCTGTTCTTTTGTGTGTATGTGTGTTGTTTAAAGGACAGATAAATATTATAGTTTGCATTCCACGCTTAGGTCTTGTAAAATATGGAAATTCCTTTTAGCTCAGCATGAGGGATCTGGCAGTGCCTTGCTGAGAAGGGCTGGAGCTGGCTGTGAGGCTCACACAATGAACAATGATTTCTGTGAGTGTACTGGTACTGTAATTCTTGCAGTTTCCTTGTTACTCTCCTTTGTATAGTTGTAACAGAGCTTAAATATTAGTCACAGAAACAATGCTGTCTAGTTTGTGGCTTGCTTTGTGCCAGCTCCTGTTTCTTCTTTTTCTTTTTTTCTTATTATGTGTCTTAGTTGATCTTTTTCTTAAAGGCTCAGCTCCATCTGTGAAAGCTGCTGCTGCTCATAGGAGAATATTATTTTTCCAGTTTGAAACACAGGGAAACAAAGCTGGGGGTGGGGGGGATGGGAAGAAAACTTAAAGCTTAATGAGTGCAAGGCTTCCCAAATGCCAAAGCTTTAAGATCTCCTGTTTGGAGGAAGCAAGTCTGAGTCATGGCTGACATTCTTCAGTAGAACATCTATTAGCATTAGTAGAGGGCTGCATCATTTGCTTTGAGTGGGAGACAGTTTTCTTCCTTTCGTTTAATACCTAGAAAAAAAATTGATGAAGACCAGTTAAAAATTGTATGCAGTTGAAAATAGAGATTTAATAACCACTTTTGACTAACAGACATTGCACTGTTCTAATGCACAATGCCATTAGGGCCTGAGAAGAGGTGATGCCTTATTTAAGGGTATTGTGGAGAAACCTCTTCATGGTGTGTGAAGTGGCGTCTGTTTCTATAAAGTTATTTTGTTGTAAAAATTTGGTTGAATAAGCTTTGTTTTAATTGTGGTATAGATGTACAGAAAGGGTACTGTATTTCAGGGATTTGTGCATTTATGTTACCTTAAGGAGTCATATAATGTGAGCTTTGGCTGATGTAGGGGTAGAGCATGAAAGTGTCTAGGTTGCTTTGTGTATTTTGTGTGGTGGCAGGAGGGTCTACTCTTCTGAATGTGCTGGAGTCAGCCATGGATCAGGAGTACTAAGACGTGTAAGATTCAGACTATTCCAAATCCTCCCTCAGGGCTTGATTAGAACATTTCGCTTGCCTCCCTTTACGCTCTTGAGTAATTAATTATCCTTTTCATTTTAAGTCTTTACTCTGTTGGCATCTCCTTCTCTGAGCAATATTACCATTATTTGTTTGGAAGAGATGGACCGTTTTGTTTTGGTTTTGGTTGTTGTTTTTTTTTCTCTGAGAAAGGAGCCATGAAACCTCTGGGCCTGAAGGCCAAGGATTTCCTTTTGAAATAAGTGTTCTGGTAGATGGTACCTAGCAACTAAAAGAGGAAAATAGCCAAGCATCTGTGTAGTGTGTTCAACACACACGTAGCAGCTGTACGTAGGTGAGAGTGGTCCCCGATCTGCTGTGTTTTACGGCAGGAGCTGCACAAAACCTGGATCTGGGAACTTTTCCCCACACATTTCAAAAGAAATTTCTGAAACTGCTTGTGCAAACTGAATTAAACTTTATTAGTTCTTTGCCTACCATTAAGACTCATTGATCAGATAAGGAAACACTTTTTTCAGGGGGAAGTGTTATGGGAGATTCTTGGGCATGCTGTCAGTATTTCCTGATACAAATCCCAATGGCAAGGCCTTCAGTTCCTCTGTGGTTAGAACAGAGTTCATCTGTGGTGTTTAGAGGAAGTTTATATGAACTGAAATCTGTCATTTACGGCTTCTCCATCTGATACTCTCCACAATACAGTGGAAAATATAAAAGCATTTAAGAATTCTTTGGGGTTTTTTTCTGCTGTACCAATTTATTTTTTTGTGACTTTGGTTTTATGCACTTTTAAGTTATATGAAACACAGGGCTAGGTTATATATTAAAATTTGTCTTTTGCTGAGAAGGTGCTTAGCCTCTGGTTCGATTATGTAACCAAACATGTATTTTTTGAAATTTTAAATGTAGTGGTATTAAAAAGTATTCCTAAATGACAGTGTTATGCTTGAGGTGAAACTGAAATCTCTAGGAAAAAGCCTGTATTTCCAAGAATTAGTTTTCTCCTCTGAAGTCTGTTCATCTTTTCCCTGTAAAATTGTAGTGTCAAACCTTTGATATTAAAGATCCATAGATGTGATGCCTGAAAAAACCTTTGATTAACAGAGAAAACAGATTTCAGTTGAAGTTTAGGTGTACATCTTGAACATCACTTCAGCATTGTTTTTTGGTTTACTTGTAGTAATATAAAGCCATTGGCAATAGCTATACTAAGGCAGACCTTTAAGGTAAGCAAGGATTGCTTCTGTTTGTCCTAGTTACGGTTATTTCAGCCATACAGTGGAGTAAATTCAACTATTTTAATCCAAAATTACCACCAATGAATTGATGCAAATTTTCCCATTGCTGTCTTCTTGCTAATTCACACCCACAAAAGGCTTTAGAATGAAGAGGTAGTTGCAGACTAAGCAGTGTAATATTTTGTCAAAGTCCAAACTTCTTTAATTTGTAGAAGTAGGTTTCAAATCTCTTGAGGATAACTCTGGGTTTAATGTGGGTGGGGTTTTGTGGTTTGTTTTTTTTTGGGGTGGTGGTGGGAGTGGTGTTTGGGTTTGAGTGTTTTGCAGCTAGGGCAGTTCTTGATTCTTGGTTTCTCATATCCTAAAAGTTGACATCAGTTGGCACTGCTTTTGAAGGAGCCCCATACAGCCCCTTCTCTTTGCATAAACAAGTATTTGTGGGGCTATGCAACAAATGAGATTTGGAATTTAATCTGGATTTAAAAAGCAACCTGACAAATATCCTAAGTTGTTTACTTCAGGGCAGCTCCCAGATCCTCCTCACTGAATACATGTGCCACAAGGGAGGCAGCTGTACAGGAAGGAGATGCAAAAGGCTGTGGGTGTTCCTTTCACGTATGGTGTTGACTTAGGCTCATGTAAGCTTTAAAGTGCCTGAAGTGTACCTTGAACTGGAAATTACCTTCCTGGAAGAAAATGGAAGAATTATAGTTATCTAAAAATCAGAAGGGTCTAGAATCAGTGAAGATCAAATCATTCAGACTAAAGGTTTTCTCCAGCCAAGAACACTGAAAAGGTCATATGGGAAAGCAAGCTGAGATTCAAAAGTCTGCTTTTTGTCAATCTGAGCTGTTTAGAATGTTACAGTCACGTTTAGATCAGTCGCTGGCTTTTTCTGAGTGCTTATCCTAGTAGAAAATGTTTCCTTTTGAGATGGATTCGGTGTCAATATTTTGGGAATAGTGCTCTTTCTGGGACAGGCCTGCTGCTAAGCATATAATTGGCAACCCATTTCCTCTCCATCATCATAAGTAGCTCTCTTTTTATGGAATGTAGCAAGCAATATTCTTAGCTTATAAAAAAAGCTTTTGGAAACTTCCTGTGTTATGAAGTTTTTACATTTTCTGTAGAAGGCGAATAGTTGATTTTTTTTATTTCTGTTAAACACTGTTTACTAAAAACATGGTTTAAAATTGCTGCAACATGATGAATTCTAACTAGATCTGTCAAATTTTCAAATATTTTCTGTGAGAGAGGAAGAGGTGAGGTGTTTCTATGCTGATGTAGAGTGTTCCAAGTATTCCCTCACTGATGCTGGGGAAAATATGTCTGTTCACTTGTGACTCTGCAAGTGTCAGAGGCAGGCATGATGAGAACAGTGGTTTCATTGACCTGTGCAAACTGTGCTGATCAAGCACATGACCAACAGGTGTCTGATCAATTCTTACAGAATGATTTTGTGGTCTTTTAATTTTTCCCCTTGCAAATTCTTTCTCTCTATCACTTTTGTCCCCTCAAACATTTACTCTTTCCCCATTGGTCTTGGTTTTGCTGATTTTTTTACAACTTTGTTTGGTATTTGGGATATCATTGCCGAGGTAATTTCTGCCGTGGTTAACAATTCCATTAAGCTAATAGCCCTGTTCTCTTATTACATCAAGTTACTAATTTCTGCCATTTCTCATGTTATTACCCTGTGGGTGTGTCCTCAGGTTGGGGTTACCTTTGCCATGCATATTATGTTGTCTTTGATATGACGAAGCCATGGCCGTTTCTCATGTTCCTAACTTGTTAGTATAACTGTACGTTCAGGGTGGACTATTTATTTGCATCCCTCAATGAGTTTCAGTGGACAGTCTTTGGGGGAAGTACCCAGTGATAATGCTACCCTTTGCATACGTGGTGGATAAAACGCACAGGAAGAAAACAAATTCAGTTCTCTCATGTGTCTTGAGGGAGTTTGCATTTGTATCTCCTACTGCTGTGGAAAATGCCCTATCCTTATGCTATTGGGAGTCAGTGGAGGCACCCACGTGGTTCTGCTTCACAGAAAAAAGCATCCTGTGGGATCCAGCTGGAATCTAGAAGAATGAAATACATAGATACCTACTTCCTGTATTTTTCCACACTGGGTGTTAACAGGAAAATATATGCAATCCTAGGTGTCTCTTGCCATCAATAATTTTCTACCACTGAAAGACTATCCCTACAAAACAGGAAATTCCAGGGGGCAGATCCCAGGAGCTGCAAGTTATAAAAATGCAAAGCAACTGGAATGTGTCCGAGAATCTGGACGCAAAGTAGTCAGTGGTTATGTAGTATTTGGTAATTCATATATTCCTAATTGCCGAGACTAGAAAACGGAGACAGGAAAAAGATCTGAAACCCATAGTGTGCATTTCAAAATAGTAGAGAAGTGGCAAAAAAAACTGTGCAAAGAAACACACAAAGATGAGAACGCATATATCTTCATCTTGAGTGATAGAAGAAAGAGAGCATCAACAAAGTGTAAGTCAATCTCTCTGTGTTTAGTTCTGGCTTATTATGTGTGTTTGAAGATAATCAGTTCCAGCATAGATAGAAGGTGAACTTGGACTCTCTCATTAAATCCAAATTATTTTATTCATAGAAGCGTATCTTCGATATAGAAATAGGGAAATGTGAATGTCAATCTCAAAATGCTTATGGCTCAGGAAATACATAAGCATGTAAGAATAGACAGAGTTGGGATTGTTCACCTACATTCACTCTATAAGCATCCATAATCAGTGCTAAGGAAAGGAGGCTGTTCCAGAGTGTGGTTTAGTGCTATCTCAGGTGTTTGAGATTATTCCCTAAACTTTTAAGTAGTTGTGCACCCTGGAGGATAATTTCCTTCTAAAAGACTCATTTCTCCCTTTTGGTCTTTTCACTTCCAAGTGTCCTAGTTACACTGTTGGTGAGCAATCAGCACAGCACAGCAAAACTCTGAATACACGTTTGCTTTGTGGGCTAATAAGTACACATTTAATTATTTTTGGTGGGGTTTTTTTTGGTTGTTTTTTTTGGGGGGGGGTTTTGATCCTCTCCTTCTAGAAGGTTTGGAGTAAAATGAAGCATCATGAAAGTAAAATGAAACTAGTAAAAAAAAAAACCACCCCAGCCATAGAGATTCAAGAGTTTGGAATGCCAGTAAAGAGAGATGAAATTTGGAATTAATTTCAAAATGAAATTAGCCCTTTTTTATTTAGCAATGATGATGATTTATCAGTCATGTCTTGTCCACTCCATCTATGCCAAAGAAAATCTTGCAAAATTTTAGTAACAGTAAACTTACAGATCTGTTCTCAGTTTGGAAGCAAAGCAATTAAGACTCCAGCATAGGTACTTTCACATTGGTCACTTTAAGGAATGGTGGAAACTAGAAGCCATCGATAGATGAGAAAAAGGCTACTGCTGTGAGTGCTTCCTGGAGAGTTCATAAGCAAGAGAGAATATTGTGACCATTGGTTTTCACCGGGCTGGCAGTACTGAAACTCTTGGTACCTCTTAATTTCCTTTGTATATTTAAGGGATAATTAATTCCTTGTTAAATGTAGTTGGTCCTGAAATCTTTTGGCATTAAGATAAGAATGTTCTACTGATAAACAAAAAGTGTATTAATTAATGTTATTCCCATCTGGAGGCATAGTTGCTAGACCATTTTCTAAGGGTAGTAATGTAAGATATGATTGTTCAGGAAAAATAAGACCAGGATAAAATAGATTATCTCTGCTGATTCTTTGAAAGTTCTTGAATAATTTGTGTCCAGGAAAACCCAGAGGTAATCTCAGCAATGCATCTTTTTGCAGCTGTGGGGTTTTTAGCATAGTAGTGGGGGTTTTAGCTTTTAAATGTTCTCCCTCAGACATTAAATTCTTGGAAAGTGGGTGCAAACTGCCATGACCTATGATGTGTTGGCAGATGTATTTCATGATCACTTCCCATTCATCTGGATAAGGATTGTGAGTGCTTTTGGTACCTCAAGTATTTCTTGTGTCAGTTCTGCTGACCTCATGGAAAACAAAATATAAAAACAGTAAAAGCAATTAATTAAAATAGTAGTTTCAATTCATTAAAACAAACCAAAAAACAAAATCCCCAAACAAACAAACAAAAATTCCAAACTTTCCCCAAGTCCTAACTCAGCTAATTGATTACTTAAGCGTAATTACTTGGTGTATTGGGAAGTTTGGAGTGCTAGATACTGCCCCACTGTAGGCTGAGACTATACCTTAGTTGGAATTTCTATAAGATAATGATGGCATTTATTTTGTAAGCTCTTTGCCACATGTTTACCTTAGGTTCCTTACTCATGCAGACCACACTACAACTTAGCAGACATTTTCTGCTGTAATGTGTTGTTCTTGTTGCAACAGAAGTCCTACAGGTGGGAATGCCATGGCTATTGTTGTCTTGGCTTTCAGCCACTAGAGAACTTTATAGAGGATTTAATGTATCACTAAGTTTTATTGCTCACCCCCCTTCTTTTTTTTAAAAAAAAAACACAACACCAAACCAAAAAACACACAGCAAAAAAACCCACCAAACATATTCTGTCAAGTCAGGTGAGTGTGGAAGTGCCTTTTGGAGGCTGCATCTCCCTGAACTGTTCAAGGGTTCTGACTGCTGTCATTAGAGGTGAGAAGAGAATTCTTAACTTCATGCTTTCCTCCATTTATCTCTTTTTTTAGATCATAAAGATCTGAGTCCAATAAAGAGAGTGGCTCATGACTATCTTCCTTTTTTAAGCCTCTTAAAGAAGAGAGATGTGCGGAGGTAAAACCTACATGATATACTTATGGGATTTTATACAGCTGAAATAGTCATTCCTTGAAAAGTGACACTTTATTTTCTTGGTAGAACCAACTTCTTGAATACTTTTCGTGATTCTTTCCTCAAGCTAAATTCCATTGCATACAAGTTAATTGTAAATTTTGAGACCTTCAGGGGTATTCACTTCTGTACCTACCATATTTAATTTGATTTTGAGGCATCTGTTGGCTGGTGCTACTAACCTGTCTTGTCACTTGTTTATTTCTACACAGGCACCCTTCTGCTTTCTTCTGGAGTGTCTCATATGCTTGGAAGATACTTCCTACAATTATTTAAAAATCTACCTTATGACATCTCAAAATCTGTCTTAAGTTCTCTGTCAGGATGTCGTTCCCCCCAAAAAAAAAGAAAAAAAAAAAAAAGTAGTAAGATTTTCTCACCAAACTGAGAGTACTGCTTATTAAATGGAGCAATCAGTTGTCTTGCTGATCTTTGAACTCCCTGATCCTCTGCTGCTTCTCTTGTAGATTGCACTTGTCAAACATGGAAGTTGTGTACAAGATCAAGCATATTTGGTTCTTTGTCTATCAACAGTTTTATAAACATATGAGACTATGGCAGACTAAAAATAAGCCAAATTTCTACAGCATTCCTTGCCTTGGCTTTTATGCCAAACGCACAACTCCTTTGGAAGCTTGGATGTATCAATGGTTCCGAACTCCTCCCATGGAAAGTGCCAAGGTGTATAGCTAGTTAGTTAAGAAAGTGACTTGGTTCACCATAGATCTTTGTCTGATGCTTTCATAAAGAACAAAATAATGTATTATATAATTTGTAGAATAACTAAGGTTTGAATAGGTGTTGTATTCATAGTCACTTTATGGGCAACAGTATGGAATTTGTGTCTTTACATCCCTAAGTATTTCTGATTTTCTTGCCATTTCTGATTTAAATTGAATATATTGCAGATTCTATATTGATGAGTTCTCTTGTTGAGTCCTGCTTTTAGAAATAATGATTTAAAATGTGCTATTGTTAGTTTTCAAAATCAACGTATGAGATATATTCAGAGCTAAGACTTGTTTCCTTCTCTGTAAGACACTGTTTTAGAATTAGGTAACTATGTGTGAACTTACAGAATATGCACAATTTAAATCTAAAGAAACTGTTGTTTTGCTGGCTTTGCATGTTGTAGATTGGCTTGACACACAGGGTAAAGTAAGCACCCAGTTTGCATTTCCATGTTGCTGGCCTCCATATTAACATATAGCTCCACATAGCTCCTTAAAAAAAGTGAGGCTGCATGTGTGAAATCCTTCCAAAAGATCACAGACCATAGCTGATCCATAATAAAAGCCTGCAAGGCAGAAAAATGTTATAGAAGTGCTGTCTTCTTTCATTGCTAATGCTAATTCTTGATTTCAGTGTGATTATGAAGGAGAATTGATACTAATCTGTCTGAAGTGTCTCAGAACATGCTTTTACCTCTGCCTGTACTCTGTAGCTTTCAGCACAGCACTTCATGTATTTGTGTATGAGTTTGTGAGAACTTGCAGAATAACATATCTGGCAAGTGACAGAAGAACAGGAATCTTTGGTCTCAACCACATTAATTTGCTCAGGATAGCTGATGCACATTACCTAAGTGTGAGGGTGCTGTTGTTATGTTAGACTTCTAATAAATTAACGTGCCTACTTTCTTCAGAGCTTGGCCTAAATTAGGACATGAATTAAAGCAGTTTTATTTCTGAATGAGAGACTCCACAGAGTAGTTTAAATAAATTTTTAAAAAGACACTTTGCATTCATTTCTCAATTATTTCATATTCATTTTCTGCAAACTCTTCCTCCCTGCATAGCACAAATTCTGCATTAAACTACTGCATCCCTGTGTGAAGGGCCATTAACAACTGTTCTTAAATAAGGTATTGGAGATAGGCAGCCAATTAAATCCTCGGCAAGCAAGTGAAAACCTGATATTTTCACAAATTCATCAAATTGATCTGTGGTTTCGATTCTTATATTTCCCTTCAGATTTCATCTTTGCAGTGATAGTGTGAAGATACTTTAAGCTCTTGTGCCGAAGTCTTAGACTTGGGGTAGTGAAGTGCAGAGTAATGTATGGTTAGCTGGCTAAAGACTATCTTTTAAATCTCTCTGTATTAGAAACAGCCATGGGAAAATTCCAGAGCACAGGAATTCCAGATAACTGAAATACCAGGACAAGTAATTTTGTCTTTGGGTTGTAGTGAACACGGTATGTGATATGATTCTATGCTACAGTATCCTTAGCTATTTAGCCAAAACATCCACCACAGCAGCATTCGATGTTTGGATAATATTTCATCAGCTTACAAATTAATACGACAGCTAAATATATGGTAAAGTGAAAGGCCAATTACAACAGATTAATTCAATTTCCATATATTACAAAATAGCATAGTAAATTAATTTTGTGTGTGTTTCTCTGTCACCATTAAAAAATGTTACTAGTCCCTAGCAAATGCCACTGTTTCAATGGTTACTAATCTTTTTTTTTTTTTTTTTTATTAATAAACAGTTTCCTTCCTTACATTTAAACTAAAGAAGTATGAAAAGGAAATCTTTCTACTTGGTCTTTTAGACCATTTTGCCTGAATGAGAAGGACTCCAATTTTTTGTTAACTGAAGTTTTTTAACAGCTTTAGAAACCGTTAGTTGATATGGTAAAATTAAGTAATTATTACAATGCTGGAATGTTGTGGTATGGCATGTGTTAGATGATGATTGATGTGATCATGTGTTTATGTAGATACCACTCCCTATAGCACAGTAAATTCTTCATGTGCAGAGTTCATTAAGTGATAGGGTAACTGAGTCTCAACAATATTTAGAGAGTATGTAGAAGCAAAGTAACTGTATCATTTGCATGGCTGTTCACTAGTACTTTTCTTGGGTGTTTTCAGTGTCCTGTCTGCTGATGATCAGCTGAATATTTATGAGGCTCACCATGGTTGCTACTGAATGCAGTTGGGTTTTCAGGTGCCAGCCAGCCCCTACTTAAAGCACCTTATTATTACAATTAACATGCCTTGACTTTCAAATCCTGGGCTGAATGGCTGGGTCTGGCAGTAAGGACAAGGCATTTAGATACGGTGCACATAGAAACTCATGAAGGTGTAGTCAGAATGGGGTGTTATTTTACATGCCAGCAAAGATGTTTTTGTGACATGAGCCACTGCTGGGACTGCCACTGCAAAGGCAGCAGAGTGCTGTGCCTCATGCATGAGACTAGTTGCTTCGTGAGTACTACTGGTACATAACACCTACTAGCAATATGTGTGCAGTGGAGCTTGTGCTCAACAACTGCAACCTTCTGGTTGCAGCTTTTCATTCTCATTAGATCTCTTCAGTAAATTCTGCTCTTTCCTGTTATTGGACTTTTTTGTTATTGACACCTTTTGAGGAACAGGGGGAAAGAATAGATGATTCTGTTTGTGTGAGGAAGGGAGCCGCTGCTCTTTTCCCTACATTTTAACGTCTGTAAAAGGTAAACCTTCCAGAGTAGGAGAATACCCTGGAACATTTTCTGCTCAAGAGGAGATCACTTGTAAGATCCGAATAGGGGTTTTTGCATCCTTCTAATATATTAGGTCTCAGATATAAAACAGAATGCTGTACCACAAAATACTGGGTGAACCTCAAAGAGTTTTCTAAGCATAAGATTGAGCTCTCTTCCCTGAAAGTCCATTTTGTGTTAGTTGGTGTCGCAGAGATGGCTACATGTAGAATTCATAATATGAAAAGAAATCCTGAGATCATTCCACTTGAAATCAAGGTTGATGCAACTCAAAATACTTAACTACATTAGATTTAAAGGAAGCAATACTGAAACTGTCAGCTATGCTTCATCCTCTTGAAAAGGACACAGGAGGGGGTAGTAACCTCAGGGGTTTTCTGATAACTTTTTAGATTCATGGTGGGGTTTTATGGTGGGGTTTTTTGCTGGCTTCCCCCCTCCCTTTTTTTTTTTTCTTCTTCTGTGTATATCACTTTCCTCTTGAAATTTAAATGGAATAAATAATAGGTACATTTTGAGACTGGCAAGCTTAGAATATCTCATTCTGGAATACTCGGGAAAGGATTTCCCTCGTGTAGTACAGCTGGCAGATGTGCTTCCTGTAGTATAAAGGAGCTTCAGTGTCCTCCATTGTGTATGTCGAAAAACTCTGTAATGAACTCTGTACTAGCAAACTGGCTAATACAATTTATGTAGTTAGTTTTTTTCTAGCTGACATAAAAAATATAATCTCTTAATCTTAGTCAGTTCAGGAAGGACAGAATGGCATTAAGTCATATGATATTGTCTGGCCATCTGCCTGCATTTCTTCTTGCTCTTCCCCCTCATCTCTGTTGTACCAGTATGTGCCGGGAAACATTGCATTAGTCTGGTTATAAAGCAGCATAACTGAGAGTGAAAAGATGTTTATTACCTAACAGTGAAGCCTCACATGTTTTGTTTTCTTTGCACTTGCCATTGCAGCAGAGACTTTGAAGTATAATTTTTTTAATATAAATTCTTTGCTGAAGAGGTTTCATGCCTCAGAGTGGGTCTTAGTCATGTTGGTAACTTTTAAGCTTTTGGCTTATTTGACCAGAAGAGAAGTGAACCTTAAGATTTTTCCAGGAATAAATTTCCTTCAAATGAGAATTTTCAAAATTGCTTTCTACTGAGATGGGGTTCATGAGGCTATCCAAACAAATATTCCCAATAAAGAGTAAGCTCTAAATTCTACTGTATGGAACAGTAGATTTGCAGCACAGTTGCAATGAAAGATGTTGTTTGTGCTCCTTTATAGCTTTGAATGCATATAGTCAAGGTTCAGCTCTATGGCAAATGTTTTGTTTTGTTGGTATGAATTACAGATTCTGGTATCATTATGTTTTCCATGCCAGTCTGAGTTCAGTGGTAGGTTGGCCCTGGCCAGCTGCCCACCCAGACACTGTTCCCCACCTTAGCAGGACAGGGGGAAAAAATAGGATGGAAATGCTCATAGGTTGAGATAAAGACAGGGAGATCACTTGCCAATTGTCATTAAAAGCAAAGCAGACTCAACTTGGGGAAGAGCAATTTAATTTATTGCCAATTAAAATAATTTGGATAGTGAGAAACAAAGACAAAAATTAAAAGAACAGTTCTCCCATCCCTGGTGCAAGGGATGGGGAACAGGACATTGTGATCAGTCTGTAACAGTTCCTCTCTGCCAGTCCTTCCTCCTCACACTTTTCTCTTGCTCTGGCATGGGTCCTTCATGAGCTATAGTTCCTGCCAGGAACCTGCTCCAGTGTGGGCTCTCCACATGCTGCAGCTTCCTCTAGGGTGATACTGCGTGCTCTGGCATGGGGTCCTCCACAGGCTTGCACTGTAGTCTCCTCCATGGGCTGCAGGGGAGTATCTACTCTAGCCCCTGGAGTGCCTCCCCCCTCCTTCTTTCTCTGACATTGGTGTTCATACTGCTTTCTCATGCTTTTTTTTCCAACACCCCCCCTCCCCCACCCCTGCTCCCTCTTCTTATTCCTCCACTTGTCTGCCATTTTTGTTTTTTTCTTTTATATGTTTTTGCAAGAGGTGCCACCAGCTTGGCTGATGGGCTCATCTGTGTCCTGTGGTGGATCTGTTGCAGAGCCGTCTGGAACCAGCTGTGACAGGTGTGGGGCAGCCCATAATTTCTTCTCACAGAGACTACCCCTGAAGCCCCACCCCATTTCCAACACCTTGATATGTCCATCCCAATACACCACCAGTTACTGTTTTCATCTTATGTTTAAAGGTGAAATCATGCTGGTGCTAAAATATGTGTTATGGTGAGTACTCATCCTAAGTCTAGATATGCAAATCAGATGCTGAAGTTAGACTCGCTATACAGAGAATGGTTTGTCAGTTCTCCCATGAGAGCTCTACTGGTTTCGTTGGGAACCTGGGCCTTTAACAGGGGTGCAGAAGTTAAATGCCTGTTGGCTGTTGTACAAAAATACCTGCTAGAAAAGTCTTTTTTTTTTTTTTTTTTTTTTTTTTTAA
>JAVJGJ010000001.1:76773619-76796123 GCA_035590215.1 Microhierax caerulescens
TTTTTTTTTTTTTTTTTTTTTTTTTTTTATCTTGTCTTGCAGATGGCAAGGATGAGTTCATGTAAAGGTTTACTGGTGCTAGTGAGACTGCACTTCGATGTGATGTTCTTGGTGAATTTGGGCAGGTTAAGAAGTTTCAGCCCTGTCTGATGGGCTTCCATGACTGAACAGGTAAATGTTCTCTAATGTTACTGTGTCAAAATTATTCAGAATAGAAAATCTCTTTTACAGTATGTCCAAGTTAACCCAAATAATTCTGGCACAGCCACGTTAGGAAGTGACTCAAGGTACAATTGTGCCAACAAATCTGAGAAAGATACACCTTCCATCAAGAGAGATTGTGAGAAGGAGGTGGGGAGGGTGATAAGCAGCCTGAGAAAAGCCTGAGGGTGATCAGTGTTCGATAACACATCTTGCTAGGAAATGTTAAGCCTTCACTTATTAGTAATTTCTGGTAATAATTAGAGGCAGATGTACTTCTGTGATGGAAGATAGTACTCTAGATTACTAGCTGGATTTGCAATAACAGTAGTGAAACTATGGGCTAGTTTAACCTTGTAACAGTACTGATACAAACATACAAATTAGTCATAATGGATGTTAGTACACTGTAGCTGATGATCAGAAAAAAATTTCAGTGAAAGGTTGTATGCTCTGTGCAGTTGGTAACTGGACCTCAGAAAAATTGCTTTATCAATGGCATTTGTGCTATGGAACTGAGCATCTCTAATAGTGAGAACAGACAGGAAAGATGAGGAAGGGATGAGGAATACTTGGGCTACAGGCAGGCAATGCTCCATTTAAAAAGGGTTATGCTGTCGTCACCTACTGGGGTAAAATCTCTCAGAACTGCATTTCTCTCCCCTAAAAAAAAAAAAAAACTATCAGTTTTTGTTGGCATAGATGATGTCTTAGCAGTACTCTGCAACTGTCACCATTGAGCTACAGAAGAAAAGGAAATAGCTTCCAAAAAAATCTTTGCTATAGCTAAGTGAGGTGTGAGACCTGGGCAGGCCACAGCCACAGAAGAGTCTGTTCTGCTGCTGAGTTGTGCTTGCTCCTTTCCCGTGCTCATGATATGCTCCATTCGTGTTTCCCACCATTTTTTTCTCATTTTGATTCCCCTTCTACCTCTTCATAATGTTTCTCCTCGGTGCTTCTTCTCCCTTTTCCTAAATAGAGCAGTTGCCCACCAATGAGTCAGCATTGTATAATGTCGTGATTGTTTCATCTGCTGTGTCTTTCCTTCCCTTCTGTTGTACTGACATGCATAAAGCTTTTGCAAAGATTCAGTTAAATATTATGGAACAAGCAGACGGTTTTTCTTAGAATATTTTTGAGACCTGTGAAGGGAAATAAAATTAACCCATGTGTCTATGTATTCTCTATAGATTGTTTTTAATGCCTTTTATGATACAGCTTTTTAAAGATATGTAAGCTTGCCATCAAGCTTCTGACATTTATCTGTACAGCTCATGTCTGCACCAGCAGAAGTAGAGATATGCATCACCAATATTCTGTACATGGATATTCAGCAGTATGGGAAAGTGGGTTGCAGTTCCAAGCATTCTCATTTGCTGCATCAGCGAACAAGTGCAGTTCCTGAAAGAAGTGCTTGTCTGGATGTTGATATCAACCAAAACAGTTGGTTTCACTACTGCAAAAAGAGTTTAGCAGTGATAACTGATATAATACTGTAGCATTAGGCTCCAACTGAGGCTGTCTTTCATGGATTCCTGGAGCTGGTGGCATCACTTGTACAAATGCTGCCATAAGCGTGCCACAACTAGGTAGTAGCATTATCCATTTTCTTGCAGTTTTATAATTCACGCACTGTAAAATGTTGGTTACTCATTTCTCATCCTAACTCCAGAGGCATGCATGACTGGTTGTCCCTTCAGTTTTTATGTCCATGAAACTACCAGACATGCTTTATGCACCATCAAACCCTAGAAATTATGGGGGAGGGAGAGATTCCTAAGTAAACAAGTGAGGAGGTTGTGGATGGGGTAGGCAAGCCAAGGGCCTGGGGTGATGGGAACAGAAGAGACATAGCAAGAAAACAAAACAGGCTGAAATACAACCATTTCAAGAATTAGCATGTAAAGAAGAAAATGCCTGTAAAACAGCCTTCTGGGGTAAGCTCTCATGCTTGTTCTGGAGAATTGGTATGCTTGGGTGCCTCTCTGAAATACCTCTACACTAAAAACCACAGTATGGGGAGCAAACAGGAGGAATTAGAAGTTTGTGTGTGTTTACATGGCTGTGATCTCATGGGGACACACTGGAATAGTTCACACAACTGGAGTGCTGCAATACATGGGATACAGGCTCCTTAGGAAAGACAGTCTGAAAAGGCAAGAAGGAGGAGTTGCCCTTAATGTGAGTGAGCAGCTGGACCACATGGAATTCTGCCTTGGGATGGGTCACGAATCAGCTGAGAGTTTATGGGTCAAGATCAGCAGGTAGACCAACATGGGCATTGTTGCAGCAGGTATCTGCTTATAGCCCTCCTGACTGGGAAGAAGTAGGTGAGGTGGTCTTCAAAAACACAGAAGAATCCTCACATTCACAGGCCCTGGTCCTCGTGGGGGACTTTAAATCCCCTAATATCTGCTAGAGGGACAGCACAGCTGGGCACAAGCAACCTGTGAGATTTGTGGTGTGCGTTGATGACAATTTCCTGGCACAGTTGATTGAGAAGCCAACAAAGAAGCATGCTCTGATGGACTTGATACTTCAAAAGAAGGAAAAGCTGGTGGCTGCCTTGGCTTGCCACTATGAGATGGAGTTCAGGATCCTAAGAGGGAGGAGGGCAAAAACCAGAACCACAATCCTGGGTTTCAGGAGAGCAGACTTTAAACCCCGCCAGAGATCTGCTTGGAACAAAACCATGGGATGTGACCCTAGAGAGAAGAAGGGTCCAGGAGAGGTGTTAGATATTCAAGAATCACCTCCCCCGGGCTTGATAAAGGTTCTGACAAGTAGGAAAACCAGCAAAGGCAGCAGGAGGCCTATGTGGTTGAGCAAGAAAATCCTAAGTTAATATGGACATAAAATGATAGTGGACAAGAGATGAAAGGCAAGGGTGGGTGATCCAAGAGGAGTTACTGTCTGATCATGCAGGGGTAGGGTTAGGAAAGCCAAGGCTACCTGGTGTTGAAACCTGCAAATAATATGAAGGGCAGCAGGAAGGGATTCTACAAGGACATAAACAGCAAAAATATGTTGAGGAAAAACTTGGGTCCACTGCTGAATGGGGCAGGAGACCTGGTGACATATGACAGGGAAAAGACTGAAGTATTTGATGCCTTCTTTGCCTCAGTCTTTACTGGTAGGACTGGTCTTCAGTATTTCCAGTTCCCTGAGGCTGGAGGGAAAGTCTGGAACAAGGAAGACTTGGTAGAGGAGGACCAAGTTAGGGAGCAACAAACCAGGCATCTGTAAGTCCATGAGGCCTGATGAGCTGCACCCACAAGTGTGGAAGGAGCTGGCTGATGTCACTGCAAGGCTGCTCTCTGTTATCTTTGAAAGGTCACAGTGACTGGGAAAGGTTCCTGAAGACAGGAGTGACGTTCACTCTCTTCTAGTCTTCAAGAAGGAAGACTTGGGGAACTACAGGCTGGTCAGCATCACCTCGATCCCTGGCAAGCTGGTGGAACAACTAATCCTGGAAACCATTTCCAAGCACATAAAGGACAAGATGATCAGGAGTAATCAGCTTGGGTTTATGATGCAGGGATGATGCTTAACCAACCTGATAGCTTTCAGCAATGAGGTAACTAGCTTGGTTAAGAGGAAAGCAGTGGTTGTTGTTTACCTTGACTTTAGTAAGGCTTTTGAATCTGTCTCCCATAACATCCTTATAGACAATCTGACAAAGTATGGGTTAGATAAATGGGCAGTGATGTGGAAAGGGAGCTGAAGAGAGAGTTGCAGTCAGCAGCATAAAGTCCAATTTGAGGCAAGTCACTAGTGCTGTACCCTAGGAGATATATGGGGGCCAGTGCTGTTTAACATCTCCATTAATGACCTGGATGATGGGACAATTTGCAGCCTTTCCAACTTGTAGATTATAAAAAACTGGGAGGAGTGGTTGATACACCAGATGTTTGTGCAGTCATCCAGCTGAACCTTGACAGGCTGGTGAAATGGGTGGAGAGGTGTCTTGTGTAGTTCAGCGAAGGAAAATGCTAAGTCCTACATGTGAGAAGGAACAACCCCAGGTACCTGTACATGCTGGGGGCTGACTGACTGGAAAACAGCTCTGCACAGAAGGAATTTGGAGTTCTGGGAGATGACAGGCTGACAGCCAGCAATGCACCCTTGGGGCGAAGAAGGCCAGCAGCATCCTGGGATTAGGAAGATTCTTGCCAGCAGGTCAAAGTTGGTGATCCCCTCTACTCAGCACTGCTGAGGCCACATCTGGAGTGCTGCATCTGGTTCTAAGCTCCCCAATACAAGAAGGATACAGACTTAGTGGAGTGAGTCCAGCAAGAACTGTGAGGGGACCGGAGTTTCTCTACTATGAGGAGAGCCTGAGAAAGCCAGCAGTGTTTAGCCTGGGAAAGAGAAGGCTTGCGGGGTGGGGGAGATCGGGATCTCATCAATAAATACCTGATGGGAGCGAATACAGATGAGGGAGCCAGACTCTAGTTAGTGGTGCCCAGTGAGGGACAAGTGGCAATGAGCACAAGAAAACCCTTTTCTATTGTATGTATGGTCAAACACTGGAACAGGTTGCCTGGAGGGATTGTCGAGTCTCCGGCCTTGTTGACATTCAAAAGTCGTCTGGACACTTCCCTGAGCATCCTGCTCTAGCTGACCCTGCTTGAGCAGTGGGATTGGACTAGATGCTCTCAAGAGGTCTCTTCCAACCTAAATGGTTCTGTGAGCACAAATAGAAGTAATAATTAGCCTGAGCTCTGGGACAGAATTTTTGGGTTAAAAAAATGTAGAGGCTTATGGCAGAATAGGTCAGAATATATCTCTGAACAACCAGGTTTGTCTCTCTTTCACTCTGTATACAGTTTATTTAGTAGTCAGTCTTACTTCTTTTATCCTTCATCCCTTATGTCTTTGCTGCATTCTGATTTTTGTGCCAGGAGGGAAAAAACCTAGTATGAAAAATAGCGCCAGAACTGAACTGAATCCTGCAGTTTAAGACAGGGAAAAAATAGTGAATTGGGGGAAGGGAAGAATGTCTGGCACAGCTGTTCCCAAGAGCATTTGCTCACCTTGAGCAGAGCTAATAAATATGACAGGAGCATTAAAGTATTATTCATCTTTGGGTTTTAATGTAAGGTTAAATGTATTTAAATGCAAATGTTTTTATCCAAAGACTTTTATGTTTCAGGGTAATTCACTGAACTGTGAATTACAGAAGGTTTTAAGACTCTAGATCTTAGGCAAAATGCAGAAAATCTTCTGCTATCTGTTACAGAGTTTCTCATCTGTACATCTTGAATTGTTTTGTTGAGGAAGGATCACCTTTTTTTAAAAAAAATAGGGGAAAACGGAAGCAAACAGAAATTCAAAGAACAAGCCCAAATTCCCAGGGTGCATGAATGGTTATTTCTGAATATTTCTGAACTCTAGTGTGGTTCATTCTATTTGATGAAAAGGTTTTCCTGTCCTCTTAGTACTTTATGTGCTTCATTCTGAAGTAAACATGAATTGTCTGTGCCCTCATGTGCTGTGCTTTCAGAGCTAATATTTCTCCTAATGTGAAGGAATTTTAATTTCTGTGCTTTCAGTGTTGAGGTCCATCAACCTTCTTGCTAACACAATTCGGAGATAAATGTTCCTAACTGTTCTGCAGTAGAAAGGTAGAAAAAAAATTGTGTCAGCCTGTCAGTGTTGGAGCTGGGATAATGATGAATATTTAATCTCTTTGGCAATTTTGAAATCCATGTTACATATTTGGGGGGTAATTGAGCCCTTTAATAAATTGTTTTACTTACTCTTTGACCAATTTTTAATATTTGAAGGTGGTCTTTAATAAAAGCAAAGAAAGATTCAAAATAAGTCAATCAGAATAAAAATTAGGAATGCATTTAGAAAATGTCTAAAATGATTGGGCTTTTATGTTTTTTAAGGTGCTTTTTACCCCTAAGGAATTTGATGAAATTGAAATTAAATAGAAAAATGCCTCAGTGTTGCTAAATATCACCTGGTGTGGGGCTTTTTTCTTTTCTTCTTTTATTTTATTATGAAAACTGAATTCACACAGTTCTATTTAACCAACTGGCAAAATTCTTGGAAGACTGGATACTTCAGAGGATTTCAGTCCTGCTGCTTTCCCATTCTCTCATTGTAGATTTTTGACTTCTGCAGAGTGATTGTTTCTGCAGAAACCAAGAATAAGCACTGCTAGTTTATCTGTGAAGGTGGAAACAATCAGTGACTCTTTTTTTCATTCCCTTTTTGCCTTTTGGAGCAGGACATGCTTGGCTTCTGCCTTGTCCCTTGAGTGGTCTACTTGTTTCTACAACCTGACTTTTTCTTTGAAGAACAAGAATGTTGATGCTTGAGTGCTATGGGAGTTATACACCACAAACACAATCAATTTCTGTGAAAAGGGAAAGTGTCAGTAGCAGTAGCATTTTTTATTGTTATTTATTTTTTCTACTGAGTGAAGAAACTTGCAAGGATTGTGAGTCTGGTGTTTGGGAGTCCTGTTTAGAGCAGGCTGGCAGGCTTCCCCTTTTGCTCTGTGGGTTATGTAAACCTCCTGTTCCTTTTGCAGAAGACGGGAACAGTATTGATTTACTGCTCCAAGTGTCAGGGTGTGATTTATGACAAGGAACATACCACACACTGTTCAGGATGGGTTTTGATATCCTAGGCCAGATAAAATAAGTGGAACCCATGCAGGGGTGGAACATTGCATTGAACGCTCTATGTATTCATCCAAAATCTGATCTTAGCACTCATTCAGAACTTGTATGAAGATCCAGCCTAATATCAGGCTGCTGCTTTTATTTAAAAAGCACAGAAAAGGGCATTTTATGCCCTTCTCTGCTTGATTCTTCTTGGTGCAGCTCAGTCTGTGCCCCTATGGCAGGTTGTGGTCCCACTTTTGCTTTCAGCTTGGCTGTGTGTTCCCAGCTTTTTCCATTCATTGGTACATCTCTGACTAAAAGGTACTGAACATCCTTGTTTGTCCTTAGAACTAACCCTCCTAATCCACCTTCTCTCTCTCTCTTTCTCTGTATTTCAGCTCAGATCCTGAAAGGCTGATCGCAAGGGAGGAGGCAGAATGGAGGCTGGAACAGCAAGGTGAGGGTGGAGGAGAGGGAAGGAAATATTTCTTCCTTTGCTTTCTGGCAGTAATTCCATTTTATGCTGCACAGTTATGTAGAACTACAGCCTGAGTGCCCAGTTCTTCACCAGGGAAAGCTACACTATGTAACAGTGGTATCGTTACTATTGCAGTATAAGATTGAGGCGTACAAAGCCTGATCCTGGGAACAACATGCCATTATCCAATATAGAGTTGGGGAATCTGGGACTTGATGTGTTTGATACACATGGACTGTTTCTCTCTAATTGCCTCAAAGATGAAATGATCATCAAGGAACTGTCTTGCACATTAGAAAGAACAACTCAAATTTTTAGCACAGAAATAGGAAGGAGAGGAATAAATGTATCAAGCTGGCTTTAACTGATCGGTTTAGGAAGGCAAATCCTATTAAAGCTCATACCTGAACTTTCTTATTTCATCTCTCTTTCTCTGCCGTATTTCCACACTCCTAGTGTTGAATTAGTATTCAAAACCTTATTAATCATTAGCCTCCATGTGCCAAGACAGTAAATTAAAATCTGTGAGATAATGTTTTTTTAATAATTTTTGTTTTTAAGGCTGATGCTGGCAGGGTATAGGTATGGGATTAGAAGGTTGAAAAAAGGGAATATGCCACTATATCACATTGTCTTCGAGCATATCTAAACTCTCCCATTGATTTGAGTAGAGCATGAGTGAAATTATTAACTATCCCTTCTAAAGCTGAGAGGGAGAAGTTTGCATAACCCCCTCAAAAATACTTGGGTGTCTTGTTCCTTTTTTTCATTTGAGCTAGCTGAAGTGTTAAAACCAATTATTTTTTTTTTCCTCCATAACAATTTGTGAGAGGTAGTTGAAAAGCAAGAAATTGCAGGTGTGTTGTGGAGGTTTTTTTGCTTTGTTTGCTTTTCTACAGATTTTTCAGCTACTGTTACTATTTACTGAGTTATTGTCTTCCTACTGACAGCTACTGGCAACATTTCCTTTCCCCAGCTGCCTTTCCAAGCCAGGGCACTTTCCTTGATGCACCTTTCGATCTATTGATACCTAATAGTAGCCCCTAAAGGTACTATCAACGTTTTCTAATTGTACGCACAACTTCATATAGAATACTAAAACTGCAATTGCATTTCATGTGTAACTGGAATCATAAAGTGAAACATATTATGGTCTAATGAGAAAACTTCAGTTAAAAGACTTCTGAAAGGCTGTATTGACAACTTTACTACTAAATCTGTGATCTTACATCCTTGCAGTAAATGTCAGTTCTGTTTATATTACTAATTCAGGATGATAGGTCATAGGATATATAAAAAATGAATTCCTCAAGAAATACCATGCCATGGTAACATGATCAAAATTTAATATTAAAGAATGTAATGTATATTGGGACAATACAATGTACCCCATCAGCTCATACCCTAAAACCCCCACAAGATAAACCTTCCAGATGGCATGACAAATGTTTGTTATATCCATGGCTATGCATTTAAAAAGAAGTAGTTTGTTTAACAACAGTAATTAATTTAACTACAGTATTGAATTACTGATACACTCAAGTAATAGTAATAGTCATGGTATGGAGACAGAAAATAAAATAAAAAAAAAAAATCACGTCACATGGACCAAAGATGAGTACTTATTATTGTTGATCACCAAAGAGGTACGGACAGGTTGTTCATGATGTGCAAGCTAAGCAGAGGAAAGCAGAGGGAGCAGTTATGTAAGAGTATTTAGCAGCATTTTCAGTTTCCAGAGACAAAATTAGAAGTGCCAGACAGTTTGAAATTTACCTCAGCTTGTCAACTTTCTGAGGACCACATTTCAGAGGGTCATTTTAATCAAAATGAAAGACATATCCTATTAGGGCAGCTTTGCTGACAAATAATTAAGATGAATTACTAGCAGACACTTGTCCCAGATGCCTTGTTGATATCAGTTTGTAGGAGGCACAGGACAGCATACAGTATATGCTTTGCTCTTTAAAAGCAATTTACAATCAAACTTAGCTGTTCTAACTAACTGAGAAGAGCTTAATCCTAGAGCTGTCACTAGGCATTATTTTCAGATTTCTTGCTCTTCTACATTAAAGCAGTTTATCTGTAAAAGTTAATAGGATCTAGAAGTGAAGAATATCTCCTTATGTAAAACAATCAACTGTTTTTATTAAAATAACCATGTTTTCTCTGTTTTGAAGACACATTGGCATAAAAAAATAGAACTTCTAAGTTGGATCCATTTATAAGTTTTTATAGTACTTATCAAAATAGTTCAGAGTGACTATTTTTTTGGACAACAGCTGGTGGACCTTTAGTCTTGCCTACATAGTGTGTAGGTTTTGATGTTTAGTGGCTGTGCCTACTGTTTTGCTCCCTCTCACGCTGCATTTAAATTTATGTTGACATTTTTTTTTTCTCTGAAGGCAGTGAATATTATATTGTAATTAACTATGGAAGCTGGGATATTTGACAGGTATTAAATGACAAGTTTGCCGCTTTCAAATATGATCACTATGCCTCCACGGCTGAGAAATGATCTTACTGCATTTCCATTTAGGAACAAGACAAAAAGGTCATTGTGGCTGCCTTGCAAAAGTCTCTGGTGTCTTAACCATTTCACTCTTTCCCCAATCACATACCTTCAGACTTATTCAGTACATTAGCTATGAGTCAGCGTTAGAAACCCATACTTTAGAGGAAGACTTCAGATTGCTATATTGGTATGTATGTGTCTTCTTGCACTGTAAATAATACAGAACGAGAGTAAATATTTCATTCAGAACACAGCAGTTCTCTTCCATTTTAAAATTGGCCATGTGAAACTTTTCCTCTTAGAGAACTGGGGAAAACGAAGTATCTGTACAGTCCAAATAGAGTTGCTAAAAGTATATATGATAACAGAGTAAGTACTTTTTTTAAAAAATATGATACAGATGAGTTTCTAGGAATATATGAAGGAAAGAGATTCTGTGTGGGAGGTATACTATGGTGTACTGTCATCTTTATCCTTTGTTTTGCATCTTTTAAGATGTCTTTTTGCAGTAGTATACCAAGGTTTTTGTTGGAAATATTGCTGCATCCCTTGGTATTAATACTGGTGGATTCTTGCTCTTCGCTTTCAAATCAGGGCATGAAAGCAGGCTGTGAGAGCACAGCTCCCAGGGAAATTGTGATGCTGCCTGGGCTGGAACAGGGGCCTTAGGACTCACCATGGTTGTTATTAGTTCTGTGGAGGTGGTCAGGGATCAAGGGAAGCATTTGACAGATAGGACCACCCCCCCACCCCACCCCCACCCCTTGGAGCGTTCCACTTGCATCTCCCATCCTTTTGCAAGGAAGTTGCAGTGCATGTCTTTCTCATTTTCTTTCTAAATAAGAAAAGGAAAGTGGTCTGTCAGGAACTGCTCAGTTGTTTCTGATAACTCCAACCCTATGCTAATCATAACTCTGGCACAATGTTTCTCCATCTGTGTGGAAGAAAAGAGGATGGGAGGGGGTGGCAGTGGTGATGATGATAACACTAATGCTACAACGTTCACCATAAGTAAGGTTTTGTTGACATACCGTAGCGTGTTTGTTGTTGTGATTAATTAGTCCCCTCAGTGGTACAGTGTGGATAGTGTATCCTGATGCAAGAAATAAAATGAATGACAGGCAGTGGTTACCTTGTCTTTCCCTACTGTGGTACCTGAGAATTCTCTGGCCCGTTATGTCTATGCTGTGTCTTTGCTAGATTTGTTTGTAGCACATTTATTTTCTACAGGGGGCAAACTTTTGTCTTCCCTAGAGGTACACGGGGGATCATGCTTCTTCATACAGAAGCTTTTAGCTTCTGTTTTGTTGCCTGTTCCCTTCACAGTGGGTCTCCTAATTTTTGTTGCTGCATTGATGATTGCCTTTGGAGAAACTGGAGTCCAATAGCACGTAGGAGAAAGGAACACAAGGGGTAATAAATCCTGTTACACTGTCTTATTTTATGGCAAACAGAACTTGACTGTTTGATGCCCCCTTCTTCACTGTGGCTCAACAGAGGACTTTTCTTAAGTTATGGGGAAAGAAAAATGTACCTTGGACAAAGGAAATTGTGGAGGAAGCATTCAGCATGGTGAGTGAGTGATGCTTTTAATGTGGTTGGGATGGAACGGAACACAAAGACCAAACATTTGATGATGTGAAAGGCTATGTATGAAGTGCTATTACTGTCACGATGATGACTGAATGCATGTTGAAATTACCTTTACAGGAATAGCAACAGATGGTCTCTGTATCTTCCCCTCCTACTCATCCAAAGCTCTCAAGGCTGCATTTCTAATCAACCAAAAGCAGGCATCCCACACCCATGCTGAGAGGAATAACCTGAGCATGCAAGCTCTGCTTTGAATTAAATATTAAAGACATGTACCCTATATTGTCAGGTAACAAGAATTGAAAATATAATTCAGTTATAATTCTGTCCATCTACCCTTATGTCCTGTTACTCATATTCCAGTGGTGCAAACAAAATTCTCATTAAGTGCTAATGATTGTAATCATATAACTCTTTACAGGATATTGTTGTCAATATTATGTACACACATTTTTAAGTTGGAATCTTTCTTTATTAAAAATACATTCTCTTTTAGGAACTTCAGTTACTTGAATGTGGAGTGAAAGTAAATTAGGCTGTAGCAGGCATTGCAGCTATAGTTGCTACTTCTTCCACTGTTAGAAGTAGTCACAAGCTTGTATGATTGAAACTGCTATAGATAAGCATGCAATAATATTTTCAGTGTCACTATGATCACTGACTGAGATAAGAGCGTGATGTTCTATTTTGGTTAAGGATACAGAAAAACAAGGAGGGGAAAATGGGGGGAAAGGGCTTCATGTTTTGCAATGATACACAAGAAAAAAAAAATTCCAAGCCTAAAACAGGCCCACACATACGTCAATGATGACACACAGTGCTGAGAGGATTTACTGTTAAAGGGACGTCTGTTAATTTTATTTGCAAGAGAGAAGAGAAAGCATGCACATTCAAGATACTTGTTGTATCATTTTTAAATCAAGGCCATCTTTTTCTCGGTGGTAAACGTGAAATGTTTTTAAAGGCCAGACTTAGCATAAAATCTATTGGTTGCTATGGAGACCACTTACCACACAGGACTGCACTCTGTGTTCGACTCTGTGATTTTCTCTATTCAAAGGTTTGGCATTGTCAAAAAACAAATTAGTTTTTCAGTTGTTTATTGCAAAGTTCATTATGAGAAAGGTAATAAATAATAAGGTATTTTATTAGTGTCTGGATAGGTGCCATATGTGAATTAACCAGGGCAGTATTTCTTAAATTTGCTATTTTAAAATAATTATAGCAAAATTGGCTATTGTTAGGAAATAAAACAGATTTTGATTGTTCTGTGTATATGAATATGAAGCAAAGCAGGTAGTTGGAAGTCTGATCCCAATAAAATTACATGGTAATAAGGCTTTTCACACCTACACAGCACTTACTAACAAAGCACTGAAAGAGAAAAAAAGATTAAGCCCTGCTAGAGTAAAACTTTATACTTGAGGTGCATTACTTTTCTCTTTATGAGAGGAAAGGTGGGTTCAGGACCCAGTGCTCACTGATTTATTCATGCTGTCTTTTGCATCTCAGATCTTTAGGGTTGAAACTGGTAGGGGTTGCTATTAGCAGAAGCATAAATCTAACTGGGTACAGTAGTTCAGTGAAAACCTGTTCAGCTACTTCTGAAATGTTTGTCTAATTACAGCAAACACTTTCTGCCAAACTGCCTAGCACACCCACCCCAAAAAGAACTCACCCGGGGAGGAGGTGCAAAGTGTTTCCTCTGGAGTTTATTTGAAGCTGAGTCTAGTCAACACCTCCCAAGATTGGGGTGAGAGTAACAATTTATACAAGCATCAGGGGGAGCCTTTTATATTACCTAAAGGTATTTCCAAGACAAAATGGTGTCAGCAAGTTCTTCCTCACTTTTTTTTTTTTTAAAAAATAACATTTTAGTCTAATTCCTAATTACTTGGGGAATACATGAGTACATTACTGTCAGCACTTAAGATTTGCTACTTTCACCTCCTTGGTGCATTCTGGAACCTAATGAGCCAAACTCAGAGCTGTTTAAGTGGTGCAGCTTCACATGGCTTCAGAGAAATCCTGGTGCTGCTTTCAGTGTGTGGTCTCGCTCTCATTACAGGCCAATGATAGGACTCTAACATAGCACCATTAACAGCAGGTCTCAGCTCAGCTCAGGTTTCTGTGTGGATTTTGTGTGTTAAGCTATTCATTTGGCTTTTATATAACAGGTAGGTTTTGTGTACTAGGTTTTCTTTAGTGCTTTTGTACCACCACTGGATATGTGAAAGGATATCTGAGAGCAGTAACTTATGGTGGTCACTTTCAGATATTCTGCGTCTGTGGGTAATGCAGTAAAGTTTGCTTATTTGCAAATCTGATTTGTTGCCAAATGTTTGTGTGCATATAAGTTATTTAGATTTCACTTTCCTAGTCAAATCACTCTTCTACTAGATACCAACTGTACAGTGTCAAGCCCTGATAATTAATATGTTGCAAACATGCAATTAAGACAAATCAGATTGAAACACATAAGAAAAATGAAAGCATAATTTAATTCCAGCTATTGTCAGTCTCTCCAAGAATTATTATGCAGTTGGCCTCCTCCTGTGCAGCTCTATGTTTTAGCAGAGTGTGTACTGTTTCGCACTGCATGCAAAGTAACTAAAAAAGAAATGAGTCTTTAAAAAGGAATGCTCCAGTTTAAACAAGCCAGTGGAGGCTACTTAGGCAAAACTAACTGGTGACACTATGTTTATAGTAATAGACAATGGTATCTGACTCATAAATGGTGCAGAAGAAACACGCTTGATAAGCCTATACCAAAAGTGTCCCGTGGTTATTTATAATAGAAAACTTTTCCCCCTTAGAGTAAGCTTTTGATTTTTCTTTGTAGTTAGGTTTTTGTCTGAGCTCTCCTGTTAACATCTTGCCCATGTTTTTAATTTGGTTCTTCCGGCTTCTCCAGACAACTCAGTAGGGACCTGTTTTTCCTTCTGTGTTCTGCCAGAGTTCGTTAGGGTGCCATAGACTATCAATAAAGCAGATTTTTTTGCCTACCACATAGAATGAAATAATATTGTCTTTAATCAAAAGTACACATGCTAGGAAGCTATCCCTGTTTCAGCTCTCCTCCTCTACTTCTAAAACAATGTCACAAGGGGCAGAGTGCTAGGCAAGGCATTGTTTCTAGAACTTTTTTGAGTGAATGAGGCATTCCTCAAAGGCGCCATACGTACAGAAGTAAACCCTCTGCTCACAGAATAGGGAGACACCATTTAAGATTCCCACACAAAATTACTAACCTACTAACATGACCTGAATCAGATATAAAGCAGACTATTTTTTTCCCCCATTTATATCTGGAATTCTATAAAAGCTTCTACGGAAATATTCATGGATCGGAATCTTCTTCTTGCCATGTTCTGCAGTTCTCAATCTCTCTGCTTAAACTGAGACTTCTCTTAAAAAATTGTGGGCTTGGTTTAATACCGCTAACTCTACCCTAGGTTCTGCAGAGCATCAGTGTTGTTGACAACACAGTGACAGACATCTTGGATGGAGATACGCAAGGCTGTTTTTTCAGTACGTTTCAAAATGAAAATCAGTTCATAGTTAAGTTTGGAAATTTCACTTGGGTTTTACTGGGTCCATACTTGATCATAAATCTTGCTTGAAGTTGAACATTTTTCCTGAATAGAAACTAAGCAAGGATTTCATGGTTTGCCATCCTGTTTATAGCGCATTCTATTTATAATTAATCCTCCTCTTCTTCTGGAAAAGCGTTAATGAAAAATGTGATAACATTTTTAGATTGGAACTTAACCTGTTTCTGGTAGTTGGTTTAGTGTAGTACTAAGTTATGGGATTCTGTTTGCAATAGATACTAAAAACAAAGCAACTATTGGTATTCAGGAAGCAGTGTTTGCATTTAGAAAGAAGTGGTGTTTTTTCAGTTAAAAGCTAGACCACCCCAGATCACATTCCTTATTTAAAGTTCAGTAATTTAAATGAGCTAAAATCAGGGGAGATGCTATGTGCATGAATTCAAGGTATTTGTAGAAAACAGCCTTCAAATGATGACGTAAAATGCAATCAGAAAGAATGAGTCTGATTCTGTTATTATGGACTTTACTACTTTAATATATGGAGAAATTGCAATGATAGAGAGGAAAAGGTTGAGAAATGGGAGGTGAAAACTTAATGACAGGAAAAATTCCTTAAAGATTTATTTGATGGACAAGTAATATACCATCCCAAATATTTGAATTGTCCAGCCCAAGCTCAAAACGGCAAATAAAAGAAAGTATTCTTCAGTCTTTTACCAATTACTAATAATCAACTTATTTGATGATCCAATTAATCTTTTCTATCCTATTTTTTTCTAATTGTTTGTTATTTCAGAAGTAAACTACTTTATCAGGATAAGCTCAGTAATTTTCTGAGTCTATAAGAGCATAACACTTGCTGAACTATTTGTTTAATAATTTTGAAATGTGGCTCTGGACACTTGCTTTATTAATAGAGACTAATATATTCTCATATGACAGTCATTCCTTAATCTACTCGCTGTGGTTGATTAGTAAGGCAGAATAGACTGTAGTATCTGTGAGACTCTGTAGTCAGCCTTGCATCTTTGTGCTGCCATGCAAACATTTTAATTACATGAAATTTTCAATAAGAACTCCATGCAGACACATTTGTTTGTCCCTATATTAGCCAAACAAAACATTGCTGTTCCTCGTATAGTGTATCATCCATCTAGAGGAAGATGAATCAAAGCAAACTCACAGGTAACAAAAATGCCCTTAAGCTACCGCATGAAAATCCTTACGGGTTTCCTGCCTGGGGTGGGTCTTTCTTAAAAGGAGTGATTTTGTCTCCCATTGTCAGCACCTTGTACTATCCTTGCATTCACTGAATTTGGAACAAGACAGTGTTTGTAGTCAGATTCTTAAGGATTATGAGGACTGTTTTTTTGAATACAAGTCCAAGTTGCAGCCTTACGAACTGAATAATAAGCACAAATCTTGGCCTGTTTTTCCGCTGTTGGTGGTGTTTCGAATATCCTTAACTTCAGGATCTTCCTGTTTTTAAAATCTCAGTCTATTCTATTTACTTCCCAAAGGTTGTATGGAAAATGCTGACTGATGCTCTTCTGTGAGGAACCTGGCTTGTGTGGGACTTCTACAAAAGATGATGTTAATAGTGGAGTAATGATAAACATAAATAAGTTTGCAAGATTATGAGAAGAGTAGTGTTAGGGAGAGACTGAAATAACCAGAGTTACTTCTGTAAGACTTCTGCAAGATTTTTTACTATTTTGTGTTGGATTTTGGAACTGCAATTCAGCTATCAAATATCACGGGCATTTTAGTATTAGTTTGGAAAGTAGGTGGGAAAAGAGCGAAAGCTGCATGGCAGTGAGAGAGGACAGAAATGGAACTGAGCAAAGCAAGCAAGTGGCCAACCATAATTTATTAAGAACACAAACCTGATTGTATGTATTTGTGATGCTTCTTGCAATGTTAGGTGTTTACTGTTTATTTACTATTTTGCTGCCTTTTTCCTTTCGTCCTTTGGGATTTTGCTGGAGCAATGCTTTCCCCAAACTGCAGTCCAGTAGTGAATTCTGAGATACAGAACACTGGGTGAGTGTTGCATCAAAATTCATAAGTAAAAAATGGGTAACCTCAATTTTTTGAGACTGAGTGGGATTTTGTCTTGTCTAGGTTAAAAGCGAGAAACTCTTGTTCCTGCTTTTACTGTTGCATACAATTCTCATTGACGATACTCTGTTGTTAAATGTACATCTTTATAAAAAGTTAGTTTTCATCCCAGACCTCCTGGGCAAGGAAATCTTTTGAAATGCTTTGGGAATCAAACAAGCTGCATATGCAAAAAGTCTCCCTCTGTCCAATGGTCCCTCTTCCTGTGGAACAAAGTGTTAATTTATTTGACCATCCAAACAGAAATATTTTTTTATTGTTCTGAGGAGCTATGGGATACTGAGGTAGGGATTCACTGTCTTGTGTTTTTTCTAGTTTCAAGATGCAATGATTTTGAGATAGCTACAATTCACTTAATAAAAGGAAAAAACCAAATGTATATAATCAAACCAATTTATTTTAAAGTGAAAACAGAAGTAAAACTTTATCAAGTGCTCTCAAAAGGGACAGGGCGAATTTACCAGCTTCTGTGAGCTGTAATTATTGAAATTGATTTGCTTCACTTCAAGAACAATTGCTTATCATTGATCTGGATTCATACAGTCTCTGACCTCACAATGCCAAATGATTGAAGATGGGTTTAGTTAGATTTACTTGTACCACCAGGGGCATGTAAAGTACAGAAGAAGGAAGTATTGAATGTATATGAAAAGATTTACGTTAAAAATTTATATAAATCTGCATTTAAGCCGTGGCTACTCAAGGAAGGGACCATGTTGTAACCAGCTGGTATTCGGATGCACCATACTGAACTTTTTTGTAATAGACTTTCCAACACAAAAGTATGTGTGTACTGTCCAGATCCCAGAATGCTGTATGGTACAAGCACACCTCCTCTCTGTTTAAAGCTGAAGATTTTTTTCATTTGTATCTCTTGAGTTCCTTTTTCTGTCAAAAGACAGTACTTATTTTAGTTGTTATCAGATTTCTAAGCAACTCACTGATGAGAATAATTTTTCCCTGAGAAATGTGTAGGTTTATAAGCTCTGTTTTGTGTCATGACACATTGAAAAATCATTTGGATTTGAATTTGCTAATGAATATTATATAATAAATGAAAAGATGGATTATTTCAGGGAGAGGCATCACTATTGTTGACAGCATCTATTACATTCTTTGTGCCAATGCATTTGTAAGTTTAATACCATGTGACCTTGAAACTTGCAGGCTAAGAGTACTGCCGTCTGCAGTAGAGAAGATACTAGAAAAGCACTCTGGCCCCAAAGCAAACAGGATTTAATTGATTGAAATACTTTTAGTTAAGGAACAAAAAGAACACTCCACCCACCAGTTGACAAGATAGACACTAGACTACAGTGGCTCCCCCTTCCCTGTTTCTTACAGGGAAATTACTGTTTCTTTCCTTCTTTTGTTTTGGGTCAGTTATCCATCCACTGAAGTAAATCCTACTTTCCAGAAATCACAGCACACTGAATAATTCCTTGGCTAAGGCACAGCCAGCTGATTTGTAATGCTGTCTGTTCATACTCATTCCAAATGACTGTTAAAACAGAGCACTGCACACCCACATCTCCACCGTATTCCTTCAGCAGTACTTAACAAATTGGTTCCCCAGAAGTCACTGTTCTCTTTACTGTAGAGTTGCTGCTCCAGCATGCACAGAAGCAGCAGTCCTGCGCCACAGAAATAGCTGAAATGCTGGCATTCACTTCAGTGAAGTCTGTTTATAACTGAGAGTATCATGGTGTCCACAGCTCAGATCTTGACTAGCCACGTCTGCTTGTAAAAGTTATCATTGCTTCTTTCCATAGCAGAATGCAACACAGAGCAAGACTCTGCATATGGATCTGCATATGTACATGGTATTGCACTTGTCTCCATTTAAAAATGATTTTGAGAGTGGAGGAATATTTCCTCCCAAGTATATTGTTGCTGTCTTAGAAACTGTATCTAAACTACTGTGCCAAAACCCCTCAATAATTTTATACAAATGAAGCCTAGCAAATACTCTACCTTCCTGTAATGTGTGTGCGTAAAAGACAACTAAATGATGATGATTTCGCTGTGTCAGGAGACTTAATCATACAACTAGACCTTAAAATAGCAGCAAATCTAGCTCTAGAAGGAGATGGTAGAGTAACTGTAATTGATGTACTGCTTTATAAAAATGCTTATTAGAGTTATGAGAAGTTTGAACTGTTTCCCATGTGTGTAAGTGTAGCCCATACAACTTGTAGCCCATAGTCATGTTTGGATGTAGGTTTCATAATCTGCAACAGAATAACCACTCTAAAAGCTGATGGGGCTGGGAAAGGGGAAAGCAAGCTCAATATGCCACAAGAAAGATTTAGCTTCTGCAGAAATGCTGGATTCTACTAGACAGTGTAATCAATGAAAGGATTTAGGAGAAAGAGCCTATGGAGCTCTTTAAAGCACAAAAAAGGGACATATATCTGCATTATGTCCCTTGCTGCAGTTCACATTTTCAGCTGGCTCAGTGTCAATAGCAGCTTATGATTCTGTTAGCTTTACACAGGGAGAAGTCATACCTAGATGATAGATGTCACTTGTGGATTTTTCTTTTTTCCCCCCATGCACTCAGTCTGCAGTGTATTAGCAGGTTATTCACCTGTAATATTGAAAGATGCATGGCAAGCGTAACAAAGGTAGTTGGTAAATAGTTATATATTCATTTTACAAACAGTTCTGAGTAGTTTGGCATTCTCATTGCTTCTGCTTATGGCTTTAAATTGGGGTGACCAAATGGATGGCATGAACTCAGTGAAAGAAAAAAATTGCCTGATTTTAATGACTGATGTACAGTGGGATATGTAAGACTGGTGACTCCTACAACAGCAGATCATACTCCCTGTCATGGAATGGTGTGGTTTCAAGAAACAGGTTTTAAAGTATTTTAAAGGTATTTGGTATTTTGTGTTTTAGCATGTTTAGGTCTTTCCTATAGATACCTGAACTGAGTAGACATTACCATTTGTAAACATTTGGTACAAATGATGTTTTCTCTGTTCACCTTTCCACATCTTGCCCCTCTGCCTGAGTTTTTGTTGAGCAGAGGAACCTGAAGTTAAATTATGCCAAAGCACATACTTGCTGTGTCAGTCACATTTCAGTAACATAAACACGAACAGACAACTTCTGAAAGATCAGACAGGGAAGGGTTTGCGTACTGTAGGTGCTGCACCAAGCAACATAACGGGGTGGTGTTCACCTAGTCTAGGTCTGCTTGAGGTAACTGTAAGTTGCCCATGACTGGATTTAATCGTATGGTGATCTTTCCAGGTAGTCTGAAGTTAACTTTATTTACTATTTTGTCTTAAATCAAGGAAGCATACAGATATATGGTAGTTTTGAAAGTTAACAGTGACGATACAGCAATGTGAGCTGTGTATGAAATGACAAGTTCATTCAGCTTCTTTGGAGAAATTAAGAAGAATTTGTGACATAGGACTGCAAATATACCAAATATCACTGGCACTGTGTTTTGTACCTGAAGAGCACGTTTCCACTCCTTTTCTCTTTCCCTTACCCTCAACAAAAGGAAACACATTATGAGGGCAACCAAAGACAAGATCAGACTGCAACAGTGCCATTCTCCATCCTGTTCAGTGGAGTCGAGTTGCTGTGTCTTCTGTGCCCTACCATGGAAAGGTTTACTCCCCTTTCCATGATGAGTAGTCTATAACCTGATCCTAAGAGTCTCTTGTGGGGAAAGCAAGTAGAAAATAAGCTTATGGACTTCTTCCCTGTCTCTTGAAAACCATTGGATACTTCAAAGAAGGGTTCAGTCCTATCAACAGCAATTAAATTTCTTCAGACATTCAGTAATATGCGGAAAATCATTAATTTAAAAATTATGGTCAATAATATATAAGCAATACCTGCTCTTGGGCTGATAGAAGTAATGAGTCTTTAATTGCTGATCATCGTAGCAACAAGTATGTTTGTAGAATAGTGGCATGCAGGAGAAGTGTGCTGCTTTGTAACATGCTTGGAAAATACTCCAACAGTCAAGTCTCCAGTGCTGATTACATGTACTTGTTCAGTGTGGTCTGTTTTCACACATTTCAGCAACAGTGTGAGAATATTCTACTTGCAGGGACTTCTGCAAAGTATTTTAAATAAATCTTAAATGTTTCAGGCGCTTGTTTCAAAATATAAATCACTTCTTGTCCTTTTGTAGGTATGCCCATCATGTTCCTTGTCTGAATTCTGGGGACTTGAATTTACTCCTGTAACCAGTAATCTGTGCTGTTTTCTACTGAATTTGCTTCTCATGGAGTGGGCTGATCAAATTAAGGAAGGCCTTTGTGTAATTTTGGTTTTGTCTTTATGTACATAACCTGTAAAGAACACAGCTGCGTAACTACTCTGTAGTCTGCCAGCGTGCACAGAAAATGTTGGAACCTCTCTTTGGTTTTGATGCTGTTTTTCAGACTGTAGCTTCTTGCAGCACTGACTGGCTTCGTTGCTGATTGATATGGAGATGTAGGACTCTGTTTAGTAATGCTGACTTGAAATTGGAACTACAATACATTCTGGACACTGTTTCCCATAAGAAAAATAAATAAAACTTCTTTCTTCCTTTCCAGGGGCTATTAAAAAAAACCCCAAAAATCAATGTAACTCTCTGTAAAGTTATTATAAGATCCATTAAAGACAGCAGCTTTGTTTGAAATGGCTACAGTAAATCTTCATTAGCTTTGCTATCTGTTATCCTCAGGTATGACTGTTTTCTGGTTGACAGAAGTCCTAAGCTTAAACACAAGCACTCCAGTTATGGGTTGTTAGTATTCGAGGTGTTTATAATCATATCACAGAACTCAAAACCAAAGGTGGCATTCTGCTGAGTGGCTGCAGAGATCTCCTCCAAGTCCAGGTATTTTTTTGAGTGAGCTGGAAGCTTCTTTTTCCCTACATGTTTTCCCTTGATGTCGTTTTTTCTCTATATCCAAGCACCAAGTCTGAGAAAACACTTATGGAGAGCATCCAGAGAAATTTGAGAAAGCAGCTTTTCCCTCTCTGTAGCTCTGAACCCAGCTATTGTTCATGGACTGCCGTTGTGCCTTTGTTGGCCTTTTTGGCTCTCCCTTAGGGTGGGAGCAAGCACAGGAGCGCTGGGCTACTATGACAGTAGGTTTTGAGGTGCTGTTGCATCACTGCTATGGAGTCTGGAGCTGTGGCACGACACACAAACACACTGAAGTGTGCTCACCTCCATTTCTGCAAACCCATGCAGGTCTTTACATCTTAAGTAGCCATGTCAGCAGGAGCTGGTCTCTGTTTAATGTCTTAGTGGAAATATTAACATGATGATTCATAGTCCCGCTTTATCAGTCACTGTTCAGAGGTGGAGTGTAAAAGAATGAAGCTGGGTTAATTATCATTGATAATATACAGCTGTGGGCTGGCTTCAGGGGCAGCGGGTTGGTCGATGTAG